>CM060399.1:211202535-212402535 GCA_030545235.1 Helianthus tuberosus | reverse complement strand
TTTCAACTTCAAAAGTGAACTTGTAGCACTTGAAATACCAGTTTTGCTATGTTTGATCTTATAAGTTATTTTTCATGCTCAAAGTTGCAAAGTCGAGTTCGACTGCAGCCTAGTGACTCCCAACCCAATCATTCAATCAACCGCCATTACAATCCAACTTCTTGCATTGCAGCGACTTCATTCGAGGTATACAAATACTCTTGGTTTTAAAAAGCAAGAAGCGCACAAAAGCGACAAGGTCTAAAACCAAGGCGCCAAGCGCAAAAGCACACCACTTTTAGTAGCCGAGGGTTAAATAATTATAAAAATTTTCATATATTTCCTATAGGTTTCTAGCATCATTTACCCAACAAAAATATGGGAAATACAATTTTTTGGCCAAGAAATTGCGCCTCAGGTTTAAAAAGCGCGCCTTATGCTACAAAAAGCTCTGGAGCTTGAGCCTTGTTGCCCCTTGCAAATACCAGCACAACCCGGTGACCCAATAGCCCAACTCAACTCAACTTAACCCGAATCTTATTTGGGTCGGTAAACCCGAAACCCATTAAAAAAAACCCCCCAAATTTAAGCAATAAAGTTAGGGTTTAGAGAAGAGAAAACCAACATCCTCCCATGTAGGCAAAGCAGATTTGAGTGAAGAAAAGGCCTTTTGAGAATTAGCATCAGTAGTATTTTGCGACAATATGATGCTCACTAGACCGTCCAAAACGCTTTCTTTTGGAGAAACTAGCGGTACCGGGGACGTTGTGGATTTGTTTTCATCGCCGTTTGAAGCAGTGGCTAATCTTTGTTGGCGATATTTGGCGAACTGTTGGGGGAATCCGTGAAAAGCTAAGAGGTCGTCACGAACGGCACGACATTGTTGAGATGTGGGGTGAGGATAGTTCGGGTACGGATCTTTGAGATTGGTTTCGGTGTCTTTTTTGGCGAACTTTGCCGGCGAGCATTTGGGTTCCACCGGCGTTGGCTTCCTCTTGCGTGCTTCTTGTTTCCGCATTGGGTCGGGCTTGCTAATCCAGATGGAGAAGTTTGTAATGGGTTTATTAAGTTTATAATTGAGTTAATTGCCATAGTTCCTGAGTTTTGTTCAAATTTTTCATTTTAGTCCAAATACTTTTTTTTCGCCTCTCGGTCTCTAACTTTTCTATTTTGTTGCCATTTTGGTCACATACCTTAACTCCATCCAAAAACCCCATTTTTAACTAGGGGTATTTTGGGGATTTTCATTTTAAATCTTTTCAATTGCCATTTTGATCCAATTATAAAAAATCAAAAAATTTCTAAAAAATAAAAAAAAAAAGAGTTAATTGCCATTTTAGTCCGTGAGGTTTTTCCAAATTTATCATTTTAGTCCAAATAGTTTTTTTTTTCGCCTCTGGGCCCTTAACTTTTCTCTTTTATTGCCAATTTGATCACATACCCTAACTCCATCTAAAAACCCCATTTTTAATCAGGGTATTTTGGGGATTCTCATATTAAATCTTTTCAATTGCCATTTTGATCCAATTCTAAAAAATCAAAAAAATTCTAAAAAGTAAAAAAATTTCTATAAAATCAAAATAATTCTAAAAAATAAAAAAAAAATCTAAAAAATCTAAAATTTCTAAAAAATCAAAAAAAAAAAAAAAATCATAATATTAAAAAATAAAAAAATTTCTAAAAAATAAAAAAAATTCTAAAATCATAAAATTTTTAGAATTTTAGGTTAAAAAAATTCTTTTTCATTTTTTTGATTTTTTAGAATTTTTATGATTTTTTTTGAATTTTTTTATATTTTTTATGATTTTTTTGAATTTTTTTTATATTTAGAATTTTTTTATTTTTAAAATTTTTTTTTGATTTTTTGGTTTTTTTGGTTTTTTTGGATTTTTAGATTTTTTTTTTTATTTTTTAGAAATTTTTTGATTTTTTAGAATTGGATCAGAATGGCAATTGAAAAGATTTAAAATGAAAATCCCCAAAATACCCCTGGTTAAAAATGAGGTTTTAAGATAGAGTTAGGGTATGTGATCAAAATGGCAACAAAAGAGAAAAGTTAGGGACCTAGAGGCGAAAAAAAAACTATTTAGATTAAATGACAAATTTGGACAAAACTCAGGGACTAAAATGGCAATAAACTCTAAAAATCAAAAAATTTCTTTAAAATAAAAAAAAAATCATAAAAATAAAAAAATTCTAAACATAAAAAAAAATCTTAAAATAAAAAAAATTCTAAAAAATCATAAAAATTCTACAAAATAAAAAAATCTAAAAAATCTAAAAAATTCTAAAAAAATAAAAAAAAATGAAAAAGAATTTTTTTAACCTAAAATTTTAAAAATTCTATGATTTTAGAATTTTTTTGGTTTTTTTGAATTTTTTTATTTTGAATTTTTTTTATTTTTTAGGATTTTTTAGAAATTTTATGATTTTTTTTATTTTTTAGAAATTTTTGATTTTTGTAGATTTTGTTAATTTTTAGAATTTTTTTTTTATTTTTATGAATTTTTATTTTTTAGAATTTTTTTTATTTTATAGTCTTTTTTTATTTTTTAGATTTTTTTTTTATTTTTTAGAATTGAATCAAAATGGCAATTGAAAAGATTTAAAATGAGAATTCCCTAAAAACCCTGGTTAAAAATGGGGTTTTTGGATGAAGTTAGGGTATGTGATCAAAATGGCAACAAAAGGGAAAAGTCAGGGACCTAGAGGTGAAAAAAAAACTATTTGGACTAAAATGGCAAATTTGGAGAAACCTCAGGGACTAAAATGGCAATTAACTCTTTATAATTTATCCACCCACTTTTATATATCTACAAATACGATTCGGATCAAGTGAAAATTTCTACGAGTTGCGAAAACTTAGAGAAGTCGATCTTCTTGAATTTTGCCATATTTTTTGAACACCCCAAGACGGGCTGTAAAAAGAAAAAAAAATTCGAAGTGGTGTTTTTCGACCTTTTACAGCAGCTGCAAAAAACTTATGACATCAACATAAGCTTTTTACAACATTTACGGCTAGTGTTAATAAAAAAAAATAGTGTTTTTTTAAGGTTGATTTTTTTAGGATTTTTGGTAAAAAAAAGTTGAAAAAACCTTTCGTAAGATCAAGTTCTCTAAGTTCTCACAACTCGTAGAAGTTTTCATTTCACCCTAACCGTCTACAAGGGTAACTAGGATCGTTAACTCGAGAAATAAATTAGGTGATCTGAAAAGTTTTAGAACAATGAAACTCAAACTGTGAAGTTATAAATGCTATATTAATACCATGTTTTTTTTGTTTATTAAGGTACTAAATAAAATGTTCTACATGTATAAAAAGTACTTTTTGACATTTGGACCTTTCACTCCTATGATTCGTTTTGTTGGGGGGGGGGGGGGGGGGGGGGGGGGGCGGAGATCTCCCGTGATGGAGTCTTGGGTTCAAGTGATACACCTTCACAAGTGGTTTGATCACCGCCAAAGTGACGAATTCATGTGATGGTAAACTCGGGCGTGATGTGTTGTTGGTGGAAGAAGGCATGTGGCGTGATGTTGTTGGTTGTTGGTGGTGGTGGTGAAAGTGTGGGGAATTTCTTGGAAAGTAGGGCGGGTTCATGTGATACATCACTTCAACTAATTTGATCACTTGGAGGTTCAAATGATGGAGATAAGGTGTCAAAATAAGATCAGATGAGGGTAAGCGTTCAAGTGGTGGAGATGAGGAGTGTCATGTCCCCCTTAAAGTGAGGCTACTCGGTGTGGGGGCGTCCTAGCCCCGTCGAGATCGTCCTCCTGTAGACGTTCAAGTCGGGCCTCCCTTTCTCACACACACATATACATACAACACACACGCGCGCGCGCACACACACACACACACACACACACACATATATATATATATATATATAAGTGTCCGCTAAAATGAGAACCACCTCGAGTTGTAAGAACCGTGAGAACTACTTGATCTGGGGCGAGGTGGATCAAATTTTTTTCATAAACGTAGATGCATGTATTATAACAACATTTGTAAAAAAAATTCAAAAAAAATGTCGTGTGTGTAGTTTTGAGCACCACAAGTTTGTGTTTACGGGTACCATAAATTTTCCGGTTAAATTTACGGTACCCGTAAACACAAACTTGTGGTGCTCAAAACTACACACACGAATTTTTTTTTTTTTGAATTTTTTTTTACAAATGTTGTTATAATACATGCATCTACGTTTATGAAAAAAAAAAAATTGGTCCACCGTGCCCCCTACGGTGTAGTTCTCACGGTTCTTACAACTCGAGGTGGTTCTCATTTTAGCATTCCCATATATATATATATAGGCTCATCCTCCATTTCCTAGATCCATCCCATTTAGGCCCATCCTCACTAGGGCTGACAAATCGTGTATTATCGGGTTTAACAGGTCTCTGACGACGCGCATAACACAAGTATTAAATATGAATACAACTCGTTTAACTACTTGATATCTCATGTCTATAACACAGTTTTATGTTTTATGTACCAAGAAAAAGAAATGATGGATCCTAACCTCATAATTTTATTTAGTTTTAGAAAAGTAAAAAATCACATTGTGTACTTTTTCAGTAAACAGGTCTAATCGTGTCTTATACAGATATCTATTGCCAGCCCTAATCCTCACACCCATCCTACGTGACGGATCATCCTTTGAGGACTACCCTCCTCCACACCAAGTAGCTTGATTCAAGAATGAAACTGTTCACATAGCATGTCACTTCATCTTGGTTGCCTGTTGACGAAGTACGTAACACGGTAAATGTACGTGACCATTGACCAAGTAAACCATTTTGTTGATGTCGTTCAAGACAATGACTTGTAGACGCAAATGCGATTGCCATGTTATGTTACCTTGGTTGTCTGTATCATAGACGCCCATGACATAATACATGTTCGTAACTTGTTGGCTAAGATTTTTGTAACTTGAAACAAGCATTTTTTACACAAATTTTCAAGCGTTTTGGACTTCCTAACAACTTGTCAAAAAACATACCTTGAGTTTAGAAAACAAAGTTTCGAGAAACCTCCTAGTTTTATTCGCACAGCGGCTGATAGTGAATAAAACTAAATATCAAACACATTTTTTTGCTGTCTCATTTTCTCTCTTTTTATTTATCTCCTACCTTGAAAACACAGCTTTAGTTATGATATCTTATAATGTATGATGAAGACTCAAGAGTGCAATATATTAGTTATTGAAAGAATTATGATAAGCTACATGTTTTCACAGATTAATGGGGCTTCAAATCTATTTTGATTTACATGCTATGAAGACAAATAAAAATCTATACTTAAACTATAAACATAAACATCTGTTGTCGTTTCCTCTTTGACTGCACTCAGTCTTACTATCATTTCTGTAAACAGGATTTCTAAAAACTACAAAAAATATAATACATCAAACAAGATCAAACAGACTTTATGATCAAAACCATATAGTTGTGTGTTATTTATTTACACTCTTATTTAAGTACCATTCTCAGATCAATCACCAATAAAATTACAAAAAAATAATCATTTACAATTTCCTTACACCCTAACAAAAATCACATTTTTAAGATTATCATACTAAATCCTATTGCACTAACCCATTAGAATGCAGTTGAGTAGCCTCCTCCATACCGAGTTTGACTCGCCCCTCCTTCCAACAAAGCTCTCCAATCCCTACCCTCTTCACCATCATCCCGTTCACGAAGCGCTGTTAGCATACGTTTCGCCTTCTCTTGTGCGCGTTCGCTTCCACTCTCTGCCACTTCACGCAGCACCTCAGCCCCTCCTGCCGCCTTAGCCAAACCCTTGAACCTCATGCTTCCAATACTGAGTGAGTACAAGCACGCCACACAGTTTTCCTGAATTGACTCAGTAGAGTCAACACTTTCGGTTCTCAACTTCCGAAACAAACACTCAACCGCATTCGAGTCTAGCAACACTGATTTACCCTCGTTCGACGCGGCTAAGTTGCATAACACCAACAACACTCTTCCCGCTAGACCGGTTTCCAACATTGTTAACAAAGTTGAAACTGCACCAAGCTTAACAAGTTTAACTCGGTTACTATGTACCAATGACAGATGGTACAAAGCCAAAGCCGAGTCATGCCGAGTTCTCTCACTATCCGAATGCAGCGTATGAAGCAATGGCTGCAGCGCCCCTAGTACACCAATAGCCATCTTATTCTCTTCCTCTAGCGCAAGGCTAAAAAGCGCGCCTGCAGCGTGTTCCCGAGACTCATCAAATCCAGACTTCAACACATCGATCAAAGGCGGAACAATCCCCGACCTAACAATCTTCACCTTATTCCTCTTTTCCAGCGATAAGTTCACCAGAGCTGCAACCGCGTTAGTTTGCACAACCGCGTCCCTCGAAACCACACATTCACGGAGTGAACCGAGCAGCTGCAGTGTGCAAATTGAAACCCTAGCTTTCTCATCAGTTCTAGTGAGCTTCCTCAACAAAATCACAGACTGTTGCTGCTCGATAACATCGATACTCTGTAGCTTTGTACACAAGTTTTCCTCATCTGAAACTGTTGAGCTAGGGTTACAGTTAGGGTTAGGGTTTAGCGTTTCGTCAACAACAATCTCTGACGACGTTGATGCGGAAACGGAAGACGAGTAGCACGACGGCCGTGTAACTAACGGAAGCGGCGGCGTATCCGGCACCGGCACGTTTGCAATCACCGATTCTTCCGAACTCGATGAGTAAAAACGACGATGATTATCAACAAACTGAGGATTCAATTGCGTTGCCGCGTGAGTTAACATCACCTGCGGTTTCTCCGCCATTTTATTAATCAAATCACGTTCTGAAACCCTAATTCTAACATCATCTTCACCTGACGTCATCAATTTCCGAACGGAAGCTTCAATTAGGTTATAATCTGGTGCGTGTGATGGTGAATCGGTTCTGTTTGATGTACACCAGCTGGTAATGGCCTTTTTGAGAGCTAAATTAGGTATTACAGTTGAAAAATCAGGTTTGGATCCGTCTGGAAGAAGTGGAACAAAATTGAGGTGTTGACAGACAACAACGGATGTCCGTTCGAACGTCTGGCCGGATGAGACTATGACCGGATCGAACATGAGTGAACCGGAAATTGGACAGATGAATTCGTCGAGGGGTTTTGGTTTTTCCGATTTGGTGTTGGTCTTGGCCGCTTTGTTTGACCAGAATCCCCATCTCTTTGGCTTTCCATTTCCATTTCCATTTCCATTTCCCACCATTTTGTTTACGGATTCAACAAGGATTCATTATAAAAAGGGAAAGGAGAGTTTGGGGGTGAGGGGGGTTTGGGATTGGTTGATTTTGATGACGATGATGATATCTCAACAACTGTTTATGAAACCACAAAGTCTTATCGTCTTCACTTGATAGTTGATAGTACCGAACTTTTATTCTTTTTTTTAGTTATTACTAGATTCATTTTTTGTGTTTAGGAGAAGTTAAGTTTGTTTTTTGTGTAGTTTAATAAAAGCTGTTAAGTACAGTTCATGACTACCCTAAATAAATTAATAATTACAAAAAGAGTAAATTACGTTTTTGACCCCTGTGGTTATATCACTTTTACTATATTAGCCCAAAATAAGAATTTTTAATATATATGCCCCTATAGTCTCTATAACTAACCATTTTGGCCCATAAGTCTAGAGATCATGAGGGCCAAAATGGTTAGTTATAGAGACCATGGGGGGCAAAATAGTTAGACTTAGGGCCAAAAATGGTTAGTTATAGAGATCATGGAGGGCAGATATGTTAAAAATTCTTATTTTTTGCTAACATAGTAAAAGTGATATAACAACATGGGCCAAAAACGTAAGAGTAAACTTCCGTTTTGCTCCCTGTGGGCTGTGGTTTGGTCACTTTAACGGTGTTGCCCTAAACCTTTAAAAATAGTCATTTTACTCCCTGATGTTTCGGTTTTGTTGCCAGTTTGCTCCACACCTTTAACTCCATCCAAAATATTTGTTAGCTAAAAGGGTATTTTGGTAATTTTATGGATAAAGTAAGGATAATTTGGTAATTTTAGATTTAAAGATATTACAACTACACACTCTCTCTTATCTCTTCCTCCTTCTCTCTCAGTCACACACACAAACAAACACCCACACCCAATGAATCAACCACCACCGTCATTACCCAGCCTCTGCCACCACACACAAACAAATGCAGATTCTTCCCCAGCTACCACCGTTACCTGCCACCGCATCAGCCACCACCAACCGCCGTCTGAACCCTAAATCACCACCACAACTCTGAACCCTAATTTCATGTATGGCCACCACAAATCTGTACAGATCATATCTAAATTCGAACAGAGATGGAGAGATCTTATCTAAAATCAAACAAATCTGTACGTTTTTGAAAAGGTCGTTGGGAGATCTAAGGGGCATCATGAGTCTTCCGACTTTTCAGGAAAGGCAGGGATGGTGGTGGCTGGTGGTGTGGGGTTTGGGTGGAAAGACTGTACGGGGTTTGGGGTTTGCGGGCAGGAGGGGCAGGAGGGTGAATAAAGGTGGGGTGATTTTGAGAGACGGTGGTGGGATTTAGCGGTGCTGGGTTGGTGTTGATGGCAGGTTGTGGTGGTTGATTAGGTGGTGTTGGTTGTGGGTGTTAGTGGTGGCGGCAGGTTGGTGGTTGGTTGTGGTGGTTATCGGTGTAGGTAGCAGGTGGTGGTGGCTGTTAGGGTTGGTGGTGAGTGGCCACTGTCTCTCTCTTCATCTGCATCACCGCAAGCCACATCCAACAACTACAAATGCCGGCCACCCATCATCTTCATCTGCAACGTTCATTAGAACCCCCAATTCAGTTCCTAGCCCTTTTTCTTCCAGGTTTGAAACCCTAGCAGCTGCCTCCTTTTAGATTCGATCGATGAAACCCGGTAGTGGTGGTGGTGGTGGCGGTGGCTGTGTCCGATGGTGGTGTCTGATGGTGGTTGTGATGGTGATGGCTGTTAATACAAAAGGAAGAGAGGTGATGAATGAGAGAATTTGTTTTTCTTATTTATATAATAGTATATATAATGGATTTTTAGAGTTAATAATGAATAAAATTATATACTTAAATCTAAAGTTACCGAAATACCCTTATTTTTAACTGAATCTTTAACTGAGTTATAGTCATGGAGCAAACTGGCAATAAAACCGAAACATCAGGGAGTAAAATGACTATTTTTAAAGGTTTGGAGCAAAACCGTTAAAGTGACCGAACCAAAGGGAGCAAAACGGAAGTTTACTCAAAACGTAATTTACTCTTACAAAAATAATTTGGCATTTTTTTCACTTTATAGTGTATAGCTACCCACAAAAACAGAAACTAATTGTTTGGTAGTTGCCACAAATTTCTATTGTTTACTATTTATTATAAGTAAGAAGTTTAACTTATGTTATTCTTTTAGCAAACTATAAAAATTAATTTACAATGAATTCAACGGATTGTTAAACGCGTTGTGCAGCCCAAGCTTATTGAATAATCTACATAGTGTGGATGTGTGATCGGGTCTGTGTTGGTTTTTAATTATGCATTTATAAAGTGTGGTAATGCCATTTTATATTGTGGGGTCATGAATGCCTGAAATTTGTGTACATAAGTAGATGCAAATATCATAGTCAATAAAACTCACGCTTACAAGTGCTGCCTTTCCATTGCTTCTTAGGCTTTTTACACCACAAATGTTTTGTACAGAAACCACTCCAAATTTCGAATACTCAATATTTGTAATTTATAGATATAAAGAGGTGTCATTTTTAAACCCTCTTATCACACAATATATGTGATTTTGGTTTTGTAGAAAACATAAATTTGTAATAAGACCACTATTTAGTAATTTATTTTTTAAGTTTGACATAATATTATAAACCCTAAACAAACACCAATTTATTATCTCTTTTGAAGATATAAATACAATCTTTTTCACGCTGCATATGGAGACCCAAGACGATAAAGTAACAACATATCACACGTATTAATGATCTTTGAAGAAATGAAGATGAATGTGTTTGTATGGATAAAAAACAATGCATAACTCGCAACATTAGAATTTGGTTGCTTTGGTTTTCCTTTGTAACAAATTTAAAAGAATTCGGTTGGGCGTGTAATCCTGGCTTAATTTCAGCTTCTTGCTGGAAGTATTTTTAATCAAGTTCATTTCCGCTGTTCACAAAATAGATATTTGTACCCGAATTATAAGATTCGTGTCCATTCATAATAAACATAGGTACAACGGAGACAACATTCTATCCCATTGAAGAAATAACTATACGTAAATATTACTAAGTCAATGTTCGTGGTACAAAAGACATGTAGAATGGTGAAGAAAAAATAAACAATGTACTTTTACTTGTATAATATTGCGAATGTAGGTATACGGGGAGGGGCCAACACTCAGTTGCTCGAAATCAAGACTTTTGCTAATATCGACCGTGGCCCTATCAGTAAATACGAGAAAAAAAAACTGCAGGCCACGATTGTCTACACCACAATATGGTTTCTATGGAAGGCTCGGAACGCATGATCTTTAACAAGGAAAGAACTAGTTTATTGAAAACTGTTGAAAGACACCATAATCCAATTGTTCTCTTGGGTGACAAAAATATCCTGTTGTGGTGAACCAGCGTAAGCCCAACTAATTCAGTCAAGAAGCCCATTCAAATGGCCCAACAAGTTGGACAGAAGCTCGATGCGTGATATAAGCTGGTGAAACGAGAGTAAAGGTTATGATCTACAAAAATTTTTTAATAGTTTTATCCTAAGATAAATATATCAGGAAGCCCTTTCATTCTAATAATATGATCTAGTATGATATTAGACATTTGGGATGCTACACATGGGTTTATTCTTTTTTTTTCTTTTGTGTAGATAAACCACTATTTTAAGATTAAGGATGACAAAAGCAAACGAGAGTGGTAGCCGGTGTCTTGAAGCAACGTGGGTCATCAGCAGGACGATGATGGCGGTGTTCGGTGTGCAGCAGCGATTTAATGACAGAAGCTACCAATATAGGGCGATGAACATAGGTTCGAGAGAGATGAGAGAACTGAGAATTGTCAACACAAATTTAAGAAAGCAACCAATATTCATATACATTGTCATCTACTTGAAACCAGTGTTGCAAAAATCGGCCTAGGCGGCCGATTAATCGGCGCCTAGGCGCTAGGCGGCTACTTACTGACTAATTTTGAGCTAGTCGGCCAATTAATCGGAGTCGGTCAAAATCGGTCCTAGGCGGTCCTAGGCGGTCAAAAATCGGATTAATCGGCCTATATTAATCGGTTAAAATCGGTCAAAATTGGTCCCAGGCGGTCCTAGGCGGTCAAAATTGGTCAGAATCAGTCAAAATCGGTCAAAATCGAACCATACTATCTGAAACTTGAAGTATTTATGTGAATTTTGAAGTATTATTTTTATATTATTGGGTATATATATATAATTTTGAAAAAATACATATAAAAATCCCAATCCGATTAATCCCGTTTAATCCCGATTAATCCCGATTAATCCCTAGGCGGTACCTCACCGCCCGACTAGCGCCTAGCGCCTTCTACAACACTGCTTGAAACCCAACCCTAATGCCCATAAAATTGGGTTGGGCCTAAATAGTGTGTACTTATATCAAAAACTATATTATTAACAATGTTAGATAGTGCTTTTTTAAACTATGATCCATTATTGTCCTCCTTTTCAGCGTTTATATCTATCTATCCACATACAAGTTTCTATACAATGAATTAAATCTCACTCCAGTAGTGAAAGTAATGAATACATAAGAAAGACAGTAAAAGTAAAAAAGAGAACCGGGCTTGCTTAATTAACATGGACTACTTAATTAGATAGTGTTTTTTTAACTGTTAGATAGGGCTTTTTCTTAACTGTGAACAATGCACCAACCTACTCGGCTTTGATACATAATTAAACCGAAGCTGAAGCCTGTGAACCACACAAGTAGTGGTTAGTCAGCAGCACTCGGTTCACCTAACGAGAAATTACTCCCCAATCAGTTTCCTCTTCCTACCAAGAATAGAAGCTTTTTGAAACCTCGGTCCACCCATTCGCCAGGTCTTAAATGCTTCAGTTGATGACTTAGCAGCTTCATACACTTCAAAACCATAAACCATACAAGATTAAGTAATTTATATTCGTTATGTTTAGAAACAAGAAGCTAAAAAAAATGGCTAAATCAAATCTCACATCTTGTTTCTTCTTTTGTTAATAGTGATAAATATTTTGGGGCCAATGCAGATGCTGATGTATGCGCCTTGATCAAAACTTCCTTATACCTTGTCTGGAAAGCAACCAAGAGTAGAGACCCAATAGTTTTTTCATTAATCCTGACCCGTTGCGCAATAAACAAAATCATAAAAGTGGAATTTTGCAGCAACAAAAATACAAAATCTACAAAAACAAATTCTTAGACGATAGCAAAAACTAATACTCACAATTGCACTAGCTTGCACCCTAACTCATAAAAATACGAACATCGAGATCTTAAGTCCACATGAGCACCATCAGCCCCAATTTCTTCTTGAGTTCTAACATGGAAATAGATACATGATCAGACATTTTTTTTTTAAAGCAGCCTTATATTAACAAGAACCAGGCCAACAGGCCATACAACCAAGCAAAAAAATTACGTAGAGAAACTAAAGTCTAGCCAGCTATCCCATTCTAATGTTACCAGATCAGATAATAAGAACGACATTAATAATATCGTTGGCCTATCATAAACATAAATTATGAATCCCGAAGCCAAAAAGTTAGCTAGGAAATTGTGGGCTTATTACTTTTTATCGAAACACGGAGGAATGCTGACAGAAGTTGCATGTCTCAGGTGAAGTTCACTAGCAAGCCAGAACGGCAATTCGACCTTTGACCTAGGTTCTACCTGTTTAAACAAAGATATTAGCATTAGAAAACATTTATCTTTTTCAACATATCGAATTGAAAGTTAATGAAATTTACCCTATTTGTGTCATTGGATTCAAACAAACCAACTCCATTTACCGCCTCCAAGAACACTGCTGGAACAAGCTACGAAAAAAAAAGCGCCATTTTAGACTTATAATTTATAAACTTTCTTTAAAAAAATCAAGTGAATGCAGAGATGAAAAGAAGAAATAAGTTTTAACCTCTTCATCTGCTAAGATGTCATCAATATTATAATACTGAGCCATGATTGAAGCAAGCGCTTGTTGTTAATAACGGTTTATCGCGAGAACTCACTAACTGAGTAAGTATCAACAACCAGATTGGGCTGCAAATCAACAGCTTAATTGTTAATTACTCAATCATACATGCTAATTAAATTTGTAGCAGGACATTTTCAGTCAAGATTCATATGTTTAGTCCAAATCTGACAGTTCCAATAACTCATCGTCATAAAATGAAAGCAGTTGCTCAATTTCAAAGTTGTAATAATAATAATAATAATATCAAATTTTTTAAACAATATATGATGCATGAGGAATGAAAACCCTAATTAACCATAAAGTATTGAAATTGATCGACTAATTCACGAAAACAATACCTGCGGTGAATCGCAAGTTTTTCCGATTGTGTAGAGGCGGAATTTGATGGAGAATGACAAGAGGGAGGGAGGGAGATTTGAGTTTGGGTACAACAAAAGGGTAAATTTTCAAATAAATGACAAAATAAAAATCAAATTTTAAATAATTTTTTTGAACCGACAACAGAATTAATACTCGGCACTTTCGGGGTATCTACTGGACCAAACGGAGTAATCCAAGAATAATCCGAGTCCACCACCAATTCCAAGGAAAACCTGGTAACCCACCCGCTCGTAGGCACATTACAGGTAAAACCGGTTTGGCTCAAGGATCGAACCCATGTTTTCCTAGATCACCTATCATTGCCCACCAGTACCTCAATCTGCATTAAGTAGAAGTTGAACTTGTATCTCTCAAGAGAAGTGTAAGTCTTCCACCACTTGATCTAAAGATCATTTGCAAATTTTAAATAACCTAGTTCATATTTTAGGCAAACTTAAAAGGACAAAAAATTGTAAGTTAGTCCAATTTATTTTGTAAATAAAACACTTTTAAACGATATGAAATGGATAGGAGTGTTTAAGATTTTAGCTTATTAATTTTTTAAAAGTTAAAAGGTGTTTGGCATGAAATTGTTATGTGAGTAGAAAAGTTAATAAATCACTCCATTGTGACTTATTAACTTTTCCAAAAAGTCATAAGTTGTTTTGAAAAGCTAAGCCAAATATGGCCTGAATCAACCATTTTACCGCTTTATAACTTCAACTACACATACTGCTTTTACGAATCAACTTTCATCAATTTCGTGATCTAAGTTATCAGGTTCTGTCAAACATCACTTAGATTTGATATTTTACATTAGAATTCTTATAAATGATTTGCTTATTGGTAAAATTCTTAGGTAGGCTAAGTTTCCTTTTGAATAGTATGTTAAATCTCGTAATCTTTACGAAACATGAAAACCAGGGGCGCAACATAGTAGGGGCGGAAAGTGGCGGCCGATCCCCCGAACTTTCCGCTCAGTAGTGGAGAGTATATGTAGTTTTCGTATATAAATTTTTGGGTATATACGTCTCCCCCCCCCCCCTCGGTTTTATAGAAATTTTTGGCATATACGTTTTCGACCCCCCGGTCGGAAATCTCAAGCTTCGCCACTGATGAAAACCGTGATTTTTCGCTTAAAACCCAAAATGTATCGGTGCCCGATTCAATTTAGTAAAGTTAACTTTATCACCCAACAAAAAAATCTCTTTTGATAGCGATATGAATACCGAAAAGTTTCAGCAAACATGCAGGTGTTGTCGAGTGGATCTCACCTTATTTACCGGGTTTCCAGGAATCCACTTGGTTAGGAATTTCTAATGAGAACTTATATATAACCTATATATTTTTAGTGAAAGGGTTAGGTTCAGGTACAAATTGGCTTAACAAACAAATTGGTCTTAACATGAAAAGTGAAGAAGGGCTTTTTTTCTCATCTTGTCAAGCACGTATTTTAGTCACTGAATGTAAAAACAATCGGGTTTTTTACACTAGTAGAGTAATTACATAATTACGAGAAAAAACATGATTTTTATTTTACATTTTCCAATTAAACATCATATTTAAGTATATGGAAAAAAAATTCCTTCATTTCTCATATTAAGACCATTTTGTATGTTAAGACCCATATGTATTTGAACCGTACACTTTAGTAAAAACCTATATAGGAAATTAAAAAAAATCTTAAATCCACCACTACACGCATGAATCATGTAATGGTTCATGTAATGAACCTGCTCTTCAGGGCTGTCTCCGAAAATAAAAAAGTAAAGAAAAAATTGGCCCTATGTGAGACAAAAAAAATTAGGTCCTATTCGAAAATCTCCATTTAATATAAACTTATCAATCATTAAAATTTATGTGGATGTAATTTAAATAGTTATTTTTAGCTAACTTTAGGAAGTAATTTATTAATTAAAGGGAAATAGGCAGTTGACAAAATTAATCATTAAATACCACCAACAAAAAAAACTAAAAATATGCTAAAATAAAAAATTTGGAGACGACATGATTAGAAGTTTAGAACCCGCGTCTCCTTGTTGTTTAAGCAAAACAGTAACCACTGATACAAGAGTTCATTTCTGTTATCTCTCGATTCAGTGCATATATATTTTATCTTATACAGCGTAAATTTTATATAAAATTAAAAAGATTTGGTCCCTCAAAGGGTTTGTGCCTTTTGCCGTCGCCCACCCCACACCCCCTACGGACCGTCCTTTGTTATAAATGAAATTTTATCAATTTAACAATCACTAACTAAAAATGTTGCCCTTTTATATTAAAACATGCAAAAGCAATTAACTTGGGGGTGTTTGGCCTAGCTTTTATTTTTTTGGCTTATGCTTATATATTAAAGTAGCTTATGCTTATTTTCTTTCATTTGATAAGCTATTTTTAAGTGTTTGGATTAGCTTATATTCTACAAGTTTATAATTAATAATTAATCTTTAGTTGTTTGTTAAGTTATTTTGTATTATGGGAAGGGGTATAATATCATTGTGTGTAATGAGTAAAAAACCATCTTCTTCAAATAAGCTTATTCAAATAAGCTAAAAAACCATGTCCCCATAAGCTTCTTGGAATTAGCTTATATAAGCTAATAAGCATAAGCTTAAAAAGCTAAACCAAACACCCATTAGTGCTTATTTTGTAAAAATAAGCTAAAAAAGCTATAAACTTAGATAAAAAAGCTAGGCCAAACACCCCCTTGATCAACCTACCTAAGCTCCCACATCATTTCTTTCCAGCTTAACTTTAAAATATACGAAATCGAACAATATACTAAAGAAATTATAAGAAATCCTGGCACGAAAATAATGTGAAATGAATTTCTTAAGAGTGTCACATCATTAATAAGATTAATTTTGTTGACCCAGGGACCTAAATGTACTTAAGTAATATATTTAACTTTAATATGATTGGTCCAGTAGGATAATAATTAATATTACTAATATCATTATCATAGCACCTTCTAGGAACATTCTTCCACATCAAGGAAAATGGAAAAATTCCGCCGACTACCGTTCGGATTTACGCGTATAAAGTTAATGAAACAACATAAGAGTTTTAATAAAGGGTAAATTACATTTCACGTCCGTTAAGTTTCAGCAAAACGATAGATGTTCTCCTTTAACTAACGACATTACATTTTTTGTTTTTTATGTTTGTATCAGATTGCAATGGATGACCTTTAACTTCAATAATTACAGTCGCAATCATTTATTTGTAAAACTCATCACACTCTACGTTCTTTAACCCTAACCAGATTAAAATTTTTAGTTAAGTATAACATGTGCCTTGCACATAAGGGTAGATTGGTAATTTCAAAAATAAATTTAAACAATAAAACAAATCAAATTTAAAACATAATCCCATCTCTCTCTCTCACCCCTTTCTTTATCTATACCTACCATCCAAGTCACCTCCACTCCCACTCCCACTCCCACTCCCACCACCACCACCACCACACCATCCGACTACTTTTTAGCTGACCTTCACTGTAACCCATCATCCGTTATAGACGAATATAAAACAACAATAATAAATTTATATTTATCTTTCTTTTACAAAAGTCCATAACACCTTTCTTTCTTTTCAGCTGACCGCCACTTGTTTCTATCTCTCTCTAATCTATCCATTCTTTACTCTCTTCGAATCTTTTCTTCTCTCAAAATAAAAACAAGAAGTTAGTGGCGATAGAGATGGGCGGTGGGTGGCGATGGAGGTGGTGTGAACGTTTCAGCGGCGTGGGGTGGTACAGTGGTTGGGGTTGGAGGCTGTGACGGGATTGCGGTGGTTGGAGGTACACGACGGCAAAGGAAGGGGTGGTGAGAAGGTGGATAATTGGGGTTGCTGTTAAAGACATTAACATGTCTCAGTTTTTGAAGAAACACTAGATAATTTATCAGAATCGAATTATCTAGGGGGTTTGGATCTGCATAAAAGGGGGGTGTTTTCTCTCGTTTGATTCGATTGCAACTGGTCTTCTTCTCCGACGAACTCTGCAAAACAAAGCACCGTTAGCCTCGTCAAGGGGAGAAAGGAGTTCTCTCCTTGACCCGACTCCGGCGTGAGAATAAGTACGTGTTTATGAAGAAGAAGAAGAAGAGGTATTGACGAAGTGTGTGTAACTTGAATTTCATACCTGAATTGTTCTTGTATTTATAGCCGAGAGTTTTGGGCGGGAAAACTCGTTGGTGAAATGTTGACGGAAGATGCTAACCCCGTAAGCGGTTACATTTCCTTCCGTTAAGCTTCTCGATCCGACGTGAGTGCACACGGATCGCTGTTTAGATCCACGGTTGGGGGTTTGCGACGTGGAAAGTGATTAAGTGGAGGTTTCTCTCCAATTACATGCTATCATTGTGATTTCAGGGATGCCTGAGGTGATGACACGTGTCCAGACGGTTATAACCGTCTTAGTGGTGCACGATTGAATTCTTCTAGAAGATTACTGCTGTAATCTGGTGTGACTCTTTATCGTGTGGTATTAGTTAAGTAAATAATATCCAAGTCTGGATATTATTAAGCGGAAGTGCTTGACTTGGGATTTTCATCCTTTATGAAAGCGCAAGGATTTATGATTTCCTTTTGGCGCGTGAGTGTTGTCTGCTATCTGTCTCTTAAGCCTTTCTTTTGTAAAACCAGTGCGCGGCCGTGCAAGGTAAAAAGGGCTGAAGGACGAGGTTGTGGTATGGTCCCAAGTACTTATTATGAAGTTTTTGGGACCTTACCCCTTCAGTTTTAATATCCTATTCCTTTGTTATGTTTTAACTTTTCCTTTATTTTGTTGCAAGGGTCTTCTGCTTTGGTCTCCTTTTGCTGGGCCGCTTGTAGCTGGGCTGCCTATATATTTGCTCAAGTCCAGTCCATTGGTTTTGGTGTATGTCTAGAAGACCCTCTTAGGGTTTGCGGCCTCCTTTGCCCCTGTTTGGCTGTCCTTTGGCTGGCATATTAAAAGTGTATCAAGGAGCTGTCAAAATAATTTCCTTTTATGCTTGTTGGAGTCGCTATATAAGGCCTGCTGCCCTCGTTCTTCATCATCAGACAAAAAACATCGCATCATTCCCTTCTCGCAAGTTCTGCGCGAGAGCATTAACAGTTTCATTGTCTTTGTTTATCAGCTTTGGTATTTCAGTTTCATCAGTCAATCAATCTGTGATGACTAAATCCCTTGTATCTGTGAAGAATTTCTGATAATATAATTCGTGTTCTTCGTTTGTATTCAATAATATTGAGTTCTCTGATATGGTATCAGAGCTCAAAGGGTGATTCACGATTTCTTGGTGTCTTTCCGCTGCTGATTACTGTCGTTTATCTGGAGCTCTGAAATTAGGGTTTCTAATCTTCATCGGATCTGGGTTGTTCAGTTGATCGGACGTCCGACTGTTCAAAGGATCTGGATTGTTCCGCTGTTCGTGGTGCAGATCTTGCTCACTTTGCCTCACAGTCTGTAACCCTAAGCGAAGGTTACAACTGTGAGTTGTTTCTTGGCGAACCCTAACTTGGGAAAACCCCTCGGTGAGATCTTTCTTTTTTTCTCCTCGCTAGTGTTAAGTTGTAGGTAAAAGGCTCCTGCACTAAGACCTGCGCTGGCAACTATTGAGTGACGAACCAGCGATCGGGAACACTGGTGCAGTTTCGCCAACTCTTTACTTCTGTTTGTTGGTGTCTTATTAATTATCTACTTGCTGTCTTGGTGTTATCTGTCTGTGATTTGTTTTTGCTGGGCTTGTGTTTTTTCTTCTATCTTCCTGTTTACTGTGCTGTTTTTCTATGGATAATACAAACAAGTCCGTCCGAGTCATCTGTCACTTTAGTTAGCAAACTTGATGCTAGTGATCCACTTTATTTGCATGCTAGTGATTCTAGTGGTCTTACTGTTGTTAATATCAAGTTGAAAGGAACAGAAAATTATGTGGTTTGGTCGAATGCTATGCAACTTGCTTTAATGGCTAAGAATAAATTAGGGTTTATTGATGGATCCTGTAAAAGGTCAACTACAGATGATGTCTTAGCTAGTCAGTGGGATAGGTGCAATTCAATTGTTCTAACTTGGATTTTAAACTCTGTCTCTGATGAACTGTATGTTGGTCAAGTTTATTCTAAACTTGCATCCGAGGTGTGGGACGATCTTAAGGAAACTTACAATAAAATAGATGGCTCGGTTGTCTTTGGCTTATTTTCAAAAATTAACTCTGTCAGTCAAAATGGTGCTAGTGTTTCTGAATATTATCACAAAATTAATACTATGTGGAAACAATTTGACGCTATGCTGCAACTGCCTTCTTGTACTTGTCAAGATTCTACTAAGTTCAATGAATTTAATCATTTAATTAAACTTATGCAGTTCTTGATGGCATTAGATGACGTTTATCAACCAGTTAGAACAAATCTTTTAACAAGAGATCCTCTTCCAACTGTCAAAACTGCTTTTTCTATAATATCTAGAGAGGAATCTCATAGGGACTCAAATAGTTCCTCTAAGGTTCCTAATGTTGGATTTGCTGCTAAAACTAATCAATTCAATGAAAATAAAAAACGTTTTACCAAAGGTTCTAATCCCAACTTGAAGTGCACTCACTGTAATAAAATAGGTCATGTAGTGGATAAATGCTTTGAGCTTCATGGTTACCCATCTAATTATAGACCACGACCTAATCAGAATAACAATCAATGGTCCAAGCCTAATATTTCTGCTAATTCTTCTATAAATAGTACTGTTAATCACTCTGTTAGTGACAAATCTGCTAGCAATTCTTTGAATTCTCTTACTTCAGATCAGTTCACTAAACTTCTTGACTTGCTTAATGAGAAAAAGTCTGATGATGGGCCTAAGACAAATGTTGGAGGTAAATGTCATAATGTGATCTCATCTTTAGATTATTACAAGAGGTCTTATTGTTTTAACAGTAAATCTTGGTCTCAAAATAATATGAGTTGGATTATTGATTCTGGTGCTAATCAGCACATGATCATGTCTAGTGAAAATATGTTTAATAAAGTTGATGTTTCTGATTATAACATAACGGTCAAACACCCTAATGGTACTGATGCCAAAGTCACTATAATAGGTTGCTACAAATTATCCAACTCTGTTATCTTAAGAGATGTCTTTGTGGTCCCTGAATATTGTGTCAACTTAATCTCTATGCATAAATTAGCCAAGGATAATCAACTTAGGGTTGTGTTTGATGAAGATACTTGTTATATTCAGGATTCGTACTTAAAGAAAACCCAGGTGACTGGTAGACAAACTAACGGTCTTTATTTCTGTGGTAATTCCTTCAATTCTGTGATTGCCTGTTTTAATAAAGCTGAAACTATAAAGCTCTGGCACTCATGACTTGGTCATCCTGCTGATCAAGCCTTAAATGTTTTAAATCTTAAATCTGATAAAGCTAATATTGAACCTTGTGAAGTTTGTCATAAAGCTAAACAACACAGAGTCCCTTTTCCTTTAAGTGAACACAAAACTTCTAAAGTAGGTGACTTAATTCACTTAGATGTTTGGGGTCCCTATAAGGTCTCAAGCATAGAAGGATTCAAATACTTTCTCACGGTTGTGGATGATTATTCTAGGTCCGTTTGGGTATATCTGATGAAATCTAAAATTGAAGTTTTTGAAAATATTCAAAGTTTTTATAATCTTGTGAAAACTCAATTTGAAGTAAATATTAAGGTTTTTAGGAGTGACAACGGAACTGAATTTGTTAATTCTCAAATGTCCAACTTTGTTAAGTCACATGGGATAATTCACCAAACATCCTGTGCTTACACTCCTCAACAAAATGGTGTTGTTGAGAGGAAGCACAGACACTTACTCAATATTGCTAGAGCTCTATTGTTTCAGTCAGGCGTGCCTTTAAAATTCTGGTCTGAATGTGTTCTCACTGCTTCGTACTTAATTAACAGGACACCCTCTTCTGTGTTAAATGGTAAAACGCCTTATGAGTTACTTTTTGGATTTGAACCTTCTCTTAGTCACTTGAAGATTTTTGGTTGCCTATGCTTCTTTACAGTTTTAAATAATCCTGATAAACTTAATGAAAGAGCTGAAAAATGTATTTTTATCGGGTATTCAAATTTAAAAAAGGGTTACAAAGTTTGGAGTCTAGATCAAAAGAAATTTACCTTCTCTAGGGATGTCAGCTTTCATGAAAATGTTTTTCCCTATAAAACTAAGCTATTTTCAAAATCTGATCTAGATAACACCGAATTTTTAAATAATTCAAATTTTTTCGATCTTTATGATTCTTCAAGTGACATAAATCCCGATGATGATGAGAAGGTGGAAACTGATTCAGCTACTGTGACTCAGCAACACAATAGTTCAAGTGAATCAACAACTCCTGTTGATACTCAGCAACCATCCTCTGGTGATGGCATGGCTGGCAATCAACAAGTGTATGAACCTGAACCTAATCCTGTGACGGTTGAGTCTAGTGATAGCTATGAAGAATCAAACCTGCTTGAGGGTACTCATACCACTACTAGAAAATCCACTAGGTCTGTGTCTATTCTTAAGAAATTTGGTGATTATGTGGTTGAAGGCAAGGTTAAATTCGGTTACGAGAGAGTTGTTAATTATGCTAACTTACCTCCTGATAATATTTGTTTTGCCTCAAATGTCAATAAAATTCTTGAACCCAGCTCATATCAAGAAGCTATCAAGGATAGTAATTGGGTAAATGCAATGAATGAAGAACTGAGTGCCCTTCATGAGAATAATACTTGGTCTATTGTTGATCTCCCTAAGGGGAGAAAACCTATAGGCTGCAAATGGGTTTTTAGGGTCAAATATAAGTCAAATGGAGAAGTCGAAAGGTACAAAGCTAGGTTAGTAGCTAAAGGGTTCAACCAAAGGGAAGGAATAGACTTTGATGAAACTTTCTCTCCTGTCGTAAAAATGGTAACCATTAGATGTATTGTTAGTTTATCTGTTCAAAATGATTGGCCGCTTTATCAACTAGACGTTAATAATGCTTTTCTCTATGGAAATTTAAAAGAGGAAGTTTACATGTCTATGCCTGAAGGTCTGAATGACAACCATCTTAACAAAGTATGCAAACTAAATCAATCCTTGTATGGTCTAAATCAAGCACCCCGAATGTGGAATGAAAAGCTTGTAAACGTGCTCTTGGAAATGGGTTTTTATCAGTCAAAATGTGATTATTCTATGTTCATAAAATCTGATGAAACTGTGTTTGTTGTTATGCTAGTATACGTAGATGATATCATTCTAACTGGTAATAGCAAACAAGAAATTGACAATGTGAAAAATCTATTACAGTCTGAGTTTAAAATCAAAGATTTAGGTTTCTTAAAGTTCTTTCTAGGAATTGAAGTTATTAAAACTCAAGAAGGAACATGCTTGACTCAAAGAAAGTATTGTATGGATTTATTGAATGAGTTTGGTATGAGTGGGTGTAAACCTGTTTCATGTCCTATTGAAGCAAACTATGTTATTACAAATCTGTGTAAAAAGGAAGAAAATAATTTTGTTAATGTTAATGATTATCAAAGGCTGGTTGGGAAACTAATTTACTTGTCTCATACCAGACCTGACATAGCTTATACTGTTCATTTTCTTTCTCAATATATGCACAAGCCAACTATGGCTCATTCTCAAATTGCATTCAAGTTGTTGAGGTATTTGAAAGGTGCTCCTGGTACTGGTTTAATGTTCAAAAAGGGTGATAAATTTGAGTTATCTGCTTATGCCGACTCTGATTGGGCTAAGTGTATTGATAGCAGAAGGTCAGTTACAGGATTTTGTATATTTTTGGGAAAGTCTTTGATTTATTGGAAAAGTAAAAAACAAAGCGTTGTATCTAGATCTTCCGCTGAAGCAGAATACAGATCTATGTGTGCTGCCTTATGTGAGATAATGTGGCTGGTTAACATCTTACATGAGTTACAGGTCAAAGTTACTTTGCCGATTGAGTTAAGATGTGATAACACTGCCGCATTGTCCATAGCAGTGAATCCCGTCTTTCATGACAAAACTAAGCACTTTGAAATTGATTTGTTTTTCCTTCGGGAAAAAAATTGCATCTGGAATGGTAAAAACGGTCGGCATCTCTTCTTTAAATCAATATGCGGATCTCTTTACCAAGGGTTTACAACCAGCTGATCATCTCAAAATGTGTAAGGCTTTAGGTCTCTCTAATCTTTTTGGTATTAAAACTGAGGGGGGTGTTAAACACATTAACATGTCTCAGTTTTAATATCCTATTCCTTTGTTATGTTTTAACTTTTCCTTTATTTTGTTGCAAGGGTCTTCTGCTTTGGTCTCCATTTGCTGGGCTGCCTATATATTTGCTCAAGTCCAGTCCATTGGTTTTGGTGTATGTCTAGAAGACCCTCTTAGGGTTTGCGGCCTCCTTTGCCCCTGTTTGGCTGTCCTTTGGCTGGCATATTAAAAGTGTATCAAGGAGCTGTCAAAATAATTTCCTTTTATGCTTGTTGGAGTCGCTATATAAGGCCTGCTGCCCTCGTTCTTCATCATCAGACAAAAAACATCGCATCATTCCCTTCTCGCAAGTTCTGCGCGAGAGCATTAACAGTTTCGCTGTCTTTGTTTATCAGCTTTGGTATTTCAGTTTCATCAGTCAATCAATCTGTGATGACTGAATCCCTTGTATCTGTGAAGAATTTCTGATAATATAATTCGTGTTCTTCGTTTGTATTCAATAATATTGAGTTCTCTGATAGTTGCATAGTTCAGACCACTACATATCTCGGTTACGTTGATCTTGGATCCAAACGACATATTTAGGCAAGCAATTATCAATGTTTGTGGTGAGGAGGCTGGTAATTCAGCTGAGAGGGTTTTCAATAGAGCATTAAAAAATCTACCTTCACATTCACTAGTACGTGATGAAGTTCCAACAAGTATTTCTTTGGCGGTTGATCAGTTGATTTAGGGCTTCTTGAAGATTCACAAATTGGGGATCTTTTGAAAAAAGTTGGAGTTAGTGCATCAGGGTGAAAAGTGAGGTGGAAAAGCTAGGTAAAAAAGGATGAGAGATAGAAATTTGTGTGTGACAGTGGTAGTGCTTAGTAGTGCTTAAGGCGGTGATGATGGTGATGGCTGGAACATAGAGAGAGTCTTTAGAGAGAGAAAGATTAGTGTAAGGAGAGAGAATCTTTGGATAAATAAATAAATAAGTAAAATTAGCAATTTACCCTCATGTGTAAGTCACATGTCATACTTAACTGAAAATTTTAACCTGGTTAGAGTTAAAAGACGTAAAGTGTAATGAGTTTTACAAATAAAAAATTGTGACTGTAATTATTGAAGTTAAAGGTCATCCATTGCAATCCGATACAAACATAAAGAACGAAAAGTGTAATTTACCCTTAAACAAATCTATATCTCTAATAAAGCAAACCGTTGGGGGACACATGTCACCCTATGGTTGATGCCAAATCAGCATCCACCTAAGCATACATGTGGCATAGCTCTAAGGCCAGGATTGGAGAAGGCTTCTCATGTACGCTTCATTATACCCTCTCTCATTCTCTCAATCATCGTTCTCTTCTAAAACAAAACCCTAATTTAGTCTATCTCTCTCTTCTCAATCTCTCAATCACCGACTCGCCACTGCAACCTCCATCACCGCTACTTACAATCGGAGATGTTAATTTATCATCTGTTGAGAATATTAACAATAATTCGACTTCAGTTTCGTCCGATGTGGATTTCAATTTCTTTGAGGAGGAGTTTCAGATGCAGCTTGCTCTTGCGATTAGAGTTTCAGATGCAGCTTACTCTTACACCATACTCTTCATTCTTACCCTAATTCCCTCTCTCCCTCTCTCTCTGGCGAACACGGCGACGAAGATCTATCCAAGAGTTTCGATCAACATTCATCGGATTTGAAGACTCTAAATCGACGGAAATGTCTAATTTGTGGTTCGGTTATTCTTTTTTGTTGTTTCATTCGTCTAATTTCGTTAATGGTCTAATGTTAGTTAGGGTTTTAATCGATGATTTGACGATCGATTATTGTATGTTTTGATTCATAGGGTTTTAATTTGACGTCATACTTTATTTGCTTGAATGTGATCCATTATTTTTAGAGCAGGGTTAGATGCAATTTTACTAGCTTTTGACCCATATTTCTTGAATCTAGCAAATGGTCGGTTAAAGAAGAGAATAGTAGAAATAACAGGAACACTTTGGGTGATATTAATTTTAGAGGAGGAACTCATATTCACTTTGTCAACAAGAGAGCTTTATCATTGTATGTAAAAGGTTACTTTTTTAATGAATTTTTTCTTTTTTATAGATAGAATTTAGCTTTTATATATATATATATATATATATATGATCTTTAGAATGAATTATAACAGTATAAGAAGGAGGTCTACCCACAAAAATGTACAAAAGCAAGCTTTGAAAATGTGTCTAAGAAGGTAACTCATTTTTTTATTTTGTCAATTTTCATGATTCTGTATTGTTTATATAAATTTTACAACGATAACTAAATGATGCAAGGTTCACGTACACTTATATAAAAGGTTCAACATAGAAATAGAAACGAGCTTACATCATCAAGATCGAACAGTAATTGTTTAAAACGCCTAGATCTTTGCACATGTATGCTTATTATTTATTAGGATCACATAGTATTTCATTTCAATATAGTTGTCATGTATTTCATTGAGGTACTTATTGGTCAGCATAATGAATAGGTGGGTCGAGTACGGGTCAAAACATACAAGCATGTAAATGCTCTTGCATCATTCATCTAGATACCAACTTTACGAAAACAGATGCATAGGTCTATTTTTCTACTATAAAGCTTAGTTTGTATTATATTTAACTAGTCTAGCAATATGGTTTTATAATTTTTGTGTAGGTCCCCTGGTTCGTATGGATCGTCACAGAATTGTATATCCAACCTAGAGTGCGGAATCCTCTAGATCAGATTTGCACAGAAACGAGTAGAAAACAGAAATTCACAATTAAACGGGTCTTCTATTGATTATCCAACTTGCAGTTTACAACCAATTCAAGACCTCACAACCTCACAGCCACTATCTGTGATCTTTCTATACAAACCCTAATTCAAAATTCTTCTCTCTCTCTACATTTTCTCTCTCTAAAATTCTCTAACACCTCTTAGAACTGAAACCCTAATCACAAAACATGTTTATATATCACATGTCTGTGAACTGGGCTTCCTACTGGGCTAGGCCATTCTCCAAGCCCATTACAATAAATAACTCACTAACCAATAAGCTAAGCCCATTACAAAATATCCAAATACTAAAAATCAAACTATTAAGCTGTTGTCACCGAATATGCACCAATAGACTCCCCTTTGACAATAGCTTCATAGTGTAACTTTGTCTTCAAACATCTTGTGTTCTTTTGGTCTTTGGATAGCGTCAGCTACACAGTTTCTGACATCAACAGACTCCCCCTTAGCTGATGCTTCCAATCTCCAAAACTTTTATTCGTTGTAGATCAGTTAGCTAGCAATCTTTGATTAAGCAAGTAAACTCCAACTCTTCATATGTCTTCCTCTTTCTACAATGTAGTAGAAGGATCCTACCATGCATCTTCACACGTTCTTTACTTCATTCTTAATCTGCACTTTACTTGTATTCTGCACTTCATTTTGATAACTGCATCAATCTGTTTAGCAACACAAGCAAGTATCTCGAAAAACATTAGTTTTTTTCACATTTAAAGATAAACCAATATTTTATCTTAATTTGCAAAAACAACTACCTGTCAACTCAAAATGGAAGTCTTTTAAAAAGAAATATTTTTGGTATTTTTGGTATTTTTGATATTTTTCAAAACAAACTAAAAAATATTTACAATTTCATCTTTTGTGATAATCATGTGTAAGAAGATCATATCAACAAAATCAAACTGTTTCACACTTGTAGTTAATTCTTTATTTGTTTTCGTGAAAAGCAGTCCAAGACGATTACCAGTATGTTTGTCCACTTAAACAAAATGCATGAACATTTCAAGTACCATTACCGTATGATACGTTAAGGTAATTTTATTACTGATATACCAGTGTGTCCCACTTCAGGATATACCCCCCGATCAAGGTATGCACAAAGATTCATCGTAGTAGGTGAGTATACTGAATTCATCCGTTTTGTTTTTCAACGATAGATAATTGGTGATCAGGTCAGTACTTTCGTACCGCAAAGAGACCAAAATATCTAACGAGGGCTAAGACAAATACCATGTACGATTTATGTTTTTTTTTTGCACTTTTTGAATGACTCTCTAGGAGAGCTTCTTCATTTATAGGTTTTGGCATTTTTAGCTCTTTTAAGATATCCTGGTTGTGCCTAGGTTAGCATGTATCTGGATGCAGCAGAAGGACAACCCTGATATCCCCAGATGAAATAATAGTATAAAGACCCAAAACCTCAGATTTTGGCAATCTATCAACGCAAGATTTAAGGTCATTAAACCATACACCACTGATGTGTTCCCCACTCATACACAATTCGTTTAGGTTTATATCACATTGGTAAGTTGATTATTTCATGCTTTTTGCCTACTGGTACATCGTATGATGAAGCTGCTATCACACTTAAGCAATTTAAATTTATTTTCAGTGTGATAGTCTAACTTGCTGATGCATTATCATTTCTTCTTTTTCACACCATGAAATCTCTTTTTTCAATTTTTCATTTTTTCATTTTTTATGTTTTTCATTTTTCAATTTTTTTTTTGATTTTTTAATTTTTTATAACTTACTCCCCCTAAACACACGCACTAACTAAACTCTTTTTGGCTTAGGGAAATTTCTCCCCCTAAATTTTTGTTTTTATGGAGCAAGTTTCAAAAAACAGAAATTTACAAACACAAACATACTCCTACTTCAATCTGACAATAGGTTTTTCACCAATAAATCCTCAATCAATCACTAAAGTAAATAGTTAGTTACCAATCTTAACCTACTATTCACCTCAGATGCTTTACATGAACAACCACTGTTGAACACATCAACAGTCCTTCTTGGTCATCCTGCACATTCTCAACTACTCAGTTAGACTTAACAACCCAAACCTGACCGGTTTTGGGTTGACCATGTAAATCCATATACGATGCTTCTAACCAATATCCATCACACCTTACTGGTGTCTTGGATGTTTTACCCGTTGTCGAATAAGATTTATAACTTCCACTAGGTCTTTGATCATAAGAGTTCCAATAAACTCTTGGATTTTCCGACCTTTGAAAATTATTATCTTGATACCTTCTTCTCCCATTATTATACCATGAATTTTGAAAAAAAAATTGGATGTTGTTGAACATTTGAGTTACTAGAACCCCTATGTTCGTTTCTTCTTTGAAAATTTCGATTACCAAAAGTCTGGTATCGATTTTGATATCAAAAATTTCTATTTTGATTTTGAAACCGATTTGATTTACCATTAAAATGACTAAATTGTGTAAAATTGCTTCTTGGTCTATCAAATCGTCCTGCTGTTGAAGTTTTAGATTGAAATCTCGGTTGATTATATTGACAATGTTGTTGAACATTATTATTCAAACCAGCCCTATTCCCTTCCTTAACTTCATCAACTTTTTGCTTGTTTTTCTTCAAAGGACAACAACTTGCCACATGCCCTTTAGTGTGACATTTAAAACAAGATTTTGTCTTATAAATTCTCTTTTTGTTAAATCTCTTTTTAAATGTTTTCTTCTTTTCGTCTTCAGTATCCTCATCCGATTTATGAGGTGTACTGTTAGACCCTACAGATTCTTTCAAAGAAACTGGACTATTTGGCAAGTCCACAGCTATCGGATCCACTACCTCTTGTGCAGTGGGAACAAAATTAATTAGCTCATCTTCATTTGGTAAAAAGGAGTAATCTTGATCCTTAGAAGATGAGGCTTTACTAAACCCCACTCCTGTTCTATCATTACTCTTTTTCAGCCATTTTTGAATTTGAGTCCTAACTAATGAAGATTTTCCAAATTTGTCTAACTTTCCTTTAAGTTCAACAATTTGGTTTTGTGCAATGGTCAATTCCCTGCACTTATCAGAAAATTCATTAGTTTTATCCTTTACAGTTTCAAGAGCCAAATCAATGATCTGTAACAGTTCATTGACTTTGCTTGTTAAACTGTTGATTTCTTGTTCATTCGATTTGAGTTCATTTAAGCAATTTGACTCTCTTTTAATCAAAAGAACATTTCACTCTTTTAATTTTTCCAATTCAGCTAACAGAATTTTGTTTTGCTCCGATAGTCTGTTAACTTTACCCTGTAGTTCAGTGCAATTATGACATGTATGACTTACAAATTCTGATGATACCTTCACCTCTGCTGTAAGTCCGTTCACATCATTCAAGCCCTTTGAAACTTCTGTCTCCTTCTTCTCAACATTCTCCTTCTTCTCTTCTTTCACAGCATCTGCTTCTTCATCTAAAGCACGACCTCCTACACTCTGTCTTGATGAACTCTGATAACGTTTTTCTAAAGCTTCCCACATATCTCTAGAAGTCCCATATTTCTTGAAGATATGTTTAATGCCCTCAGGCAAGGACTTCTTGATCACTGCTAAAGCTTTCTTCTCAGCATCAACCATAAGTTTCTCAGATTCATCCATCATGTCATAAGAAATCACTTTTACTCTTCCTTCAATACGACGCGTAGGAGCAACATATCCATCTATCATACAATACCACATTCTGGTATCTTCACTCTTCACAAATCCCTCAAATTCCTCTTTCCAAAAAGAATATTCTTTGACGTTTCTCAGCTTTGGCCAATTTTTAATTGTCTTACTAACATTGTCCATTTTAACCATCTTTAACACGTTTTTACCGTAACCGTACTGATAAAACCGTACAAAATTTTTCTGAAAACAGTTTTTACCAAATTATACCGTTAGAATCGTCTCGAAAAAACGAATCCAATGATATATAATGTTGAAAACCAAATTCGGGAATTTCCAAAGTCTTTTTGTCCTAAAAATCTAACGAATCCAACCGTGCAAACGGTTTATCGATATGAGATACGGATCACTTTCTATTCACAAAAACGTTAAATCCTCTATACATATCTAATTACTCCACAAAAATAAATACTCCACCTTTTTTATTCCTCTAGACAATTATGCTGGCAAACCAAGTTAATTATGCTGGGTCACGCTAATTATGCTGGCAAACCAAGTTAAATATGCTGATAGAGTAATTATAATTATGCTGGTAGAGTAATTATAATTATGCTGGTCGAGTAAATATGTTGGCTTATTAAATTCGCTGCACAATTTCTCTGAACACTTAATTTCGCTGGTTGATTATGTTGATTAATTTAATTTCCCTGGTTAATTATGCTGATGAGATTAATTTCGCAGGTCAGGTCAAGTTCGCTATTACGACGACTGTTAATTTCACCGATCACTGTAATAATCTCGCCGAGGACGATTACACGGTTACCAAAGTCGCCTTTTGATTTTAATTTCGCCGGTCACCGAGTTGCTAGGTCACAAATTTGCTGGTCAACCAGTGTAGATGTTAAATTTGCCGGTAAATATGGAAATTCAATCTGTTTGAAATTTCTGAAGATTTTCCAGATTCTTCTAACAGTTTCCTGCAAAATTAAACAACCAAATCAGCCCAAAATTTTCGAAAATATTAAGAATACGAAGAACAGTCTTCGAATCTTCAAGTCTTTCTAGCCAAAATTCCTCAATCAATCAACCAGAACTATCCCGAAAACCTGCAAATCAGCAAAACTAAAAACACAGTAAGATCAAAACAGTCACAAATTTGCATAAATATATCAAAACTAAACAAATTTCGAAACCCTAAATTTCAGGTTTAAAATTTTCGAAATTTTTAAACAACTTCCACCCGATCTGCAGTCTGCAATTCTGAACCGAGCTTCTTCAAGAGCCTAGTGCTTTGATACCAATTGTAGGTCCCCTGGTTCGTATGGATCGTCACAGAATTGTATATCCAACCTAGAGTGCGGAATCCTCTAGATCAGATTTGCACAGAAACGAGTAGAAAACAGAAATTCACAATTAAATGGGTCTTCTATTGATTATCCAACTTGCAGTTTACAACCAATTCAAGACCTCACAACCTCACAGCCACTATCTGTGATCTTGCTATACAAACCCTAATTCGAAATTCTTCTCTCTCTCTACGTTTTCTCTCTCTAAAATTCTCTAACACCTCTTAGAACTGAAACCCTAATCACAAAACATGTTTATATATCACATGTCTGTGAACTGGGCTTCCTACTGGGCTAGGCCATTCTCCAAGCCCATTACAACAAATAACTCACTAACCAATAAGCTAAGCCCATTACAAAATATCCAAAGACTAAAAATCAAACTATTAAGCTGTTGTCACCGAATATGCACCAACATTTTGACTATGATGCAAACAATTCGTTTCTATCATAATTTGGTCCTGTTTAAATTACTAAAGGAAAAAATTAGCTTTAGTGTAGATTATGTGCTTTAATGGTTACAGCGTGGTTCTAATTTATGTTTACTTTTCCTACTTCTAAGGTTGAGCTTCCCCTTTTTGATCGCAAGAAAATATTATACAGAAAGGGTATTAGGTTCATTCGATCTAACTGGAAGGTATAACATTCTTGCTTGATGCATTTGGGGTTTGTAATTTGCTTACATTTTCGTCTTTGTTTCTAATTGATTTTAACTCCTAGCCTTCAATTATTATTTGATTGGGGTAGGTATTCCATTGTTTTGGACAATACTTCTGCAATCACTTTGACGCATTTCAGCTCTGGGAATGGCACCTGTCTACATGGCTTTTCTTTGGTGAAAATGAAGAAGTATCAGGCAATGAAAACCATGTGAAGAACCAGAAACACTACTAGAGGGTTAAGGTAAACCACCTAGAGTACTTAAGGTTTTAAATATTGTAAATTGTAACCTTTTCATCATGAGGTTGTCACTAACTTTTTCATTAAGAGTGTTTTTATAAGGCTATATCGCCATGCAAGTTTGGCATGGGATGATGGTTATGTTTGGATCAAATATTGTTGTCCTAACAATAATTTTATAGGTAGCATTGGTTACACTTCAACAAAAAAAATAATCATTATATTCTTTAAAAATTTGAAGGAAAAAGTTGAATTTGTTTTGCCTTCGGGTAAAAATGAAGGAAGAAAATCATGGCCAATGTTTGTGTTATGGAAAAGAAAGTGAAATTGCGGCCCCGATGTTATTTTTTTCGGTCAATTTCACGCACATATCCAATTCAGGTCAGTTCAGTTTGATGGATGAGATTGTAAAAATCGCTCCTTTGTCCATTGATTTGGTTTCTTATTATTGTTTATTTGTTTTTACTTTTAGTTTCTTCGTGGCACTAGGTAAATTTAGTCTAATAGATATCACTTTATGTGTATTGTATCTCTAGAGAGAACCCTAACAAATCATGAGAAAAGTATACTTTTTTGGTAGGTTTTTTATGGCTATAGTGATGTATCTATGTTTCGATCTAAGAGGAGGGTTACTTGGCGTATTTATTTAGAAATTATGCCTTCGTTTTTTTTTGTGCAGGGAACATGCATCACCGGTTATATTTATGGATAAAATCAAGGTATTAGCTCTGCTGAATGGCATTTGGAAGCAAGAAGCTGATTGTGAAGTATAAAAAAACTTTGCTGGAGCCTCTTAATCAACAGTAAAGATTTGAAGCGTCAAACAAGATCAAGGTATCTTTTGCACATGGTGAACTCAAATATATAGATATTTTTAAAAGGTATTATATGTATGCATCATGTCTCTCTTTATGGCTATATTACCATTGTCACAAAAATGTATTCGATAAAAATAACATGCTCACTTATCTATGTTTATTCGTTTCTTAAAGTCGAGGTTTGATATCTTCAAATTTTGTTCACGAAAAAATGTACCTTTTGCGTGGCATTGATCTGGAAAAATATTGAGAAAATATATGCCGCTTCACGTGCAGAACTTAAGTTTTAAAGTTACTTCGGAATTCTTAAAAAAAAAGATGTTGTAATGCAAATTGCATTTTCTGTTAATTTTCTACTAATTTTGGTGTTCAATCATTTGACAATAGTGATGCTTTTAGGATTGAATATAAATTGTGAAAAGCAGGTGCATTTTTCTAGATTTGTACACTAAATTAATGTCTGCATTAGCACCATACATAGGTCACGTATCTTTTTTCATTCTACCAGTGTTTAAGTTCTCTTTATATTAACTAATTTAAACATTTTTTTAGATTTTTTTATGCAACACAATATTATGTATTAGGTTGGTGAACTAAATGGAGGAAGCCAAAGAGGAGATATAGAGAATTATAAGATCATCACAGAAACTAGAAAGGTATGAGAGAAGAACATTACCTCTCTAATTTTCTATTTACATTGATACTTAATACTAGAGATTTCATATTTGACTCATGAAGTTACGGAACTATCAATTATGATCCCTGAAACATGTCTAAATAACAAGCTAAAAGTGCAACGATTTAAGCGGGTTAGAAATTGCTCAAAATATATTATCAATGCTACCTATGTTTTATACATGATTCTACTTTTTATTTAAATGTTTATATTGTTTTTTAACCTCTGTTTTTAGGATTGACATCAAGTCGGTTGCGGAGGTATTACAATGATGATGATACGGTCACTAAGAGTGCCCTATAGGGTTCCTGAAGTAACCTGGCAGTGGGTTTATTCGAGGAATGCCCTTGGAGTACACCCTATTTTTGTTTGTGGCATCCCCATAAGCTAGATGATATTTACTTGTATATGTGTAATATGTTTTGGTGCATTATCACAAACGCGTTATCTTTGTTGTGCAAAACATGGATGAAGAATACATAAACCAAATATCATCAGCAATGTTATACCTTGACAACGTTGATAAATTCCAATAAATGGCCCTGTTGGAGATGAGAGCTATTTCTCATCATAGTGCCTTCGAAAAGTATATTTTATTTTTAAAAAAAAGAGTTAAATGCCATTTTAGTCCCTGTGGTTTAGGCCATTTTGCCAGTTTAGTCCAAAGGTTTCATTTTTAACCTGTGGGTCCAAAAAGGTTTCACTGTTGCCATTTTAGTCCACTGGGTTAACTTCATCCATTTTTTCTGTTAACGAGAAGGTCAATTCGGTCATTTTATATGGCTGAATTGCCCTTTTAGTTAACAGAATTACATACAAAATGACCGAATTGGCCTTCTCGTTAACAGAAAAATTGGATGAAGTTAACCAAGTGGACTAAAATGGCAACTGTGAAACCTTTTTGGACCCACAGGTTAAAAATGAAACCTTTGGACTAAACTGGCAAAATGGTCCAAACCACAGGGACTAAAATGGCATTTAACTCTAAAAAAATTTATATGTTAATTTTGTAACCGGCTCCAAGCATGACCATTTATTACAATACAAGAAGCTAATAGTCATGATTCCTCGTGGAGCCCGACCACTTCGTAAGTTCATATCTTAGTTACTTTTATCCAAGTGTATTCATATACATAAAAACTTCATATTGCTTTATTATATCAACTTAGACTATCCTCCTAATAATGTAGTTGTAATTAGCACATTTAATTAATAGATATGTGTAAATCATAGAATGAAGAATCATGTGTTAAGAGTATTGCTACATGCTTTGAGGAATTTATTTGTTTATTTATAAAACTTTACGGTGAAAATGAAAGAGATTACATAACCATACTTGAATACCTATCTAATTCTAGAACAGGAAAGTACGAAAGGGTATGTAACAAAAAAGTAGTAAAAAGTCAACATATTGAGAAGTTTGACTTTTACGAATAATACTATCCTTTTGTAACGTATAGTGATATTTCAACAAAAATAATTTGTTTTCTTTTTTGAAACATAGGGACAAGAACATTTATTCCACGAATCAGTTTGACACCGTCGGATAAAAGAATACCTATTAAGTTTCAACGACGACAATTACCCTTAAATGTATGTTTCGCAATGACTATAAACAAAAGTCAATGACAATCTCTATCAAGGGTTGAATTGTATTTGAAATATCCAGTTTTTTCACATGGTCAGCTTTATGTTGCGTTATCAAGAGTCAAAAGCAGAGCCGGTGTGAAGTTGCTTATACTAGACAAAGATGAGAATGTAACGAGTAAAACAACAAATGTAGTCTACAAGGAAGTTTTTCCGGGATTTAAAAATTTTCTGTTTGTTTCTTCCAATGTATGCGTTTGTACAGAATATTACATTTCAAAGTAAATAATATGGTTTTGGTTGAACCCGCGTATTATGCGGGCATTAACCTAGTTAGAACATAAAGAGCATCCACTATTTATTCGTTAATTAAAGGATAATGCCTGAAATTTTGTTGAAATATAAACAGCGTAAAATGTAATTTACACTTTATTAAATTTAAATTTTTATATATTTTTAAATAGAAAATATTTATAAATAAAATCAAACATATAATATAATATAATATAATATAATATAATATAATATAATATAATATAATATAATATAATATATTTAAATATTAAATATTTACGAAAACTCAAATTCAAACATTTAATATATAACAAAATTAAACTATGGAGTGATGTTGCTTGTATGATCCTCATATAAGATTGTCTTTTTCTGGATTGCAATTTGAGGAGATTGCGCGTTTTATGCATTTTTTGTTTAAAATTCAACCAAGCTAGCTCCGCGGTTAATATAATATATTTAAATATTAAATATTTACGAAAACTCAAATTCAAACATTTAATATATAACAAAATTAAACTATGGAGTGATGTTGCTTGTATGATCCTCATATAAGATTGTCTTTTTCTGGATTGCAATTTGAGGAGATTGCGCGTTTTATGCATTTTTGTTTAAAATTCAACCAATGTTTGTGGTTAACATGAAAACAGATAAGTGGATTTAATACAGGAAATCAAACTTTAACCAAGAGTTTGAGTGAATAATACGATCAAATTTAGGGTTTTAAGACTATCTTCAATGCTAAGGGCGTCTTTAGGTGTCTTTAGTCAGCTGTCACATCATATCCTTAAAAATCCTTACAAATCCTTAAAACCTCTTAATTTCTTCTCCAACTATTCAAACATACTTATATATCCTTACATTTTCCACATCATTACCTATTCTTTCTTTAAATTTTATTACTTAAATTTTTATAATGTATATAAATGATTAATATAAGTAAACACCTAACATCCAAAATAAAAGTAAACTAGATTTTAATCATGCAACGGATATTTTTTTAAATTGTTTTTTTTTAGTTTGGATTATTTAAAATTCAAATCAAACCTTGATGGTTAATATGTAGTTTTCTTGGGGGGGGGGGGGGGGGGATAGTGCACGGTCCTCCCAACCGCCGGAGTGATCCCACTCCGGGAGCCGCTACCCGACCAAGCTAGCTCCGCGGTTAATTCCCCTTACCGAGTTCTTACCCTGGGCGACATATGCCACTCGCAAGACTCGAACACGAGACCTCTGGGAAGAGGTGGGTGTCGGTGGCCAACTGGGCTACCCCAGTTGGTTAGTTTTCTTAAAAATTAAAGAGTGAATATAAAATATTTAATAATAAAACAAAACACCTCTCTCTTCTTTTACACTTTGCTCATCTTCTCCACAATAAGTTTCTCCGTTGAACCTTCCTGAAGCTTTTCAAATCAATCCAAGCCTCAAGTGAAAATTATCGTTGAGAAAAAAAATAAAAAAACAAAAGGAAATGGCTCAAGAACCAAGACATATCAAGCCCTTACAGTCGGATTTTTCTTTCAGATCTGCCCAAAAGATATGCTCCATTGAGCTTGAAAACTTGGATTTATTCCACGTCACTCGGGCGGGTTTACGGATTTCCCGTTGGAGACAGTCTAAAAGAGGAAATTAAAATTAAGTTTAAAAATGTGCTAAAACTAAATAAATAAAGAGAATGACATAAATACCCTTCATTTAATACTAGTTTTAATTGGATTAGAAAAATGGATGGATTTGTCAACAGTTTTGACACCTCAGTGGTCCAGTTGTGAAAAAAAAAGTTTTTTGGATGAATCTGATAAAAGTGACCAAACCTCATAGATGATTTTAGCAATTTACTAATTCATTTTAAAACATTGTGAGGATTTAGAGACCATTCACCATTACAGATTTCTTTTTAAACTTAAAATACATGATTCCTCTTATAAGTTATAATTATATGTTGTCGTGATTATACTTTCATTCATTGTTATTGCTACTTAAGATATTTCATACATCATACATATTGTACTATATAATATAGTGTTAAAATACCATTCCTATTAATTGTACCCGCCCTCATAGCCCAGTGGTGTTGGGCCGGTTTGTCCTCCTAGAGGTCACCGGTTCGACTCCCGCTTGTGGCGAAAGGGGGTAGGGACACCCGTGCGCAATGATGGTGAAAAACCCACCGAGGAGGGTTTGATCCTGAGCGTCACCCCGGTTTTCACCCGGCTGTTACTCCAGCGAGGCAACTCGTGTGGAGGCAGTACGGTTTCCGGGGGAACGCCATCCAAGTCTGATACCGTACGGGGCCCGATAGAACATCGTCGGCAGATCTTGGCTGGGGGAAACCGTCTATGACGGGGTTCAGTGACAATGGGTCACTCATTAACAAAAGTCACCGTTCAAAAAAAAATATATGTTTTAATTATTTCTTTTTTCTTATTTGCGAGGTGTGTCTGGGCTGCTTATTTCTCCTTTTGGTCTTGGGCTTGTGTTGGGCTTGTAGCTGCTTCCAGACTGGGCTCCTTACTGCTGGGTCATAGCTGTCTAGGGTTAGCGGTGTATATATAAGAGAAAGGTCCAGAGTCAAAGCATTATTCATCACTCTCATTCTCTCTCACAGCCGGTTCCTTTATTCTTGTTTCACCGACATCCTCACAAGTTCATTCGTGAGTTTCATTGAATCACTTTGCTGATAATCTTTCGATTCACAAGTCAATCTATGATGACTGGTTCATCATTCACTTGTATTTGATTTTGAGATTAAGAAATAAATCAAGTTGTGTTTTGTTTGATCTTTGAGTTCTGACATGGTATCAGAGCTCCGAGGTTGAATCGGTGCTCTGGTGTTCTTCCGCTGCTTATCTCGAAGGTCTGATTCACTGTGAATCAACCTAGGTTTTTTCCGATATGAAGCAATGTTGTATTTCCGGTAAAATTGAGGCCATGGTAGTCCATAGTGTTCTGCCGACTTCATATTTTGGTGATCTCCTTTACTTGGTGCCTGTGCCACTGCGGTGTTTGAAACCTTAAATTTTTAGGGTTCCTTTTTGGTGCTCTGGAAGAACCCTTTAGGGCAAACCAACAAGACCTGTGTGATTGTCTTCTGATCAGATCCTTGTAACCCTAAGTGAAGGTTACAAGCCTGGTTCGCCGGATTTTTCGCACCCTCTGTGAGTTCGTTCCTTTTCTTCCCTTTTATTTTTTGTCTAATGCATCATTGATTGCTGAGTCTAGGCATCTTGATACCGGGTTTTAGGCAAGACCGGTTTGATTTGGGACACAAAGAGGGTACACTCTATTGCATTTATAGTTGGTCTGTTGTGTTGTGGTCCGGTTCTGTGTTTATCCTTGCATAGTGCTTGATTATTTATCTCACCTTGTTCGTCATTACTGTGTTACCTGGTTATTGTGTTCCTGTTCTCTTGTGTTTTGTTGACTGTTTTGTCTGTTTAAATGGGTGATAAAACTGAGTCCTCTGTCACTTTGGTTAGCAAACTTGATGCTAGTGACCCGTTATATCTTCATGCGAGTGATTCTAGTGGTCTTACTACAGTCAGTATAAAATTAAAGGGGGAGTGAATGGGATCGTTGTAATTATATTGTGTTAACTTGGATTATGAATTATGTTTCTGATGAATTATATGTTGGTCAAGTTTACTCAAAGCTTGCTTCTGAAGTGTGGGATGACTTAAAAGATACATATGATAAAGTAGATGGGTCTGTTGTGTTTGGTTTGTATCAAAAAATCAAGTTTGTGAGTCAAAATGGTGCTAGTGTGTCTGAATATTATCATAAAATTAACACAATGTGGAAACAATTTGATGCCATGCTACAATTACCCTCCTGTACCTGCAATGCTTCTACTAAGATCAACTAGTTCAATCAATTAATCAAGCTTATGCAGTTTGTGATGGGATTAGATGACATTTATCAACCTGTCAGAACCAATCTATTAACAAGAGACCCATTACCTACTATTAAAACTAATTTTTCAATTATCTCTAGAGAGGAATCTCATAGAGGATCTAACAATGTTTCAAAGATTCCAAACGTTGGTTTTACTACAAAGACAAACAATTTTAATGATAATAGGAAAAATTTTAACAAGGGTCCTAATCCAAATCTAAAGTGTTCTCATTGCAATAAGATTGGTCACACTGTTGATAAATGTTTTGAACTACATGGATATCCTTCAAATTATAGACAAAAACCAAACCAAAGTAATCATCAATGGTCTAGATCTAACAACTCAACTAGTAATGGTGCTAGTTCCACTATGAGTGATTCTGTGAATGATAAAAGTGCTAGTTCCTTGAACTCTTTGACTGCTAATCAGTTTTCTAAGCTGCTAGGGATGCTGAATGAGAATAAAACAGAGGACACAAATAAGTCCAATGTAGGAGGTAAATGTTTTAGTTCTTTCTCCTCATTTAAATGGTACAAAGACACTTTCTGTTTCAACTCAAAAATCTTTTCAACACTGAATCTGAACTGGATTATAGATTCTGGTGCAAACCAGCATATGGTTATGTCCAGCAAAAACATGTTCAATTTAGTCGATGTATCTGAATATAATATAATTGTTAAGCATCCAAACGGAATTGATTCTAAGGTCACCCAAATTGGTTGTTTTAAACTATCAGATTATGTGATTCTGAAAGACGTGTTTGTTGTACCTGAATATTGCATGAATCTCATTTCTGTGTATAAGCTTAGAGTAGTCTTTGATGAAAATACTTGCTATATTCAGGATTTATGCTTAAAGAAAACCCTGGTGACTGGTAGACAAACTGAGGGTTTATATTTCTGTGGTAACTCTCTTAGTTCTAGCTTTTCTTATCTAAGCAAGGCTGAAACTGTAAAGCTCTGGCATTCTAGGCTAGGTCATCCTGCCGAACAAGTGTTAAACGTTCTTCAAATTAAATCTGAGTCTATTACAAAGCCTTGTGATATATATGTCACAAGGCTAAACAACATAGGGTTCCCTTCCCACTCAGTGACCATACGTCAACCAAGGATATAGATCTTATTCACCTTGATGTTTGGGGTCCGTACAAGGTCACTATTGTGGAAGGCTACAATACTTTCTCACTATCATTGATGATTTCACACGATCTGTTTGGGTTTACTTGATGAAATCAAAATCTGAGGTCCTTGAAAATATACAAAGCTTTTACAATCTAGTTAAAACTCAATTTGAAGTTAATATTAAAATGTTTAGGAATGATAACGGTTCTGAGTTCACAAACTCACAAATGTCTGCTTTTGTCAAACAAAAAGGAATCATACATCAAACATCCTGTACCTATACACCTCAACAAAACGGTGTTGTGGAAAGGAAACATAGACACTTGTTGAACATTGCAAGAGGGTTACTATTTCAGTCTAATGTTCCCCTTAGGATCTGGTCTGAATGTGTTCTCACTGCTTCTTACTTAATTAACAGGCTTCCTTCTTCTGTGTTGCATGGCTGTTCTCCTTATGAAATGTTGTTTGGTTTCAAACCTTCTCTTGATCACTTGAAAATTTTTGGTTGCCTTTGCTATTTTACAATCTTAAATAATCCTGATAAACTTGAAGAAAGAGCTGAAAAATGTGTTTTTATGGGATATTCTAATCTTAAAAGGGGATACAAAGTCTGGAGTCTAGAACAAAAAAGGTTCATTTTCTCCAGTGATGTCAGTTTTCATGAAACTACTTTCCCTTTTAAAAATGAATCATATTCTGGCCTAGATAATCCAATAAATTTAAATCAATTAAACTTCTTTGATAATTTTGAATTTTCAAGTGATGTAAATCCCAATGATGAAGAGAAGGATTTTATTGAGTCAACTATTGTGACTCAGCAACACAGTGATGTAGTCGAATCAACCGTTGATAATGATACATAGCAGCCATCAGAAACTAATGGCATGGCTGGTAATCATGAGTCTACAAATGTTGAAGCTAGTCCCGAGAGGGCTGAGTCTAGTAGTGTAAATGATGAGTCAAACCTTCCTGAGAGTATTCAGACCACTAGAAGATCGACTAGAACTGTTTCTGTTCCAAAAAAGGTTTAATGACTTCGTTGTTGGAAATGCTAGATATAGTTATGATAAGTTTGTTGATTGTTCAGATCTTCCTAGTGAAAATGTCGGTTTTGCTGGTAACATTGACAAAATTGTTGAACCTTGCACCTATAAAGATGCTATAAAAGATAAAAGGTGGATTGATGTTATGAATGATGAGTTGTTTGCCCTATACAGGAACAATACCTGGGATATTGTAGACTTACCTAGTGGAAAAAAAACCTATTGGGTGTAAATTGTTTTTTAAAGTAAAATATAAATACACGGGTGAAATTGATAGATTTAAAGCTAGGCTTGTTGCAAAAGGTTTTAATCAACGGGGGGGGGGGGGGGGTATAGATTTTGAAGAAACATTCTCTCCTGTCGTTAAGATGGTTACTGTAAGATGTGTTATTAGCTTGCTTGTTCAAAATAACTTGCCTTTATACCAACTTGACTGAATAATGCTTTCTTGTATGGTAATCTTAGGGAAGAAGTCTACATGTCTCTTCCTGATGGTTTGAGTCTTGAAAGTCAAAATAAAGTTTGCAAACTGAACAAGTCATTATATGGCTTGAAACAAGCTCCACGTATGTGGAATGAAAGACTTGTTCAGGCTCTGGTTAAATTTGGATTCGTGCAGTCCAAGTGTGACTATTCTATGTTTATTAAGTCTGAAAAAGTTGTCTTAATTGTTCTCCTCGTCTACGTTGATGATATCGAGTTAACTGGGAATGATGAAGGGGAGATAAAAGGGGTTAAAGATTTCTTAAAAACTGAGTTTTTGATTAAAATTTCTTAAGTGTTCTCCTCGTCTACGTTGATGATATTGGTTTATTAAATTTTTTCCTTGGAATTGACGTAATTAAAACAAATGACGGTGTCTATCTGTCTCAAAGAAAGTACTGCATGGATTTATGAATATGGGATGAATGGAAGTAAACCAACTAGTTGCCCCATAGAACAAAATCATGTTTTAACAAATTTAACAAAAAAGGACACAAAAACTGCCGATGTCACTCAATATCAAAAGTTGGTCGGTAAGCTAATTTACCTGTCGCACACCAGACCTGACATAGCCTATTCAGTACATTACTTGTCTCAGTTCATGCACAAACCAACTGAAGCACATACACAAATAGCCTTTAAAGTGTTAAGATACCTGAAAGGGGCACCTGGTACTGGGATTATGTTCAAAAAGGCAGTTCTTTTCACTTGGCTGCCTTTGCTGACTCGGACTGGGCAAAATGTGTTAACTGTGACACTTCGGGTTTTCCCGAGCAACCTCATTACTAGCTTTATGTGTACATATACTATTAAATGAAGATTTGCGAATTACCTTAAAGTATTATGCGATGCTTATATTAAACTATGTGTATGTAGTATATATATATATATATGGTTGTAGTGGGCCGAGACCGTGAACCCGACTCGAGACCACTCGGTCTCGAGTGAACGACTGGGCCGGTTGGGCCGTGCACCGCTAAAGCCCACTCGAACCCATTAGGGTGCACTAACTTGGATTGAGTATAAAACCTCATTAACCACCATTTGCACCAAACTTTCTCCCACACTCACCCACACACTCTCCTACATTCCTTCAAATCACTAAAACCCTAAAGCTCCACCAACACTCTCCTCCTTCTTCTCGGAACAACCGTCGGCTAAGGAAGGAGCTCTCGGATCTCGGTGAATCCCCACACACCTCCACGCTTTGGAACCGGTTAGTGTTTTAAATGTGTGTTAGAAATTTATGTGTGCTTAATGAATAAGATGCATGGTTAGTTTAGAGGTCTTGTTGTATGATTCTTGTATGTTTAGTGAGTTTGCATTATGAAGAATAATGTGTGTGAGCAATTGTATGATAATGTCTTGCTAAGGTGTTTTGAAGGGTAAATGACTAATAGCTTAGGATGATCTTGTTATCCAATTCATGTTAGATATTTTAGGACAAATGTGTGTTTGATAGATGATGCAAGATTTACTTGATCTTTGATCGTAATATTTCATGCTTGAATGATCTCATGAAGAACATTATGAATATGATGAACAATGTTGAATGTGAGATAAACATTTGAATATGTGATGTTTGATCCGATTTAATTAGAATTTAGACAAGAAAACATGTTTATGAAATCCTATTGGTTAGTACATAGTTTCATGAAATCACAATTCTATTGGTTAGTACATCAGAGGTTCTAGAAGAACTTCATGTGCACATATCAGGGGTTGCGAGTCGAGACCCCCGGTTGCGACTCGAGACCAACACGTGACAACTCGAGACTATAGTGATTACGACTCGAGACCATGTCCAAGCAACTCAAAAACAGACTTCAGGGACTCGAGACCATCAAGGTCTCGACTCGAGATCTTCTGATTGCGACTCGAGATTGGACTCGAGATCTCTAAGGTTGCGACTCATACCTACACTACTCGAGACCACTCCGCTACAACCCGAGACCCCCGGTTGTGACTCGAGACCTCTCGGTCTCGACTCGAGACCACCTTGTCTCGAGTGGACTACTGGTCTCCGTTATTGGGCCAAAGCGTATGGACTATACATGCATAATTAGCGTTGGACCGGGCTACGTGTTAATTGTTACTGTTTGACTGTGCCATTATTAGAGCAGGCCCAATAACTTTATGTGAGATGTATGCTATGTGTTAGTTATGTGTAAAGCCTACGTGACTTATCTGTATTCGAGCCTGACCCAAAACTGGTAACCATGTTAGGACGTGGTGACCAGCTTGCTTGACCAAGTAAACTAAACTGCCGAGCAACCCAAGGTGAGTTCACAACTATTAAAGCATGCGTTCCCGGTGGTTTTGGGAAACGGAAACTTAATCAACGCTATCCCCGCGTAAGGGATACAAACTTACTTTTCTTCCCTTGTTACTGGGAACAAACTTACTTTTCTTCCCTTGTTACTGGGAACAAACCTACTTACTTCCCTTGTTACTGGGAACTCTTGGTTAATTTTTGTTTATACGGAATGCAACAAGCAACACTAAACGAAACTCTATCACTTAAGTCCCTACCATTTAATACCGATTAGTCGCCGGGGCCTGGCGAACGGGTTATTAGTTAATAGCGCTATTTAGGTGTAACCAGCCTCACACCGACCCTTGTTACTGGGAACGGGAGTGAACTAATGAACTCTGGCAAACCGTCAATGATGATAGAACATTGACAACGGGGCACTACGGAAACGTACGGTTAAGTAAGTATTCGGTATTGGAAAAACAGTTTAGTCGCTTACTTATGGGGTAGCTCCCCATCGCATGTATAAACGGATAAATTAACTGGTGAAACAAGTTTTTGGTAATTAAAAACTGGACAACTTGTGGACTCGCCAACATTTTTGTTGATACCCTACTGCATGCTTTGCAGGTACCCAGTGACTCAGGAGCTTGCAGCTTGGGAATGTGTAGTGGTCGTTTAGCCTGTGTGTTGGGTTTTAAATAATCTTGAACTATGAACCTTGTTTTGAAACTGTTTGGTTTATGCTTCCGTTGTTTACTTAAACTGTTATTTGAACTTAAACTTCTAAAAACTTCGAAAAATATGGTGCTTACTAACTATTGTGGTTAGTGAACATTTTTACTTTTAATCAATGCTCAGTATAATTGGTGGCTGGATCCTGGTCAGTCACGCCTCCAAGCGGTGGTATTCCGCACGTGGATTTTGGGGTTGTGACATTAACAGCAGAAGGTCAGTCACTGGGTATTGCATTTTTCTTGGTGCATTTTTGATTTCTTGGAAAAGTAAGAAACAAAGTGTCGTGTCAAGATCTTCTGCCGAGGCAGAATATAGAGCTATGTGTAGTGCTACTTGCGAAGTTTTATGGTTGATAAATATTTTAAGGGAGCTAAAGGTTGACGTTGATATTCTTGTGGTGTTAAAATGTGATAGTACCGCTGCCTTATCTATTGCAGCAAACCCTGTCTTTCACGATAAAACCAAACACTTTGAGGTTGATTTATTTTTCTTGAGGGAAAACTGAGCACCAGTTAGCTGATATGTTCACTAAAGGCCTACTGTCGGCTCATTCTAAAATGTGTAAGTCGTTAGGACTTGTTAACCTGTTTGCACATTTAAACTGAGGAGGGATGTTAAAATACCACTATAAATGTGCTTTTTATTTATTTTTCCTATATTATATATGTTTTAATTATTTATTTTTTCTTATTTGCGAGGTGTGTCTGGGCTGCTTATTTCTCCTTTTGGTCCTGGGCTTGTAGATGCTTCCAGACTGGGCTCCTTACAGCTAGGTCATAGCTGTCTGGGGTTAGCGGTGTATATCTAAGAGAAATGTCCAGAGTCAAAGCATCATTCATCATTCATCACTCATCACTCATCACTCTCATTCTCTCTCACAGCCGGTTCCTTTATTCTTGTTTCACCGACATCCTCACAAGTTCATTCGTGAGAGTGAAGGTTCTTATTTCAGTGAATCACTTTGCTGATAATCTTTCGATTCACCAGTCAATCTATGATGACTGGTTCATCATTCACTTGTATTTGATTTTGAGATTAAGAAATAAATCAAGTTGTGTTTTGTTTGATCTTTGAGTTCTGACACCTACTCCTGCTATATAAATAGCGTATTACTATATTAAACTGTATAAATCTATAATACGTATACGAGCATGCGTAAACACACATCATATATATATACATACACACATCTATACTATATAATAAAAGAAACCATTTTTTGGACACTTGTCATCATATTAGGCCATGTCTTATGGATAATTATTATTTTAATTTAATCTCTTCTAATTAATTATAGATAATCCTCCTACTAAATATTATTTAGTTTAATTATTACTTTTATATTTATCTATTTAACTCAAATTCAAACTTAGTTATCTAATTTGATATTACAGTAAATTACGATTTGGCCCCTGTCGTTATATCACTTTTATCCTTTTAGCCCAAAAATGAATTTTTTAACATCTTAGCCCTCAACGTCTTTTTTTCTAACCATTTTGGACCCCAATGATTTTTTTTCTAATCCTTTTGACCCCCAAAAGTAAATGGATGAGGTTAGTGTTAGGGGCCAAAAGGGTTAGAAAAAAAGATGTTAGGGGCTCAGATGTTAAAAGATTTATTTTTTGGCTAAAAGGGTAAAAGTGATATAACCACAGGGGCCAAAATTGTAATTTACTCTTGACATTAACGATATATTTGAACGTTTTGTTTAGTTTGGTATCAAATATATTTTACGAAACTTAAAATAAAATTAACTAATATTATTTTTCATTTCTACATTTACAAGTTTTAATAAACATAGTTTTTAAAGATATAACTCTTTTTCAGATTTATTCAACACGTGTAATATACGGGGTTTTAAGGATGTAATTTTTTTTATTATTTAGTAGATTTATTCAACCCGTTTATACACGAGTTTTTTTAAAGATACGACGTGTTAGTATTTAGTATACAAAATTACAATTAGAGTAAAATGCACGGATAGTCCCTGTGGTTTGGTAAAATTTCACCCTTAGTCCCCAACTTTTGGAAATTACACCCGTGCTCCCTGTGGTTTGACAGTTTGTTACGCGGATAGTCCCTGAAGTGGATAGGGGTTAGTTTTTATGGTTAAGTCTATCTGAAATGACTAAATTACCCTTGGTGATATAATATAAAAAGTTAATAAAATTAAGAAACACATGTGCCACACCTCTTTTCATTAATAAATTAAAATTATATTAAATTAAAAAAAAACACCCTCCACCCAGATCCCTAAAATTCCGGTAGCCCCCTTCCAAATCGTTCATCACCACCACGAATCGTCGCCGGCAAATTCGTTCTCGCCAGCACACCACTGCCATTAATCCCCTGCAACAAATCTCCCTCTTAATCTTCTTTGTTAAGCCCTTCCATTTATGCTCTCTCGTCTCCTTTTTCGTCTTCTTTGTTAGTCGTTTGCCACCACCGAAAACCTGCAACTCGACGGAATAGTGGTTAAAGTTTTAAGCATCAACTTAAGGATTATCATTATTACATCCAGTCAATTTCAAATCTTTTGGTGGTTCATCTTGGAGGCTGGGTACAAAATTTGAATCCAACTCTAATGGACTTGGTTAAGAAATCTTTGGTATGGGTACATAATTGCACAAAACCGATCAAATCAAACACAAATTTAACCTAACATCACCAAACGTAACAATCTTCAGACGATACTGGAGCAAAAAATCATAACAGATTCATCGTTTCCCTAACGTAATTGTGCACAATCGATCAAATCAAACAAAATGTCAAAAATCTAACCTAAAAACACCAAAATTCAATGATCTCTAAACAATATCGGTTCAAAATGGAACCGCAACGGCTGAATACAGAGCCAGATCAGAGATCAAATCAGAAACGACGGTGAAACAACCGGATATTTTGCGATTGATGATAAAATGACATACGGTAGGGTTTGTAGAGTGAAAATGTAGATCAGAGAGTGTAGATTTTGCGATTATGATAAAATGAACAACTTATTAAGTTTGCAGATAATGGTGTATGAGTAGAGAGAAGTGATTCGTTGCATTAACTCACTTATTCAACTGCAACAAGCAAGAAATGTAGAGTGTCTATTTGGCAGTGGTGCTCATGGTCGTGGGGGTGGAGAACAGGAGAAGAGGGAGAGAGTGGGTGGGAGTGGAGAGCAGGAGAAGAGGGAGAGGGTGGGTGGGGGAGAAGAGAGAGAGAAGTGATTCATTGCATTAACTCACTTATTCTAGGAGGCGGAGGTGTGGTGGTGGAAGGGGATGGCGGTGGTGGGGAGTGGTGATGGCGGCAGTGGAGGTGACGGTGGTGGTGGTTTTTAGTGTGAGAGAGAGAGAGTAGAAAGAAAGATATATATGGTTCAGTGTGTATATACATATATGTTTTATATATTTAATACTTGATTTGTTTATTTTATTTTATATTAAGGGTATTATAGTCATTTCACACCAACTTAACTGAGAAAACTAACCCCCATCCACTCCAGGGACTATCCGCGTAACAAACTGTCAAACCACAGGGAGCAAGGGTGTAATTTCCAAAAGTTGGGGACTAAGGGTGAAATTTTACCAAACCACAGGGACTATCCGTGCATTTTACTCTTACAATTATTTAATCTGTGTAATACACATGATTTTCAAAGATATAACTTTTTTTATTATTTGATATATAAAATTACATTTATTTAACCCGTACAATATACATGGTTCATAAAAATATAACTTTTTATTATTTAATATATAAAATTACATTTATTCAACCCGTGTAATACACGAGGTTCTAACCTAGTGTATATATAATGTCACACATGAAATAAAAATACACACATTTAAAAAGTCGATCATGATTAATGAATTGAATTATTGTTTTTTAAAAGTCGATCATGATTAGTGAATTGAATTATTGTTTTGACTCGGTTAGTAAATTGTGCGTTATTTAGTAATTACACGCTAACTAGCTAATTAACTAATGAGCGAACATATTAAAAATATTAAATCTTTTAAATATAACAACTAATAAGAAGTGGGTATCGCTATCATAATACATGATTCATATGGATCAATTAGTATTTATCTTTAAGTTCTTTGAAAAAATTATTCATGGATTAAAAAAACACCTGCCGACTTCTTTTGTAAAATGAACATCTCATGGAAAACAAGGTGACATAATTGTGTATATTTGACTTCAACTTTAAGTAATTTTTTTTTGAAAGGTAAACTTTTTAATGGTGACCGTTGTCACATCCGTACATCGCGGACCCACTCCAAGAACGTGGGCACAGATAGCGGGGCCAGCGCTGAGTTAACCAGTCTTGGGTCGAAGGCTTTCCACCGGAAACCGTACTGCCTCCACACGATTTTACTCGCTAGAGTAACAGCCGGATGAAAACCGGAGTGACGCTCAGGATCAAACCCTCCTCGGTGGGTTTTTCACCATCATAGCGCACATGTCACACCCATATGCCTTTGTCGGGAATTGAACCGGAGTCTCACAAGGAAACAACTGGTCCAACAACCAGCTGAGCTAGAGGGATTGACAACTTTAAGTATTAACTTTCTCATAAAGAGGCTTACTGTGAAAACTTTTAAAGAAATATTTTTTATTCTAAAACGTCACTTCTTAGATTGTACATGACTAGTAACTAGGTTTAAAGGCGAATTTCTTTTGTTATTTAGTTTGTGTTTACATGTGTTTTAAAATCACTACGAGCGTGTTGCGAACAGAACTGCTGACAAGAATAAAAAGAAAATGTAGAAAAAAACACTAAAAGATAACCAAAAAAATTGTATGGTAACGATGTTGTTCGTATGAAACCCGTGGTCAGAGATGAGCAAATTGTTCTGGATACCGATACCAAATTTGTCGAACCGAAAGATCTTAAGTACCAATTCGGTACCGACTTTTGGCGTTCCTGGTACCGGTTCACTACCGTTTTTTACCTTCATATATCGGTACCATAACCGGTAATTTCGGTATCAGTACCTATTCTGTATCGGTTGGCACCGAGCTCATCCCTACCCCTGAAACTAAAAAAAGGAAAAATTAAAAGTTGAAAAAAATCAACAAAAAAAGTTGTACGATACCATTGTTCGTACGGTAACCGTGATCAGGGATGAGCAAATGGTACCGGGTAGCAGCACTGAATTTCCCGAACCAAAAGATTTTCCAATATCAATTCGGCACCAACTTTTGGTGTTTTCTGTATTAGTGCCGGTTTTTACCTTCATGTATTGATATCGAACGGGACCGTACCGGTATTTTCGATACCAGTACTGGTTCGATACCGGTTGACACCAAGTATATCCCAACCACTGATATTAAAAAACGATTAAAGTTAAAAAGTAAAGAAAATAACTATTACTATAATATTAAAATAATAAAAGTATTTAAAAAACTATATATTACTATAATATTAAAATCACTATTCATTTCAATTCGTATAGTAATATATAGTAATATATAGTAATATAGTAATAATAATATATAGTAATATAGTAATATATAGTAATAATAATATTTGTGCGCGTTGCGGCACGGGTAGATCGCAAACATTTGATGAATTATTCCAAGCGTTATGTGATTGGATCAAAACGCAAAGTAATTAAATTAAATTTATATCGTACAATTATAATGTATTATATGTGACCCGAATCATACATAAAAAACGTAACAGGTATAAAGGAAAGACAAATACATGTAATCAAAAGAGATTACTTAGAGCTTTTAAAAAAAGGAAAAAAAAAAAAGAAACCACAATTTGACTTCATTCGGTTCAGAATAAAATTTAGGAAACGTACATAAAATAAGCACGAAAATGTATTATATTTGACTTCACTCGTATTAAAAAAAAAGTATACGTCGAAATGTAGAGTAACTCGAATGTATACCGACACCTACATAAAAACATGCACATAAAATGGTTTTTTAAACGAAAACGTACTATATTTGAACTGAATTGATTCCCATTAAAAAGTTTTCGTCGAAACGTAGAACAACTTGAATTTATACCAACACATATGTAAAGATAGTTTTTTAAAAGTAAATGAACGATACCTAATAATTTGAATAAAGTAATTTAATCTAAAAAATATAAGAAAACAAAGAAGAAGAAAAATTTACTTGCCAACAACATGGACATTTTTGTCACACCCCAACCGATGACGGAAACATCGGGGCATGGCATTGATCGAAATAGATTGTCAAGAGAAATTTCATAACAACTAAATTACCGGATAGTTAATATTATGTCCCATACCATAACCCATCAAGTAACCAATTATTACAAACATAGATATCTCAAAACAAAACATGTTCCGACAACTCAGATTTAAACAAATAAATTGTTTGTTTGTTTCTAGACTCTCATTCCTACTTGATTCCACAAAGCAGGTAAAGCACAGCTTCCTAAGCATTCAAACACCTGTCACATACGTTAAAATAGCGGTCAATACACATAGTGTAAAGGTGAGCATACAAGTTTAATAGTAATAGTAGAGTTCGAAAGCGTTTACGCATAACCAACATGTAACATGTATAGTGCGAAGCTAGTAGGTTATCGACAATGAAATATGCACAGACTAGACTGCGAGTTGTAAAATGCGCAACACATATCACCACTGCGACATGTGAGAGGTAACCTTAACAACCCCTGTCCACGACAGGTGCTGAGTCCAAAAAAATAGTACTATCGTTGCTAAGGCGTCAGGCAACAATCACTGTGTTAACATAACATACAAGCATTTATCGAGTAACACGTAACATGCAATAACGGTCAGTGTATAGATAGTGTTTGCGTTATGTGATCGAGGTGATTTAGAATAAGTAACGTATGTAACACCAAAAAGTGCTTAAAGCAAAAAGGGATCGAGTATACTCACATCGATGAAGTAATGGATTGAAGTGAGCGCTAGAGTGATTAGCCTGAACAGTTAACTGTAGCATAAGCGAAGAGTGGTGCGTAAATCGGTGCAAGTGAACCAGGTGTCAAACAGTAATCCGATCGGATGGTCATTTGATCGGATGGTCATCCGATCAGATGGCCATTCGGTCGGATTGACATTCGTTTGGCAAGGATGTGTTTGTGTATGATGGCTTTGAAGTTTTCGTTGTAGCATTTTGAAAACAGAGAAGTATCTCTACCCTTCAGGTCGATCGATCGAACGGTCTTTCGATCGGATAGCGATCCGATTGGCAGGACACTTTGCGAGAACAAGTTTACAGCAGGATGGTCACTCGATCGGATAACAATCCGATCGGATAGCAATCCATTGGAAACTGTTGTTCTTTGAAAATTGAAATTAATTAAGTGTGGAATCTCAAGTGCAATCCGATTGGACGGCAATCCGTCCCAACGATCCTGATCGTCTTGAACTTGATTATTTTGAAAAGTTTTGCGGTTTGCTCGAGACGGTATGGCAACGTGTCAAACAACGGAAACTCCATCAGACCCAGGCTATCCGATCGAACAGGAATCACCCCAATCCGATCAGTTAACTGTTCGTGATGGGTGGTTTCATGTTCAACCAGAAATCAGTTGTCTCGTTGATAGGATTCAGATCTCAAACAGGCACATCACTAGAGAAGAGTAGAAGGCATGAATGAGCTCCGATTCTATCTGTTTTGAGTGCATTGAGTGTAAAAGAGTTGAAAGTTGGAAAAACATCTTTAAATCCTTTTAACTTTGGAAATGTTTAGATCTATGCGAAAACGTTGTGAAATCATGTGGAAATCCTTCAGATCTGAGTTGTTCTTGGTGGAATGAAGACAAAACTTGGAGTTCATAAGAACTCCATGATGACGTCATCCTAAAACACCTCAAATCCATTGATTTCACGGTTAAATATTAAGATTCATAGATGAAAATGATGAAGAAGTGCGTGTAGATCATAGAAGTACAAGATTTGAGTTGAAAACTTACAAGAATCGCGAGAAATCGAGAGAAAGTAGGCTTGAGCGTGCTGGTCGAGTGAGAGGGAGCTGACAGGAGGGGTATTTATAGGTTGCCAAAAATAGAAAGGATGGGCAAAGGTCGGATGGTGCACCGATCGGACGGCAATCCGATCGGACGGCAATCCGATCGGACGACCATTCCGATCGGACGGCAATCCGATCGGACGGCAATCCGATCGGACGACAATCCGATCGGACGACCATTCGATCGATTAGCCATTCGATCGAAGTGGTCTGACGAGTTGAGTTTCGGCGTTTCGTTTTGCGCGTTGAGCGTTGCGATGCGATTCGAGTGAGCGACGCGATAGTATTACCCATTAATTACACAAATAACCTAACCACTATATCTAACATACAATCACTACAAATAACTTGCATTTAGCGTTGCGATTAGATTGTGATGCGATAGAATTGCGATTTCGATTAAACACCTCAACATAAACATAACAGGCACAAGTAACACATAATAGCACATACACATAAAACAATACCCAGAACACATAATTCAAGTTGCGAATGTGATAGCGATGCGGTTAGCGATAAGTCGATTAACGATTAAAGATGCGATCAAATAGCGATTATCAATAGATACTCCACATAATACAACTAAAGCGACTAAATAAAAAGATTCGATTACAAGTCATTAACGTACAATCAATCGTTAAGCAAGGAATGACAGATTGCAATTAGCACCCTTTTCTTCCTTTGACTTTGACTTGTACTTTGACTTTCCAAAAAGCGGGTTGTTATAGCATCCCCTACTTTAGGAAATTTCGTCCCGAAATTTAAGAAGTAGGCGTAACAAACAGTTGCGAGTACTTCGCCTTCATGTCACTTTCGAGTTCCCAGGTAAACTCGGCACCGCGTTTGCCTTCCGAGCGAACCTTCACAATGGGAATGTGTAAGCGTCTGAGCACCTTGGTTTCTCGTCCCATGATCTCGGCAGGCTTTTCCGCGAAGTGTAATGTTTCGTCCACTTGTAAATCTTAGAGAGGGACATGTAATTCCTGGTCGGCCAAGCACTTTCTGAGGCTCGAAACGTGGAAAGTCGGGTGGACATTACTAAGTTACTCCGGTAGTTCGAGTCTGTAGGCCACTTTTCCAATCCTTTCCAGAATCTTAAAGGGTCCAACATATCGAGGCGGGAGCTTTCCTTTCTTGCCGAATATGATCACCCCCTTCCAAGGTGCAACCTTTAGGAGTACGTGATCGCCAACGTCAAATTCAAGGGGCTTGCGACGTCTATCGGCGTAACTTTTCTGACGACTCCGAGCTTTCAACAGATTGTCTCGAATTTGGAGGATTTTGTCAGTCGTTTCTTGCAACAGCTCAGGACCGGTAATTTGCTCGTCTCCGATCTCGTGCCATACAATAGGCAATCGACATTTCCTTCCGTATAATGCCTCAAATGGTGCCATTTAGATGCTAGAATGATAACTGTTATTGTACAAGAATTCGACCAAAGGTAAGTGCGCGTCCCAATTACCACCGAAATCTATGACACACGAGCGGAGCATGTCTTCAAGGGTGCGAATCGTTCTTTTAGTCTGACCGTCGGTTTGGGAATGGAAAGCGGTACTTAGATTAAGAGTAGTACCGAGAGCATATTGAAACGTTTCCCAAAGACGCGAGGTAAACCAACCATCGCGGTCAGAGATGATGTCACGAGGCGTCCCGTGTCGACAAATGATCTCGTCGGTGTAGATTCGGGCTAATTTTTCTTCCTTAAAGTCTTCTCGTATCGGCAGGAAATGAACTGATTTAGTCAAACGGTCAACGACAACCCAGATGTTGTCGTGTCCTGACGTCGTGCGCGAAAGTTTCGTTATGAAGTCCATAGCTATACTCTCCCATTTCCACATCAGGATCTCGGGTTGTACGAATAAGCCAAAGGGTCTTTGATGCTCAGCCTTGACTTTGGAACAAGTCAGGCATTTCGAAACATAGATAGCGATATCTTTTTTCATGCCCGGCCACCAGTACTTTTAGCGCATGTCCTGGTACATCTTGTCAGCACCGGGATGAATAGAATACCGAGATTTGTGGGCTTCGTCCATCAGAAGTTGTCGCAATTTGGTATGCTTGGGAATCCAAATTCGATCTAGGTAATGAAAGATACCATTCAACTTATTCTCGAGTTGGGCGCCATCGTTTAGAATCTTTTCCTTCTTCAAAGTACGTTCGGTAAAACAAGCATGCTGCGCATCACAGATGAGAGCTTCGAGATTAAATTGGGTTTGAGAATTACGAGCGCTATGCAAATAGCTTCGTCGACTGAGAGCATCGATAACGACGTTTTCTTTGCCTGGATGGTAATGAATCTCACAGTCGTAATCGTGGAGGAGTTCTACCCACCGGCGTTGGCGCATATTCAGTTCTTTCTGGTCAAAGATGTGTTGTAGGCTCCTATGATAGGTGAAGATCGTACACTTGGTACCATAAAGGTAGTGTTGCCAAATCTTTAACGCAAAAATAACTGCACCAAGCTCGAGGTCGTGTGTGGTATAGTTCTTCTCGTGGATCTTGAGTTGTCAAGAAGTGTACGCGATAACCTTGTCTCGTTGCATGAGAACACAACCAAGACCAAGGTTCGAGGCATCGCAGTAGACTACGAAATCGTCGTTTCTGTCGGGCAGTGAGAGCACGGGAGCATTGCAAATCATATCTTTGAGAGTTTGAAAGGCCTCCTCTTGTTTAGTTCCCCAAACAAAAGGTTTGTCCTTATGCGTAAGAGAGGTAAGCGGCATAGCGATTTTAGAGAAACCTTCGATAAACCGGCGATAATAGCCTGCTAGTCCGAGAAAAGAACGGACCTCAGACGGATTCTTGGGTGTAACCCAACTCTTAACAGCTTCGATTTTCGCGGGGTCGACGTGAATACCTTGACTATTGACGATGTGACCCAATAATTGGACCTCCTCCAGCCAAAATTCACACTTGGAGAACTTGGCATAGAGACGGTTTCCCTGGAGTAACTCAAGAACCAAACGTAGATGCTGCGAGTGTTCGGCTTTTAACTTGGAATAGATCAGGATATCGTCGATGAACACGATGACGAAGCGGTCAAGAAAGGGTTTGCACACGCAATTCATTAGATCCATGAAAACTGTGGGAGCATTGGTCAAACCAAAAGGCATAACAACAAACTCGTAATGACCATATCGGGTTCGAAAAGCGGTTTTGGGAATATCCTCCTCTTGAATGTGTAGTTGGTGATATCCTGAGCGTAGATCGATCTTTGAGAAACACGTAGCACCTTGTAACTGATCAAACATATCATCGATTCAAGGCAAAGGATAGCGATTCTTGATAGTCAGCTTATTCAACTCCCTGTAGTCAATGCACATCCGGAACGATCCATCCTTCTTTTTGACGAAAAGGATAGGCGCTCCCCATGGAGAGGTGCTAGGGCGAATAAAGCCTTTATCAAGAAGTTACTGGAGCTGACTCGAGAGTTTGCGCATTTCAGAAGGAGCGAGTCTATAAGGCGTTTTAGCAACAGGATTTTCTCCAGGATTGAGGTCGATTCGGAAGTCGATATCACGAGTGGGAGGTAAACCAGGTAAATTATCAGGAAATACGTTAGGGAATTCGCAAACAACGGGAACGTCTTTCATTTCTGGGTTCCCTTTCTTTTCCTTCTCCGCTACTACAATGTTAGCCAAGAAAACTTTGTATTCCTTGCGGAGATACTTGCTTGCTTGGACACATGACTTGAGTTTGAGACCTTTCGAAGGAGTTTCGCCATACACACAAAGTTGATCACCATTAGCGAGCGAGAAACGAATCATCTTATCAAAGCAAACAGCTTCAGCACGATTTTCACGAAGAAAATCCATGCCTACTATGATGTCAAAACTACCGAGCTGCATCGGAATAAGGTCGATAGAGAAGACGTGATTGTTGAGTTCAAGCGTACAATCACGTAGAACAGAATTGACAGCGACGGTTCTTCCGGTGGCAACTTCAACATCGAACGTCGAGGGTAGATGGACGCGCTTACGATTAAGGAGCTTTTCGAATTCAAATGATACAAAACAGTTATCGGCTCCAGTATCAAAGAAACACGAAGCATATATACCATTCACAAGGAACGTACCATTAACCACGTTGTTGTCTGCTTGAGCCTGGCGGGCGTTGATGTTGAAAGCACGTCCGTGGGCTGCTGGCTGCTGCTGCTGCTGTTGCTGTTGGTGTTGTTGTGGCTCCTGCTGAGGCTCTTGTTTCACCACTCTGTTAGGGCACATGTTTGCGAAGTGGTCGGGATCACCACATGGAAAGCAAGCTCGAGCGTGAGCAGGAGCTGCTTGATGGCCTTGAGGAGCAGGAAGTAGAGCTTGTTGAGCAGGAGCTTGACCTTGAGCTGGAGCTGGAGCTTGACGTGGACCTATACGGCAGTTTGCAGTGAAGTGGCCGTAGATATTGCAATGAACACAGAACCGGCATGCGAGACCAACCGGGTGATGATAAGTACAAGTAGGGCAAAGCGGGTGTGGTCCAGTCTATGCACGCTTGGCAGGCGGTGCATTGACTACAAGTGCCGCTACTTGGCGGTGCTGGGGTTGCAGTTGGGCAGGTACTGTTTGGAGCGGGGCAGCAGTAACTGCACAGTTCTTGTTGCTAGAACTGCTGTTGTCCTTCCTCTTGCGACGTGAGAGCTTCGAAGATTGCGGTGCGGCAGTGGTTTCAGCGATGGGAGCAGCGGTGACTTGATGCAGATTCTTGGCAGCTAAGTGTTGGGAATTAAAAGTGTTACAAAAAGTTACATAAGAGACACTATACGGAACAACTTAGCACTTTAACGAACCGGTATCTAACCGAATAACCGGACATTTCCCGGGACTCCAAAATATTGTTAGAAACATTGTTTAATTATTTCTTGGCTAGTTATAATCCTCGTATACCATAACACCCACTAGATATCTACTAACTAAAACATGTAACCTTATACTTGGATTTGAACTATTATTTACCTACTTACCCACAAAAATTACAATTAACCCCCCCCCCCCTCATGCCATTTACGGTTCAAAGAGAAGGACCCCACCAAGATTTTGTTTCAATATTTTATTTAGATTGTTGCTTGATTCTTTGTACAAAATATTAAAATGAAATCTTATAAGTATGATGCATATCTTCATAAGATCATACCATATCATTATTCTCACTTCAACACTCAAGTTCACCCCACACCCTCATACTCCCTCTCTCCCTCTCGGCTCAGACTAGTGCCCCCGCCACCACCACCACCTTGTCACCACCATCATTCCATTTTTAAGCTCAATTCAAGTGCAAGAAGGTGATCCATGGAGCTTGAAGCTTGAAGATCTTGAAGAATCCTTCTCATTTGCTTTCATCATCCACCTTTGTCATCTTTTTCTCTAGTGATCTTCCCTAGCTTTAAGCTAGATGTAAGCTTCTTGCTACTTACTTTTACTTCTTAATTTGTTGATTAAAAAGATATACATTGTTATAAAGAACAAGAACACTAAAAGACTTAAACAAGAATCATAAACATGAAACTTAAAGATGATGAAATCTTGTTAAAGTAATGTTGTTAAATACGTGCATGGCACTTGATTATTGATTTCTTGATAATATGATGTTGATTAGAAGGTGTTGTGATCATATGTGCGTGTTTTAGTAACGTTTAAGTGATTAACAACATGCTGAGTAACATTTACAGCCAACTTCAGTTGGCTGTAAACGGACCGTTATAAATCGAAAAATTGATTTTCTGAAGTCTAAATTATGTTTTTTCGAAAAACGAATCAAATGGCACTGAAATCATATTTTTTCGAGGTTGTTTACTATTTTTAAAGGTCCGTTTTGTACAATAGCAAAAACTGTATTTTTACTGCAGAAAATATGTGTTATGCTTTTCATCATAACTTGAAATCTGTGTAGAATTAGCTCATGAAATTTGTACTGTAGATGACCACTGATGTCTTTGTAATGCTCCAACTGGAATTTCATTAATCGGACTTACGATAAATTTTAAATAAATTATTCTGTGGACTGCAGTCAGAATCTGATTATAGTCCGGTAAATGATTTTTTATAAAATATTGGTAATGAATTGGATCCCGATATTTTTACACAATAATATTTGGATCGTTTAAAACAACTGTAAAAATTTGGGAATTTTTGGAATAAGTTAACTATTTTATTAAAATTCCCGAAAACAGCCAAGTTTTGGATGTTAAATCTGAAATGACATAAGTAGTAATTTGCCTGTCTAAATGTCGGGTATGTTATCTGAGGATGATCTAACATGTTATATGTCAATGAAAGTGTTATGTGCAATATCGTATGCTTACTTTTGAATGGTAATAGATGGGGAAGTTTATATGGGCGTGAACTGTTAAAGTGAGTACATGTTATGTTGGTGCACTGAATGTCTGTTAACTACGTCTTATCGAGTCTTATGTCTAGATAGGCTAAACGAGTGTGTAATAGTGTTTAAACTAGGGTTAGAACATGTTTTAAGTATCCTGTCCGTTTGAAATGGTCCTAACCGTTTGAGGATGTCATGACCGTTTGAGAGTGTCTGTCCGTTTGAGGCCTGTCCGTTTGAAGCAGGCTGTGTCACCTTCAAACGGTCAGGAGCTAGTGTCTATAAATAGGGTTGTGCTATGTTCATTTCAAACGGACATGACCATTGTATGAGAGACAAGGTGCTGCCAAAATTTCATCAGAAATTATTGTAAAGTCTCGGAAAAGCATTAATAGAAAGATTAGAAAGGAAACAAGCTATTGTGACTTTGTTTACTCTGATTCCGCCTTTGTAAACGAAGTTGAACTACCTTTACTGACTGTTTAGGGTCACAAACACGATCCAGCATGTTATGTGGTAGATGCGTGTAGGAACTTCTTGCTTATTTGAAGTCACTAATAAACTAAGTGGTAATCATACTAGGACGTGATTGACCAACACCTATTGTTAGCTACTTTAAGAGTTCAACCAAGCAACCAAAGGCGAGTTCACACTCTTTCTAAGGCATGGGATTCCCGGTGGTTGGGAATGGGTTAAAGAACTAAAACGGAACCTGCATATCCTCCTTGGGTAGGATATGTACCGCCATCCTCCATGGGTAGGATGCCAATATTAATCCTGCGTATTCTCCTTGGGTAGAATACGTACGTTCGTCCTCCTTGGGTAGGACAACAACCTTAACTTACTAGACAAAACTCTATCATTAAGTCCCTCATTTTATATCAACTAAATCGCCGAGGCCGATGGCGAGCGGGTCATTAGTTAATAGCGCTATTAGGGTTTGACAAACCTCACACCGTGCCGGTAGGATGGGCGTGTACTAATGGATCATGGCAAACAGTCAATGATGATAGACATTGACTTAGGGCACAACTTACTTTCGTTAGTAGTCGATATGGTAACGGTCTAGTGGTTCACATGGGGAAGCCCCCACTGATTATGGATATGGTTTGGGGAAAAACAAAGATACTGGTTAACTCATGGTTTTCGAAACAAACTTTTAAAACTAAACAACCAACTGTGAACTCGCTCAACTTTGTTGTTGACTCATTGTTACATGCCTTGCAGGTCGTTAAGTACCTAGATGGAGCTTGCACGAGAAGGAGTGGTCATTGTGGGACATGGACTGTAGAGTTCCATGTTAAACTTTTAAACTTTATGAACTTATTGAACTTATGTTTTGGTTTTACGTTTTATGCTTCCGCTGTTAACTTAAATTTGGTTACTTTCTTTTGGACACCAATTATATTGTGGTTGGTTTTATTTACTTAACTACGTTGTTCAATATGATTGGTGGCTTGATCCTGGTCTTGTCACGCCTCCATGCGGTGATACTCCGCTTGTGGATTTTGGGGGTGTGACAGATTGGTATCAGAGCCATTGGTTATAGTGAACTTGGTTTAAAAAAAAGGGAAAAGCTTTTTGACAAAACCAGACTATAACCTGTACAGTGCTCAACGATCCACAACGACGCTTCACTCCACGTGCAAGACTCGACACAGTAGGTGGTATGATTTATGTTTATATTGTCTGTTTGATAGTTCGCATAGTGCATCAGTTAACGTGATAACTGCTATTTGAACCTTGTGTGCTTACTCTCTTCTGTTATCCTACGCTTACGCACTTTCGCGACACTTTTCTCACTTACGTTGCTTTGTTGTGAAGATCATGAGTGGACGTTTGAACTTGACTCAAGCCCAGCTGACGGCTCTAATCAACGAATGAGTGGTTGAGGCACTCGCAGCTGTCCCTGCAGGAGGTATGACCTGCCATATCAACCCATCTTAGGACGTTTAGATCCTACCCTCGCGAACCAACTCTTAACCTTGTCTTTTATTCTCGCGCCACAGGTCAACGTGCTCAGCCTCCCGTATGTACGTTCAAAACATTCATGGATTGCCGACCTAGTACTTTTAGCGGCACGAAAGGAGCTATAGGTCTTATTCACTGGTTCAAAAAGATTGAGTCTGTTTTTGAGATGTGTGAATGCCCTGAAGCTCGAAGGGTGAAATTTGCTACTGGAACACTCGAAGGTGCTGCGTTAACCTGGTGGAAAGCACAGGTTCAACTGCTAGGGCTGGCGGTTTCTAATGCCACCCCATGGAACGACTTCAAAGATTTGATCAAAGAAGAGTACTGTAGTTGTGACGACATCCACAAGCTAGAGGTGGAATTTTTCAATTTGAAGATGACGGGGTCTGAAATCGAGGCATACACAAAGAGATCGAACGAATTAGCTATCTTGTGTCCTACTATGGTGGATCCTCCTATCAAGCGTATCGAGCTGTGCCTTAAGAGTTTAGTGCCAGAAATTCAGAGCCACGTGACCTCAGCTAATCTTGGCACCATTCAGCAAATCATCCGATTGGCTCATCGTCTCACTGATAAGGCAGTTGAGCAGAACAAGCTGCCCAAGCGTATTAGCGCTACTACTACTTCTGATGCACCCAGTGATGACAAGCGCAAGTGGGATGGAAATTCGGGCAAGGGTTCTACTTCAGTTTAGTCTCAGTCCCAGCAGCGAAAGACAGATGAGTACAGGAGCCCCAGTCAGCAGTCTTCTGGGAATCAAGGTCAAGGTGGATACAGGGGAAATCACCCTAAGTGCAATCGATGTAATTTGCACCACAGCGGGCCGTGCAACAAGGGTCGTTGTCAGAGATGTAACAAGCTGGGTCATGAAACCAAGGATTGCAGGAGCTCACGTCCTGCGAATCAAAATCGTCAACAGCAGCCACAAGCTCCACAGAATCAGCAGCAGCAACAGCAGGGTAACAGGGGATGCTATCAGTGTGGTGCTGAAGGTCACTTCAAGAGAAACTGCCCCCAGTTGAACCAGAAACAGAACAACAACAACAATCAGGGGAATGGAAACAATAATGGGGGTAACAATGATGGCAATGGTGCCAGGGGATGTGTTTTCGTGCTGGGTCAGGGTGACGCGAGGAACGATCCCAACGTTGTGATGGGTAAGTTTCTTCTGGATGATTTCTTTGTTACTGTTTTATTGGATTCGGGTGCTGATACTAGTTATGTGTCCTTAAAAGCTAGTCGAATGCTTAAGCGCATCCCAACACTTTTGACCACCAAACACATGGTAGAGCTAGCAAACGGTAAAAGTTTAGAGGCCACACACATAGTTAAGAGTTGTAATCTTGTTCTTACTGATCAGACCTTTTCTATCGACCTCATTCCTATCGTTCTGGGTAGTTTCGACGTTGTTATTGAGATGGATTGGTTATCTCATCAGCAAGCGGAAATTCTTTGCAACGAGAAGATTGTCGACATCCCTTGTTCTGGTGAGGAACCCCTCGTGATTCGTGGCGACAAGAGTGGTGCTGTTGTGGGCATCATCTCTTTCCTTAAGGCCCAGAAGTGGTTGCGAAAGGGCCACACTGCTATCCTAGCCCTCGTTTCCGATACATCCTTGGAGGAAAAAAAAGATAGAAGACATTCCTATTGTGCGCGACTTTCCTGAGGTATTTCCTGAGGAATTACCTGGTCTTCCGCCTCATCGACAAGTCGAGTTACAAATCGAGCTAACTCCTGGAGCAGCACCAATAGCCCGTGCGCCTTATCGCTTAGCCCCATCAGAACTAGAAGAATTGTCCACTCAATTGCAAGACCTCTTGGACAAGGGTTTTATTCATCCTAGCTCTTCGCCCTGGGGAGCTCCAGTCTTGTTTGTGAAGAAGAAAGACGGTACTTTCAGAATGTGTATTGACTACCGCGAACTCAACAAGGTGACTGTGAAGAATCGTTATCCCCTCCCACGTATTGATGACCTATTCGACCAGCTGCAAGGGTCGAGCTTCTACTCTAAGATTGACTTAAGATCGGGCTATCATCAGCTGAGAGTCCGAGATGAGGACATCTCCAAGACAGCATTCAGAACTCGTTATGGGCATTACGAGTTTCTGGTTATGCCTTTCGGATTGACGAATGCACCTGCGGTCTTCATGGATCTCATGAACCGAGTGTGCAAACCTTACCTGGATAAGTTTGTCATAGTTTTCATCGACGATATCCTGATCTATTCTAAGAGTCAGGAAGAACACGAGCAACACCTGAGGCTTATTTTGGAACTTCTTCGAACAGAGCAGTTGTATGCCAAATTTTCGAAATGTGACTTCTGGCTTCGCGAAGTCCACGTGGTAAAAAAGGATGGGATTCATGTGGATCCATCCAAGGTTGACTCTATCAAGAACTAGCCTGCACCCCGTACACCAACAGAAATCCGCCAATTCTTGGGTTTGGCAGGATATTACAGAAGGTTTATCAAGGATTTCTCTAAGATTGCGCAACCTCTCACTTCACTAACTCAAAAGGGTGTCACCTATCGTTGGGGTGATGCACAGGAATCTGCTTTTCAGCACTTAAAAGATAGACTTTGTAGCGCGCCTATCCTCTCATTGCCTGAGGGCACAGATGATTTTGTGGTTTATTGCGACGCTTCCATCCAAGGATTGGGCTGTGTGTTGATGCAACGAGATAAAGTCATTGCTTATGCATCACGCAAACTTAAGGTTCACGAAAGGAACTACACTACACACGACTTGGAATTGGGAGCAATTGTTTTCGCACTTAAGATATGGAGACATTACCTGTACGGTACCAAATGCACCATTTACACCGATCATAGGAGTCTCGAGCATATCTTCAAGCAAAAGGAGTTAAACATGCGACAACGCTGATGGGTCGAGCTCCTGAATGATTATGAATGCGCTATCAAATACCATCCGGGCAAGGCCAATGTTGTGGCCGACGCCCTCAGTCGAAAGGATACTACACCTAAGCGTGTGTGTGCGTTACAACTTACCATCAATCTAGTCTTCCTACTCAGATACGAGATGCTCAGGTTGAAGCATTGAAAGCAGGGAACATCAGGGCTGAGTCCTTACGAGGATCAAGGAAACGGTTAGAACAAAAGGAAGACGGCGCCTACTATGTAACAGGGCGCATCTGGGTCCCACTTTACGGAAACTTATGCGAGCTTATGATGGATGAAGCGCATAAGTCTTGTTACTCAGTACATCCTGGTTCGGATAAGATGTACCACGTCTTAAAGACTACATACTGGTGGCCTAGCATGAAAGCCAACATAGCAACCTACGTCAGTAAATGTTTGACTTGTGCGAGAGTCAAGATTGAATATCAGAAACCATCAGGCCTACTCCAACAACCAGAGATCCCGAAATGGAAATGGGAGCAAATTTCCATGGATTTCGTTACTGGCCTGCCTAGATCCCAACGCGGAAATGATACCATTTGGGTGATCGTGGATCGACTGACCAAGTCTTCACATTTTCTGGCTATCAAGGAAACGGATAAGTTTTCTACTCTAGCAGACATCTACCTAAAGGAAGTAGTATCAAGGCACGGAGTGCCAACCTCCATCATTTCTGATCGCGACTCACGTTTTACATCTGAATTGTGGCAAGCTATGCACAGGTCCTTTAGCTCTCGATTAGACATGAGCACGGCATATCATCCACATACGGATGGGCAATCTGAATGCACCATCCAAACCCTTGAAGACATGCTTAGGGCATGTGTAATCGACTTTGGTAATGGCTGGGAAAAACACCTCCCGTTAGTGGAGTTTTCGTATAACAACAGTTACCACACTAGTATCCAGGCTGCTCCGTTCGAGGCATTGTACGGATGGAAGTGTCGATCACCTCTTTGTTGGGCAGCGGTTGGCGACAGTCAAATCACAGGCCCCGAACTTGTAGTAGATACAACCGAGAGGATTGCTCAGATACGACAACGAATGGCGGCAGCTCATGACCGTCAGAAAAGCTATGCTGATAAGCGAAGGAAACCACTCGAGTTCCAGGTTGGGGATCGAGTGCTACTCAAAGTCTCACCTTGGAAAGGTGTAGTTCGTTTTGGCAAACGAGGCAAACTCAATCCGCGTTATGTCGGACCGTTCGAAATCATTGAGAAAATTGGCAAAGTCGCTTACAAGCTGAATCTACCGGCAGAACTCAGCGGAGTTCACAATGTTTTCCATGTGTCGAATCTGAAGAAGTGCCTATCAGATGAGACCCTCATAGTTCCTCTCAAGGAGCTCACTATCGACGATCAGCTGCGATTCGTCGAGGAACTGGTAGAGATTACTGATCGAGATGTTAAAGTTCTCAAGCATACCAGAATACCTCTTGTTCGAGTTCCTTGGAACTCCCGTCATGGCCCAGAGTATACCTGGGAACGAGAAGACCAAATGAAACTTAAGTATCCCCAGTTGTTTAAGAAAAGTGCAACCACTACTGAGGCTGAAGCTACTGCAGAATTTCGGGACGAAATTCCAAACCAACGGGGGGATGATGTGACACCCGATGAAAACCAGGAAACCACGCAACTTAACTAACTTCCTCAGTAACCACGTGCTAAATTTCGGGACGAAATTTTCTTAACAGGGGGAGAATGTGACAACCTCGTAATTACATGTATCCGTATGATTAATTAATAGTAAATTGTGCTTAATGATTGTGCAGAAAATTGACTAAATGGTCCTGAATGTTTTCCTAAGTGTTGGGAATTAAAAGTGTTACAAAAAGTTACATAAAAGACACTATACGGAACGACTTAGCACTTTAACGAACCGGTATCTAACCGTATAACCGGACATTACCCGGGACACCAAAATATTGTCAGAAACATTGTTTAATTATTTCTTGGCTAGTTATGATCCCCGTATACCATAACACCCACTAGATATCTACTAACTAAAACATGTAACCTTATACTTGGATTTGAACTATTATTTACCTACTTACCCAAAAAAATTACAATTAACCCCCCCCCCCACCTCATGCCATTTACGGTCCAAAGAGAAGGACCCCACCAAGATTTTGTTTCAATATTTTATTTAGATTGTTGCTTGATTCTTTGTACAAAATATTAAAATGAAATCTTATAAGTATGATGCATATCTTCATAAGATCATACCATATCATTCTTCTCACTTCAACACTCAAGTTCACCCCACACACTCATACTCCCTCTCTCCCTCTAAACTTACGATGAATTTTAAATAAATTATTCCGTGGACTGCAGTCAGAAAGTGACGAATCTGATTGCAGTCCGGTATGATTTTTTATAAAATATTGGTAATGAATTGGATCCCAATATTTTTACATAATAATATTTGGATCGTTTAAAATATTTTGTAAAAATTTGGGAATTTTTGGAATAAGTTAACTATTTTATTAAAATGCCCGAAAACAGCCCAGTTTTGGATGTTAAAGCTTAAATGACATAAGTAGTAATTTGCCTGTCTAAATGTCGGGTATGTTATCTGAGGATGATCTAACATGTTATATGTCAATGAAAGTGTTATGTGCAATATCGTATGCTTGCTTTTGAATGGTAATAGATGGGGAAGTTTATATGGGCGTGAACTGTTAAAGTGAGTACATGTTATGTGGTAGATGCGTGTAGGAACTTCTTGCTTATTTGAAGTCACTAATAAACTAAGTGGTAATCATACTAGGACGTGATTGACCAACACCTATTGTTAGCTACTTTAAGAGTTCAACCGAGCAACCAAAGGTGAGTTCACACTCTTCCTCAACATCGGCACAATACCTAGTAAAGTCTTTGGAAACTTCCACATTAACAGAATAGAGATTGAGATTCTGAAGAGCTTCAGATAACTCATTCATGCTGTTTTAGCAGATATGAAGAAACACACAAAATTCTAGGTTAAAATTTTGTAATTTGAATAATTACAGAAAGAAATCAAATATCTATACAAATAGATTGATTAAAACAAAATATTGCGATTTATATATGTATATTTACAAAATACAATTGAAATTTAAAATATACTAGGGGCTAATTTATTTTAGTCTATCTTTTCTTACTAAGTTATTTATTTAACGGGCAAAGTTGCTTATAGATGATATAAGTGCTGGTACTAGTTTGGCAATTTAACTAAAGGTTAGCATTTACTGCTGTAGTAGCTAACATATAGAGATCTGCCCATTGTTCGCCTAATTCATATAGAGATCTGCCCATTGTTCGCCTAATTCATCTTCCCATGGTGGGTTATTGCTTATATCATGGGTTTCCTTATTACTCATCACTCCTTTTGGTTGTGACTTCTTTATTTTCTCTTGACTTTTTCTAATAATCCAACTTCTTTTATTAGGGGTAAGTGGTTTCTCAAACTGTTCCTTACGGACAAATATTCCTTCCTCAGTATCTGTTGAGTATTTTTAGGAATTTGATTGAGATGAAGTTCCCTTATCTTTGGGTGAACTATCTAATTGACGATAGATGTCCGAAAGTCTTTGCTTACCCATACTGTAACTAACAAGTAGTCAGTTAATAAAACACGTAATCACAAAATGGCAATTAGTAAAATTAAGTATTTCTAAATACTTAATTGGCTTAAATCAGTGGCTCTGATACCACCTTTTCCTGTCACGGCCCCAGCCCCGGTTTGACCCGGTCAGGAGCCGCGGGACAGGAACCCGTGGTATTTATTAATTGAGTTGACAACGGAAGATTTAACAGGATCTTTTTAAAACTTGAAATGCCCGATTATTTTATTTCATAATTCGGGATAAACCCCCGTAATTTACAATAGAGGAATTTCACAAGGAAATTCCCTGATTTACAAAACATGTTTATTTATTTGATTGAGCCACTACTTCAAGCTCCGTAGCACTGTTCCTTGGTTCACAGTAGTCACCTGAAACATGTTTTGAAAATATTTTGTCAGCGGGGAAATACTGGTGAATCATTCATTTTGATAAAACGACGCATAGTTATAAATTACAGCATAAGAGCGATTACAATGGCTTTTATCTTATTTTTATCTGGCGCCGTGTCACCTCCTGGTGACGATGGTCATACCACTATTGGGTCTTTCCCCAAGTAGTGATGATTATCACTGTTATGATTTATTAGCCTAACTGTGAGAAATTAGTAATGTGCACAATACCCCACTAGCCAGTGATTCAAGATAACCACGACTTAATCCCTGTAATTATAACTTTTGAAAATGGAGTATTGTAAAATACTTTTGATAAAAGAGAATGACTCATATTGCAGATTTAAACGGGCAGAGTTTAGCCTACTGTCTAGCCTTGTAACCTAATATAAATAACAATGCACACGAACTAGGTCAGTAACTAATACAGCATTTACGATAACTCACGAGATTAAAACCCTCACAACGAATGAGAAAGTGCTATACTTAAACATCCGTCGAATTCACGACTAATGACAAAGTATGGCCCTAACGTGGGCAGCACTTAAACATCCATTGGATAGTTTCAATCGATCGGACATTGAATCGTAGCAGCGATCGAGTTAATACCCTATATCATAGCAACACCTCGCTATATTAATTTTTGATTTTGAGCAGTGTTTCTTCGTTTTTGAGTTTTGGTTTCGACATTAGTGAACTGCTCATGACCCAACCTATTTATAGGTGAAATTTGGGTCTTACGCGGCCCGCGTAAGCCCATGTTCAATCTTTACGCGGCCCGCGGGGCCACCTAGTCTACGTGTAGGGTTGCTGGGTCACGAGTAGGTGTGCCAGGTGGACAACGAGTGGCCCGGATGCTTATCCGGTCAAACTTGAGGTTGACGCGGCCCGCGTAAGGGTTGCTTATCCTTTACGCGACCCGCCTGAAGACCAAAAATCTTGATTTCTTGATTATTGATATGGATTAGGGTTTCAGGGGTCCGGGTTTTTACTTATGGATCGTTTTGGGACATTTTTGAAGGTCCTTACATCCTCCCCACCTTATTTAAAATCTCGTCCTCGAGATTTACTGAAATAAGTGTGGATACTTTCGCTTCATTTCCGATTCCAACTCCCAAGTGTATTCGGGTCCTCTTTTGGAATCCCATTTGACTTTGACTAGTACCAATCTTTTGTGCTTGAGAAACTTGATCTTTTTGTCTTCTATTTGCAGTGGCTTCTCGACAAACTTTAGCTTTTCATTTACCTCTATATCTTGAAGAGGTATTACCAAAGATTCGTCTGATAGACATTTCTTGAGATTGGATATATGAAATACGTCATGTACTCCAGCTAATTCCTCTGGTAGTTGTAAGCGATAGGCAACTGGTCCTATTCGCTGTTTTAGTAGGAATGGTCCTACATACCTGGGACTTAGCTTTCCTTTCTTACCGAACCGAACTATTCCTTTCCAAGGAGAAACTTTCAAGAGTACTCTGTCTCCAATTTGGAATTCTAGTGGCTTGCGTCGGTTGTCTGCATAACTCTTCTGGCGATCTCGAGCCGTCTTCAGTCTTTCTTTGATTTGAGTAATCTTGTCGGTAGTTTCTTGCACGATTTCAGGACCTGATAATTGACTTTCTCCTATTTCTGCCCAGCAAACTGGAGTTCTGCACTTTCGTCCATACAGTGCTTCGAATGGGGCAGCTTCAATGCTTGAATGATAACTATTATTATAGGAGAATTCAATTAAAGGTAGGTGGTCATCCCAATTTCCACCAAAATCTATTACACATGCTCTAAGCATGTCCTCCAGGGTTTGGATCGTCCTTTCACTTTGTCCGTCGGTCTGAGGGTGATATGCAGTGCTTAGATTTAATCGGGTTCCCATTGCTTCCTGGAAACTTGTCCAGAAATGGGAAGTGAAATGACTATCCCTATCCGATACAATGGAGAGTGGAACTCCATGTAAGGATACGACTTCATCTACATACAACTTTGCTAACCTTTCCATGCTAAAGGTTTCCTTCATAGGTAGATAATGAGCTGATTTGGTTAATCGATCCACAATTACCCAAATTGCATCATTACCTTTTCTGGTTTTGGGCAACTTAGTAACAAAGTCCATTGTTATGAGTTCCCATTTCCATACTGGCATTTCTAGTTGTTGTAGTAGACCTGAGGGTTTCTGGTGTTCCGCCGTAACTTGTGAACAAGTAAGACATTTAGAAACATATCTAGCTATGTCCTTTTTCATTCCTATCCACCAGAAATTATTCTTTAAATCTTGGTACATCTTATTGTTACCGGGATGCATGGTATACTTAGACTTATGGGCTTCTTCTAAAATCTTAGTTCTTAATTCTCCCTGCTTAGGTACCCAAATCCTTATCTTATGGAATTTCCAAATTCCATCAGATCCGTGCTCTAATTCCTTTATTCTTCCTTTCATTCCTTAAGCATCATCCTTGATTGTTGTTTCTTGAGCGTTCTTCAGTTGTTCTATTAAATCTAACTGTAGATTTAATCTAAGAGCACGAACTCTCGTTGTTTCTCATGATACTTACGACTTAAGGCATCTGCAACTACATTGGCATTTCCTTCGTGATATTGAATATCACAGTCGTAATCACTTAAAATCTCTATCCATCTTCTTTGCCTCATGTTTAATTCTTTTTGCCCAAATATGTACCTTAAGCTCTTATGATCTGTATAGACAATAAACTTACTTCCATACAGATAGTGTCTCCAAATTTTAAGGGCAAAAATTATGGCTCCTAATTCTAAATCATGAGTTGTATAATTTTCCTCATGCTTTTTCAATTGTCTTGAGGCATACGCAATTACCTTCTTGCGTTGCATTAACACACATCCTAATCCTAGCTTAGAAGCATCGCAGTAAACTTCAAAATCCTCTGTTCCTTCTGGCAAGGCTAGAATTGGGGCGTTTGTTAACTTTTGCTTTAAAATCTTAAAAGCTTCTTCTTGCCTAGGTCTCCATTCAAACTTAGCTACTTTACAGGTTAGCTTAGTTAATGGTACAGCTATTTTGGAAAAATCCTTAATAAACCATCTATAGTATCCGGCTAACCCTATAAAACTTCTAATTTCCATAGCTGATTGCGGGACTTTCCATTTGGTGATCGCTTCTATCTTAGCAGGATCTACGTGAATACCTTCGTGATTCACCACATGTCCTAAAAATTGCACCTCCTGTAGCAAAAAATCACACTTCGAGAATTTGGCGTAAAGTTTCTCTTTTCTTAACAAAGTTAAGAGTGCATGCAATTGCTGACAGTGTTCATCCTGGCTTTTGGAATAAATAAGTATATCGTCGATGAAGACAATTACAAATTTATCCAAGTACGGTTTACAGATTCTATTAATCATGTTCATAAATGTTGCTGGGGCATTTGTCAGTCCGAAAGGCTTGACTGTAAACTCATAGTGACCATACCTAGTCCTGAAAGCAATTTTAGGTATGTCTTCTTCTTGTACCTTCAATTGATGGTATCCAAAGCGTAAATCTATCTTAGAAAAATACCTAGCTCCTTGCAATTGATCAAAAAGATCATCAATCCTAGGTAATGGGTATCGATTCTTTATTGTAACCTTATTCAGTTCTCTATAATCGATACACATTCGCATCGAACCATCTTTCTTCTTTACAAACAACACTGGAGCTCCCCACGGGGATGAACTAGGTTGTATGAATCCTTTACTTAATAATTCATCTAATTGCTTTTTCAATTCTAGCATTTCAGTGGGTGCTAACCGATAAGGTGCCTTGGCTATCGGTGTAGTTCCAGGAATTAGATGAATTCTAAATTCGATTTCTCTATTGGGTGGTAATCCAGGTAGTTCTTCCGGAAAGACATCCGGGTATTCTGATACTACCAGAATTTCTTTAAGTTCCTTACCTTTCGTGTTAATGATTATTGAAATCAAATACACCACTTCTTGTTTTCTTGAATAACTGGCCAACTTCATTACTGAAATGAATTTTAGTGGTTTTCGTGGTTGATCGCCTGTAATTACCACTAACTCTCCTGTGGGTGTATGAATTTCTATGGAGTTTTTATCACAGAGAATTCGAGCATGGTTGGCTACTAACCAATCCATTCCTAATACTACGTCGAATCCTGCTAAATCCATAGGTAATAGGTTTGCAGAAAATTTATGGCCTAAGAGTTCCATCTTTCCTTCTCGCAAAACCTTATCTATGTTAACAGAATTCCCATCTGCCGTTTCGACTGTAAAAATCTGCCTAAGGTTGGTTAAGGGTAAGTTAAGAGCTTGGCAGAATGAAGTATTTATAAAACTTTGGTTTGCACCAGAGTCAAATAATACTTTTGCATAAACGTCGTGAACTAGGAACGTACCAGCTATTACATCAGGAATTAGCTCTGCTTCCTGAGTAGTCAACCGGAAGGCTCTTACGTTTCTCTTGGTAGTTCCTTCTGCAGGTTTGGCTTTGTTATCAGCTGGTTTGGCCAATTTCAGACAGTCTGGCCTGAAATGTCCAGCTTCTCCGCAGTTGTAACAGATTGTGGTTTTCTTCTTCCTGCAATCTTCTTCTTGATGCCCTGGATTTTTGCAGAAATTGCAATATCATTTGCATCTTCCAAAATGCTTTCTTTTGCAGGCATTGCAAAATGGAACAGTGGAAGATTGCCCGGTTCCCTTTTTCTTGAAATTGTTGTGGTTACCCATATGGAATCCCTGAGTAATCTTTTGGGCCACTTCCCTCTTTCTATTTTCTTCTCGCGTACGCACTAGTCCGTCAGTTAGCGTGTTAGCTAATTCCACGGCATCGTCAATAGTGCGAGGTTTCGCAGCTTTAACGATATCACGGATTTCGCCAATCAATCCCCAAATATAGCGAGAAATAAGTACCGGTTCTGGCGAAGCCAGGGTTGGTACCACTCTAGCGTACTCGAAGAATGTCGAAGTATATCCTCGACAGTCTACATCCACCATTCGGTGGTTCAAGAATTTATTCGCCATTTGTTCCTTTTCATATTCGGGACATAATTTTCTTTCTACTAGCTGCTTAAATTCCTCCCAACTCATGGCATAGGCTACATCGCTTCCCTTGGCTTGAAGTACCGTATTCCACCATTCTAGCGCCCCTTCTTTAAAAAGATGCGACGCATACATGACCTTGTCTTCTTCAGCACATTTACTTATTTTAATCACCGCCTCGGTTTTCTCTAACCAACGCAGTGCAGCAGTCGCCCCTTCGTTACCTGCAAATTCAACTGGTTTGCAGGCAAGAAACTCCTTGTAAGTGCAACCAGGCGTTGCAGCTTTCATTTTCTTAAGGAGTGGAGCTTGCATTACATCATTGTCGTTATTAGTATGGTTGTCTCCTCCGTTTACACTATTACTAAAGTTGTCGCCGTGTGTACGTTTGCTAGGAATAATTTGTTGAGGTTCAATTGGATTTCGGGCAGCAGCAAGAATTGCTGGAATAGCATTGGCTATTCCCTGAGCAACGATATTCTCGATATCTTGCCTATTCAGAAATTGATCTTCATGATTTTGTTCAGAATGATTAACTTCATTAACGGGTTCATTACCAGCATGTTCCATCTGGTAATTAATTTATATAAGTAATTAGCAGAAAATAATAATCAAACCTAACAAAACAATTGCACATAATTACGTTAACAACTATAGCCAAAATTGTCGATCTTTCGACTTCCATTTTTATATATTATAATAGGCATCCGTACACACTGGTTATCTTACAAAAGTTTTATTTTTAAGTTATTTCATACGATTATATTTTGATTATTATATTATTATTAAACACATGCTTCCACCATCACATGTTATCCCATCAACTGGCATCTTCAGTAACGACGTTCCCTCTCGTCGTACTTCCAGGAGATCTGTTCTCCCACCTCTCGGATTTGATTCCCTGCATCCACCAGCTCCTCGCCAAAATGGCGGAGTTCAGCCAGGTTCTCATTGCTCATCGGTGGGTTTGGTGCAGGCTCGGGGTCAAACTGAGGGAGAAAAGTATAAGGGTTGTTTAAAAGATTCTGGAATTGCCAATCGTTGGTCCACCATTCTTCCATTTCTCCTAGAGGTCGGGTATTGACAAGGGGATCTGGGATGGCTGGTTCCAAATTTATTGGAAGCTGGGTTTCGGCAGGATAAGTGAAAAGGGTTTCATTGACAGGTTTGAGGATATCACAACTTGCTAATATGTAATCTAGTTCTTCCTGCAACAGCATTTCATCAGCTTGCTTGGAGCTTTCTCCCATCTCTATTTCTTTCCCTTTATCCATTGGGTTCTCCGTCTTGGCAACTTTCCTAGTTACTGGTTTCCTTCTGCGCACACGCCTCCAACCCACAATTCTTCTTCTCTTCTTTGGCTTGGGTTTCTCCGGAGGTTGAGCTTGAAATTCCATAGGTTCCTCAACATCGGCACAATACCTAGTAAAGTCTTTGGAAACTTCCACATTAACAGAATAAAGATTGAGATTCTGAAGAGCTTCGGATAACTCATTCATGCTGTTTTAGCAGATATGAAGAAACACACAAAATTATAGGTTAAAATTTTGTAATTTGAATAATTACAGAAAGAAATCGAATATCTATACAAATAGATTGATTAAAACAAAATATTGCGATTTATATATTTATATTTACAAAATACAATTGAAATTTAAAATATACTAGGGGCTAATTTATTTTAGTCTATCTTTTCTTACTAAGTTATTTATTTAACGGGCAAAGTTGCTTATAGATGATATAAGTGCTGGTACTAGTTTGGCAATTTAACTAGAGGTTAGCATTTACTGCTGTAGTAGCTAACATATAGAGATCTGCCCATTGTTCGCCTAATTCATCTTCCCATGGTGGGTTGTTGCTTATATCATGGGTTTCCTTATTACTCATCACTCCTTTTGGTTGTGACTTCTTTATTTTCTCTTGACTTTTTCTAATGGAATAATTGCATATTTCCCCTTAAAAACACCCTTAATTGCATATTTACCCAAGCCTAAATAACAATTGCATATTTCCCCTTCTTTGTTAAAATGACAAACTTACCCTTCCTAAAATTAATAATCAGATCATTCCAAAAAAGGGACGTCGTTTGGTTCTCTTCATCTAGGGCGACACAGAGGGCGACACTCGCTGGCGATTCTTCTTCCGGCGACACACAGCACGATTCCGGCACACACAGCACGATTCCGACGCTTCTGCCGGCGATACTCCAGCATTCCGACGCTTCTGCCGGCGATACTCCAGCGTTTTTTTGCGGTTCGGGGTCGTTCTTTTGCAGGTATGTATGTTTGTTCATCTCAATGGTTAGTCATAATTTTGATGGTACATCAATGGTTAGTCATAATTTTGATGGTACAGCAATGGTTAGTCATAATTTTGATGATACAGAATGATTTTGATGATAATGTTTAGGATATTGATGACACAGTAGCTTTTCAATTTTGTATATCTACAACAAAAGTTAGATTGGATTTTTTTTCTTATTGCTTTGTTTTGTTCTTGTATTTTTTTTGTTAGATTGGATTGATTCAAGATGGAAGATGATGATATAGATGCACCAACATGGGAGAACATGACTCAATCACCAACACTTGAGCCACATGTTTTTCAAATAACATCCAAGTATAAGATAAAATTAAAATATGGAGGCTACTTTCGATTAGCTAAGAACTCGGCTAGGAAACGGTATTGTTTTGGTTATCAAAAATGTATCTACATTGATACATACTCATACAACTTTGATGATTTAGTTGAAGAGATTAGAAATCATTATCCACCAAATAGGGATCTCGTTTTCTCTATTTATTTCGTTGACAAGTATGCCATAGATCAATCTATTATCAAGCTTGATTCTCATGAGAAATTTGAGTTTATGATTAGAATGTATGAAGAGGAAAAAGAACTTGTCATTTATGTGACAACGAGTAGTAATCATGAGACTTCTTCAGTTAATCAAAGGTAAAAGTTTGTTTAAAAGTGAGTTTAATATCGTGTGCATCAATATTTAGTAAATCATTTGAATTGTAAATCTTTTTCAGGGGTCAAGATGAAGTGGGTGACGAACCACACAGTGAAGATGAATCAGAATATTCATTAAGCGATGAAAGCTTTCATAGTTATTATAGTAGTGATGATGAAGTTGAGCAACATAACTCCCAAGAGGAAACTTATACCAAGAAAAGTCGACCCATCAAGTTGAACTCAACATTTGAAAATGTTTCCACGTTTAGACGAACATTAATCCATTATGCACTTGTAAATGAATTTGAATACTTCATTGAGAAAAGTGAACCGACAAGAGTCACAGCAAGGTGTGTTGACATAGAATGTAAATGGAGAATACATGCCTCTGTCAAGCAAGATGGAATTACATTCCAGGTAGGATTTATGAATTAATTACTTCTTGTTTTCCATATTGTTAATAAACCATATGTTTATGTAATGTCATGAAGGTTAAGAAATTTGTAGAAGCACATTCCTGCACTCGAAGTAACAAGGGTGGTAACAAGGTTGCAACTCAAGGATGGATTGCCAGTGTCATTAAAGATAAGCTAAAATCTGATGGGGACGTCTCTGCTACAGAACTAAAGAAGTGGGTTATGAAGATTTACAATGTTGATGTGTCATACTATAAAGTCTATAGAGGGAAAGAACAAGCTTACACTGATATGTATGGCAAGTGGGAAGACTCGTTCTTGATGATGAATGATTTCAAAGGGGAACTACTACGGCGAAACCCGGGAAGTATTGTTGACATCGACTTTGAGAAAGATGGTAATAAAAAATTATTTTTACGTTGCTCTTGATGCTTGCCATTTGAAAGGAAAGTTTAATGGGGTACTAGTCGCTGCCAACAGTGTTGATGGTAACAATTCCATTTTTCCGGTGGCTTATGGTGTACTTGAATCAGAAAATAAAAACTCATGGATATGGTTTCTTGAGTTACTTAAGAAAGCAATTGGTACACCAAATGGTCTTGTTATATCGTCTGACATGCAAAAAGGTTTGGAAATTGCAATTACACAGGTTTATCCTACTGTTGAGCATAGAGAATGCATCAGACACTTGTACAGCAATTTCAAGAAACACTTTCGCGGATACTTTTTCACTAGAACTTTATGGCGAGCCGCAAAGACTTTTAATGCTACCAAGTTTGAAATATACTTAAAAGAAATAGGTGAAGCGAATAAAGATGCACTTACTTATATCAATGAGAATCACAATAAAATATGGTGCAGATCCAAGTTTGGTACAACATCCAAGTGTGATTATATCACTAACAACATATCAGAGGCGTTTAACGCTTGGATTGGTGAATTACGTTATAAGCCGGTTCTTGAACTTTTAGATTCCATAAGGGAGAAGATTATGGTAAGATTTGACAAAAAAAGGTGTATTCTAAAGAAATGGAAGGGTACATTAGTACCTAAAACTAAGAGTTATCTTAATCGAATCTCGAAGGTTAGTGTATTGGTGTTTATTACTTATTATAAATTTTAGATTAAAATTTGTATGAACTTGTTGATATGTTTCCATGTTATATGTAGAATTTGGGTGAGTACGAAGTTTGTAGAAGTAGTGAAAATCGAGCTGAAGTGAAACGCGGCGAAAAGCGTTGGGAGGTCGTACTTGATGAGCAAACATGTACTTGTCGGGTTTGGCAAGTTAAAGGTATTCCATGTCTACATGCAGCTGCTTTTATTGCTTTCACAAGGGATGTAAATTGGGAGAAGTTTGTTGATTCTTACTTCACTATTGAGAAATTTAAATCGGCTTATGCTCTAGAAGTTGCTCCGATGCCTACAAAGGATGAATGGGTGCATGTAGATGATGAGGAGAAGATATACCCACCTATTATCAAACGACCGCCCGGAAGACCAAGAAAGGAGAGAATTAGAGCAAATGATGAGCAAAGAAAAAAATATAAGTGTCACCGGTGTGGTGGGTTCGGACACCAACAAAAAAAAATGCAAAAATTCGGCATCGCAAGATCAACCATCAACAAGTAAACGGGGAAAAAGAACAAAAACATGTGAAAATAACTAATCAAAGTCGAGCAATTTACTTTTTTGGTACCAAATGGTCAAAACTTTGGCATTTGTCTTTTTCATTTTTTTGATATTGATACATGGAATTTTTGTGGTTGTTTTTTTGGATGATTTTTTGGTACCGTAATGGATTAAAGTTTTGGCATTTTGTTTTCTATTTAGATGATTGTCAATTGTATTTTTTATGATTGTTACTCTAGTTCGTGAGGAAAAATAATGAAAAAAAAAATTCATGAACAAATGCAAGTAGTGAAAAAAGACAAAAACTAGAAAAAAAAGAGTAAATATGCAATTTTCTAAAGTTTAGTAAAATGAAGGGTAAAATAGTCTTTCTATAATTTAGTTTTAATAAATTAAATCAAAATGGGTAAATTTGCAATTTTACTAGTTAATAGAGGGGAAATATGCAATTGAATTTTTTGCTTGGGTATATATGCAATTTCAAAGTTTTTTAAGGGGAAATATGCAAAAAACCCTTTTCTAATAATCCAACTTCTTTTATTAGGGGTAAGTGGTTTCTCATACTGTTCCTTACGGACAAATATTCCTTCCTCAGTATCTGCTGAGTATTTTGAGGAATTTGATTGAGATGAAGTTCCCTTATCTTTGGGTGAACTATCTAATTGACGATAGATGTCCGAAAGTCTTTGCTTACCCATACTGTAACTAACAAGTAGTCAGTTAATAAAACACGTAATCACAAAATGGCAATTAGTAAAATTAAGTATTTCTAAATACTTAATTGGCTTAAATCAGTGGCTCTGATACCACCTTTTCCTGTCACGGCCCCAGCCCCGGTTTGACCCGGTCAGGAGCCGCGGGACAGGAACCCGTGGTATTTATTAATTGAGTTGACAGCGGAAGATTTAACAGGATCTTTTTAAAACTTGAAATGCCCGATTATTTTATTTCATAATTCGGGATAAACCCCCGTAATTTACAATAGAGGAATTTCACAAGGAAATTCCCTGATTTACAAAACATGTTTATTTATTTGATTGAGCCACTACTTCAAGCTCCGTAGCACTGTTCCTTGGTTCACAGTAGTCACCTGAAACATGTTTTGAAAATATTTTGTCAGCGGGGAAATACTGGTGAATCATTCATTTTGATAAAACGACGCATAGTTATAAATTACAGCATAAGAGCGATTACAATGGCTTTTATCTTATTTTTATCTGGCGCCGTGTCACCTCCTGGTGACGATGGTCATACCACTATTGGGTCTTTCCCCAAGTAGTGATGATTATCACTGTTATGATTTATTAGCCTAACTGTGAGAAATTAGTAATGTGCACAATACCCCACTAGCCAGTGATTCAAGATAACCACGACTTAATCCCTGTAATTATAACTTTTGAAAATGGAGTATTGTAAAATACTTTTGATAAAAGAGAATGACTCACATTGCAGATTTAAACGGGCAGAGTTTAGCCTACTGTCTAGCCTTGTAACCTAATTTAAATAACAATGCACACGAACTAGGTCAGTAACTAATACAGCATTTACGATAACTCACGAGATTAAAACCCTCACAACGAATGACAAAGTGCTATACTTAAACATCCGTCGAATTCACGACTAATGACAAAGTATGGCCCTAATGTGGGCAGCACTTAAACATCCATTGGATAGTTTCAATCGATCGGACATTGAATCGTAGCAGCGATCGAGTTAATACCCTGTATCGTAGCAACACCTCGCTATATTAATTTTTTATTTTGAGCAGTGTTTCTTCGTTTTTGAGTTTTGGTTTCGACATTAGTGAACTGCTCATGACCCAACCTATTTATAGGTGAAATTTGGGTCTTACGCGGCCCGCGCAAGCCCATGTTCAATCTTTACGCGGCCCGCGTGGCCACCTAGTCTACGTGTAGGGTTGCTGGGTCACAAGTAGGTGTGCCAGGTGGACAACGCGTGGCCCGGATGCTTATCCGGTCAAACTTGAGGTTGACGCGGCCCGCGTAAGGGTTGCTTATCCTTTACGCGGCCCGCCTGAAGACCAAAAATCTTGATTTGTTGATTTTTGATATGGATTAGGGTTTCAGGGGTCCGGGTTTTTACTTATGGATCGTTTTGGGACATTTTTGAAGGTCCTTACAAGTATACTCACAGCGATGAAGTAATGGATTGAAGGGAGCGCTAGAGTGATTAGCCTGAACAGTTAACGGTAGCATAAGCGAAGAGTGGTGCGTAAATCGGTGCAAGTGAACCAAGTGTCGAATAGTAATCTGATCGGATGGTCATTCGACCGGATGGCCATTCGGTCGGATTGACATTCGGTTGACAAGGATGTGTTTGTGTATGATGGCTTTGAAGTTTTCGTTGTAGCATTTTGAAAACAGAGAAGTATCTCTACCCTTCAGGTCGATCGATCGAACAGTCGTTCGATCGGATAGCGATCCGATTGGCTGGACACTTAGTGAGAACAAGTTCACAGCAGGATGGTCACTCGATCGGATAGCAATCCGATCGGATAGCAATCCGATCGGATAGCAATCCATTGGAAACTATTGTTCTTTGAAAATTGATTAAGTGTGGAAGCTCAAGTGCAATCCGATCGGACGGCAATCCATCCCAACGATCCTGATCGTCTTGAACTTGATTATTTTGAAAAGTTTTGATGTTTGCTCGAGACGGTATGGCAACGTGTCAAACAACGGAAACTCCATCAGACCCAGGCTATCCGATCAAACGGGAATCACCCCAATCCGATCAGTTAACTGTTCGTGACGGGTGGTTTCATTGTTCAACCAGAAATCAGTTGTCTCGTTGATAGGATTCAGATCTCAAACCGGCACATTAGAAGGCATGAATGAACTCTGATTCTATCGGTTTTGAGTGCATTGAGTGTAAAAGAGTTGAAAGAAAGTTGGAAAAACATCTTTCAATCCTTTTAACTTTGGAAATGTTTAGATCTATGCGAAAACGTTGTGAAATCATGTGGAAATCCTTCAGATCTGAGTTGTTCTTGGTGGAATGAAGCCAAAAGTTGGTGTTCATAAGAACTCCATGATGACGTCATCCTAAAACACCTCAAATCCATTGATTTCACGGTTAAAAATTAAGATTCAAAGATGAAAATGATGAAGAAGTGCGTGTAGATCATAGAAGTACAAGATTTGAGTTGAAAACTTACAAGAATCGCGAGAAATCGAGAGAAAGTAGGCTTGAGCGTGCTGGTCGAGTGAGAGGGAGATGTCACATCACAAGTGATGTAGGAGGGGTATTTATAGGTTGCCAAAAATAGAAAGGAGGGGCAAGGGTCGGATGGTGCACCGATCGGACGACAATCCGATCCGACGACCATTCGATCGATTAGCCGTTCGATTGAAGTGGTCCGACGAGTTGATTTTCGGTGTTTCGTTTTGCGTGTTGAGCGTTGCGTTGCGATGCGATGCGATTCGAGTGAGCGACGCGATAGCATTACCCATTAATTACACAAATAACCTAACCACTATATATAACATACGATCACTACAAATAACTTGTGTTTAGCGTTGCGATTAGATTGCGATGCAATAGAATTGCGATTGCGATTGCAATTAAACACCTCAACATAAACATAACAGGCACAAGTAACACATAATATCACATACACATAAAACAATACCCAGAACACATAATTCAAGTTGCGAATGCGATAGCGATGCGGTTAGCGATAAGTCGATTAACGATTAAACATGCGATCAAATAGCGATCATTAATAGATACTCCATATAATACAAATAAAGCGACTAAATAAAAAGATTCGATTACAAGTCATTAACGTACAATCAATAGTTAAGCAAGGAGTGATAGATCGCAATTATCAATTTTTTCTTCCTTTGACTTTGACTTGTATTTTGACTTTCCAAAAAGCGGGTTGTTACAATTTTGCTTTCAATTTTTACCCAACATGCAAACAAGCAACTCTTTTTATATTTTCTTTGTTTTCCATAGGATTTTATTTCAATTGTTGTATTATATTAGGTGAATTAGCCTGTAATAATCTCAACTGGACTTTATTGACCATTAATAATCTCACCTTAAGATATTCCCCCCACCAGTCCCACCTTTCACCAGTTTTTTCTACAATGGTCCACCGTTAAAAAACCTTAACGGAGTTAAGATTTTTCCAAATTACAAACAAATTTTTTAGGGTTTTTGATTAGAACGACGATACGAGTCCATTGATGTAAAACTTCCCTCGAAACGGTGCTACAAACGATGAAAACGGCGCTTCAATTCGGGTGTTTAAATTTCCAATTAACAAAAATCAAGTCACTTGGAGCACCATTTCGAGGCAAGTTTTACATCAATGGACTTGTATCGTCGTTCTGATCAAAAGCCATAAAAAATCTGTTTGTAATTTGGAAAAAAAACTTAACTCCGTTAAGTTTTTTTAACGGGAGACCATTGTAGGAAAAATAGGTGAAAGGTGGGAATGGTGGGGGGAATATTCCGAGGTGGGATTATTAATGGCCAATAAGGTCTAGGTAGGATTATTACAGGCCAATTTCTCATTATATTATAACCGGTGGAACTGTTAAACACATAAATAATTTAGATCATTTCAAATTGAAACACTACAAATAGAGTAAACTAAAGTGTAATTTTTATTCCGAGGGTATGGGTAAGATTGCAACTTTTTACAATTTTGAAAAGAAAAATGCCTAGATAGTTGCGGTTTATTCAAATTTCACCTATGGTCTCTAACTTTCTAAAATTACAGTTGTAATCATCAACTTTTGCACACTCGTTTCTCGGATAGTCCCTAGTGTGAATAGGAGTTAGTTTTTGAGTTTAAATGGGTGTGAAATGACCTAAAACCTTTCATATTAAAATTAAAATTAAAACACCATTACTAAGCGGGCCTCACCTAAATGTCTGAACCATGTACCCATTTTCAAACCCCTCCTTTAATTCCTTTTCTCCCTAAGGCAATCTATAGTCATAAAGCTCTTTTGTGGACGTTATGCGACACGTGTCGTGCCACGTCACACAGGGGTTTTATGGGGTGTTATATCACTAGAACCCGTAGTCATAAAGCCCCTACCATCATTACCTAATTATTAATTTTCAATTTTATTAATTAATTATAAAAACCCTTAACTATTTTTGATTGGTCAAAATTTTAAAACTTCCCTTCGTCACGCCGCTATGGAGATAGTGATGCCCACATTTTTTTGCCCCATAACGCCCACCGTCGTGGTGTGCTAGGCGCCATTGGGGCTTTATAGAATATAGACACACATGGCGCCCCACTACACACAACCTAAAGATAACCGTCACCCACCGGACCACCATTTTCACCACCTAAATGTTTTAACCATGTACCCATTTCCATAAAATCAAACCGAATCGTGTAAACCGTAGGGATAGTAGAAACATAATTATTAGAGTTAAATGCTTGGTTGGTCCCTGTGGTTTTCAAAAATTGCAGACTTGGTCCTAGTGGTTTACTAATTACACGCGTGGTCCCTGTGGTTTTCAAAAATGCACTCGGTTGGTCCTTAACACTAACTTAAGTTAAATTTCTCAGTCAAGTGTGTGTAAAATTACTAAATTACCCCTAAGTAACTAAAAACTAAAACTAATGGCCCACCATCTTCTTCCTCCAATACTGTACCACCACCCTCTTATCTTTTCCCTTCTAATTTTCATCCACACATACAGGTACACACGCATTCTGCACATTTAGAGAAATGCTGAGAGAGAGAGAGAGACATAGAGAGAGAAAGAGACAGAGAGAGACAGAGAGAGCGAGCGCTTGAGGGTGGAGGAAGAACTGACCGAACCCGGCGCAGCCTTGGCGAGGGAATCTGCTGTCAGATCTGGAACATTCTTCACCTCCGTCTTCTTCTCCGCCACCGTCATATCTTTCATCTCCGATCGGATCTCCGCCTGCTCCTCCGCCTGCAGATCTGGATCATTCTTCATCTCCGGATGAATCTCCGTCGTCTTCTCCGGTTACATTACCGGAATCTGCACCGGAACCGGCAGCGGCTAGTGACGTCACTGCTGAAGTGAAGATTGAAGAACGGACGGAATCGATTGGAGTTTTCTAGATAAGTTTTCGAGTTCGGATTTTGAATTTGTTTGAGTTTTATGTGGAATGTGTTTCTATGTTTAGATCTAGATCTATAGATTCAAAGTATCATATCAATTACTATACAGTTATACATTCAGTTCATTATATATATAATCAATTCACCTGCTGATCGGAGTTCTTACTTAAAGAGAGTTTTTGAATTTCGAGTTTCAAATTTGATTGAATTTTACCCGCAAAACATTTCTACGAGCTTCAGGTACGTTTTTTTTTTTGCGTGGTGGTGGGTGGTACAGCGGTGGTGGTGCTGGTGCAGTTGTGTTGGTGGTTCAGGTAGTGGTGGTGGTACAGTATTGGAGGAAGAAGATGGTGGGCCATTAATTAACTAAGAAATTTAACTCTATTTTTTATTTTTTTTAATTGTTCAGGGGTAATATAGTCATTTCACACATAGTTAACTAAGAAATTTAACTGATGTTAGGGCTGGGGACCAACCGAGTGCATTTTTGAAAACCACAGGGACCACGCGTGTAATTAGTAAACCACTGGGACCAAGTCTGCAATTTTTGAAAACCACCGGGACCAACCAAGCATTTAACTCTAATTATTAATTTTATGTTACACACGAAATGACCTTTCTACCCATCACGTGATGGCATGTGACCATGTTTTAACAAAGAATATGGATGGAGTTACTAACATGGCTTGAAACCGCAAAGGTTTGAAATAGCAAAGTGCTTCTGGCAAAACTTTCTTAACTTGTAAAAAATACAATTTGTACCAAACTCCAGAGACCGAAAATTGTAGTTTACTCTATTAATTAAACTGGCCTTAGCACAAACTCAGACTAGTGGCATTCTCGAATACAAATATAGATACATGAATTCGAATCCGAAGGGCAAACACGAAACATGCGGAATGAATAATGGGATAAGTATTCGGGTCAACTGTTATAAGTTAGAACCGGTGAATCGTCTGTCAAATAAATACCGAATCAGATCAAATAAGTGGAAATCCGTCGATCTTACCTCCTGTTGTCAACCTTTTATAAGTCCGATTATTTATAATTATAAGTTTGGACCGGTAAACGGGGTATCAAATACTAGACATGCAAATTTTTGGATCAAATGTGTTCCCAAGGGCGGACCCAAGCCCACCTCAAGGTGGGCGGGCGCACCCCGGGGGAAAAAATTAGGGCAAAATTCCGTCGAAAATCCCGTCCGCACCCCTTGGAATTTTTTGTCCGCACCCCTTGGAATTTTTCGTCCGCACCCCTTAGGTAAAAAGTGTTATCAATTTATATTTTAAATTTTTTTAGTAAACTCTTATTTTTTTAAAAAATATACTACCTAAATTATATAACTTTTAATACCAAACCAACTAAACCCAAATACCCATACATTTACCCACTTATAATTCCTAACTAGCTAGCCTACTAAGTCTTAGCCCATTAACCAAACCCAACAATATTTCAAACTATAATAAAATAATTAAAGCCCAAAACCTTAAGAAATTCTATCCCGCTCTCTCTCTCTCTCTCTTGCGTCCCTGCACTGCCAACGAACAACATCACCCAGCGACAACAGTCCAACAGCCGGCGACCACCGTAATCAGCCACCATACCATCGTCGTTCGACACCAAATCTAACCGGAATCCGAACACGGGTAAGTTTCTTTGTTATTTTGATGATTTTGGTTGATATTATAGGAGAAAAAAGGGTAATAAAGTTGTTAAATAGGTTTGAAATTTTGTGTGTTTTGACGTTGTTTATGGTTGTTTAGATGATTTTTAGGGTGATTATGTTGTTTATATATTTTTAGGGTGATTACAACTTTCTTTATGATTTCTAGGGCTTGAATAGTTGAAAATTAAAATTGAAACATTATGTTATGGAGCGATGAACTTATGTTATATAGAGAAAGAATTGCTTAAGAAATTAGCTTTAGATGATGTTTTGGATAGATTTCAAAAAATGAAAACCCGTAGGGCGTCGACGTTTTAATTATGTTTGTAACAAGGTTTGACATGTTTTTGATGTTTATATAAATTTAGTTTGATGTTCGTTTGTTTTACATGACCCGACCCGACCCGATACGAACCGATTTTTTTACTTATATACCTAGGGGCCTAAAATTTTTAAAAATGTTCCGCACCCCCATGGAAAAATTCCTGGGTCCGCAACTGTGTGTTCCTGACTAAGAAATCAACATCCAACATAATCTAATACAGCTATGAATAAATAAATTATTGATGTTTAATAAGTGTTTCAAGTTATATTTAATTAGAAAAGAATCAAGGGAAAATCTCGTTTTTTGTCCACCGTCCAAACCATCGGTTTCACTAATTAATTAACTTGGCCATCAACTATGACAATGTCCAAGATTCTTGTGACAAATACTATTTTTTTTGGCCGTTTCCTTGGGAACTGATCAATGGTATGAACTTTTTTTTTAACGGTAAATTCAGATCACTGGAGTATTATCGTGTCACCAACGGAGCTACTCGATCATATCCATCTCCATTACGCATAATGCCTATACACACCTATTCAGGAGGAACCCCAATAAATATAGAAAAACCCGTTTTGTGGGAGTTGAACCCAGGATCTATTGGTCCCAAAGTATTATCTCATCCCCAAGATGTCACTAGGCTATAAAGCCATGGGTGATCAATCGTATGAACTATCTTTATTTTAATCTATAAACTTAATCTTCTATATCATCTGCACTCCCAAAGGAGGAGCATGAATAAGTTTGGACCTAATTTTTTTAACAATTTTTTATATTAATTCGTCTTTAACAAGGCTCGAACCCTTGATCTTAAGAGAAACATCTTAACTGTTAACTCCAATGACTTTTCCAATTGGACCACCCTACCGATAAGTCGATGCGGGTTTTTTGAAGTATACCCACAATAACTATATTGATATATTGAAGTATGAACGTGTGGGTTTTTTGTCATTAAAAAATCGTATTGCATGTATATATAGATTATTAATGTTTAACGAGAATCATTAGTTAGAACCAACATAATTATTTTTTAACTTTTTAAATTATTTTCCAACGAGTAGTTAAAGACCTCCAGTTGTTATTTCTCAAATCATGATCACGATCATTCCATGATCAAAAGACCAAAACAATTGTTACTTCTTAATGCGGTGATATTTTTTTTCCACAAAACATAGAATTACACTTTTCCACAACTTGATCTACAAAATAATGTGTATAGTATAAAAATTACATATTAAATGTTGTTTCATAGCATGCTTTAAAACCGGTTTTTAAATCATACTGGGTGGCTCTGAAATAGTTCAGCTGACTGAACCAGGTTGTACCAGACGGTTCAACCTGGTTACTTGTTAGCCCTAAAATTCCATAGAATACGAATTTATCTAAAAAAAATAATAATCCAATCTCAATTAGGATTTATGTAAATCATCGTTTTATCTAAAAAACAATTATTTTCTTGTAAAATATTAAGCATTTTAATAACATTTTTATTACTTGCAAAACAATATTACATTGGACCCAAATCTTACCTTTTAAATTCTTACGCACTTTTAAATTCTTCTTCTTACTTTTTAAACCCAAATCTTTTATTCTCCTATCAAATGAACTGATCTTCTATCTAATGACCTAGAATCTCAAGGGTTCGGTTTGTGAGTTGTGCGAAGTGTAGAAGTGAAAAAACAAATTATTAAAAGGCTAAAAAAGAGTTATAACTTGTAAGGGTACTCGGGGCACCAGTAACTATAAACCGATTGTGGATGTTGGGTAAGATGATTGTTAATATCGAAGTGGTGGTGACGAGTTGTTTTCTTTCATTGGTTCATGTCATTTGGGTACTTCTTTACGGGTGTCATTACTAATTTAAGCACTTTTCTATGGATTTAGTTAAGACAGAGGTGGCTTTCTCTCATTGGTTGGTGATGTCCCTAGTAGCATAACATTGTAAAAAAGTTGGATATTTTTTACATTATGCAATTTAATTTGTTGTTTCAAACTGATGTTAGGTTAGAAGCTATGTTAATGGAAATACAAACACAAGCAAATTGTTTACATTGTTTTTTTTAACGGCAAATTTCTTTTATTCCTATCGTTCATGTGACTTAAACCCAAGACATTCTCCCCTCCTTCCAAGGTCTTTAAAGGCTTTGTCTTTGCCAATGGACCACCACCCTATTGGTTTGGTTGTTTACGAATGATGTGTAGGAGATATCTAATTAGTAGGGATGGCAATCGAACCCGACACATCTGGGACGGGTTTGGGGTCGGTTTATCGGGTTTGGGACTAGTTTTTTATCTTTTTCGCGGGTTTGGGATGAGTTTGGGATTTGGTGATTTACCCGTTTACCCGACCCAAATACCCAATAAAGTAAACTCGCGATATAGGGATGTTCAAGAGCTGGCTCGATTATAAACCGAGCTGGCTCGGCTCAGATTTGAAGCCGAGCTGAAAATCTAAGCTCGGGCTCGGCTTGGTTTTAAATCGAGCTGGCTCGGCTCCGCTTGGTTTGCCTCGATTTTAAAAATAAAAATTAATACATAGCTCTCAAAATTCAATATTCTAAAATATTATTCAATACTTCAAATAACATATTCAATATAAGTTTAACCTAATAAATTACAAGCCAAAATCACGTTCAACAACGCAAAATAAGTTTTATATTTCAAGTAAATACAATATTTGCTCATTAGCACGACAATTAACCTTTAAATATGTCATAGATATCAAACTACAAGCCTAAATACATGTAAATAAAAATAACTTTTTTGTAATATATTATATGTATATAAAAATAAAATATATTATAAGTAAATAATTCGAGCTAAGCCGAGCTACCAAGCGAGCCAAACCGAGCCAATTCGGCTCGTCACGAGCCGAGCCGAGCTAGGCTCACTTTCTAACCGAGCCGAGCCGGCTCGGTTCACTTTCAAACCGAGTCATATCGAGCGAGCTTTTTCCGAGCTAAATCCGAGCGAGCTCCGAGCCACGAGCTTTTTGAACAGCCCTAACCCGATATAATTTCCCTAATATTTTTAAATATGTAAATACATAATACATCCTTTTTTCTACACACATAGGTATTTTATCCCGTATACATTATATGTATTTGATATATTTCTTTAGTGATAATACTAAATGTAACTGATTATTTGTTACCCGATGGGTTTTGGGTCGGGTATACCCAACGGGTAAACTCTTTAAAATTAATGGGTTAACTGAAACCCGCGGGTATACCTGATACCCGATGGGTATTTACCCGCTAGAAACCTGACGGGTTTTGGACAAGCTTATCTAATCGGGTTTGGGGTTGGAATTACCTAAACCCGTCCCAAACCGACCCATCGCCATCCTACTAATTAGGAATAGTGTGCTGATTTCAAATAGTTAATTTGTCGTCATTAACCGACCTACAAAGTTTAATCATAAAGTAGGGTAGGTTTGATGTCTCAATTATTTGCACATAGCATATGGTCATCATTTACGGTGAATCGATCGGGCTTCATAGTCTTCTCAAATATCTTTATTTTCAAAGCAATCATGTTAAGATAACGTTTTGATAGAGTAGTATGTGGCTACATTTATTACCTTCAAAAAAACAAGTATTATGCCGGTGTAAATAGATTCCCCATAACATTCTTAAGCATATTATATTTTGAGTGGTTGGTTTTCGTATACATGCTATAATATATCATTGATCCCAAAAGTTGTCATTATAGTCGGTGGTGAAGCTTAGATTTCTGATTGTGGGATCGAAAACGTATATACCAAAAAATTTCTATACGAAAACTACATGCTTTCCACTACTGAGCGAAAAGTTCGTGGGGTCGGCCGCCCTCTCCCGCCCCCACTATGTTGCGCCAATGATTACATCATCGAGCAGGGCGGATCGAGCATAGGTTGAGGTTAGTCCGCGCTACCTCTTAAGTCATAACTTTCTTGGCGAAGTATGTTTTTCGTGTAATTTTTTTTCTTCTTTGTTTTACGTATCGACTACTTCTTTCTGAACAAATTTTTTAGTCTGTACTACCTCTTAATTTTTTTTCTAGATATGCCACACCAAGATACCCATCTCCATCTATACGTGTATACAATTACATGTATCTATACTTGAGATGTCAATCTTACCGGATTGTCAGTTTTTATGTTGGAAGTTGTGAACTTAAGAAACGACCTGAATATTTATTTGGATAGCACAAACAACCAGACATATAAAAGCTAATTGTTTTTATACTTTTTAACTACAAAATTATGTTGGTAACAAGAAAAAAGCAAGTGCCACGTATCATAGGTGTAGAATACATGTGTCACTTGTCTAACGTATATACAACACAGTCATAAAATTTCCATTTTAAAAATACTGTGGATCACTTAACGTCCCATTTTTAATTGGCATATAACATTACCATCGTCATTTGCTATAAATAAAGATACACCATTAAATATTTAAGTATTGAAGTTTCAAGTATGTGATTATCTTTCCAAGAAAATAAAACAAAATACTTTTACGGCATAAAATGTTTAAGTGACTGGTATTAAACGAAAGGAACTAAACCGAAGTAAAACCGTTATACGAACCGAATCATTTATCAAATGGTCCAAGAAATTAAATAGAGACTAGATAGAAATTTAGAGGGGAACACAGAATTTTTACTGATTCATTTTCTTTCCATGATCATTCATTAAACAAAAAGTCCCTATATAGGGTTACAAGGACACGCATACAAACTACCTACGTGGAGATCATGGGAAATATCCCCCCACTCTCTTCCTTAATTTAAGAGAAACACGCAACATTGAACTATGCAACACTAAACAAAATAACTAAATATGCAAACAATAATGTAAACATGTAACACTGAAATTAAAGGAACGTGCAGCAATGCAATTTATAATTTTGTGATGACGTGGGCAAGAAGGTCCACATCAAACCGCTATAAAATCATATTAGCTTTTTCAAAACAAGACTGGTCTCTTCACTCTTGAACGGGTAAACCGTCCCGATTCAATAACCAGTCCGGTTATATAAGTATCTGTTCGTGGTGATATTTTCCCCCTTCGAGTTGATAACATATGGAGTTTCAGTTAAGTGGTCTATTAAGCTAATGTAATAAATGTCTTTTTTGCTAGCTATGTCTTAGTTGTGACAGAATCTACATTTGTTTTGATTTCTTGTTTCGCATTTAATTCCCTATCTGGATCCAGATATTATAATGACAAGTAATGTAATGTTAGCTTTTGATATGGGTACATTGAAAAGCTTTTATAGGTAAGGATAACGACCCTTAACACATTCATCCCAACTTGGGTTAATTGACTGCTTCTTAACCACATATATGTCTTATCCTAAGTGTCTATTATAAAACTTTTAAATAAACTAAAACTGTTTGAAAATTATATTTTTGGTTGTGCATTAGTAAGTAACGAATACAAAGGTGTGTTAAAAATTACAATTGCGGTACTAGTATAGACGTATAGTCGGTCATTTTCTTTGTGCTATGGGTATTGGAAACTATGATTCTTGATAATTGATTCTTGGAAGCTAGATTCTTGATGCTTAATACTTGGAAGCTATGATTCTTGATACTTGATACTTTGGTGCTTGACTCTTGAGACTCGTGAAACTTGAGACTTGGTTGAACGAGAGACTAGAGACTTGTCACTGGCGGAATCTATGAAACTTGGAAACTTTGTGTTAATGATGCAATCTAATTATGTGATACTATTACACAATAATACGCAACGCAATGCTTAATCTAACTCTCTGAACGAATCAACGATGGTGAAACGGAAAGGATGGGATTGACCGAATGGCAATCCGATCGGATCGAAGTGCCATCTGATCCGTGCCACACCGCCTTATCTCCTCCCACACACTATAAATAGGACCTGTCACATCATTTCTCACTGATGTGACAGCCTCCTTCGACCAGACGCACGCTCTCCCACTTTTCTTCCATTTCTCGGCGATTTCGATACGTTTTACATTAGATTCTTGTACATCTCTGATCTACGCACTATTCTCTACGTGATTCTCCTTTGAAATCACACTTTCCACCGTGAAATCTTTGAGATTTGAGCTCTTGAGGGTGGTGTCATCATGGCGGTTTGTACAAACTGTTGTGTGATGTCATTCGAGTCAAGATCTAGCTTAGATCTAAGGAATTTCATATGTTTTTACACCGAAACTTTGCTAAATCTAAACTTTTTAGCTAAAACTTATGGTTTTCTTCATCTTTTCTTAAACTTTTACTTGAAAACGGTGGAATCCAGATCTAAACGAACTGTACACTTGATGATTAGTCTAGGAGTCGGTTTGGAAAGGGGTTGTGCCGGAGAAGATGACCGGAGTACGGATTCCGACATAAGCACCGTCTCGGACGGACGACCGATCGGTGTGACACCCGTGTCTGTAATCATTGTAAACATTCCAGTTATCAATGAAACAATGTTATTTGATCCCAATATTTGTTTGTGTATGTTTGACATTTTGCATGTTTTGATTTTCGTTCAATTTCAAACTCTATATTGCTTTCTGGAGAGTTATACGCAAACTAGTGCGTAAACGTAATCAGTTTAACGTGACAAACACTCCGAAACATCATCATTTGCTTAACATACCTTAAATAACCTTTACATAACTTAGAAATAAGTTTTGAAGGCTTTGTTATGGCAAAATCAAGTTTATTCGCTTACAGGGACTAAATTCGACAAACTGTGAAAGTATGCCGATTCGTACTGTAACGGACATTCCAGAACATGATCATAAGTTAAACATACCTTAAATATTCTTTACATAGCTTAGAAATAAACTTTAAGGGGTTCGGTGTGCTAAAATAAACTTTTTGGTCATTCAGGGACTAAAAGCGTCAAAAATGCATAAGTTTGCATTTTCGCGCATAGTTTGCATTTTCGCGCATATCTTACGTTCTGAATACATCCGGACATCCAAAAATTTTTGTAATCATTAAAATGTTTTATTTTAGTGATTGGCATGATAAAACTTCTTTCGTTTCTCAATTTGGGTCGTTTTCGCATCCGTTACGACTTCCGTCGCAATTAACCAAACAACGCAACTGTACGGCCAAAGGAACTGACATCTGACATATTTTTGAGCATATTTTAAGTTCCCTATACTTTAACTTCATTTTTGAGCCTTAAAATGAGGTTAACGGGGCTTAAACGTGTCGAAACGCATCAAAAATCAAGTTCGGAGACTCAGGGGCCTGTTCTGCCACTTTATGAAACTTCTTGCCAGCATTACATAAGCTTACGGACCGTATGGGTCCCTTTACGGTCCGTAAAGCTTCCCCAGTTCAGCAGAAATGGTTTCCAGCTTGATCCAGCTGTTCCCCTTATGTGCACATGGTTTTGGGCAATCTATGTGCTGGTTTAGGGGTGCCCATGGTTTTAGAAATCAGTGGGTGCAGGTGTAAGGCTCAGATCGAAGCTCGGATTTCAAGAAACGATCCTAACGGTTCTATGAAATCTATAAATACCCAACCCATTTCACTTCAAACTCACACTTCATCAGCTCATATTCTCTAAGTTGAAGTTTAAACACTTCATACCTGAGAATTTGCTGATAAAACTTCCATTCTTGGACCCGTTGTAAGTATTCTTTCGTTCTTTTACGCGTTTTAAGCGTGAAAGTCAAACTATGTTTGACTTTCTGCATTGACCAGTTTATGGTCAATGCGAAGCTCGTTTGAACTTCATAACGTAAGCGTAATCACGATGGTTATAGTCCATTGTGACTATACCTACTGATTACCACGTTATTTAGGCATAGTGGCGAGTTATAGTTTCGGTCAAAATGCGTGTTTATGCGTATTTTGCAACCAAACTATTCTTGGGTATCAAAACCATTTGTTTTGATATCCAACATTTTTCAAACTTCTTTAAACATGTTTTAACATGTTTAGCTCGTCAATTTAGGTTTAGTGCTTATGTAGGGTCGTAAGGTAAGCGGTCTAAACAACCGCTTATACTTTCGAACCCGACCCGTTTGGTCGATCATTAGGATCCGACCAAACACATTAGGTGACCATAGTTGTATAGGGAATAACCTTCCGAGGTTATACCTTATGGTCACTACGTTTAGTTAGTTGTATGATAGGTAGTTTATATGCCTTAGGTAAATGACCAAAATGCCCTTTTTACACCAAAATTCATTTTTAGCATATGTAAGATAAATTTTGACACCTAAACTGATTAGGAAACAATATTAGACATGTTAAGGCATATTTTACTTGTCATAGGACTAGTTAGGCGGTCCGAACGCGTTTTACGCGAACGACGCGTTAAAGTAGCATAAGCTACCTAAACGAGTCGTAATGGGTCGTAAGCACTTAGGATATGTTCCGTTTTAGAATGTAGGCTTTGTTAAACCATATTACATGAGTTCGTATACTCATTTGGTTTACGAAACCTCATTCTATCCGATCCTCCGATTTAGGTCCGTTTATTAATATAGTTACCTATATTAGGTGCTGTTTGATTCCGTGATCTTTCTAGCATTGCTTGGTGGTTATCTAAAGACTATTGAGCAATCTCAAGTGAGTACATAGACCCCTCTTTTACTGTTTTTCAAACGTTTTGGGGTGAAACACATGTGCCTACTTGTTACTTTCGTGCTTTCCATGTTTTCATATCATATGCTTGTTATGTTCATTAGTACACTTATAGTACATGATTTCATTATGTTTTTGCTATGTTTGTCCATTTAGTGCATACTTAGTACATCGTTTTACATTACATTTTATGCTATGTATGTCCATTTAGCGCATACTTAGTACATTGTTTTACATTACATTTTATGCTATGTATGTCCATTTAGCGCATACTTAGTACATTGTTTTACATTACATTTTATGCTATGTATGTCCATTTAGTGCGTACTTAGTACATTGTTTTACATCACATGCTATGTATGTCCATTTGTTGCATACTTAGTACATTTGATTTACATCACATGCTTACATGTTTGGTATGACATTTGGTTTGCTTAAATGGGACAAAAATACATTCATTAACATTGATCACGCCGTTCGTTAGTAGGTAGTGATACCATAGGAATTGACAACTCCCGTTCCTGAAATCCTAGGTTTGTTTGGATGGAAGGAATGACCGAATTCGATACACATAACTTAGATAAACTTTTAATTTGTTTAAGGGTTTATCGCCACAGTCTCAAGGCTTGAATGTATGCATTTTCACAACACCGCATAGATGTTCGTATCAGTAGAGCATGCATTTATTTAACAAAACATAACTTTGATTTAAACTATGTTTTACTTCAATACCTTGTTTTCTACATTTTACCTATGGTTTAGTTGATATATTTCACTTGCCATACATAACAGTTGGATACACATTACATGATTTACATTTGACATAAACATTTTGACATTGGTTTACACATTACACGGTTTACATTTGACATAAACATGTTGACATTGGTTTACACATTACATGATTTACATTTTGACAATAGACAATTATTTACACATAAACATTTGACAATTGGTTTAAACAAGACAATTTGGTGGTTTGTTTGGGTAAGTGATTTAAGTAACGAGGTGTGTGTAATATGATGAAAGCATGGTGGATACGCCGCTGGTACTTCCTATATATAAGTGCTTTTATGATATTACATATCGTAGCGTTATTTAATTCATTTCAATTTAGACATATAACATTTTACATAAATAACATATTTTTCACAAGACATTGTTTTACAAAACAATTTGTTTTATACAACTCGTTTTACTTGGTTATTTAATTAACCATACACCTTTCTTTTATATAATCCGATTTCTTATCAAATTTTCGTATGATTTATAAAAGAAATCACTTAACAAGATTCATGACTAATTTTTATTAAACCTTTCTTTAAACTTACAAGTCATGAATCCTATTTTCACAAAACCTATGTATCTCACAAGAAATTTTATGCTGACGTACCTATTTTCACATGTGTTTCAGGAGCTGTTGCATAGGATGATCGAGATACACTTAGGCGGACCTATGCCTTAGTGACATTAAAACAAAGCTAGAACTAGTTTAATAATGTTATGTGCCCTTGTTTCTCTTTGTTTCAGTCATGTTAAGACAATGTAATCCCTCTTTGTTTTTAAATAAACAGAACTTTAATTTCCATGGTTATGAAACAATAATTATGTTACAACACTCCCCGACGTTTCCGCCGCGGTTGCATGTTATACGCGGTCGGGGTGTGACAGAAGAGTTGGTATCAGAGCCAATGATTATAGGGAATTAGGTTATTAGTAATGCTTTGACCTAGACTATAACTTTTCTAGGACCCCAACACAAGTTATCTTGTGTTTAGATCTTAAAACATGCATTTCACCTATCCTTAGGTGAGTACCCAAAACAAGAACGCAATTTTCCAAAACGCTTTTTGAAAATCAATCTTCTGTTTTTAAATGATTTATTATAAGGTTTTGAACCCTTCGATTTTTCAGAATGATTTTGAAAATTTAATCATCCGTTTTTGAATGATTCTTTTGGCCTTGTGCCTTCCAAGTTTTCAAAATCTCGTCAAAGTTTTGGGTCTAAATAGTGTGAATACGTGCGAACTGGAAGGGTGAATGCCTGTACCTCGAATTTTCTGTCTAAGGCTAGAGTGTTCGTACAAATCCACATAATCGGACCAGTCACTCTTACCTGGGAACTCTTGGGGTGAGTGTTCACTTATAGGCGAGCATGTCTTCGCAATACATTATCTTAGACCCATTTACTTTGATTAGTCACTGTGTGTCGTTTGTTTGCTTTGTGGTACAGACGAATGACCACCATCTTTGCTTTTGTCGACTTTTGCATCATCTCATTCTTTTAATCTAATCATCTCACTCGTTTTCTCTCATGTTTCCTCTTTTAGAATCCCTCTTCGACGTGAAAATCCGCTACCTAATGCCGAAATGGCAGCTATTATGGCGCAGCATTATTGCTCAAGTGAACCAAGCCAACAATAACCAGAATGCTGTTGTACAATTTGCTCAAGTGAACCAAGCCAACAATAACCAGAATGCTCCATGCAATTTCAAGAGTTTCAATTCGGCTAAACCACTCAAGTTTAGTGGTTCTGAAGGAGCAACTGGGCTTCTACAGTGGTTCGAGAGCATTGAGAGTACATTTCGTCACGTTCAGTGTCCTGAAAATCAGAAAGTCGAGTTTGCTTCCAGTGTGTTTCAGAAGAGGGCTCTTACTTGGTGGAACGGGGTTATGAGAGACCGTGGTGCTGAGGTTGCTTTAGCACAGACATGGGCCGAGCTTAGGGCTCTTATGATGAGGGAATTCTGTCCTCGTCATGAACTGAGAGCTTTAGAAAGGGAGTTCGATGACTTGAAGCAGGATAGTGGTGAGCACCGGCCTTACACTGATAGGTATGAAGAGTTGAGCTTACTTTGCCCTACAATGGTTACCCCACTCGAGAAGGTTATCGAGAGGTATATTGATGGCTTACCTGACTCCGTGCAAGACATCGTCACTGGTAGCAACCCTACCACAGTTCGTCAGGCAATCGAGTTAGCTGCAACATTGACTTAGTCGCAGGTCCGAAAGGGTAAGCTTCACAAGAAGGATGACAAGGGTAAGAAACAGTCGTTTGATAAGGGTGAAAGCAAGAAGGGTAAGAACAAGAAGGGCAAGGATTCTAGTTCTTCGAAAGGGTCTAGGAAGCGTAAGGCTTCCCAGAATTTCGCTGTCACTGCCCAAGTCAATCAGGCAGCTCCCAACCAGCCTGCACAACCGCCAGCAAAGAAACGGTATGCGGGGAATGCACCGTTGTGCAACAGATGCAATAGCCACCATCAACCGCAAGTTCCTTGTCGTTTCTGTACCAACTGTGGGAAGTCGGGTCATCTTGCCAATGTTTGTCGCTTTGCTCCCAATCGAGCAGCTCGTAACCCAGCTCAGCAGGCTGCTCAACCGCCTACTCAACAGCAAGCACAAGCTGCACGACCTCACTTTCCTCCTGGTTCGTGCTACAATTATGGGGACCTGACTCATTATCGAAACCAGTGTCCAAGGCTAGTCAACGCAAATCAGAATCAGGCTCAGGCTCGAGGTCGAGTCTTCAACATGAATGCCAATAAGGCGTGAGCAGACAACGAGGTGGTGAACGGTACGTTCTTTGTTAACAATCAGTCTGCTTCTGTTCTTTTTTATTCGGGTGCCGATAAGAGTTTTGTGTCAATGTCTTTTGAGCCTTTGCTTCGCATGTCTAGAACAAAACTAGGAAAGCCTTTGACAGTAGAAGTTGCTAATGGTGAACCCGTTGTTCTCGATTCTGTTCTTCGCAATTGTCAGTTGAACTTTAACAACCATCTTTTTCCCATCGACCTCATGCCAATGCAACTTGGGAGTTTCGACGTTATAGTAGGTATGGATTGGTTAGCCAAGCATCACGCAGAGGTAGTTTATTTTGAGAAGATTGTTCGTGTTCCGCTCTCGACAGGTGAGATCCTACAGGTTCGTGGTGAGAAACCTGCTAGTAGTCTCAAGCTCATGTCTTGTACTCAAGCTCGGAAGTATCTTCGAAAGAACTATGTGGCCTTCTTGGCACATGCTGTAGCAGATAAAGGCAAAGGTAAGTCTATTCGAGATATCCCTGTTGTTCGGGATTATCCCGAGTTGTTTCCTGAAGAGTTACCTGGTTTACCCCCAGCATGCCAAGTCGAGTTCCGTATTGACCTTGTACCTGGTGCAAATCCTATTGCCAGATCTCCATATCGTCTTGCACCATCTGAGATGCAAGAGTTGTCTAAGCAGCTTCAGGAACTTTCTGACAAAGGTTTTATCCGTCCTAGCTTTTCACCTTGGGGTGCTCCCATTCTTTTTGTCAAGAAGAAGGATGGATCTTTCAGGATGTGTATCGATTATCGTGAGCTTAACAAGCTTACCATCAAGAATCGATATCCCCTACCTCGCATTGATGATCTCTTTGATCAGTTACAGGGTGCTACTTGTTTTTCAAAGATTGATCTTCGTTCTGGGTATCATCAGCTTCGAGTGCTCAAGGAAGATATTCCCAAGACAGCTTTCCACACTCGATATAGGCATTATGAGTTCACAGTTATGCCTTTTGGATTGACTAATGCTCCTGCTGTTTTCATGGACTTGATGAATAGGGTTTGTAAGCCTTATTTGGACAAGTTCATCATCGTTTTCATTGATGACATCTTGATTTATTCTGAGACGCAAGCTAATCATGAGCAACATCTTCGTCTTACTCTGGAACTCCTGAAGAAAGAACAACTTTTTGCCAAATTCTCCAAGTGCGAATTTTGGCTTAAGGAAGTTCAATTTTTGGGTCATATCGTCAACGAACAAGGTATTCATGTAGATCCCTCCAAGATCAGTGTGATTAAGGATTGGGATACGCCTACTACTCCTACTGAGGTTCGTTCTTTTCTTGGTCTTGTGGGTTATTACCGCCGCTTCATCGAAAACTTCTCAAAGATTGCAGTTCCTCTAACTGCTCTAACTCAGAAGAACAAACCCTTTGAATGGGGAACCAAACAAGAAGAAGCATTTCAGACCTTGAAGCAGAAGCTTTGTGATGCGCCTATTCTATCTTTGCCTGAGGGAAATGATGATTTTGTCGTGTATTGTGATGCCTCCAATTTGGGTCTTGGCTGCGTTCTCATGCAAAGGAACAAAGTCATAGCATATGCATCGAGGCAGTTGAAGATACATGAGAAGAACTACACCACTCATGATCTTGAGTTAGGTGAAGTCGTTTTCGCTCTCAAGATCTGGAGACACTATTTGTATGGTACAAAATGCGTGGTTTTCACTGACCACAAAAGTCTTCAGCATATCTTTAATCAGAAAGAACTCAACATGAGGCAACGACGTTGGGTTGAACTTCTAAACGACTATGACTGCAAAATTCGCTACCATCCTGGTAAGGCAAATGTCATGGCTGACGCATTAATTCGTAAGGAACGAGTCAAGCTTCATTGTGTCAAAGTTCGATCTGATATCCAATCTTGCATTTCTCAGGCTCAACATACTTGTGTTTCACAAGATTTGATAGGTAAGGAATTACCCTATCACATTAAGCCTGATCTTGAACTGAAGGACAATGAATCATATTATTTCATGGACCGTTTGTGGGTCCCAAGTCAAGACAATCTTCGCACCTTGCTTATGGATGAAGCTCATAAGTCTCGTTATTCTATTCATCCTGGTGCAGACAAAATGTATAAGGATCTTCGTACTCAGTATTGGTGGCCTGGTATGAAGAAAGACATTGCCTTATACGTTTCAAAATGCCTTACTTGTCTTAAGGTTAAGGCTGAACATCAACATCCTTCTGGTTTATTGGAGCAACCAGAGATTCCAGTTTGGAAATGGGAAAACATTGCTATGGATCTTATTACCAAACTTCCGCGAACAAAGAGAGGTCATGATGCCATCTGGGTAGTTGCTGATCGTCTTACAAAGTCAGCACATTTCTTGCCGATCCGTGAGGATCTATCTGCTGACAAGCTTGCTAAAATCTATGTGTATGAAATTGTATCTAGACATGGTGTTCCTTTGAACATTATTTCTGACAGAGATGCTCGTTTCTCGTCTCGGTTTTGGAGAACCATGCAATCTGCTATGGGGACCCAACTTAATTTGAGCACAGCTTATCATCTGCAATTAGATGGCCAAACTGAAAGAACAATCCAGACTTTGTAGGATATGCTTAGAGCTTGTGTGATCGATTTTGGTGGTAGTTGGGATTCGTATCTTCCATTGATTGAATTCTCCTACAAAAATAGTTATCACTCCAGCATCAACATGGCTCCTTACGAGGCTCTCTATGGTCGAAAATGTCATTCACCAGTCTGCTGGAATGAGATCGGTGAGGCTCATCTTACTGGACCTGACCTCATTCTAGAGACAACAGATAAGGTTCAGAAAGTTTTTGATAACCTTCAGACAGCTAGAAGCCGTCAAAAGAGTTACGCGAACCGACGATGAAGCCCTTGGAATTCCAAGTCGGTGATCGCGTATTACTTAAGGTCTCACCTTGGAAAGGTGTGATCAGATTTGGAAAGACAGGAAAACTTGCACCTAGATATGTTGGACCATTCAAGATCGTCGAAAGAATCGGTAAGGTAGCCTACAGACTTGAGTTACCTCCTAAACTTGGAAACGTTCATCCAACCTTTCACGTGTCCAACCTCAAGAAGTGTTTAGCTGATGAGAACCTCCACATACCACTTGATGAAATTCGTGTTGATAACACGATGCATTTTGTTGAGAAACCTGTGGAAATCATGGACCGTGAAGTCAAGTGGCTTAAACGCAAGCGCATTCCTTTGGCCAAAGTTCGCTGGGAATCTAAACGTGGACCAGAGTTTACTTGGTAACGTGAAGATCAAATGCAGGCGAAATATCCACATCTATTCTCACGAGTTTTCTCTAAACAAATTTCGGGACGAAATTTCCACAAGTAGGGGAGACTGTGACACCCGTGTCTGTAATCATTGTAAACAGTTCAGTTATCAATGATACAATGTTATTTGATCCCAATATTTGTTTGTGTATGTTTGACATTTTGCATGTTTTGATTTTCGTTCAATTTCAAACTCTATATTGCTTTCTTGAGAGTTATACGCAAACTGGTGCGTAAACGTAATCAGTTTAACATGAGAAACATTCCGGAACATCATCATATGCTTAACATACCTTAAATAACCTTTAGATAACTTAGAAATAAGGTTTGAAGGCTTTGGTATGGCAAAATCAAGTTTATTCGCTTACAGGGACTAAATTCGACAAACTATGAAAGTATTCCGATTCGTACTGTAACGGACATTCCGGAACATGATCATAAGTTAAACATACCTTAAATATCCTTTACATAGCTTAGAAATAAGCTTTAAGGGGTTCGGTGTGCTAAAATAAACTTTTTTGTCATTCAGGGACTAAAAGCGTCAAAAAATGCATAAGTTTGCATTTTCGCGCATATCTAACGTTCTGAATACATCCGGACATCCAAAAATTTTTGTAATCATTAAAATATTTTATTTTAGTGATTGGCATGATAAAACTTCTTTCCTTTCTCAATTTGGGTCGTTTTCACGTCCGTTACGACTTCCGTCGTAATTAACTGAACAATGCAACTGTACGGCCAAACGAACTGACATCCGACATATTTTTGAGCATATTTTAAGTTTCCTATACTTTAACTTCATTTTTGAGCCTTAAAATGAGGTTAACGGGGCTTAAACGTGTCGAAACGCATCAAAAATCAAGTTCGGAGACTCAAGGGCCTGTTCTGCCATTTTGTGAAACTTCCTGCTAGCATTACATAAGCTTATGGACCGTATGGATCCCTTTACGGTCCGTAAAGCATCCCCAGTTCAGCAGAAATGGTTTCCAGCTTGATCCAGCTGTTCCCCTTATGTGCAAATGGTTTTGGGCAATCTATGGGCTGGTTTAGGGGTGCCCATGGTTTTAGAAATCAGTGGGTGCAAGTGTAAGGCTCAGATCGAAGCTCGGATTTCAAGAAACGATCCTAACGGTTCTATGAAATCTATAAATACCCAACCTATTTCACTTCAAACTCACACTCTATCAGCTCATATTCTCTAAGTTGAAGTTTAAACACTTCATACCTGAGAATTTGCTGATCAAACTTCCATTCTTGGACCTGTTGTAAGTATTCTTTCGTTCTTTTACGCGTTTTAAGCGTGAAAGTCAAACTATGTTTGACTTTATGCATTGACCAGCTTATGGTCAATACGAAGTTCGTTTGAACTTCGTAACGTGAGCGTAATCACGATGGTTATAGTCCCTTGTGACTATACCTACTGATTACCACGTTATTTACGCATAGTGGCGAGTTATAGTTTCGGTCAAAATGCGCGTTTATGCGTATTTTGCAACGAAACTATTCTTGGGTATCAAAACCATTTGTTTTGATATCAAACCTGTTTTCAAACTTCGTTAAACATGTTTTAACATGTTTAGCTCGTCACTTTAGGTTTAGTGCTTATGTAGGGTCGTAAGGTAAACGGTCTAAACAACCGCTTATACTTTCGAACCCGACCCGTTTGGTCGATCATTAGGGTCCGACCAAACACATTAGGTGACCATAGTTGTATAGGGAATAACCTTCCGAGTTTATACCTTATGGTCACTACGTTTAGTTAGTTGTATGATAGGTAGTTTATATGCCTTAGGTAAATGACCAAAATGCCCTTTTGCGCCAAAATTCATTTTAAGCATATGTAACGTAAATTTTGATACCTAAACTGATTAGACAACAATAATAGACATGTTAAGGCATATTTTACTTGTCAGAGGACTAGTTAGGCGGTCCGAACGCGTTTTACGCGAACGACGCCTTAAAGTAGCATAAGCTACCTAAAAGAGTCGTAATGGGTCGTAAGCACTTAGGATATGTTCCGTTTTAGAATGTAGGCTTTGTTAAACCATATTACATGAGTTCGTATACTCATTTGGTTTACGAAACCTCATTCTATCCGATCCTCCGATTTGGGTCCGTTTATTAATATAGTTACCTATATTAGGTGCCGTTTGATTCCGTGATCTTTCTAGCATTGCTTGGTGGTTATCTAAAGACTATTGAGAAATCTCAAGTGAGTACATAGACCCCTCTTTTACTGTTTTTCAAACGTTTTGGGGTGAAACACATGTGCCTACTTGTTACTTTCATGCTTTCCATGTTTTCATATCATATTCTTGTTATGTTAATTAGTACACTTATAGTACATGATTTCATTATGTTTTTTCTATGTATGTCCATTTAGTGCATACTTAGTACATCGTTTAAATTACATTTTATGCTATGTATGTCCATTTAGCGCATTCTTAGTACATTGTTTTACATTACATTTTATGCTATGTATGTCCATTTAGTGTGTACTTAGTACATTGTTTTACATCACATGCTATGTATGTCCATTTGTTGCATACTTAGTACATTTGTTTTACATCACATGCTTACATGTTAGGTATGCCATTTGTTTTGTTTAAATGGGACAAAAATACATTCATTAACATTGATCACGCCGTCCGTTAATAGGTAGTGGTACCATAGGAATTGATAACTCCCGTTCCTGAAATCCTAGGTTTGTTTGGATGGAAGGAATGACCGAATTCGATACACATAACTTAGATAAACCTTTAATTTGTTTAAGGGTTTATCGCCACAGTCTCAAGGCTTGAATGTATGCATTTTCACAACACCGCATAGATGTTCGTATCAGTAGAGCATGCATTTATTTTACAAAACATAACTTTGATTTAAACTATGTTTTACTTCAATACCTTGTTTTGTACATTTTACCTATGGTTTAGTTGATATATTTCACTTGTCATACATAACAGTTGGATACACATTACATGATTTACATTTGACATAAACATTTTGACATTGGTTTACACATTACATGGTTTACATTTGACATAAACATGTTGACATTGGTTTACACATTACATGATTTACATTTTGACAATAGACAATTATTTACACATAAACATTTGACAATTGGTTTAAACAAGACAATTTGGTGGTTTGTTTGGGTAAGTGATTTAAGTAACGAGGCGTGTGTAATATGATGAAATCATGGTGGATACGCCGCTGGTACTTCCTATATATAAGTGCTTCACTACAAAAAAAATGCCATTTAGTGACATACAAATAGTGCCACCACAAAACTAAAAAGTGCCACTAAAGACCTCTGTAAGAATGAGCGGCACACAAAAAAAGTGCCACTTGAAGCGCTGACGCTAAATCCTTTTAGTGGCACTTTTTCAATATGCCGCACAAAGTTTTTGAGGTTTTAGTGGCACTTTTTTAATCTTTTTAGTGGCACTTTTTTGATCTGACACACAAAGTTTTTAGGTTTTTAGTGGCACTTTCTTTTGCCTATAAAAGACTTTTGTGCCTTTAAAAAGTAATTATAATTATATATCCATATTAGTTTCAATTATTTCACAGTTAAATATATATAAAATTTATAGTGATACATAACTTTGCTACAAAAATCACATTATTTACAATATTAAATATAAAATAAAAGTTCGATAAAATTGTAAATGTGGAAATCATTCTACTATAACTTCAACAATAAGTTCGATTCGAAACATAATTCAAATGTTAGCAAAACATTGTGTAATAAGTAACATTCCAAATGCCAAATGTTTACACGATGATTCTAAACGTTCTTTTTGGTGAAAATTTCACTGTCTTAGAACTTAGCTCCAAAGTTTCTCATGATATCTACCCGACCCTGCCATCATCAACCATATAAACAAGGATTAGTATTGATTCAAGAAAATCTAAAATTATATACATATATACATGTTAAAAATTAAAGTGAATGAACAGTAAGTAAATTATATTTATAGACATATTAAAAGTTAAACTATGATAAGAGAGACACAGAGCATAGATGGAGAGAGAAAGACCTACAGATAGAGAAAGTGCCGCCGTACCTTCGTCTTGTGCCGCCATTGACTTCCGTCGACCACCCTTCTGAACCAGCTCCTGCGACACGGCGCAGGACCCTTCTGATCATCCTCCACCTTCAAAAGAGACTTAGATAGACTAGGAGATTGAAACTAGAGAGAGATTTAGAAGACGGGGAGAGATCCGAACCCGGCCAGTCTCCGGTGACCGGCCCTGCGCGTCCTTGCCTTAACAAAGGATGAAAGTTCTTAGGAAGAGCCCCGGTTTTCTAGTTCTCCACACCTACATCTGCCGGTCAGTGTCTTTATCATCCGGCAGTCTTCCACAATTCGCTATAGGGTGAGAAAAAGATAGATGGGATTGTCTTCTCCGACGAAACGTCGGCAGCCCACCTCTCCGGAGGTGATGGGTTTAAAGGTGGTCTGTAGCAAGACAATGGTGGTTGATAGCGGCAACGGCCGGCTCCAGAGGCGAGGCAGATGCCAGACGCCATGGTGAAAAATGCGTTGTTTTTCACGCCGATGGTGACGACGGAGTTGTTTTTCACTCCGGTGGTGGCGAGGTCGTGGAAACAAGGGATTATGGTTCCGTAAATCCAACTAACCTTCATCTTCCAGCACCTAAACAGAACACATACTGACATACGTTAGCTGACTAATTTTAATTTTGAAAATAAATAATCAGTAGCTGCTGATGGAACAAGCAATAAGTGCCGGAATGTAAAAAAATCAAACCTTTGTAACTGCAGCTGTCAGTGTTGTTTTTCCATGAGTTTAGTTTGATACAGACACCTAAGTTTCTCTTTAACCACATAAAATTAGTTACGGTGAATCCTAAATTCAACAAATGCAATTGTCAGTTAGCAGTACAGTCCAAAAGTTCATTCCCACAACAACAATTAACCGGTTTGACATCAAATATCCAGTGAAATCAGCTGACAAACGGTTTTTAGTTTGATTCAAATGAAACGAATGAATAATAACACATCATTTTAACGATTAACGCACTTATGAATAATACCGTTCTTCTCGAGCTCCGAGCGTTTAAGAATCGCACAATCTAATGCAAGTGGTTAGAAAATGCACTCGAGGATTTGAACCTGAAAGCGAACTGACCACCACAAACACCATCGACAGTTAGTAATTAGAATCAGACTATTTAAAGTATTTAAATTGTAGAGAAGTATTATTACTGATTTTGATACCATGCAAACTTACAAATGCTTCTGTCCACCACCATGACACCAAAGGTCCGCTGTCACCATCTTGAGCCTCACCAACGCAGCCTCTGCAATTACAAGACGATGACAACCAAACTCCACTCAAAAGTCTAATTCAGATGCATTTTTCAAACAAACTAGTATTTGTGCCACAGGCGAGTTGCTTCCGAAACAAGGCAACAACGGAACCAACCCATAAAAACTGCTACATTTCATATGTACCTTTGATTATTTACCCCACAGATCAGATCACGTGTTTCCTAGTGTTGTGGTTCTCGGCAATAAATATGATATCAAAATATTAGTTTTGTACTCTTAAACACCTCACTTCTCAAGGAAAATAGTTACAATTTAATTAAACTTACCCATTCTTAAATTCGGTAAAGGATCAAATAAAAATAAAATTATCGTACGAACTGTACGAATTGAATGAAAAGTCAAAAAGTGGCGGTGGCAATATGGTAATTATCATCAACTTCAAAAGTACTGTACTTGGGAAAAGCAAAAAGTGGCGGTGGCAATCTGGTAATTATCAAAAACTTCAAAATTACTCTAGTAGGGTAATTTTGAGCATCTGTAGGGTAATTTTGAGCATCTGTAGAGTAATTTTGAGAAATGTAGGGTAATTATCAAATTACTCTAGTAGAGTAATTTTGACTTCTGTAGGGTAATTTTGGGAAATGTCTTGTAGAGTAATTTTGTTAGCATTTAGTTATGGGGTTTAGCTTTATGGTTTAGTTTTTAGCTTTTAGTTTGGGTGGGGGGGGGGGGGGGGGGGGGTTAGGTTTTTTTAGGTTTTTTTTTTGGGGGGGGGGGGGGGGGGGGGTTAGGTTTTTTTAGGTTTTTGGGGGGTGGGGGGGGGGGGGGGGTTTAGGTTTTTTTTTTTTGGGGGGGGGGGGGGGGTGGGGTTAGTGTAATTTTGATAATTACCCTACAATTTTGATAATTACCCTACACGACCAAAATTACTCTACTTGAACTTTTACAATGGTTTAGGTTTTTTTAGGTTTTTGGGGGGTGGGGGGTGGGGGGGGGGGGGTTTAGGTTTTTGGGGGGTGGGGGGGGGGGGGTTTAGTGTAATTTTGATAATTACCCTACAATTTTGATAATTACCATACACGACCAAAATTACTCTACTTGAACTTTTACAAAATTACCCTACAGAAGTTCAAAATTACTCTACTAGAGTAATTTTGAAGTTGCTGATAATTACCAAAATGCCACCGCCACTTTTTTTGACTTTCTTTCACTTCGTACAGTTCGTACGATAATTTTATTTTCACCGGAACTTTACTCCTTAAATTCTGACCTATTTAGCAAAACCTAAAATTGCTAACCCGTTTGACCTGTTTAATCATGAAATACCTTTTGACCCGCTGAATAAAACTGACCCGCGTTATCCGTTTTATAAAACTGATTGTTTGACTCATTTAATTAAACTAACCCATCTAAAACAAATTGAAACCTAAAAATTTCCAATTTTTTTCCAAATAATCTTTTGAAACAAAATTACTTAATACCTAATAGCTTTAACGAGCTCGAGCCCGCGCTCGAGCCTGAAATAGAGCTCGTTTAGTTATCGAGCCCGAGCTCGAGCTTGAAATACAAAGCTCGTTTAGGCTCGCGAGCCTAAACGAGCCCAAACAAAAATTTATTTATTTTTATATAATATAATATTAATGATGATAACATTGGCGAGCCTAGCTTTCGCTTGTTTAAGCGATACTGAAGCGAGCCAGAGCTGGACTTTTAACTCATTTGAGGTTGTTCTCAAAATACTTGAGCCGGGTCGAGCCAAGCTCGAGCTTTGGGTTTTACTCTCGAGTCGGGCTCGAGCTCAAATAAGTAGGCTCGAACCGAGCCGAGCTCGGGCTTGGCCCGGCTCATTTACACCCCTACTCATAACTCATATTAGACAAATAAATTGATACAAAAAATAATAGATTATGTTTGAAGCAGGGAGAGTATTCACAAGGTATACCACCATAACTAGAATGAGATATATTATGTGTACTAATATGAAATTTTGACGTTTACTTCATATTTTTATTTATCTGATTGATTTTTCTATTAGACATTCAAAGTATCAGCAAATTAAAATAATTGCGAGCAAGACCTTACCTCATTAGTTAAAATTCGAATAATCTTAGGATGGCTTCAACTACATATCTAACCCTTCCATATGTGTAACATCAAGGTTAAGTGGGGGGCGCACACATTATTGAATTTTCAGTATTGGTCATGATCTCCTGTAACATGTAAGAACAGAATACAGATTCAATACCACTAGTTAAAGACTTAAAAATATGGAAAGGGTGATTACTGAAGCACAAGTAGATGATACGACCACCATTGATAAGGTTTGACGTTACTGCTATTTATGATTAAGGCATCTCTTGTGAAGTATATATGGTTCTCATTACTGAAATATTTTGAGAATAAAACTTACCCTTTTTTTGAACGGCCAACAAATCAAATGCATTAATCAGCAAAAGTAAGCCAGAAAGAAGCTAACTTACAAAGTAACACCACATCAACAGAGGCAAAAACAAAACGACCACAACAGCAAAGAGAAAACCTACAGCCTTCAAAAAAAAAAAAAAAAAGATAAATTAAAACCACACCATTTCTCCCAAGATAGCCCAACAACCTTCCATCTATTTCATGAAGATTCGTAATGTCCATAAAGATTATCAAAATTGGCTAAAAATGAATAAAGACTCCAATAATTCATCCAGATTCATCTTATACAATAAAAAACCCTAGGTTACCATACTGAAAATTAAACAACTGAGATCAAATCTTTGCCTAATTAGCTAATCACAAGTTGTAATTAAATTCGGTTTTTTCCTACCAAACACCACCAAAATAAACAATTGAAACTTAAACAATAATAAAGTGGAGTGGTCAAATTAACAAAATTAACACAGAAAATCTAATAAATTTGTTCTATTTAGCATCTAGTCATCCATATCGCTTAAAAATTCTGACACACACATAATACATAATCTATAACCATATATTTGCAAACATCACCATTAAACCAGTAGATTTTGTGGAAGATTGGAGAAGCGTACCAATTTCACCGCCGACGATGAGGATAGGAGAGTCTGATTCTGAACGATGAGATTAGCATACGCGTATACCTATTTCACCATCGGCGATGCAATGCGAGAGAGATGAATTTCAAGTATAAAAAAAACCCTAGGTTACTCGAAGGTTGCTGGGCTATCTTGGGGGAAATGGCTTTTTTTCGGAGAGGCAAACACAAATACGGTTTTTCTTTTTTTTTTTTCTTTTCTTTTTTTTGGGAATTAGGGTAGGGGGTTGAAGAAGGAGGGAAAATTTAGAATGAAAGAAATTTTAGGTGGCGGGAAATAATTTTAGGGAAAATTTTATTAAAATTCAAGGAGGGAAATAGTTATGGGTGTAAGTAAATTCTTGCGTGTTATTCGAGTTCAACTCAAAAGAATTCGAACGATTCGAGCTTAAATAAGCTCGACCACGAGACTGAGCCTGGATATCATTTATCAAGATCGATCTAGCTCGTGAGTCTATTATTTATTTCATTTTTATTTATAAAATTAACGAAACAGAAATTATACATACAAATATTGTCTTACATACAAAATTTGTAAAAAAATAATTATAACTAAAATAAATAAATTAATGAAACCTATCCGAATTCGAGCCTGTAAAAGTACCCATGAGCCGAGCTCGAGCTCAAGCTACGCTCGGATCGTCCCTAGAAAGAGTGAATATAAAAAGTAGTGGTTGATTATTGAGTGGCATACTTAAAGTGCCATTAAAAACCTAAACTAGTGATATAAAACTTAAATGCCACTAAAAGTATGTACTAAGCAAATGTGGCATACACAAAATGCCACTAAACCCCTATATTAATGGCACAAAAGCAAAGTGCCACTAAAAGTGTGTACTAAGCAAATGTGACATATGCAAAATGCCACTAAAACCCTATATTAATGGCACAAAAGCGAAGTGACACTAAAAGCGTGTGCCACTAAATGGCATTTTTTTTGTAGTGTTTTATGATATTACATATCGTAGCGTTATTTAATTCATTTCAATTTAGACATATAACATTTTACATAAATAACATATTTTTCACAAGACATTGTTTTACAAAACAGTTTGTTTTATACAACTCATTTTACTTGGTTATTTAATTAACCATACACCTTTCTTTTATATAATCCGATTTCTTATCAAATTTTCATATGATTTATAAAACAAATCACTTAACAAGATTCATGACTAATTTTTATTAAACCTTTCTTTAAACTTACAAGTCATGAATCCTATTTTCACAAAACCTATGTATCTCACAGGAATTTTTATGCTGACGTACCTATTTTCACATGTGTTTCAGGAGCTGTTGCATAGGATGATCGAGATACACTTAGGCGGACCTGTGCCTTAGTGACATTAAAACAAAGCTAGAACTAGTTTAATAATGTTATGTGCCCTTGTTTCTCTTTGTTTCAGTCATGTTAAGACAATGTAATCCCTTTTTGTTTTTAAATAAAACATAACTTTAATTTCCATGGTTATGAAACAATAATTCTGTTACAACACTCCCCGACGTTTCCGCCGCGGTTGCATGTTATACGTGGTCGGGGTGTGATAATCGGACTGGGGTAATTGCCATCTGATCAGATCGGCTAAACAATGACGTGCTTACCGTTGTCTCAATGCGTACCATGCCGTCACAAGTTAAACTCGGAACATAGAAACTTTGCAAGAGTGTGAACGGGACAAGGCCCTCCCAATCGAATGGCTTTCCGATTGAACCGCCGTCCGATTGAACGGCCATCCGATCGGTGTGATATGAGCCTCACAACCCTTCAACACTTAGAATCTTTTTGAATCAGAAACTTTGAAACCTTGGAAACTTCCACAATCGAATGGCAATCCGATCGAACTGCCGTCCGATCTGATGACCATCCGATCGAAGTGGCCTAATTTGAACACTTGGTTAAATTTTGGAAACTAGTATCTTGGATCGAATGACCATCCGAACGGATGGCCATCCGAACGGATGGCCATCCGAACGGTCCGTCCCACTCACATTTGTCATCCGTCAGGATGACCATCCGCCATCAGCTGTGGTGTGACAGATTGGTATCAGAGCCATAACTATAGGGAATTAGGATAAGTAGGAATACTTGCCCTAGTCTATAGTTCTAGGAATCTTGACTCTTGTTTGTTGTTTAAGACTTATGTATTCTACCGTATCTGCTTCCTAGCAGCACATTTCCTGTTAAACTTACATGCCTTTCCTAAGGCTGACACAATATACAGTTGTAAACTTTGGAAACACTGCTAAACAGTGTTTGTATTTCGCATGAGATTTGTCCTCAAGTCAGGAGTGAGAACCGAACCTTGACGGGAAATTTCCTTACTTTATTCTAGTAGGTCTTGTCTGTTGACAAGTACCGACGCTATTTAGGGTTCGACGTTGTCAAGATAGAGGTGAAACTCAGACCTTGGTAACTAGTCCCACTCTTTGATTTTCATGTCTCACCAAAGTCCCGAAATTCCCAATCAATTAGGAACGTGGAATGACCAAAAGGACGAATATCGTAGGCCTAACATCGATGATGTATTTGTCTAAGTAAGCCAGGACACGTTGTCTCAATTCGAGAGGGGTTTGAATCACTTTGGTTAGTCATCGTTCCTCTACCCGGAACAATCTATGTTTTATGAACCTATCTTTTATGTTGTCTCGATTTTATGTGTGGATTACAACTTGATTCTTCGTTTATTTTGATTCCTTGTTTTGAGACTTTTTACGTAAGACGCACGTGTGTCTGCAATCTAAAACTCTAAATCATAATATCTCAGGATCAAACTAAATTTATGAAGCTTTATTCATGATGTTAATGTTGATCTATGTGGGAATCTTGATTGACTATGATACTATGTGAAACTATCTGATGAATCTATGTGATATTGTGGTTGTGAAACACTAAACGTAACATGGCATAGAAATACGAGACAGAAGTGACATGTCTGAAACATGGTGGATACGCCGCTGGTATTTCCTATATATAAGTGTTTCCGACATGTTACCAACTTTAGTATCACGTGCCATGCGAAACTTAGTATTTTGCAGACCGGTGATGTGAATGCTGAACTCTAAGCTATGTGAAACTACTTGTGTAATCTATGAGAAATCTATGTGTAATCTAAGAGTATTTCTAGTGTGAATGTGTGGTTTGAGTAACAAAATACGAAACGTAGCCTAGCACCGAAGACGAGGCGGACGTGGCATGTCCGAAACATGGTGGATACGCCGCTGATACTTCCTATATATAAGTGTTTTTGGCATGTTACCGAACCTTCGTACCACGCGCTAAGTGAAGTTCGTAGTTTTGTAGGCTCGGGTTGAAGTTGTTGGAATCTACTTGGATAATTTATGTGAAAGTATTGTGATGGTAATGGAATCTAATGATATGGTTAGCGAGGCATGACACCGATGACGAGACGGACGTGGCATGATTGAAGCATCGTGGATACGCCGCTGGTACTTCCTATATATAAGTGCTTCCGTCATGTTGCCGAACTTTCGTAGCACGTGCCATGTGGGATTCGTTGTTTGTGGATTGTGGTGAGATTGTTAACACTAATCTATGTGAATCTATTGGGTAATCAATGTGAATCTATTGGAATCTATGTGAATCTATTGGGTAATCTGTGTGAATCTATTGGAATCTATGTGAATCTATTGGGTAATCTATGTGAATCTATTGGAATCTATGTGAATCTATTGGGTAATCTACGTGAATCTATTGAGTTAATCTATGTGAATCTACCGGTTTAATCTACGTTTGTATGATGATGATGATTGTGTTGCTATGTTTGGCAATTGCGACACGTAACATGACACCGAGTACGAGGCGGAAGTGATGTGCCCGAATCATGGTGGATATGCCGCTGGTACTTCCTATATATAAGCGTTTCTGACATGTTGCCAAACTTCGTACAACGTGCCATTCTAAGGTCCTGGGTTGGCGGTGTTGAATCTATTGGAATCTATGTGAAACTTGCGGAAACTTGAATCTTAAATCTATGTGAATCTTGTTGAATCTTGAGTCTTTAATCTATCGTGCGTGAACCTATATACTGTGAGACTTTGAGAACTAGACTTATACGATCCTCTTGTTGGATCTTTAGATGTCTTCTCGTAAGTTATCCGACACTCTCAAGAGATCCAGGGAGAAGTCTCAGAAAAAGATGATGTCCTTCATGGCCGACCAAATCGCTCGAGTCGTGCCAAAGATCATCTCTGAGATCCAAGGATCGAACACTCCACCCTCTTCTGTTGACTCTAAGACAGAGAAAGAGAAGCATGCAAAGTTCAACTACAAACACTTTGTCTCTTGCAACCCTAAGCCTTTCACGGGCAGTGATGGGGTGACTGCTATACTGGAATGGTTTGACAGCATCGAGGTTACCTTCATTAACAGCGAGTGCCCAGAGCATCTAAAGACTATGAGTGCAACGGGAATGTTTCAAGGCAGAGCTCTGGAGTGGTGGTCAAATGAGAGAAACATCCGCTCTAATGAAGATTGGTGATGATAATCTGGCTTATACTACACGTTTCAAGCAGCTCAGCTTGATCGTTCCTCACTTGGTTTCTACCCCTAAGCGCATGATAACCAAGTACATCAATGGGTTGCCTCCCGCCATGAGAGATTCGATTGAAGCAGCTCGGCTCGAGACAATTGAAGAAGTTTATCGTCTGGCAGCAAGCTTGAACAACAATCGCATGCGCGATAAACAGTTTGGAAACTCCGCCCCTTCGAAAACAGCGAATCAAGTTACCCAGCAGCCTAGTGGTAGCAAGAACAAGAGGCGAAAGTCTCAGGGTTCAGGATGCAATGCTATTGTTCCTGCTGCAAACCCTGCTGCTAAGCCTGCTGCTGCTGTTCAGAACCCTACTGCTCCTGAAGTCAAGAGGCAGTACACTGGGCCTCACCCCAAGTGTACCACTTGCAATTTTCATCATCCTGTTGCTTCTGCATGTCGTTTGTGCACCAACTGCAATCGCTATGGTCACACGACTCCCTATTGTCGTCAAGCCAACCCTACTCAGCCAGCTCAGCAAGCCCCAGCTCAGGCGGCTCTACCAGCTCTCCCAGCTTCCCTGCAGAATCCTAGACCAGTCAACGCTGTTCTTGCATGCTACAAGTGTGGAGATACTACTCACCTCCGTAATCAGTGTCCTCAGTTGAACCAGGAGCAACAACCAGCCGCTCGTGGATGAGCGTTCAATCTTAATGCTAATCAGGCTCGTAACGACAATGACGTAGTTAATGGTACGTTTCTCGTTAATAACCTTTACGCTTCGATACTATTTGCTACTGGTGCCGACAGAAGCTTTCTGTCCGTAGAATTTGAATCTTTGTTAAACTGTGCACCCTTTAAGTTACCTAACTCGTTTTCGGTGGAGATTGCCGATGGGAAGTCGATTCTAGTTGATTCTATTCTAAGTGGTTGTTCCTTGACTCTTAACGACCACGTGTTTACTATTGATCTAATACCCATGCAATTGGGTAGTTTTGATATCATTATCGGCATGGATTGCTTGCGTAAGAATCATGCCGAGATTGCTTGTCACGAGAAGTTTGTTCGTTTGCCTCTCCCATCTGGCGATATTTTGCATGTCTATGGAGACCAACCTTCTAGAGGAGTGAAGTTGATGTCATGCACTCAAGCGAATAGATGCTTACGTAAACAGAACCTTGCCTTCTTGGCCCATGTGGTGGAATAAAAGGGCAAGGGAAGGAACATAAGCGACGTCCCGGTAGTGTGTGATTTCCCTGATGTCTTTCCCGAAGATCTTCCTGGTCTTCCTCCTCCTAGATCTGTTGATTTTCGTATCGATCTCATACCTGGTGCGACTCCTGTCGCCAAGGCTCCTTATCGACTTGCACCTTCCGAGATGCAAGAACTATCCAGCCAACTTCAAGAACTGCTCGACAAAGGATTCATTCATCCAAGTACCTCTCCGTGGAGTGCTCCTGTGCTATTCGTCAAGAAGAAAGATGGTTCGTTTCATATGTGTATCGACTACCGTGAACTTAATAAGCTTATCGTTAAGAATCGCTACCCACTCCCTCGTATCAATGATCTGTTTGACCAACTACAAGGCGCGTCCTGTTTCTCGAAGATTGACCTTCGTTCTGGTTACCATCAGCTTCATGTTCTCGAAGATGATGTAACCAAAACCGCTTTTCGTACTCGTTATGGGCACTACGAGTTCGTGGTCATGCCTTTTGGATTGACCAACGCACCCGCTGTGTTCATGGATCTTATGAATCATGTTTGTAAACCCTATTTGCATCGTTTCGTGACAGTCTTTATTGATGATATTCTCATTTACTCGAAATCTAGAGCTGATCATGCTCGTCATTTACGTCTTATGCTTGAACTTCTACGTGGTGAACGCTTGTATGCTAAATTTTATAAGTGTGATTTTTGGATTAATGAAGTGCAATTTCTTGGTCACGTGGTTAGTAAGCAAGGTATTCATGTTGACCCGTATAAAATCGAAGCTGTGAAGAATTGGAGTACGCCCAAATCTACATCTGAGATTCGTTCCTTCCTAGGATTGGCGGGTTATTACCACCGATTCATCTCGGACTTCTCTAAAATTGTTGTACCCCTCTCTTCATTGACTCAAAAAGAGAAACCTTTTGCTTGGGATCCTGAGCAAGAGGAATCCTTTCAGACTCTTAAGACCCTCTTGCGTAACGCTCCTCTACTTACTCTCCCTGATGGGAATGATGACTTCGTGGTATATTGTGATGCCTCGAACCGTGGTTTGGGATGTGTGCTCATGCAGCGGGACAAGGTTATCGCTTATGCCTCTCGTCAACTCAAGGTATATGAGAAAAACTATACTACTCACGATCTGGAGCTTGGTGCAGTTGTGTTTGCGTTAAAGATCTGGCGACACTACCTGTATGGTACTAAGTGTGTAGTTTTCACCGACCACAATAGCCTTCAACATATCTTTGACCAAAAGCAACTGAACATGCGATAGAGACGTTGGGTGGAATTGCTTAACGACTACGACTGCGAAATTCGCTATCATCCTGGCAAGGAGAACGTAGTGGCCGACGCTCTTAGTCGTAAAACTCATGTTAAGACTATTCGTATCTCTAGTAATCTCCATGCGTGTATTCGTGAAGCTCAGTATTCGTCAGCAAATGAAGGAAGTCTAGAAGTGGAAATCCAAGGCGCTAAGATTGATTAAGTTGAAACTAAACCTGATGGACTTCAATACTACCTCAATCGCATTTGGGTACCGGATCGCGATAATCTCCATGAGCTCATTATGAATGAAGCCCACAAGTCTCGATACTCTATTCATCCTGGCACTGATAAGATGTACCATGACTTGCGTACGACCTATTGGTGGCCGGGCATGAAGAAGGATATCGCCACCTATGTCTCGAGATGCCTCACTTGTTTGAAAGTGAAGGCTGAACATTATAACAATCCTCAAGAAAACCGACACCCTCGAATTATTTCCGACACCCTAATATATTTTTTAAAATATCCCAATATGTCCAAAAATACACCCCATACGTGAAAACGGGCCCCGAATACCTTAAATATTATTAAAAATTAATTAAAAATCAATTTTGGGGTTTAGGCGGGCCGCGTAAAGGACCCTTAACCCTTACGCGGGCCGCGACAACTTAAAACCTGGCACGACCCTGGGCCGCCACGTGGCCCAACACACGGTAACCCTATAAGCTGACCCAGCCAAGCTACGCCGTTGACCGGGTTTGACGCGGGCCGCGTAGGCCCTTGCCTACTCTTACGCGGGCCGTGTAAAAGCTGAAATCAGGCCCTATATAAAGGAGGCATCGGGTTTCAATCAGAAATCGTTCAAAATCGTTTTCTTTCTCTCAAAACTGAATTATAGGCATAATACTCGGGTATTATACCCCCTAAATAGCGAAGTTCTGCTCCGTTGTAAGTATTATAACCCCTGGATACGTATTAGATACGCTGCCCGATTGATCTAGGGTTCCGTAACTGATGTCGTGGTTCTGCCCGACGTAGTCGTTGGAATGCCGTCTCGGGGAGGGTATTACTAATGTTAAAATGGGTTATTATACTAACGCGTGTGCATTTATGTAAATTATAGATAATTCTCAGGAAACCCTTACGGAAAATCTAAGACAGCAATGTGAGTTGATCCGCTTTTTGTAAACCTTTTATTAACTGTTTTTACAAAACCTTAAACATTTTTCCATGCGAATAGCAGTTATTGAGTATTTGTAAGAATGCAATTATCATGAGTATGTTGGGGTTTTGTATACAAAATTTGTTACCACCTGGTCAAGGAGTAACATTTCCACAAGTTAAGTATGACAGTACCATGGATGTTAATGGATATAACTTGGAAACAAATGTAATTGCGAGATCGCCCTCAATACTGTGAAATGGTTTTGATTTAAACTTGATTAAACTGGGATTCACTCACCAGTATTTCCCACTGATAAATGTTTTTAAAACGCGTTTCAGGTAACAAACTGTGAAAGCCAAATAGAAGCCAGCTGGACAGCACTGAAGGCTTGGAAAAGTGGCAATAAAGTTACCTAAAATAAAATAGATGTTTTTATTAATAAAATAGGATTTATTCCTATGAAAACGTGTGTACTACGAACTTGGGCTTTAACCCATTTGTTTAATGTTATGAAAATGTGGAATTTTACTCTGATCAATGTTTCCTAACTACGGTCCTGATGAAAATTTCCGCTGCCAAATTAGACAATACGCGATACCACCGAAACTGGTTCGCGGCCGCCCGTTCCCGGGGATTTGGGATCGGGGGTTGCGACAGAAGGTGGTATCAGAGCTAAGCCACTGATTCAGCCACAGAAGTGTTCTGCTGACATCAAAATTCAATCTGTTAGGAAATAAATTATGGAATTACGTGCATAACTGTATTTTATTGTTGTGTGTTATTTGACTATTTGTTAGTTTACAGTATGAGCGACCAAGGACCATCTGACGCATACCGTCAATTGTCTGGTTCGCCTAGAAGCGAAGGCACCTCCTCTTCTCAGCCTGCCCTCTCAGGGTACTCTGCTGATACGGAAGAAGGAATCTTTGTGTTTAAGGCTCAGTCCGAGGAGCCATTTCCTCAAAAAAAGAGGGGATGGTTCAGTCGAGGGGCACACGAACGTAGAAAGCGTATGAAAAAGTTACAAGAACAGAGGGTACTAGCAGCAGCCAAAAGAGAAACCGATGCCTATGCCCAGGATATGATAAATAGGGGTATAGCCAACATCCACATTTTAGCAACCACTGCAGCTGACCCTAATCTGGAGCAAATAATAGCACCCCAATCACAGCCACCAATCCCTGACCAACCCATGGAGATAGAAAACCCTGAAAACCAAGTAGAAATGCATGACTTTAATCCGGAGGAAATACCTATGGTACCAGCACCAAACCCCATAGACCCAAATTACGATCCCTGGTGGGATGACGTTAGGGACTATGTGCAACGCTACCCGATACATGAAGACACACCCATGCAGAACTTAGGAGCCTACCCAGGTATGGATCCCTTAGATCCCTATTATCACGATGAATACATTAGGGAGATTTTAGAAGATCCTTACCGATTCCAGGCACCTACACCCCCATATCAAGAACCCGCACCCCAGATTCCGAACCTAGTCCTAGAACCTGTACCCCCAATGAGTGCAGAAAACGTACAAGAACTTAGGACTTTTGGTGAGGAAATTTTAGAAAGTAGTGAACGAATGCGATAGGTGGGAGAGCGACTCGTCTGGAAGTATGACGAGCGCAATATGGATTTCTGGATGAATCCATATCTGTGATGTGATGGAGGAAAAGGTAGTAGTAATAATAATAAAATAAAATATGTGTGTACGGATGCCTACTATTATTAGTATAATTTTATTTCAGTTGGTATTGTAATTTTTATTTCAGTACTGGTGTGTAATAGATGCATACTATATGAATAGAGTAAGTCGCAATGATCGACGCTTTTGGCTAAATTGCATGTCATGTGATTGACTATATTAATATTATTTTGTGATATTAATACGGGGTAACTGTTTAAAATTCAGATGGCCGACGAAGGAAATCAAGATAATCTGAATAACGATAACCAGAGTAACATTAACATGGTTAATGAGAATCCAAGCATCAATAACAATGGAAACCAAATGGATAATAGTGCCGTTCAACACATAGTGGCACAAGGAATTATAGATGCAATGCCATTTATTATTCAAACAGTTCAAGAAGCGAATAATAAAAGTAAACATAGCAGTAAGCGACCAATTGAACCAGAACACAGCGTGAACAATGGACCCGTACTTTAAGCGCCCATTCCCAAAAGAAGAAGAACCATGCCTTATGGTTGTTCTTACAAAGAATTCTGGTCCTACAAACCAATAGAATTCTCGGGCAATGAAGGAACCATTGCAGCTCTACGTTGGATAGAAAAGACTGAGGCTGTTTTAAAAATAAGCAAATGTGCCGAAGAAGATAAGATAATGTTTGCTTCTAATCTATTTAAGAACTCGGCCTTAGAATGGTGGAACACTATCCTCCAATCAAGAGGAAGTGATAGGATATACAACATGGAATGGGAGGAATTTAAGAATATGGTAGAAAGGAAATTCTACCCTCCCAATGAAAAGGAACAAATAGCTAATAAGTTTTTAAACTTAAGAATGACCGGGGTAGATAGTAAGGGTTATACTATCACATTCTTTGAATATGCTAGAATAGTACCAACCCTTGCATCACCTGAACCAGTGTTAATCTCCCGTTACATCTGGGGATTAATCGGAGAGATTAGACATGTAGTCAAGGCAGCTAGACCCCAAACTATAGAAGAAGCTGTAGAACTAGCAACCACCTTGACAGATGAATTAATCCGTACTAGGGAAGAAGACCAGAGGAGAAACCTAACCCAAAGGCTTACTCAAGAATTCCGTTCTGGGAATTACAACCATAGAAATGTAGGTTCTACCTCTGCACCTTTCTGCAAGATCTGCAAGAAAAAGCATTCGGGAAAATGCTCCACTCTTTGCAATTTCTGCAAGATGCCAGGACACAAGGAAAAAGATTGCAGGAGAAAATCCAGTAATGGACTGTGCTTCAACTGTGGAGAAAAAGGCCATATCAAGCTGAATTGTCTGAAATTGGCTCCAGATGCGAACAACAAGAACACTAAAAATGCTAGAGCATTTGTTTTGACTGCAGATGAAGCCAAGATGATTCCAGACGTGATAGCTGGTACGTTTTGAGTTAATGATGTCTTTGCTAAAGTATTATTTGACTCTGGTGCGAACCAAAGTTTTATTAATACTTCGTTTTGCAAATTTCTAAATCAGTCATTGACTAAACTACCACAAGAATGTCTAGTAGAGACAGCTAATGGAGAAACTGTTAAGATTTCTGAAATCTTGCAGGATTTGATGTCGTTTTAGGAATGGAAATTCTAAATCAAAAGTTTATGGAAAACCTTTATCCTATGAAACTGGCAGGATTTGATGTCGTTTTAGGAATGGATTGGTTAGTAGCCAATAAAGCCAGTATTTTATGTGATCAAAAGTCAATTCAAGTAAATTCGCAAAAAGATGCAAAGATCACAATTAAAGGAGATAAACCCTCTAGATCCACAAAATTCATCTCTCTGATGAAAACTACAAGTTATTTAAGAAAAGGGTCTATATAGTGTATTTGATTTCTATAATCATTAATACGAAAGGAAAAGAACTAAAAGACATTCCAGTAGTGTCTCAGTTTTCAGATGTCTTTCCAGAAGAATTACCAGGACTACCTCCAGGCAGAGAAGTTGAATTCAGAATTCATCTACTGCTAGGGACAGCACCGATTGCCAAAGCACCTTACAGTTTGGCACCCGCCGAAATGCAAGAACTGAAGAAACAATTAGACGAGTTGCTGGAAAAAGGATTCATACAGCCAAGCTCATCGCCATGGGGAGCGCCAATATTATTCGTTAAAAAGAAGGACGGATCAATGCATATGTGCATTGACTACCGTGAATTGAACAAAGTCACGATTAAGAACCGGTACCCATTACCGAGAATCGATGATCTGTTCGATCAACTACAAGGAGCTCAATTTTTCTCTAAAATCGATTTAAGGTCAGGATATCATCAATTAAAGGTACAGGAAGAGGACATTCCTAAGACCGCATTCAGAACGAGGTATGGCCATTATGAATTTACTGTCATGCTATTTGGTTTAACCAATGCCCCAGCTGCATTTATGGACATGATGGACCGAATATGTAAGCCATATTTAGATAAATTCATAATTGTCTTCATAGATGATATTCTAATTTACTCTAAGAGTAAAGAGGATCATGCAAAGCATTTGCACGCACTTTTAAGCCTATTAAGAAAGGAAAAGCTTTATGCTAAATTTTCAGAGTGCGAGTTTTGGTTAGAAAAAGTACAGTTTCTTGGACACTTAGTTAATCATGAAGGAATTCATGTGGATCCAACAAAAATCGAGGCAATTACCAAATGGAAAACCCCTGAGTCACCAACCGAAGTTAGAAGTTTCTTAGGATTGGCCGGGTATTATAGAAGGTTTATTCGAGATTTCTCTAGAATAGCCATTCCTTTAACTAAGTTAACCTGTAAATCCGTTAAGTTTGAATGGGGACCAAAACAAGAAGAAGCATTTAGAATTCTTAAGCAAAGATTAACCCACGCACCCATACTAGCGTTACCAGAAGGAACTGAAGATATGGTAGTTTTTTTGTGACGCTTCTAAGTTAGGTTATGGATGTGTATTGATGCAACGTCAAAAGGTTATAGCATATGCATCTAGACAACTTAAGAATCATGAAGAGAATTATTCAACCCATGATCTAGAGTTAGGAGCTATAATTTTTGCCCTTAAAATTTGGAGACATTACCTTTATGGTAGTAAGTTTACCATATTCACTGATCATAAGAGTTTAAGGTATGTTTTCGGGTAAAAGGAGTTGAATATGAGACAAAGACGCTGGATGGAGATGCTTAGTGATTATGATTGTGATATCCAATATCATGAAGGAAAAGCAAATGTAGTGGCAGATGCTTTAAGCCGGAAGTATCATGAAAAGCCAAAAAGGGTACGTTCTCTTAAATTAAATCTACAAGTAGATTTAAATGATTAGATAAGAGAAGCACAAGAATCGCTAATCAAGGAAGATACTGAAAAATTAAAAGGTATGACTAAGGAATTAGAACAAGGAACAGATGGAATTTGGAGATTCCATAAAAAGAGAATGTGGATACCTAAATTAGGAAACCTACGTCATCGTATATTAGAAGAAGCCCATAAGTCTAAATATACGATGCATCCTGGAAATAATAAAATGTATCAAGATTTAAGAAAGAATTTCTGGTGGATAGGAATGAAAAAGGACATAGCAGCCTATGTTTCTAAATGTTTAACTTGTTCGCAAGTTAAAGCTGAACATCAGAAACCCTCAGGTTTGTTACAACAACTAGAAATGCCAGTGTGGAAATGGGAATTGATAACAATAGATTTTGTTACCAAATTACCCAAAACAAGGAAAGGTAATATAATACAATCTGGGTGATTGTAGATAGGTTAACCAAGTCAGCTCATTTCCTACCAATGAAGGAAACTTACAGTATGGAACAGTTAGCTAAATTGTATGTAAATGAAATTGTTTCATTACATGGAATTCCTTTATCAGTTGTTTCTGATAGAGATAGCCGCTTTACCTCTCATTTTTGGTCAAGTTTCCAAAAAGTCATGGGAACCAAGTTAAATCTAAGCACAACTTATCATCCTCAAACGGACGGACAAAGCGAAAGGACAATTCAGACAATGGAAGACATGCTTAGAGCTAGTGTAATTGATTTTGGAGGTAATTGGGACGATCACTTACCTTTAATAGAATTTTCTTATAATAATAGTTATCACACAAGTATCAATGCTGCACCATTCGAAGCACTTTATGGACGAAAGTGTCGAACCCCAGTCTGTTGGGCAGAAATTAGGGAAAAGCAACTATCTGGACCTGAGATAGTATAGGAGACAACTGACAAGATCATTCAAGTTAAGGAACGACTGAAAGCAGCACGTGATCGATAGAAGAGTTATGCTAATAACCGACGCAAACCATTGGAATTTCAAGTAGGAGACAAAGTATTGTTGAAAGTCTCTCCTTGGAAAGGAGTAGTAAGATTCATCAAAAGAGGAAAGCTAAGTCCCAGGTATATTGGACCTTTTGAGATTATTAGAAGAATAGGACCTGTAGCCTATCAGCTACAACTGCCAGAGGAAATGACAGGAATACATGATGTATTTCATGTATCCAATCTCAAAAAGTGCTTAGTTGATGATCACTGATAGTGCCTCTTAAGGATATAGAGGTAAATTAACAACTCAAGTTTGTAGAAAGGCCTCTACAGATTGAAGACAGAAAAATCAAGAACCTCAAGCATAAGAGACTAGTTCTGGTCAAAGTAAAATGGGACTCCAAAAGAGGACCTGAGTACACATGGGAGCTTGAATCAGAAATGCAAAGAAAATATCCACACTTGTTCCAGTAGATCTCGAGGACGAGCTCTAAAACAAGGTGGGGAGGATATAACAATCCTTAAGAAAACCGACACCCTCGAATTATTTCCGACACCCTAATATATTTTTTAAAATATCCCAATATGTCCAAAAATACACCCCATACGTGAAAACGGGCCCCGAATACCTTAAATATTATTAAAAATTAATTAAAAATCAATTTTGGGGTTTAGGCGGGCCGTGTAAAGGACCCTTAACCCTTACGCGGGCCACGATAACTTAAAACCTGGCACGACCCTGGGCCGCCACGTGGCCCAACACACGGCAACCCTATAAGCTGACCCAGCCAAGCTACGTCGTTGACCGGGTTTGACGCGGGCCGCGTAGGCCCTTGCCTACCCTTACGCGGGCCGTGTAAAAGCTGAAATCAGGCCCTATATAAAGGAGGCATCGGGTTTCAATCAGAAATCGTTCAAAATCATTTTCTTTCTCTCAAAACTGAATTATAGGCATAATACTCGGGTATTATACCCCCCCCCTAAATAGCGAAGTTCTGCTCCGTAGTAAGTATTATAACCCCTGGATACGTATTAGATAGCTGCCCGATTGATCTAGGGTTCCGTAACGGCTGTCGTGGTTCTGCCCGACGTAGTCGTTGGAATGCTGTCTCGGGGATGGTATTACTAATGTTAAAATGGGTTATTATACTAACGCGTGTGCATTTGTGTAAATTATAGATAATTCTCAGGAAACCCTTACGGAAAATCTAAGACATCAATGTGAGTTGATCCGCTTTTTGTAAACCTTTTATTAACGGTTTTTATAAAACCTTAAACATTTTTCCATGTGAATAGCAGTTATTGAGTATTTGTAAGAATGCAATTATCATGAGTATGTTGGGGTTTTGTATACAAAATTTGTTACCACCTGGTCAAGGAGTAACATTTCCACAAGTTGAGTATGACAGTACCATGGATGTTAATTGATATAACTTGGAAACAAATGTAATTGTGAGATCGCTCTCAATACTGTGAAATGGTTTTTATTTAAACTTGATTAAACTAGGATTCACTCACCAGTATTTCCCACTGACAAATGTTTTTAAAACGCGTTTCAGGTAACAAACTGTGAAAGCCAAATAGAAGCCAGCTGGACAGCACTGAAGGCTTGGAAAAGTGGCAATAAAGTTACCTAAAATAAAATAGATGTTTTTATTAATAAAATAGGATTTATTCCTATGAAAACGTGTGTACGACGAACTTGGGTTTTAACCCATTTGTTTAATGTTATGAAAATGTGGTATTTTACTCTGATCAATGTTTCCTAACTACGGTCCTGATGAAAATTTCCACTGCCAAATTAGACAATACGCGATACCACCAAAACTGGTTTGCGGCCGCCCGTTCTCGGTTATTTGGGATCGGGGGTTGCGACAAACATCAACGCCCATCGGGTCTCCTTGAACAACCTGAAATCCCTGTTTGGAAATGGGATAGTATCGCTATGGACTTTATTACCAAACTACCCCGTACACCTTCTGGTCATGATAGTATCTGGGTGATCGTCGATCGTTTAACCAAATCATCCCACTTTCTTCCTATTCGAGAAGATTATAAAGTGGAGAAGCTTGCTCGAATCTATACCGATGAGATTATATGCCGTCATGGCATACCTATTGTCATATTCTCTTACCGTGATGGACGTTTTACTTCACGTCTTTGGCAAACCTTTCAATCCGCTATGGGTTCTCATTTGAATCTTAGCATGGCCTTTCATCCCCAAACAGATGGACAGACCGAGCGCACTATTCAAACCCTAGAGGATATGATCCGTTCTTGTGTCATCGACTTTGGTGGTAACTGGGATGTACATTTACCATTGATCGAGTTCTCGTACAACAACAGCTATCATTCCAGTATTCAGATGGCTCCTTTCGAAGCTTTGTATGTACATTTATCATTGATCGAGACTGTAACGCCAGCGTCCCTGAACTTTTAGCTATTGTCGATTTTAGTCCCTAGATTGTGTGACTCTTGATGCTTTTGATACTTTGAATCTAAATTCTATGAGGCATGATTCTTAATACTATGATTCTTGATACTTAAGCTAGATTCTTGATACTTGAATCTTGACACTTAATACTATGAGACTTGATTCTTAACTCTAGACGCTTGATTCTTAATACTTGGAAACTATGATTCTTGATACTTGATTCTTCGAACCTATGATTCTTGATACTTGATTCTTGGAAGCTAGATTCTTTATGCTTAATATTTAGAAGCTAAGATTCTTGATACTTGATACTTTGGTGCTTGACTCTTGAGACTCGTGAAACTTGAGACTTGGTTGAACGAGAGACTGGAGATTTGTCACTGGCAGAATCTATGAAACTTGGAAACTTTGTGTTAATGATGTAATCTAATTATGTGATACTATTACACAATAATACGCAACGCAACGCTTAATATAACTTGCAAAACGAATCAACGATGGTGAAACGAAAAGGATGGGATTGACCGAATGGTAATCCGATCGGATGACCATCCGATCGGAGGGCCACTCGATCGAAGTGCCATTCGATCCGTGCCACACCGCCTTATCTCCTCCCACACACTATAAATAGGACCTGTCACATCATTTCTCACTGATATGACAGCCTCCTTCGACCAGACGCACGCTCTCCCACTTTTCTTCCATTTCTCGGCGATTTCGGTATGTTTTACACTAGATTCTTGTACATCTCTGATCTACGCACTATTCTCTACGTGATTCTCCTTTGAAATCACACTTTCCACCGTGAAATCTCTGAGATTTGAGCTCTTGAGGGTGACGTCATCATGGCGGTTTGTCCAAATTGTTGTGTGATGTCATTCTAGTCAAGATCTAGCTTAGATCTAAGGAATTTCATAGGTTTTTACACCGAAACTTTGCTAAATCTAAAATTTTCAGCTAAAACTTATGGTTTTCTTCATCTTTTCTTAAAATTTTACTTGAAAACGGTGGAATCCGGATCTAAACAAACTGTAGACTTGATGATTAGTCTAGGAGTCGGTTTGGAAAGGGGTTATGCCGGAGAAGATGACCGGAGTACGGATTCCGACAAAAGCACCGTCTCGAACGGACGACCGATCGGACTGGGGTGATTCCCATCTGATCAGATCGGCTAAATAATGACGTGCTTACCGTTGTCTCATTGCGTACCATGCCGTCACAAGTTAAACTCGGAACATAGAAACTTTGCAAGAGTGTGAACGGGACAAGGCCCTCCCAATCGAATGGCAATCCGATCGGACCACCGTCTGATCGAAAGGCCATCCGATCGGAGTGATATGAGCCTCACAACCCTTCAACACTTAGAATCTTTTTGAATCAGAAACTTTGGAACTTTGAAACCTTGGAAACTTCCACAATCGAATGGCAATCCGATCGAACTGTCGTCCGATCGAAGTGGCCTAATTTGAACACTTGGTTAAATTTTGGAAACTAGTATCTTGGATCGAATGACCATTCGACCGAATGGACATCCGAACGAATGACCATCCGATCGGATGGTAGTCCGTCCCACTCACATATGTCATCCGAACGGATGACCATCCGCCCGGATGGCCATCCGATCAGGTGGCTAATCCGACACTTGCACGATTCTTGTTATTCTGTCTGACACTTATCTACTGTAATCTAATTAGGCTAATCCTAAAGAGCTCCCTTTGATCCAATAACAGTTGATCTGTTAAGCAATCACTGTGAGTATACTCGATCCCTTTTTGTTTTAAACTTTGGGATGCAACATGTATTCTATGAAACTTGAGACTTGATACTTTTGGAATCTAAACTCTATCCTATGTGTATGTGAAACTTGTGATTCTTGATTCTTTATGCTATGTGAACGTTTAATCCAGAGTGTGTGGTACCGCCTTAACAATAGTAGCGCTATAGGAAGATGTACCTCCCCATTATTCTCGGGGGTATTGTTAGGAGGATTCTAGTTTTCCTTGAGTCTTGGGTAAACACCAAAGCATCGGGACACTTGGGCTATCACTTGGACTACGAACACTAGCATGGCTGAAACTATTTTATCATTTACATGACGGATATGAGTCTTTTAATCTATTATGCTATATACTCAAACTTGTATAATCGCCAGTACGTTTTGTACTGACTTTATTTTAATACATGTTGCAGGTTGATAGGATGCAGTGAATCGAGAATATGCTAGGATGCTGCCTAGAAACACATGTTAGTTAAATCTAGAAACTTTGAAACTATTTTGATGGGTTGTACTTGATATTTGTGTTTGGTTGTGGATGCTATTAGACGATGTTTGAATCAATCTAATTTATATCGAAATATCTAAGTGTTATGGAAACTCATGGGCAATCTGAACGCTTGCCGCACCCCGATGTTTCCGCCATCGGTTGGGGTGTGACAGATTGGTATAAGAGCCATAACTATAGGGAATTAGGATAAGTAGGAATACTTTCCCTAGTCTATAGTTCTAGGAATCTTGACTCTTGTCTGTTGTTTAAGACTTCTGTATTCTACCGTATCTGCTTCCTAACAGCACATTTCCTGTTAAACTTACATGCCTTTCCTAAGGCTGACACAATATACACTTGTAAACTTTGGAAACACTGCTAAACAATGTTTGTATTTCGCACGAGATTTTCCCTCAAGTTAGGAGTGACAACCGAACCTTGACGGGAAATTTCCTTACTTTATTCTAGTAGGTCTTGTCTGTTGACAAGTACCGACGCTATTTAGGGTTCGACGTTGTCAAGATAGAGGTGAAACTCAGACCTTGATAACTAGTCTCACTCTTTGATTTTCATGGATTGGCCGGTTATTATAGACGGTTTATCCAAGATTTTTCTAGAATAGCCATTCCTTTAATAAAACTACCCTGTAAATCTGTTAAGTTTGAATGTGGACCAAAGCAGGAAGAAGCTTTTAGAATTCTTAAGCAAAGATTAACCAACGCACCCATACTAGCGTTACCAGAAGGAACTGAAGACTTTGTAGTATATTGTGACGCTTCTAAGTTAGGTTATGGATGTGTGTTGATACAACGTCAAAAGGTTATAGCCTATGCATCTAGACAACTTAAGAATCATGAAGAGAATTATTCAACCCATGATTTAGAGTTAGGAGCCATAATTTTTGCCCTGAAAATTTGGAGACATTACCTTTATGGTAGTAAGTTTATCATTTTCACCGATCCTAAGAGTTTAAGATATGTTTTCGGGCAAAAAGAGTTAAATATGAGACAAAGATACTGGATAGAAATTCTTAGTGATTATGATTGTAGTATCCAGTATCACGCAGGAAAGGATAACGTCGTAGCCGATGCTTTAAGTCGAAAGTATCATGAAAAGCCAAAAAGAGTACGTTCTCTTAAACTAAATCTGTAGATAGATTTAAACGAGCAAATTAGAAAAGTACAAGAATCAGTAATCAAGGACAATACTGAAAAATTAAAAGGTATGCTTAAGGAATTAGAACAAGGAACAGATGGAATTTGGAGATTCCATAAGAAACGGATTTGGATACCTAAACTAGGAAACCTACGCCACCAAATATTAGAAGAAGCCCATAAGTCTAAATATACGATACATCCTGGAAGTGATAAGATGTATCAAGACTTAAGAAATAATTTTGGTGGATAGGAATGAAAAAGGATATAGCAACTTATGTTGCCAAGTGTTTAACTTGTTCACAAGTTAAAGCTGAACATCAGAAACCCTCAGGATTGTTGCAGCAATTAGAAATGCCTGTATATAAATAGGAATTAATAACAATGGATTTTGTTACCAAATTACCCAAGACAAGAAAAGGTAATGATACAATCTGGGTGATTGTAGATAGATTAACCAAGTCTGCTCATTTCTTACCAATGAAGGAAACTTTCAGTATGGAGCAATTAGCCAAGTTGTATGTAAATGAAATAGTTTCATTACATGGAATTCCTTTATCTATTGTGTCTGATAGAGATAGCCATTTTACTTCTCATTTTTGGACAAGTTTCCAAATAGCAATGGGAACCAAGCTAAATCTAAGCACTGCTTATCATCCTCAAACGGACGGACGGACAAAGCGAAAGGACAATTCAGACGATGGAAGACATGCTTAGAGCTTGTGTAATTGATTTCAGAGGAAATTGGGATGATCATCTACCATTAATAGAATTTTCTTACAATAACATCTATCATACCAGTATTAATGCTGCACCATTCGAAGCACTTTATGGACGAAAGTGCCGAACTCCAGTCTGTTGGGAAGAAATTGGAGAAAAGCAATTATCTGGACCAGAGATAGTGCAAGAAACAACAGTCAAGATTATTCAAGTCAAGTATAGACTAAAAGCAGCACATGATCGACAAAAGAGTTATGCTGATAACAGGCAAAAGCCATTGGAGTTTCAGGTAGGAGACAAGGTATTATTAAAAGTTTCTCCTTGGAAAGGAGTGGTAAGATTCATCAAAAGAGGAAAGCTAAGCCCAAGGTATGTTGGACCTTTTGAGATTATTAGAAGAATAGGACTAGTAGCTTATCAGCTACGACTGCCAGAGGAAATGGCAGGAATACATGATGTATTTCATGTATGTAATCTCAAAAAGTGCTTAACCGATGAATCATTAGTGGTACCTCTTAAGGATATAGAGGTAAATGAAAAGCTTAAGTTCGTAGAGAAGCCACTACAGATTGAAGACAAGAAAGTCAAGAATCTCAAACACAAGAGATTAGTTCTAGTCAAAGTAAAATGGGATTCCAAGAGAGGACTAGAGTACACTTGGGAGCTTGAATCAGAGATGCAGAGGAAATATCCACACCTGTTCCAGTAGACGTCGAGGACGAGTTCTAAAACAAGGTGGGGAGGATATAACAACCCTCCTAAAATATTTTCGACACTCCTAAAATATTTAGAAAGTCCATATACGCCTTAAAATACACCCCGTATACGAAAACCGGTCCCGAATACCTTTAATTTTATAAAAATAAAATAAAAACAAAATTTAATGGTTCGTCGCGGGGCGCGACAGATACCCCGTGGTCTGTCGCGGGGCGCGACAGCATGGCTACGAGGCCGCACCCTGAGCTGCCACGTGGAAGCCTCGTGTCGAACCTATGCGTGTGACCGGATAAGGCTACGCCCTAGACCCCCTAGCTCGCGGGCCGCGTAAGAGCAGCCCTTGGCTTTCGCGGGGCTCGACAAATGGCCGATATCAGGCCCTATAAATTTGGAGCAGCGACTGTTCATTTTCGTTGTTCAATTTTCGTGTTTCTCTCTCAATTTCTGAAGTGTAGGAATTATAGCGGGCATAATAACCCCCTAATTAGCGTAGTTCTGCCTCGTTGTAAGTATTATAACCCCCGGTTACGTATTAGATACGCTGCTCGATTGATCTAGTGCTCCGTAACGGCTGTCGAGGCTCTGCCCGACGTAGTCGTTGGAGTTCTGTCTCGGGGAGGGTATAACTAATGTAAATATTGGGTTATTATACTAACACGTGTGCATTGTTTAATTTATTAGATTATAACCAGGAAACCACAGGAAAAAAATCTAAAATAGCAATGTGAGTAATCTCCTTTTTGTAAACCTTTGTGCAAACTATTTTACAAAACCTCAATTGTTTTACATTATAATTAACAGTGATTGAGTATTTGTAATTCTACAATTATCGTCGGTATGTTGGGGTTTTGTATACAAAATTTGTTACTACACTGTGAGTAGTAACATGACCACAAGTCGGGTCGACAGTACCGTGGGTGGTAATTAAGGTAGAAAAATAAACAAATGTAATTGCTGGATTGCCCTCAATGCTGTAGAATGATAAAACCTGTTTTGATTAAATTGAGATTCATTCACCAGTATTTCCCACTGACAAATGTTTTTAAAATGCGTTTCAGGTAACAAAATGTGAAAGCCAAATAGAAGCCAGCTGGAGAGCACTGAAGGCTTGGAAAAATGTGGCTATAAAAGTTACCTAAATAAAGAAGATGTTTTAATTCAATAAATTAGGGTTTATCCCTATAAACATGTTTGTAACAGAAACTTGGGAATTTCCCATGTATTTACTATTATAAAAATGTGGTATTTTACTCTGAAAAAATATTTCCTAACTACGGTCCTGGTGTAAATTCCGCTGCCAAACTGATAAACACCGATACCACTGATACTAGCTCGCGGCCGCCCGTTCCCAAACGACTAGGGGCCGGGGGTTATGACAGGGGGTGTCAATCAGGAAAGTAAATTAGAGAAAGGTGATGGGGCCCATGGGAATAAGGTATGTGAGCCTAATACTAATGGTAACAAGAATGACAACAACCCAAACATGAGTGTAACAAATAAAAGCCCAAATAACTTAGAGGGAGGTGGGTTTAGGGCTAGGAAAAGGTGCAGAAGAGATACTGACTTTTGTGATATCGACCTAAACTCCCCTTCTACCAGACCTATTTAAACTTCCCACATCTTTTTCAAGACACTTAGAGGAAAAGAATTATTATGGATGGGGGACGGAGAGAAGCTAATCAGCACAGATCGCCGCCGGTAAGTACCCGGAATGTGAATGTGAGGCAGGCATCTCCTGATCCCTTTGTTTTTTCGGTGACAAATCTAGAAGCAAACGAACCTAACGATGGCTTTCCGAATGAAAATATAGAGGTGTTTAATTCATTAGAGGTGGTAAGAAATATCGATGAGGAGGAGGTAAAACGGTCAATACGGGGATGGGTATTAGGATCCAATTGTTCGGTTTTTAGCATAATCTAAAAATCGCGATCCAAAAAGAAGGTGCTCAAAAACTAGATCAATGAAGATGCTTTCTCTTAATGTTAGAAGGGTGAAAGAAGATCATAAGCTTGTAGCATTGGGGGAGTTGATAAAAACGGAAAGGCCAAATTTTGTGGCTTTTCAGGAAACACTGTCTAAAGACGGGACAAGGGGTGAGGTCATACACTTTGTCAATGTATATGCTCCTCAAACACTGCCACATAAGACTTGTGGAATGCAATATCGGAACATTTGGGTTCAATGGGGGAGCTGTGTGTAATAATGGGTGATTTCAATGCAGTACGTTGCCTGGAATAGCGTTTTAACACAAAGTTTAGTCTCAGGTGTGCGGATGCGTTTAATGAGTTTATTGTAGGTAACAGATTGTTGGAATATCCTATGGGAGGAAGGAAGTTCACACGAGTAAATGAAATGGGCGAGAAGTTAAGCAAATTAGATAGATTTTTTCTCCTGCTTTTTGGAATCGCTAGCCGGATGCTTTAGTAACGGCACTTGCAAGATGTGAATCAAACCACAACCCAATCACGTTGTCTACTTTTGTAAGTAATTTTGGATCTATCCCTTTTAAATTTTATAATTCTTGGCTCGGTCGGGACGGGTTGGATGATGTTGTAAGTCTAGCCATTCAAGATTTGGTTTCCGTGGGCCCACCGGATCTTGTATTGGCTGAGAAATTGAAAGCCGTAAAAAAGGATTAGGGCATGGGTGTGCAATGTGTGGGATAAGGATAATGAATTGAATATGCAACTAGAAACGAAAATTAACGATTTAGAGGGGTTAATGGAACAACGGGCACTTAGTGATCTGGAAAAAAAAACTATTTGGGCCGAAAGCAAAAAACAACACCATGATATTCTTTTGGCAAAATACAAGTGACCTAAAAACAAAAATCTAGGGTTAAGTGGGTGGTGGAGGGTGATGAAAATTCGGCCTTTTTTCATGGTCTAATTAACAACAATAAGATTGATAAAAGACTAAATGGGATTAACAATTTAACATTGGTGGGGAATGGGTGACGGGCCCGGAAAAAATTAAGATGGAAGCGAGAAAATTTTTTGACTTTAAATTCCGAGAACCGATGCGGCATAGACCCGATATTGCTATTCCAAATGTAAGTCGCATTTCGAATGAGGAAGCCGATGGGTTGGTGGAATCTTTTACACTTAATGAAATCAAGAAGGTGGTGTGGGATTGCAATAGTGATAAAGTACCGGGACTGGATGGATTCATCTTTGCATTCCAAAAACATTATTGGGAGTTGCTAAAAGAAACGTTTCATTGAGTATTTGTAAGAATGCAATTATCATGAGTATGTTGGGGTTTTGTATACAAAATTTGTTACCACCTGGTCAAGGAGTAACATTTCCACAAGTTGAGTATGACAGTACCATGGATGTTAATTGATATAACTTGGAAACAAATGTAATTGCGAGATCGCTCTCAATACTGTGAAATGGTTTTTATTTAAACTTGATTAAACTAGGATTCACTCACCAATATTTCCCACTGACAAATGTTTTTAAAACGCGTTTCAGGTAACAAACTGTGAAAGTCAAATAGAAGCCAGCTGGACAGCACTGAAGGCTTGGAAAAGTGGCAATAAAGTTACCTAAAATAAAATAGATGTTTTTATTAATAAAATAGGATTTATTCCTATGAAAACGGGGGTTGAGTAACAATGAAAAATCAAAAACGGCTTGGGTTTGTTGGGAAAAGGTTTTGGTCCCGGTGAAAGGGGGGGGGGGGGGGGGGGTTGGGGTTGGGCTCTCTTAAAGATATGAATGGTGGTGGCGGTACAAAATGAGAATGAGTCATTGTGGGGTAGAACCATCATGGCGATACACTTACATATGCACTCCTTATCATATTTACCGGTTAAAGAGGGTATCTCGGGGGGGGGGGGGGGGGGTTGAGTAACAATGAAAAATCAAAAACGGCTTGGGTTTGTTGGGAAAAGGTTTTGGGCCCGGTGAAAAAGCGGGGGGGGGGGGGGGTTGGGGTTGGGCTCTTTTAAAGATATGAATGGTGGTGGCGGTACAAAATGAGAATGAGTCATTGTGGGGTAGAACCATCACGGCGATACACTTACATATGCACTCCTTATCATATTTACCAGTTAAAGAGGGTATCTCGGGGGTTTGGAATAATATTGTGAAAATGGGGAAGGAGCTTGAAAAATATAATGTTAATGTTGGACAATTGATAAAATGTGAAATGGGTAATGGTAAAGAGGTTCGATATTGATTGGACTTGTGGGTGGGGGATGGGCCACTATGGGATTTGTTTCCTAAATTGTACGAGTTAGAGAAAAATAAGCGGGTGACAGTGGAAGAAAAGATAGCTGAATGGGATTGGAGGAGTGACCCTCAAACGTCTTAACAGATTAATGAATTTCAGCAATTAATAAATATGGTCTAAGCAGTTACTTTGGGTAATGGCTCGGATAAATGGAAATGGCCTCCAACACGTTCTCGGTTCGCGCAACAAGAAACTCTTTGCACAGATTTGCAACTCCTTATTATCCTCTCGAGTGGGTTAAATGGGCGCCAAAGAAAGTTAACATATTCGCATGGCGTGCGGTAAAAGATCGTCTAGCTACAATGAAAGGATTTGAAAAAAGAGGCAAGTTAATAGGAACTTCAACTTGCAAGCTATGTGGTGAACAAGATGAAAATGCGAATCATTTATTTACGGGATGCTACGTATCGGCGATACTATGACACAAAGTAAGCACATGGTGTAAAACTCTACAAATCTTTGCATTTACAATGAAAGAGTTTTTGGAATTCCACAAAAAGCGAATTTGGAAGAATCAAAACGACGGTACATACAACTTGTCGTTTTGGCAACATGTTGGGGAATTTGGAAAGCAAGGAATGAAAGTATATTCAATAGGCAAAGAGTTAATCTAGATGTTATTTTCGGGGAGATACAAGCTACAACTTTTCTATGGATTAAAGAGAGAGCAAAACCGAGCCAAATAGAGTGGAATAAATGGGTGCGATTTAATGTAACAAATTGATAGTATGTTCGTTTTCGTTTTTTTTTTTCTCCTGTTTTGCTGTTCGATGATGTTTATCATTTGTAGGTAATGAATGATTGGATTAGTAGCTTACTAACCATGTAGACTATCGTAGATATTTGGTGACGAATGTAATGGTATTTTTGCCGTTAAAAAAGAAAAAATGAAAACTCATTGCCAAACACCCCATTAAAGTTGATAAAATAAATAGTCTTAGAAAAAGAAAGAAAAGGAATGTCACAGTCACATGTGTGGGCCTGTTAAGTGAAAGCGAAAAGCCTCCCACTCGTTAGGTCCGTTTTCCGAAATTTCTGTTGAAAGAAACTACCACACGCGTATTTAAACACCCCACGCCACAACTCCTCTCATCCCTCCCCCCACGTTCTTAACCCTCCTTCCTCTTCTTTTTTCCTATCTTCTTCCTCACAAATGGGCTTAAACAATCAACTAACCGAATTTTCATCCGATTCACTCCCAATCTTCTTCCTTGCTGTCATCGCCAACGGCGTATGTTATCTCCGCTCACTCCTCTTCACCTTCCTCCACTCCCTAGGCGCCGTTTCTCCTTACCCTTCTGAAGACCTAAACGACACCGTTTTGTTCGAAGCCGTCGGCTCTGGCTTAGCCGGGCTCATCCTCCTAGCCGACCAGCTCAATTTAAACCGTCTGTTTTCTTACAAGTACAGTTTATCCGATCCTCCGGTGACTTCTGATTGCGTTGTCTGCTTGAACGGTTTCGCTGATGGTGATCACGTGCGCAAGCTGGACTGCCGGCACGTGTTCCATAAGGAGTGCTTTGACGGATGGCTTGATCAGCTTAACTTTAAGTGTCCGTTGTGCCGGTCGCCCTTGGTTACCGATGAGCGCGTGGTCATGACTCGCCGGAGGTTGGCGGATGACGTCATGGACTGGTTTGCTTACAGATGATGATGTTAAGGTACTTGATGAATAACAGAAATAGTTAGTTCCAGAGAAGTATGTCCTTTTGTTTTTAACTGTTTCCAGGGTTTTCTTGTATGGTTTTTTTTTACTGGAAATGGTTGATGGCAATTTTGACTTTTTTTTTTTAATTTTCTTGTGTTTTGAAGATGGCTTTGTCTACTTTGTTACTCAAAACATTAATAAATGGAGTTGTTACCCTTTTTATTGTTATTTAATTCTTGTTTAAAATGGTTACTTACAACTAGGTTGCAAACAAACCGAACAGACACGAACAAGATCTTGTTCATGTTCGTTTGTTAAGAAATATATTTTACTGAACGATATTTTATGTTCGTGTTTGTTTGTTAAGGAAACGTACACTTGTTTGTGTTTGTTTGTTAGTTTTAGGCAGTGGACGAAAACGAACGTTGATTAACACAAATGAGCATAAACTAATGTTCATGAACAGAAATGGAAACAGACGAACACAAACTGGCGTTCATGAACAAAATATGTAATACATGAACAAAATATATACTACATACACTTATTAAATATTTTATTTGTTGGAATTTCGAAGTATATAAATAAAATATAAAAACTAAAAACACTAATGACCTATCGAACACGTTACTGAACGTTCACGAACATAAATGAACGAACATGGTCTTTGTTCATGCTTGTTGATTTAACTCAACGAACAAAATTTCTTGTTCTTGTTCGTTTGTTTAATAACCGAACGAATACAAACAAACTTCCCATCGAACGGTTTACAAACTGTTCGCCGAACGCTTAGTTCGTTCATAGCACTACTTAAAACCTCATCACCTGATATCAGTAGACCAAACACCCATTTGGTTTTGTTGCTTGAATTAACAGAGGAGCTTGGTTTTGGCTCAAGCTATTAATTATTATAGTGTTTAGTTTTAGGACGTAAATGGTTTAATGTTTTTTTACATCGAGATAGTTGGTAAACAGGTAACAAGCTACGTCGCTACCCCTTTTAAATGGTTTAAATATGCTGTTTTTTTCTTTTAAAACTTGTAACGGTTGAAGGATCCTTATGGAGCCTACGACTCTTTTCAATTGTCCAACCCGTCAGAGTGCCCCCGCTGTCATGGTGTTTACGCCCCCATTAATAGCTGATGTGGCAGTCTTAGGCAGCGTTCGTTTCATGGAATGTTATGGAATTGGAATTCGCGCAATAATTGAAATTTAATTTGCAATTTAGATGCGTTTGTTTTGAATGAAATCTGAATGGAATTGGAATATAGATTTCGTTCCTTTTGTTATTTTTTAGTTTCCATTCTTTTTTTTTTTTTTTTGTTGAAACGAAGCATTGGAATATACATTCCAATTTCATCCGGATTTCATTCTATTATGTGAAACGAACACTACCTTAGTGTCTTATTTAGAGCCCATAACACATAGCCTTATATATTTTAATTTGAAACACTACTTTCTTATTTACACTAATATATAATAAGATTTATTGTTTGAATCAGATTGAATACAGTTATGTCTAAAGCTGGTAGTTAACCGAACCGTGTTATAATCGAAGTCGATTATTTATGAAAATCTAAAAACGGATGAAATGGAGAATTTTGGGTTTTGAAAATAAGATTGTGACGATTCTTAATGTTTATCCGTAATTGACGTATAGAACATCCTATCACCCCTAAATGAAACGGTTAAAAATTTCTTTATATGAGAGAACTGATGCATTTGAATTCTACTACCTAATTCTTTTGATTCGCATTTTTTTTATTTGAAATCTGAATTCAGTTACAAGTGTGCTTGGTTTGGAAATGATTGGAATGAAATTAATTCACCCAAATTCGTTCATGTATGGCCTTGAGGTTTTACTCAACCCACAACCTTGGGAGTTGAGGTGGCATATCGAGGTCGTCAGATAACACCACGTTGCACCATGTGGCAGTGCTGGTTGTGACCTCGTGCGTGAAGGGGGCGTTGTGTTTGAAAGGTGATCAAAATGGTCTTTTGAAAAGTCACCAACTACTATAAATACCACTTTAACCCTTTAAATTTATTCACTTCCAATTAGGGGTGAGCAAGTTTAGGGTAATGATCTGTATTTTATGTTTGATCGGTTCTCGGGTCGGGTAGGGTCGGGTTTTTCCTTTTGTTCACCCCTACTTCCAACTAGTTTCAAACAAAAAATGGATCCAAACAACAACATTTTTTTCGATGTTCTATCACTGTTGGCGTATTACCTATTTACCTGCAATTTGGCCCGAACATGATCTTTCCTTGCAATTGTCGTTTTCTGGTTTGGAACCAACAATGCTATTAGAGCCAACCCGATTATATACCTGAGACCTAACCCAATTATGTATTTGAAATAAAACTCCAGCTAAAGAAAGAGACACAATAAGAATAAGTCTAGTTGAATGAAGAGGCAATCAAGAAAGAAGAATTTAAACATCGATAACTAACATCAATTACATATTACGTAATTAGCAGGTTAACATGTTATCTTGATGACATGAAACAACTTTTTTTTATTAAGTAATAATAAATATATGAATTAAATAAATAACAAAATGGCCTTTTTAATTAAAAGAAATAAAAATATAATTTTGTAGAAAATTACATATCATTTCCCTCACTATTCACATCATCAAACCCTTGATTCCCCAAACCCTCGAACCCCAAATTCAATAGTGATTTAAGATCAATCCACCCTTTGCAACGACTGAGTCGAGCTTATTAACTGCTCAAACTTGCGACTCAATCGAGCAAACTTGGCAGAACTAACTGAATCGAGCAAACTTGGCAGAACAGACTGAATTGATCTTATTGACTCCTCAAACCTACGACTCAATTGTTAAACTTGGCGGAACCGAATGAGTTGAGTGATTTAACCAAATGTCAAAACTAGAGCAATTAACTAAAGATTTTTCAAAACGAGAAAAGTTGAGCAATCAACAACGAATCAACCAATGATTTGGTAAAAAAGAAAAGTTGAGTGACAATTGCTATTACCAAAATTTCACTCATATGCCAAAATTAGGTAGTGATCGTTTCACACAATGGAATAGAATGGGGGGGGGGGGGGGGTCTTCAATAGTGGGTTTTGCTTAAGTAGTCAAAGAATGATTGTAGAGATGACATGTGATGCTCCTTATAACTAGGATTACTTAAACTCTCACCATTTTTTTCTCTCAAAATACAACACAAAAGGCATAACACAAAAAACAATTAGCATAAAAAATCCAGTACAAAAAGTACAGCGTAAAAATTTAGCTCAAAACATCCAACACAAAAATATTATAGAACATAGAAATACAACACAATTTTTATTGTTTTTTTCAGTTGTTATTTTCTATATAGTATTATTTTTAAGAAAAAAAAATATAGTCAATTTTATGGTGCATTTTTTTAATAAATAATGTTGTATAAAAATGTTATAAACGTTTAAAAATTTTGTAAGGAAGGGGTAGTGGAAAAAGTCAAAATTATGTAGTAATTCAAGAATGCTCTTACACCTAATTTTTTTTGGCAAATTGGAAATAAATAATCCCAACTCACTGTTATTGGCCAATAATAATCCCAACTTATTTAATCACCAATAATAATCCGAACTATTCACTTTTGTTTGTAAAATACTCCCACGTTAAAAAAACACTAACTAGGTTAAAATATTGCTGATGTGGCTTTACATGTGTGGACTGACGTGGCTGGTTAACATCTTACCTATGTATAAAATGATTATCAGCCTCATTTGCACACACAATCGACTGAATTTGTCCAATTTGTAGAATTAGGGTTTTGAAGGAGAGTGCGATTGTGTGTGCAAATGAGGTTGATAATCATTTTATACACGGGTAAGATGTTAACCAGCCACGTCAGTCCACACATGTTAAGCCACATCAGCAATATTTTAACCTAGTTAGTGCTTTTTTTAACGTGGGAGTATTTTACAAACAAAAGTGAATAGTTCGGATTATTATTGGTGATTAAATGAGTTGGGATTATTATTGGCCAATAACAGTGAGTTGGGATCATTTATTTCCAATTTGCCATTTTTTTTTCTACAAATTTCATCTTAGCTATTGAATTAAAAAATAAGGATTTTTTTTACATATTTCCTTATGCTAAGATCCGTTATTACATACATATTAACTCAACCCATAAATCTATTACATATTTCCTCTTCCTAAACCATATATATTACATTTTATTATCCTCTTCATTAGTTACTTTTATTAAATTACTAATTTACCCTTAATAAAATAATTAAATGACTATTTATATATTTTCCCAATCTAATACCATTTTAATGATATTTCCTCAATTCCTCTACTTGTTGCTCTTCCAAAACAATACTATAATATTTCATAATGAATCGCTAAAAACAATACTATAATATTTCATAACAAATCGCTAAAAAAACACAAAGTTTCATGAACCAAATATAGTATGTTAATATGCATAGCACTGTTAAAAAGAGATGCATTTTCATCTTCTGTTAAAAGGCTAAAGGGATTAGGAAATTATATTGCTGCATGTTAATATAAAAAAGATAAATTCAACTCAATGCATAAATCCATTAAATAAATCGAACCCTACAATATCCATAACATGCATCAAAATATCAAAATATCAAGCATCGTGACATCATCGTTCATAAACCCATTAATTAAACCAAACCAATTTTTTCATTATAAAATACCTAAAAACAACCCTTCAAAATATCTATACTATATAATAAAAGAAAGGCTTATTGGCCTGTAATAATCTCACCTACACCTTTTTGGCCAATAATAATCCCACCTCAGAATATTCCCAACACCAGTCCCATTTTTCAGATTTTTTGCCCACACTGGTCCTCCGTTAAAAATCCCTAACTCAGTTAACAAAATGGCTGATATGGCAGCTGACGTGTTAAAAACTGATTATGTGGCAGATGATGTGGTAAAAACTGATTACGTGGCAGATGATTATGTATTCCCCTGATCCTTTACAACTTAAATCATCTTTTACAACTTTTAAATCATTTCATCAAGCACAGCGATCATCAACTAGGGACGATCATCAACCACCCTTCAAGACCAACATCAGCAAATCCATAGGCGATCATCAACCACCGTTCAAGAGCAAAAACAGGTATGTGACTGAATCGGTTCTTGTGAAACCCCAACTTAAAGCATTTATAACCCACAATTCCTCTTTTCTCATTTGCATATAAAAAATTCCAATCGATTTCTGTAGGGGAGCATTGTAAAATCCAAGTGATGTTTAAATTGGGGGTTTCGGTAGAGGTTCAGATGGTGGTGGAGGTGTGATGTCGGTTGTGTGTAGGTGGTTGTTCGGTGGTGGAGGTGCGAAGTTAGGGGTTCAGATCTGATGTCGATTGTGTGAAGGTGCGGCAACGGTAGAGGGTGATGGCAGGTGTGGTGGTGGCAGGTGAGTGAAGGTGCGGTGGTGGTGGAGGTTTGATGTCGATTGTGTGAAGGTGCGGCAACTGTAGAGGGTGATTACAGATTCTTCTTCAATGTTGTCGTTGTTGTCAGTTGAAACGGTTGCTGATTCGTCTGAATTTGATATCTGCATCGTTAGGGTTTGTGAATTGAATTGAATTGAAGAAGCGTGTGGGATGAAGAGTTACAGATGTATATATATGTTTATAACAAATGCATTGTGTGAAATAGTTGTGGTGATTGTGAGAGCTTTGGGGGTGGCGAATTGAGGATTTAGGGTTTCAAAATTGGGAGCAAGAAGTTATGTTTTTTTATAAATATGGAAATTCAGACACTAATCAGCTGCCACATAACCCTTTTTGACACATCATCCATAAGTCAGCTGCCACATCAACCATTTTGTTAACTGAGTTAGGGATTTTTAACGGAGGACCAGTGTGGGCAAAAAATCTGAAAAATGGGACTGGTGTTGGGAATATTCTGAGGTGGGATTATTATTGGCCAAAAAGGTGTAGGTGGGATTATTACAGGCCAATAAGCCTAAAAGAAACCTGATTTTGGACACGTGTCATTCATTGTAGATGTCTACATTTGTAATTTCCTACCTTTTCATACTTAATATTATTATTTACCAAATTGACATTTTTTTTATTTAGTTTGCCCTTATCTCTTATTTTATGAAAAAAAATATCGATTATTCTATCTCTTATTTTCATATTACATTTTTTTTTAATAATCTAATCTAACTTTTCATAAAATCAAATTATTGAATAATATGAAATCATGATCCAATAAAAAGAATCTTTATGTATAAATTGACGAATTAAATCTAACTTTTAATAAAATCAAATTATTGAATAATATGAAATCATGATCCAATAAAAAGAATCTTTATGTATAAATTGACGAATTAAAGTTATAGATCCATGAAATCATTACTTTAATAAACAACTTTTAGACACTTTTCATCGTATCAGGAAATCTATTATAGATAATTATTATTTTAATTTAATCTTTTCTAATTAATTATAGATAATCTTTCTGTTAAATATTATTTAGTTTAATATCTTATGGATAATTATTATTTAGTTTAATCTTCTTCTCATTTATAATATTATTTAGAGAAAATTACGATTTTGGCCCCTGTAGTTATATCACTTTTACCCTTTTAGCCAAAAAAGAATTTTTTAACATCTGAGCCCCCAACGTCTTATTTTCTAACCCTTTTGGCCTCTAATACTAACCCCATCCATTAAATGTTAGGGGCCAAAATGTTTAAAAAAAGACGTTAGGGGCCAAAAAGGTTAGAAAAAAAGACTTTGGGAGCTTAGATGTTAAAAAATTCTTAAGAGAAAATTACGATTTTGGCCCCTGTAGTTATATCACTTTTACCCTTTTAGCCCAAAAAATCCATTAACTGTTAGGGGCCAAAAGGGTTAAAAAAAGACGTTAAGGGCCAAAAAGGTTAGAAAAAAAGACGTTGGTGGCTTAGATGTTCAAAAAATTCCTTTTTGGGCTAAAAGGGTAAAAGTGATATAACCAAGGGCTCAGAATCGTAATTTTATTATTTGATGTATAAAATTAGATTTATTCGATTAGTACAATACACGAGGTTTTTTAAGGATATATATTTTTTTTTATTTATTACAGAAAATTACATTTATTCAAACCGTATAATACGCAAAATTTTAAAGATGTAATTTTTTTTATTATTTGGTATATAAAATTACATTATTCAACCCATGTAATAAATGGGGTTTTTTTTAAAGATGTATTATTTTATTATTTGGTAAACAATATTACATTTATTCAACTCGTGTAATACACGTGGTTTTAAAGATATAACTTTTTTTATTTTGTATATAAAATTATATTTATTCAACATGTACGATATTGTTCTTATAGATATAATTTTTTATTATTTAATATATAAAATTATATTTGTTCAACTTGTGCAATAAAGAAGGTTTTTAAAGATATATTGTTTTATTATTTAGTATATAAAACTTATTTATTCAACCCGTGTATTACACGGGGTTATAACCTAGTTCTAATATATTTTATCTTAAAATATTGGTTTTATAATTCATAAATCCACATTACCTATTAGGAACGAAATCTTGATTCTACTGTATTTTATCTCAAAAATCAAAATATTGGTTTTATAATTCATAAATCCGCATTACCAATTATTTAATAATTTTTTTTATATATCCTCTCCGTAGGTAAATACATAAAAATTAAATAAATTGTTTCGTGACCTTAGTTTGCAAGTTCCAACTAGATGTTAAGAGGAATGATTGTGATGCATCTAGCCTTCGACATACCAAACAAATCACATCATTCATTTCAAAAACAACAAAAAGATTGTTGTACTTTATATTTTCATGTTTATATTTTAAAAAGGTTTGTTAAAAACAAATTAAAATTAATCTGTCAATTTGTAAAGAATTTAATTTTTGCATAATATGTGAATCTGTAACACGTATTCTGAACACTAGAAGGCCCATGAAGTCGATGCTCCACGTATAGAGTGAAGGTCAAGTCAATCTATACATGCGGGGGAACGTTAAACATCATATGTATACATAAATGTATTGAGAATGGGTCAATCATATATGAACCCCAGGACTCTAGCGGACCCGATAATATATAACGTAACCAACACTGGAATGTCGAGGGTTAAAGATGATTCTTTTTTTTATAATTATTCATTAGTTATAACTTTAAAAAATATCTATAACAATTATATAAACTTACATTTAAGATACATAGAAAATGATGACCCACAATGTGAACTGGTAACTTGAATTGAAGTTGCACTCCTACTTTCCCAAGATAACAAACAATAACAACAGATATAGAAAGAACAAAACACGTCTTGTAGGCCTTCGAGTGGCCCACTACATGAAGCATCTGAACATGTTCCGATTCCAAAACCACCGAACATTTAAACCTATATAAAGAAGCAAGTTTTTGATGCTTCACCACTTGTACATTTGGCTTTGGGTAGTTTTCAAAAAAAATTGACTCAATACACCAATGTCAAACAAAGAGGCTAAAGGGTGGGTAGTGTTTCGGCTCTACTGTACATTTGGCTTTGGGTAGTTTTCAAAAAAATTTGACTCAATACACCAATGTCAAACAAAGAGGCTAAAGGGTGGGTAGTGTTTCGGCTCTACTGTGCGATTCACATTCAAAACTACAAGACAAATGGTGGGGCCCGATTTATGTCACTGTGCGATCATACAATTTCTTTTCATTTCTTTTAAACCAACCCAATGAGACAAAAGAACATGCAGCAAGTATGTAACACACAATATTTATGTGGGTTGTACCATGCGCATCATGGGATTGTACATTCCTTAACAATTACATTACCCATTCTAGGATCCATCAAATAAGACAAAATGCTTTTTAAATGTTCAATTCATCAGAATACAAAACCCAGTTCATTAACTTATTCAAACAAAACCATGAATCATTTTTTTTAGGGTGTACCTATTGGCACACCCTTTTCACTATATACACACACCTAAAAAGGTGTTTTTTGTCTTTATATGCACACTCTGCAGTGTCGAACTGTGGCAAAAAAGCGGCGTTTTGGTCCGGTTAATCAGAAAAAGACTGACGGGTGTCTGACGGGTCTGTTGACCAGACGAAAACGTCGAGCTTTGGCCGCGTTTTGGTCCTGTCAACCAGACAAAAGACTGACACCCGGTCTGGTTGACAAGACCAAAACGCTGTCAAAGCTCGGCGTTTTGGTCCGGTCAACAGACCCGTCAGTCTTTGTCTGGTTAACCGGACCAAAACGCCGCGTTTTGGCCACAGTTCGACACTGCAAAGTGCGCATATAAAGACAAAAACCATCTTTTTTGGTGACTATCTATAGGCCCTTTTTTTATAACAATTCATTCACTTGTGTACCTTATATAATAATTTAAGTTGATGAATTACAACATATTAAATTCTTAGCCACTTTGGGCTTCAATGGGTTGTACTATGGGCTTTGGGTGTTTTCAAAAAAAAAAAAAAAAACCCTCTGCTTCATACATGTCTTCACTCTTCACTCTTGAATACTTGAATGGTTAAACAATCTAGAGTTTAACCAGAGAGGTGAGAGGGCGAGACGGAGTAGAGCCTCCTGCGTCCAGCTCTGCGTTGGAGAAGAAGACAAGGACGGATGCTCGCATGTAAGAACCCCGCCGCATTGCGGCGGGTACTAATTCCTAGTTTTAATTAAATTGTTTCCATTTTATTTGATTATAAATATAAATAAAAGAATTTGCTAACAAGTAATAACTCTTATTATTATTATTATTATTATTAGGGTAAATTACTTTTTGAGTCCCTGTGTTTTAGGGGTTTAACTAGTTGAGTCCAAAATCAAAAAGTTTAACGACCTGAGTCCCTATAAGCATTTTCTTTAACTATTTGAGTCCAAATCTCTAACTCCATCCATCAAGTCTGTTAACTACAAGGGCAATTTGGTCATTTACACACAAAGTACAAGTCTTATATGCACAAGAGTATAAGGAACAAGTCTTTAATGCATAAATTTTTAATATATAATATATCTATATAAAAATAAATTATATATATGTAGAAACTCTGCAACCACTCTCACACACACTCTAATCTCTCTCTACCACCATCGCCGCACCACCCCCACCATCGAACCACCACTGCACCACCATCATCTCTACCGCACCATTATCAGCACCACCACACCACCATCATCCTCACCATCGCGCGACCATCCCCACCATCGCACAAACTCAGACCGTCAACCACCACTGTCAACCACCGCCTGCATACGAGACCACCACCACTGTCAACCACCGCCTGCATACAAGACCACCATGTCTCCGTCGCCTCTCCCACTCCACCTATCCAACAAAATTTCAAAGAAACCCTAATTTTTTATTTTCCCCAAATTGTTAACTACAAATCAGCAGGCTTAGGGTTTGTAAAGCCCCGACTGATGATGATGATGATGATAATATGAACAATCCTCCCCACCCATGCATCCTGTCGTTCAAGGAGTTCAGTTGTGCAAGTTCTTCAGTTCTTCAAGATCTTGAGAATCAGATTCTCTCTCGTTCAAGAGTTTTGGATCTTTTCGGTGTGTCGTTTATGCCATCTGAACTGTTTACATCAAATCCGTGACTGATTTGGTTAAATTTTCTAAAAATTCGTGTCATTTTACATAAGTTTCAGACAAATTTGATGATTTTCGGATAAAGTTTTGATGAATTTCGAACAGTTTTCATTGATTTCAGTTTGTTCTAACTACTGAAACTTGATCAAAACTCATAGATAAGAAAGGCTGAAACTTGATAATGTTCTTCAAAAGTTAACTTTGATCTGAATTTGAAGTTGTAGGACTGTTCTGTGTTGATTAGATTTATCGAAGTTACAGGTGTTATTGTTGTTGTTGTAACGAAGAAGGAATCTGAGTTTTATTGCTTTTGTTTGTGATTGAATCTGGAACGAGAAACATGTTTGAGTTGAAACGAATACTTATGTTTATCGACATTGAAGTTTTTGAATTTGAGGAAAGATGATCGATATTATTAGTTTGCTGTTATTGTTCATTGACAACTGATTGGAAACTTGACAAGTAATAGGCGAAAAAGAAGAGTAGAGTTTAAGAAATTTTTTGGTTATTGTTTTGAGTGGTGGGGATGGTGGCTGTGCGGAGGTGGTGGTTGAGGTGGTGATTGGAGACGGAGGTGGTTGTGGCTGTGGTGGTGACGATGGTGGTGTTGATTGTGGTCAAGAGAGAGAAAGAATACTTAGCCAAATTTCTAACCATTTGAGTCCAAGGGTATTTTGGTCATTTAACAATACTTAACCAAAAAATTATAACAATGTTAGAAATTTGGACTCAAATGGTTAAAGAAAATGCTTATAGGGACTCAGGTCGTTAAACTTTTTGATTTTGGACTCAACTAGTTAAAATTCATAAAACACAAGGACTCAAAAAGTAATTTACCCTTATTATTATTATTATTATTATTATTATTAATACTATTATTACTGTTATAATTATTATGATGAATGTGTTTGGTAGAGGAATTTTACACAATACAAACACTTTTGATGAATTAAATGTGACGTGGATCTTTTTCGTATGTTCACGTGAAGTGGCACAATACGAACACTTTTCATGTATTTGCTAGAGGAATTTTGCAGATGAGAGACGTTTGTAGGAATCCGTTCGTGTAAAATTAAATAAAAACTTTATTAACTTGAATTACTGAAACAATTACAGAATAAAATGGAATTACAATACAATTACAACTGAAAAGAATAGACAAACAAGAACAGAAATCCGAACAGAAAAACTGTTCTTTGGCTGAGGATCGTGTTAGACACGGGTCCCTTAAAACAAATTTCGTGTCTCCTAGGAGAACACGTTTGTTTCCAGGATACAACAGCCGCGAGCAGTTGTACTGCCGGTCTTGACTCCTACCCGAAGGTGTACCTTGCTAGCTTGAGAGAAGAAGATGATAATTCAATAGGGAGAGGAAAAAGTATAGAGCTGGTGAATTTCCGGTAGTCTTAGCTGCAGTAGGCTCCTCCTATTTATACTGCAAACTGAAGTCGAAACTGAAAAAGAATTAAGTGGGCGAATTAAACTGCATTAAACGTCTTCAATGCACCTTAATTCGTCATTAAATTCTCAGTCAAACGCATTAACTACGTCAGTTTCGAATGCTGAAAACGTAACTGCACTGCAGTAACTGCTGCTGGAAGCTTCTGCGCGCGCGCGCGCAAGACACACTGGTGCGCGCGCAGGTCTGCAGCCCTCGTGCGCGGTGCGTCCAGTTGGCTCACTGCCATGCGCGCGTGCGCCATACTCACTTAGGGCCATGCGCGCCTGCGCGCGTGTGCCACGTCACATGTGAGCCTCTACGATCACGCCACACAGTCGCGCCGTTTTGGCTCACTTTGGTGCGCCGCGCACGTCACATCAGGCCCATGCACCATGCGCACCCCGCGCGCATGATTGCCACGTCATGCGCCATCGCGCGTGGACCCACCAGGGTCATGCGCATGCATGCCACATCACCAACCACTTGGTCCTTGCAACCCTTGTGCTTCCACCACGCGCACGTGGTCAAAAATACAAAGGCGGCTCTCAAGCTGCTTTCATGGACCTCATGAACCGGGTATGCAAGCCAATGTTGGATAAGTCGGTCATCGTGTTTATCGATGACATCTTGGTGTACTCGAAAAATGAAGCTGAACACGCACACCACTTACAAGAAGTGTTAGAGACACTTAGGCGAGAGAAGTTATATGCAAAATTCTCTAAATGTGCCTTTTGGTTACGAGAGGTTCAATTTTTAGGTCATGTCATAAATGCCGACGGAGTATTGGTGGATCCGTCAAAGATAGAAGCAGTGTCAAAATGGAATTCCCCGAAGAACCCTTCAGAAATTAGAAGCTTTTTGGGGCTTGCGGGGTACTATAGGAGATTCATTCAAGATTTCTCTAAAATTGCGTCACCCCTAACCAAGCTAACTCAAAAGAAAGCAAAGTTTATTTGGGGAATTGATCAAGAAAAAGCGTTTCAAACGCTAAAAGAAAAGCTAACCCAAGCTCCAGTACTGACATTGCCAGACGGAGTCGAAGACATGGTGGTTTATTCGGATGCTTCATTATTGGGGCTTGGTTGCGTGTTGATGCAACGGGGCAAGGTAATAGCCTATGCCTCGAGACAATTGAAGATACACGAGAAGAAATACCCCACGCACGATCTCGAATTGGCAGCGGTAGTGTTTGCATTAAAAATATGGAGGCATTACTTGTATGGGGTAAAGTGCACCATATTCACCGATCACAAGAGCTTGAAATACTTCTTTGATCAGAAGGAGTTAAATATGCGACAAAGGCGATGGCTGGAAACGGTGAAGGACTACGATTGTGAGATACATTATCACCCCGGAAAAGCAAACGTGGTAGCGGACGCTCTAAGCAGAAAAGCGGACTATGTCCCAATACGAGTGAGATCGATGCAACTCGTGGTGACCTCGGGTATACTTGAACGTATTCGAGAGGCGCAGTTAGAAGCAGTAAAAGAAGAGAATTGGAAGAAAGAAAGAATAATTGGTCAATTGAAAGATTTGTCGGAAGGGAATCATGGGTTGAAGACTCGATCCGGAAGGATTTGGGTCCCACATACTTGTGGAGTAAAGGCACTTCTACTTAACGAAGCTCATAAATCCCGTTATTCGATTCATCCGGGTGCAACCAAGATGTATAATGATTTGAAACAAAATTATTGGTGGCCCGGAATGAAGAGGGACGTGGCGAAATACGTGGAAAAATGCTTGACATGTTTACAAGTCAAGGCGGAGCACCAGAAACCATACGGCAAACTCCAACCGTTAGAAATTCCGGTTTGGAAATGGGAACATATTACAATGGACCTGTTAACCAAGTTGCCTAAGACGAATCGTGGTTTTGATGCCATATGGGTAGTGGTGGATAGATTGACGAAAAGTGCTCACTTCATTCCGATTCGTGAGACTTATACGTCTGAAAAGATGTCAGAAGTCTATACCAATGAAATCATAGCACGTCATGGAGTGCCGGTGTCCATCGTGTCCGATAGGGATACCCGGTTTACCTCGAAATTCTGGCGTGATTTCCAAGAACAAATGGGGACCAAATTGTTCATTAGCACTGCGTACCATCCTCAAACGGATGGACAAAGTGAAAGAACGATACAAATATTGGGAGACATGCTACGGGCGTGTATAATCGACTTTGGAGGCAGTTGGGATGTTCACCTACCGTTAGTCGAGTTTTCGTATAACAACAGTTACCAATCTAGTATTAAAATGGCACCATACGAAATGCTTTACGGTAGGAAGTGTCGAACCCCGGTTTGTTGGGGTGAAGTGGGTCCACGTGAACTTGCCCACCAAGATATAGTACGAGCCACGAACGAAAAGATCGATAAAGTTCGGGCACACTTGAAAGCGGCTCAAGACAGGCAAAAGGCGTATGTTGATAAAAGGAAAAGGCCGATTGAATTTCAAGTCGGTGACATGGTTATGCTAAAGGTGTCCCCATGGAAAGGCGTTATTAGATTCAGAAAAAGGGGGAAGTTAAGCCCAATGTTTATCGGGCCATTTAAAATTATCGGGAGAGTTGGCAAGGTAGCTTACCGTCTTGAACTACCGGAGGAGCTAAGTGGGATCCATGGCACGTTTCACGTATCGCAATTAAGAAAGTGCCTAGCAGACGAAACGACCTATATCCATTACGATGATATTGAAGTGGATAATAGTCTAAATTATGCGGTAAGACCGGTTGAAATTTTAGACAGAAAGGTCAAGCGTTTACGAAATAAACAAATTGATCAAGTCAAAGTCAAATGGGAGCATAGAAAAGGCTCTGACACCACGTGGGAGACCGAGGAAGAGATGCGTCGGCTTTATCCTACTTTATTTGGTACGTAATTCGGTTTCGGGGACGAAACCCTTTTAAGGGGGGTGGACTTGTAACACCCTGAAAATATAAATACTGATATCAGGAAATTAAGGATTTCATAAACAAGAATTGACCATCTAGAAATTTTAACCTAGTTAAAATTACAAGGCTAGAAATAACTAACACTAGGTTAAAAACACTAGTAATTAAAAGCTAGATGATAAGTGAGGGACTAAACTTGCCTAAGAATGAAAGATAAATGCTGGATTTTAATAAAATTCACCAAACACACCATTTTTGGTGTGTCTGGTCGAACCAGAGAAAGGAGGGCGACCAGGGTGTTCTCCAAACCCAAACTTCATACTAAAATCTGCAAAATTGAAGCCTCAAATCCGTCCCAAATCGAATTCTAAACACAAATCAGTAATCCCCTTGTTGTAAGGATCACAAGGTATGTAAAATTTAAGGATTTCTCGCAACTAGAAATTCTCATGAATTGGGAAAAATCTGAAATTAAGCTTGCATGTATGTGTTATGTTGATCAAGGAACAACTATAGTGTTTAGGGACAAACCCTAGATCAAAATAAGTTGAAATCATAAGAAATTTTGTGAAACCTAAGAACACCATTGTAGGTGATTTGTGAATTATGTGTACTTGAATGAACACTAGGAAATAGATTGTTGATTTTGTGTAAATTAGCAATCTGGAAGTGATTTCAGCAAATAGAAGCTAACATTCATGTAAATTGGTTGATTTATATGAAAATAGGGTTAGATGAATAAACTAAAGATGTGATGTTTGATCATGTAAAAATCTGCTTATAAAGTGTTTGTTGAAATGCCTCTATGAAGGCTTAAAAACTGAAATTTCGAGTTTAAACGCATAATCATGATGTTCGGTGTATTATGCGAATTAAGATATGAAAAGAGTTCTAAACATGTATTGAATTGAACTCTATAGGACAAGATACCGGAACGTCAAGTGGACAAGCCGGTGGGGACTCACGGTTGAAGGGTGCGCGCTAAGGTATGTAACTTGGTTTGTTACATTTGAGTTAAATTTGATTTTCTAGTACATTGTAATTCTTTGTTGTATAAAAGTCGAGTTGGAATTAAGCGATGAATGTCGCTATATCTAAAGATAGGTCAAATACTGGTTGGAACCCGTTAGTAGTCGTCATAGAGGAGGATTTCCTTAGACGAGCCAAACGGGTCGAATAATCAAGTGAAGCATGGTTAATACCTTGAAATATGTCGGATTATTCTTTGATATTGATTAACGTATATATATTAGAAATAAGAAAATTTGATGTATTGGTTTCTTAGAAAAGCGAAATCCGTGAATTTGGTTTGAGTAAAATGAACAAACCAAACAAGAACATGAATTTCCAGTATCCACCGTAAATTACGGTAATACCGTAATTTACGGTAGAAGTCATGAGTTTTACGGTAGTTCGCTACTGGTTTACGGTAGACCAAGGATCTCCAATACTCACCGTAAATTACGGTAACACCGTAATTTACGGTGGAACCAGAAAATCTATTTTTGTTTATTTTAAATTAAATTGATGTGGGATCATATGTTTATGTCTTATGTATCTAGTCAAAACTAATGTATTAATGGTTTTGACCCTAGGTGTTTAGATGGATCTTACGGATGATGGTCAAGCAACGTCGAAGAACCGAACACGACTTTTGAAGCTTCCGCTATGTTTTAATCTTACTTAATCATTGTTCTTGGGTTGTAAACAAATTCTCAAACAATTTTTGTACGTTCTAACTTAGTCACTAGTTGATTAAGGTCTTTGTTACTTATGAACTTTGTAAATGAAAGCCATGTATTTAAACTATATTTTGTTAAAAATCAAGGGAAGAATTTAGGGTGTTACATTTGACCTCACATAGTCAACTGAGATAGCACCCGTTGAGATAAGTTGTCGTACTGTGTTGTGTCTACGTCGAATGTGTCTTGATCTGCCATTGTACATCATGTTTTGTGCTCTAGCAAGAGCAGACTGATTGTCACAATGTATGCAGATCGCCGTCAACGGCTTTGGCCATCTTGGAATATCTTCCACAAATTGACGTAGCCACTCCGCTTCTTCCCCGCTTTTATCTAAAGCGACGAATTCGGATTCCATCGTAGATCTAGCTATAACCGTTTGCTTGGAAGACTTCCAAGCTATAGCTGCGCCAGCAAGTGTAAACACATATCCACTTGTCGATCTATGATCTTTTATATCCGATATCCAGTTCGCATCAGTGAATCCTTCGATCACTGCTGGATCACGGGTATAATGCAATCCATAGTCTCTCGTGTATCTTATGTATCTAAGCACCCTCGTGATAGCTTTCCAATGATCCTCGCTCGGATTGCTGGTGTATCTACTTAGCCTGCTCACAGCGTACGCTAAGTCGGGTCTAGTACATGTCATTAGATACATGAGACTACCAATGATCCTTGAGTATTCTAACTGAGAAACACTCTCGCCTCTATTCTTCCTTAGGCGTTGGGTATTATCAATTGGAGATCGAGCTATACTCGTATCGTCCGAATTGAATTTCCCAAGGATCTTGTCCACGTAGTGAGATTGACTTAACACAAGACCATTTTGGGTTCTAGTGATTTTTACTCCAAGAATCACATCCGCGAGACCCATGTCTTTCATGTCAAACCTCGCTTTCAACATGTCTTTCGTTGAGTTGATCATCTTATCATCACTCCCAATGATAAGCATATCATCTACATAAAGACATAGAATCACATAACCTCTTGGTGTGTCTTTAAAATAAACACACTTGTCGCACTCATTTATTTTGAAACCATTGTCAATCATGACATGATCAAACTTTTGGTGCCATTGTTTTGGAGCTTGCTTCAAGCCATACAAAGACTTGACAAATTTACATACTTTGCCCTTGTTTCCAGGGGCGGAAAAACCCTCAGGTTGTTCCATGTAAATTTCTTCTTCTAAATCGCCATTTAGAAATGCGGTCTTTACATCCATTTGGTGAACTTCCAAATTTCTTAGAGCCGCAATTGCAAGAACCAATCGAATAGAGGTTATTCGCGTTACAGGCGAGTAAGTATCAAAGTAGTCTAGACCCTCCTTTTGTCTAAATCCTTTGATTACTAACCTTGCCTTGTATTTATCAATACTTCCGTCGGCTTTCATCTTCCTTTTGAATATCCAACGATATCCAAGTGGTTTGCAACCAGGTGGAAGATCTACTAACTCCCAAGTATGATTTTGCAATATAGAATCAATTTCATTCTTAATTGCTTCTTGCCATTGAGGTCCTTCCGCGGAGGTAACCGCTTCGCGGTAGGTATTGGGCTCACCCTCAACCATATAGCTCATGAAGTCTGGACCAAAGGATTTTTCAACCCTTTGTCGTTTACTTCGTCTAAGCTCACCCTCCTCGACCTCGGGGCATTCATGTCTTTCATCTATCCTCGTAGATGAACTTGGTCCTGGTTCATCTAACCATGTAGACAAACTTGGACCTGCTTCATCAACCGCTCTTGATGAAGGCGCATGTGTTTGTCCTAACATAGGAAACACATTCTCAAAATATGAGACGATATTAGGATTTGCCTCCATGATAGTGTGTTTGTGGACATCGGGATTCTTGGATTCATATACAAGAAAACGATGCGCACTACTTTGATGTGCATATCCAATGAAAATGCAATCAACAGTTTTGGGTCCTATCCTAAGAGCCTTAGGAGGTGGTACAATCACCTTAGCTAGGCACCCCCACACTTTCAAGTATTTGTACGAAGGCTTCCTTTTTCTCTATAACTCATATGGAGTTTCGTCCCTATTTTTCAAAGGTATCTTGTTCAAAAGATAGTTTGCTGAGAGAATGGCGTCCCCCCACATTTCTCGGTTCACTCCCGAGCTTATTAACATGGCGTTCATCATCTCTTTCAATGTGCGGTTCTTACGTTCTGCAACGCCATTTGATTGTGGAGAATAAGGTGGTGTACACTCATGTACAATGCCACTTTTTGCGCATAAATCCGCAAAAGGTGCAACATATTCACCTCCTCGATCGCTTCTCAAAGCTTTTATCTTCTTTTTAAGTTGATTCTCAACTTCATTTTTGTACAAGATAAACTTCTCTATTGCTTCGTCTTTACTCTTTAGTAAATACACGTAGCAATATTTAGTACAATCATCAATAAATGTGATGAAGTACTTATTTCCTCCACTCGTGGGAACCGCTTTTAAATCACACACATCGGTATGAATTAAATCAAGGGGTTCGGTTATTCGTTCAACCGATTTAAACGATGATCTCGTAAGTTTGGATTCAACACATGTCTCGCATTTGTGATTGGACTCGATATGGAATGTTGGTATCAAGTTTAATTTAATTAAACGTCGTAATGAATTAAAATTTACATGTCCTAGTCTACCATGCCAAACATTAGAAGACTCAACCATGTAAGTAGAAGTAGAAGTTTCATTCAAACTTTTGTTTTGGTTAACAACCATTACATTCATTTTAAACATTCCATTTAGGGCATAGCCCTTTCCAATAAAAGTACCACGTCTAGACAAGACAAAATTGTCCGATTCAAACACTAGACGAAATCCAAACTTATTGAGCATCCATCCCGACACGAGATTCTTCCGTATCTCTGGAACATAAAGCACATTGGTCAAGGTCAACTCCTTGCCAGAAGTCATCTTCAAGACGACCGTGCCTTCCCCTTTGATGCTTGCGGTAGCTTTATTCCCCATATAAAGCTTTTCTTCACCGGAAGCTTCCTTGAATGTAGAGAAAAGAGCCTTGTCTCCACAAACATGGCGGGTTGCACCCGTGTCAACGAACCATCCTTTTGGGTTTTCACCCATTGCGTTGACTTCTTCAATCATAGCCGCTTCCTCGGTTATCATTGCGATCAGAGGCATACCATCCTCATCAACCATATGCGCACGCTCACGCTTAGGTTTCTTGCATTGGTTAGCACGGTGCCCCGTCTCGTTACAATTGTAACAAGTACCTTGGAAAGGCGCAGGCTTCTTTTTCACAGCCCCCTTTTTAGGTCCAAGGTTGTTAACCTTTGCTTTCCCTTTGTTGTTGGTTTTACCCTTGCCCTTCTTGGCCTTTGAGGATTCCCCAATTTCCACCATATTTGCTTTAGCCGAAGCTTGCAAAATGGTGCCTTTTTGGGCCACCCTGTTTTCTTCTTCTATACGAAGACGAAGAACAAGGTCCTCGACCGACATTTCCTTTCGCTTGTGTTTAAGATAATTCTTAAAATCCAACCAAGCAGGAGGTAATTTTTTGATCATGGCTGCCACTTGAAAAGTTTCGCTAAGTACCATACCCTCAGCAAGGATGTCATTTAGTATAATTTGCAACTCTTGGACTTGGTTCATAACAGACTTGTTATCAACCATTTTAAAATCCAAGAAACGGGCGACAACAAATTTCTTTGTTCCCGCATCCTCCGTTTTGTACTTTTTCTCCAAAGACTCCCATAATTCTTTGGAAGTCTTGATATTATAGTACACATTATACAAAGCATCCGAGAGACCGTTTAGTACGTAGCCTCGACATATAAAGTCGGAGTGCTTCCACGCCTCTACCGCGCTCAGAGCCTGAGCATCGGTCTCCCCTTCCGCAGGTTGGGGAACGGTCTCCGTCAAGAACCTCGCAAGGTTCATGGTGGTCAAGTAGAAGAACATCTTCTGTTGCCACCTCTTGAAGTGGAGACCCGAGAACTTCTCGGGTCGTTCAGCATGATTTGCCACCGTGGACGCTCCCACAGTGTTGGCAGGGGTTCCAACGACAACATTGGTATTGCTCGTGTTCACATTTTCAGTCGACATTCTGAAAAAGTTCCAAGAAAACAAGTTAAATTCTGTTTTCAAAATAATAAAGACGCTACTTTATTATTATTAGGAGTTCAAAAAATTCAGCCGTGTAGCTTCTAAGTCCAACTTTGAAGACTACAACAGGAGGATTTTTAGAACTTCAGCGACAGAAAGGAGTAGAAGCAGATTCTGTTTTGACAAAGTCGCTACTTTGAATCAAAACAGGAAGAAAATCTGTTTTTTAAAAACACAACTGTATGAATTCAAAACTGGTTCGAATTCACAACAGAAAATGTTTGTGATCCTACACGAACGGTGTTTTTAAAAAATTTGTTTTAAGATTGTAGGAATCCGTTCGTGTAAAATTAAATAAAAACTTTATTAACTTGAATTACTGAAACAATTACAGAATAAAATGAAATTACAATACAATTACAACTGAAAAGAATAGACAAACAAGAACAGAAATCCGAACAGAAAAACTGTTCTTTGGCTGAGGATCGTGTTAGACACGGGTCCCTTAAAACAAATTTCGTGTCTCCCAGGAGAACACGTTTGTTTCCAGGATACAACAGCCGAGAGCAGTTGTACTGCCGGTCTTGACTCCTACCCGAAGGTGTACCTTGCTAGCTTGAGAGAAGAAGATGATAATTCAGTAGGGAGAGGAAAAAGTATAGAGCTGGTGAATTTCCGGTAGTCTTAGCTGCAGTAGGCTCCTCCTATTTATACTGCAAACTGAAGTCGAAACTGAAAAAGAATTAAGTGGGCGAATTAAACTGCATTAAACGTCTTCAATGCACCTTAATTCGTCATTAAATTCTCAGTCAAACGCATTAACTACGTCAGTTTCGAATGCTGAAAACGTAACTGCACTGCAGTAACTGCTGCTGGAAGCTTCTGCGCGCGCGCGCGCAAGACACACTGGTGCGCGCGCAGGTCTGCAGCCCTCGTGCGCGGTGCGTCCAGTTGGCTCACTGCCATGCGCGCGTGCGCCATACTCACTTTGGTGCGCCGCGCACGTCACATCACCAACCACTTGGTCCTTGCAACCCTTGTGCTTCCACCACGCGCACGTGGTCAAAAATACAAAGGCGGCTCTCAAGCGGCTCGCGGCGATGCGAGCGTGCGAAGTGCAAAGCGCGCCATCAAAGCGCCACATTGCGCCTCATTGCCCACGCCACGCGCGCGTGCGAGTGCGAGTGCGTGTGCGAGTTAGGGTGCTCCGCACCCTTCGCGAGTACACTAGTGAGTGCTTCCATGAAACAATAAGGATGGAGAGTTCCCACTTAAATACCCCTTTAATTTCCATCTCTCATCCGATGTGGGACAAGGTGCTACTTTCCCACTTTTTCCAGCATTTAAGTTTCAAACACCAAACTTTGAGCATCGATATCTCATTCATCTTAGCTCCGTTTTGGACGTGGTTTAGTTCGTTGCGAAGCCCTTCCGACATAGAACACAAACCCACAAATAAATATATAAAACCCGCTCATTTTATTATATTTATTTCTAGTCCAAAATAGGAAAAAATCATTTTCCTATATTTGTGAAAAATGCTATTTTCACAAAATTTCCAACAACGTTTTCCAAATCAAAAGAATACAGTTGATCTTTTAGTTAGAATACATACTAAGAACACTCAACCAATTAGAACTATGATGAAAATCAAAGTTGAAAAAAATTGTTTTTTCAAGCTCTCTCTTAATCTCCTTCTTTCAATTTCTTCCCTAGAATCGTTATGTATGTATCTAAATATTCAAATCATGGCAAGTAGATAAACCCCTAAAAAATAGTGATATTTCCTAATACAAATTTTCAAAAAATAGAAAATACAATGGTTAATTGTATTTATTTACAAACTCCAAGAGAGAGTACAACCAGTAAAATTAAAAGAGATGGGAGTGCATTTAGCTAACACCCGCTAAAAGCAAAAGCATATTCTAACGCAGTTACAATTACTGAAGTGGTTGGGTTGTCATGGATTCAAGACTAGTTGTCACACACTCTTGTTTCCTCCACAATACTTGGTGCAAGTTGACAGTGTTAACAAGTGGTGTGGAGTTTGCAATATCAATATGCCTTTTATTTGCTTTTATAATATAATCTTCTCCCATAATAGATAAATAAACATGTACATAGAAAATGCAATTCTAAACATGTAATAAGAAAAGTGGTATGGATATACAACAAACTTCAGCATAACAAGGGGAGCTGGTTATTCATCTGGCTAGTAAGTTTTTTTATTACAAGCTATAGGTATATAATGTTGTCATTTTTTTTATAGTCTGACTACCTAAATTTTCTCCAACTGTGAAGTTAAAGGAATTGTAAAAAAAAAAAAAAAAAAGAAGTTATTTTGATACCCTTAATGAGATAGATCTGGTTTCGGAGTTGACAATGGTTAAATTATTTGAAGGCTACTTCCTATAATCGTACATGAGATTAATTTTGTTAGAATATTGTGTTTTGTATAGGGGTGCCTTATTCCCACATACCCTATATCTTATTTTCACATCCCCTATTGTATACGGGTCGTATATAATTATACGGCTCGTATAGAATGTTTTAGAAATTGAAGGAAAATGAAAAGATTTGTTGAAATCGAATTTGACAACTATGACAGCTTATGAAATCGAATTCTATCATGTGCCAGCAGACTTTGTCAGTTGTTTTTATTCTATACGGGCCGTATAACAGTATACGGCCCGTATACACCATGTGTAAATAAGTTTTCCCATGTGTTAATATTAGGACCCTTTGTATATCTTTAAAGAAATGCTTCAAGTACTCGGGCTGCTAAGCCGAGAGTCCAACACAAGAGTTCAAGAACCCTAGATTTTTATGACAAAAAATGAATCTTGCAAATACGGTTAAATTCATTCATTCCTTTTTAACCGTTTACGGTTCTTATGTAATTTTTCTATCGTAAATCAAGCGTATTAATTTTATCAGTAAAGATCTATGATTCATTCCTTGACCAAATCCAATGGGCCTTCTCTTAAGTAGAAACTGGGCTATTAATTTCGGTGGTGGATTGGTCTGATTATTAAAACTGGACTATTGAAAATTGGTCTTATAAAGTAAGCTAAAAAATAGCGACCCAACGTGTTCTTTGGCCCATTCAAAATTTCTTTCATAGCTGATATAACTATTCTAAAAGTCAATTTAAAAAAAATTACAACGTTTACATTAATGACCCAAATACAAAACAATTAGCAAATTTACTCGATTCTTACAGCTCTCGTATCTTCTTTATTCATCTCCGCTTCATCTCTCACGCAAGTATTAGTTTATTAGCAAATTTAATAATCCTTTAGTAGTTATTTCATTTATAAATACATTAATAGGAGAAAGATTCGTTAGGAACCACTCTTTATTGCGAGAACCAATATAAACACAACAAAAAACACCTAAAAAAAATCTAAAAAACACATAATTTTTTTTATCAAAAAATCACTACATTTCGTTATTAAAAAATTCTAAAAAAAAAATTGGCTACTAAAAGTAGCGATTTTTTCATAAAAAATATTATTTTTTTCTTGTGTTTTTTAGTTTTTTTAAGATTTTTTAAGGTTTTTTTGGGGTTTAGTTTTTAGCATTTAGCTTGGGGGTGTGTGTGTGTGGGGGGGGGGGGGGTGGTGAGGTATAGTTTTTTTTATTTATTTATTTTTTTTGCGGGGGTGGGGGGGTTTAGGTTTTTGGGTGGTGGTGGAGTGGGTGGGGGTTTAGGTTTTTGGGTGGTGGTAGGGTGGGTTTAAGTTTTAGGTTATTAGACATTTGTCACTCTATATTTTTCATAGGGTTAAGTTATTCTACAAACATTCTTAATTGTAAGAAAACTTAACCCTAGGTTATTATACATTTGTCACTCTATAAATCATTCTTACACATTTTCTTACAATTAAGAATGTTTGTTGAATAACTTAACCCTAAGAAAAATATATATCCTTAACCTAAGAAGTGTAGAAAATCGGGTCAAACGAATGTTGATTGAGCTCATTCTAGCGGCACTGAGACCGGCTCAGTGAACAATAACCACAAATCTCTAAACCATAAACACTAAAGCTAAACCCTAAATACTAATACTAAACACTAAAACTAATGCTAAACACTAAAACTAAACCCTAAAGCTAAACATTAAATACTAATACTAAACACTAAAACTAACCCTTAATGTTAAACCCTAAAGCTAAAACTAAATCATTCACCTCAATCATAAATTTACAACACTTATTTTTCAATTTTAAACATGTATATACATACATATATGTATAGTTAAAAGATTTACAATATACACATATGTATAGTTAAAAGATTGACGATATACATATGTGTATAAATTCATAAAAAAAAATCTTATAGAAAAAGCTCTAATTTTTCTAAAAAAAAAAAGTTGTGTTTTTTTACACTTTTTTTTATTTTTTATTTTTTTGTATTTTTTGCTTAGTGAAAATGTATGGTTCAGAATGTTTCTCAAATTTCTCAATTAGTCTACTATTTCTCACACAATCCTAACCCAAGTGCCCAAATAGTTCAACTTCTTAGTATCATTCCAGTACTCTAATACACAAATATATTCCAGCTTAGTATAAGCCTTATACTCAAATATCAAAAGGTTGGATATGTATTTTGAACAAAATTTGAATCCATACATAAAGTCAAAAGTATCATTTTTTACAATTCGGCTTTAAAACAACTCAACTATCACGAGCTCAAAATTTTAGCTTGTTAAGATAACTAAGTCAAGCCAACTCATTTAGCTTCGAGCCAAGCCCAAGCTTGTTTGTTTTTTTAACTTTGAGCTCGATGCTAACCTGAAGTTGGTTCGGCACCACTTGTTTAAACTTATACCGGAAAATCACATGTTTGTATATCTTAAAATGAAAAATATAATCTATGTTGTGAAATAGAAAATCATGAAAAAAAACTAATGTTTTTAAAATTATAAGTAACGTGTATTTCTACATAATGAATATACATGAACATTTTCATGTACTCAATTTATACTTTTTAAAAATGAACGTTCTTTTTTATATCATTTTTGTTTGCTTATTTATTTTTCATTCATGTTAACAAATATCATAAAGACCTATATAAGAAATTTTTTGAAAGAATAGCTAGGCTGTAGTGGTGGAAAAACGTTGGCGTAGTCAGTGGCGGATCCAGGATATTTTTTACACTGGGTTCACTTTTTTAGATACTCCAACTTCATATGTCTGAACATAAAATATTTCGGGTCGGTTCGACAGTTCGGATCGTTTAAGGTTCATCACATAATAAAAGTACGATACAGTAATGAAAATAATATTATCATTAGAATAGGTAACAATATAAGCAATACATTCTATCAGCTTTGACACTATATTCCAACCAAATTTCATACTTTTCTGTGTACCATTTTGGATTAAAACGTCTTAACTTATCACCATTATCATTACGTGTTTGTGGAAAATCTGTTTATTTCCCTTTCAGTTGACATGGACCTCTAAGCAAATATGTCCGCCTAATTTCATCTTTTTGACTAGGCTGATAAGATGAAATTGGGTTCTCTATTTTCAAGGGTTTACTAGTTAAAGATGATGATTCAAGGTTAGATGGTGGTTCCCTTTGAAAAAAAAACTTGAAATATTCCTCTGCATACCACCTAAATACCAAATTCAAGTTTCAATGTGTTTCACTAATAAAAACATCAACAAAATTTGAAACGATTCAAGCTAATTAAAACAATTTAAACAGACGTGTGAGAATAGAACGATTCAATAATAACCAATTTAAACAATTTAAGCTAGGTTACAATTTAACATTACTATTAACATCAACAATTCAACAATAAATCAATGACACATACATGTGAGAAGAGAATGATTTTGATTGGTCTTTTCACTTTTGGACTTTGGAGACTTGGAGAAGTTGAGAACCACAGCCGGAGCCCGGAGGAGAGATGGTTGTTGCTGGAGAGGGAGGAGGGTGAGGGTTGGAGGCTGTGTTGTGCAATGTTTATGTTCTGCACTTATGAACGGAGCAAAAAAGAAGCCTGCGTTTGTTTTGGTATAACCCTAAATGGGTTTTTGTTGAATACAAACATTTAAAAAATAAAAAATAAACACAGAGCAAAAAAGAAGCCAGAAGGGAAGATAGAGCGCGCATTTATCAGTAGACCACTAAAGTTTTTATGTTAAGTTTGCCCGTAGTGGGGCGTTTTTTAAAAAAAAAATTCAAAAAAAACGCCGGAAAACGCCCACTCCTCCACTACACCCGGTGTTTCCGGGCGTTTTTTTTGAAAAAAAATCCCTCCGGCGTGTTAATTAAAACGCTATGCACATACTTGACCAACCAATCAGAGATGAGCATGGTCTGACAAAGCTTTTGACTTTTGTGTGTGTGTCTTGAACATATGGACGAAAGACTGCCACGTATTTCGTGTGTGTGTCTGACAAACCATTTCTTATAACATTTTTTTATTTACATGGGCGTTATTGGAATAATGCCCCACTACGCCACTTTTGCTATAATGCCCAACGCTGACTAGGATGCCACGTGTCGGATAATGCCCCATGGTAGGGGCATTATTTTTGTTCACCACTACGGGTGGTCTAATGGGTTCCCTAATATTTTACTTACGGGTTCCTTTTCAGTTTTATATATATATTTCCACTATAAACTAAAAACCGAATGGGTTCCTGGGAACCCGATGTTTCTTCATAAGTCCGCCCTGGGCGTAGTCACATTGTTGTTGACATGGCTTGTCACTCGAAGTTGACATGCCCTTTGAAAAACATTTAAGTTACATATCTCTTAACAAAATTAATATTCAGTTTTAATTTTAAACAAAGAAGAAAACGAGCTGGGGATTTTGCTTTATATGTGGGTTTTCATGTTGGCTTTGAGTTTGAGATTGCTGTTTTCCCGTTGGATACCATTATAGAGATTGTTGTTTTCCCATTGGATACACTTATAGAAGATATTACTTTTTAACGACCAACATAATCAATCTCGAGCAGTTTCAGGGACATCCACTGGACTAAACAGAGTATTTCGAGAGTAACCTGAGTCCACCACCAATTTCAAGGAAAACCCGGTAACCTACCTGCCCATAGACATGACGGTAAAATTACTGGTAAAACTTGTTTGGCTTAAGAATCTAATCCAAGTTTTCATGAGCCTCCTATCATTACCTACAAGTGTCTCACTCTACACTAAGTCGGAAGAAGATGTCGAAGAAGATGACAAAAGAAATGTTGAACATGTTGGTCGGAAAAAGTTTATAGAGGATGTTTCAAACGTGTGGAGATTTTTTTTTTTTTTATAAAACATGTGATATGTGAAGGTTAATTTTGAATGTTAGTAAAGTGCATGTTTTCTAATGCAAAATCAAAAAATAAAAATATGTAAGTCAGGAAAGTACAAACAAACAAAGAACTTAAAAGTACGTTACGGTGAAATCACAAAACATTACAAGATTCAAGCTGATCTATATAATTGTCTATATTATTATGTCAAACGCAAGTCGATCAAAGCTGATTTATATAACTTTTTTTTTGTTACAAAATAACTTACAAGTTAAACTATTTTATATCTATACCTGAATAATAAACGTATAAACTACGTTTTTTGTTTTAGGCCACACGGGGCGGTTCCGTGATGGAAGAAAATAACGAGTGATGGGTATTTTCTTTCCACCGCCACTCCCTTTTCCACGCGTTATAGTTCAACGTTGGGGCGATTCCGTGATTTTTTTCACGGCGTGATAGTTGTTGGTTGTGAGAGTAGTTGTTGGTTGGGGGAAATTGTTGGGTGTGGTGGTGAATGATGACCACCGCCACTAAAAAAGGTTGTGAGTGATGGAAAAATGGTTGCTGACATGACGGAACATGATTGGATATTGTGAGTGATGGAATTCTATCACTAGTGACCACCCCCACTCCCCTTATCATTAATCTTTCTTGATTACAAACATCTAAAAAGGAAAATCTAAGTACTAATTCACTTTGATGTTCTAACTTGTGTTTGTTTGTCCAGGAGAATTAACATGACGATGCAAAGAATATACTGCACTAGAAACTAGAAACCACATTTTTATCCATAACATTAAAACATTTTATAATCCAAGAACAATAACAAACATATACTAGCATTCATGTGACAATAATTTAACCTTAACACATGCTATATAGAGAGAGAAACACAACAACCTTAGCAGCATGTTCTTACATAATAACATACTTGGAACCCAAGATTAACAAGCAAAACATGAAGAACTTTTAGAGTTCATATCAAGAAAACACACAAAAACCCTAGAATTGAAACCTATAAAACATGAATGAAATGAAGCTTAAAGCTTGATCTAGCAAACATGAATCGGACCGGTCGGCTTAATTCCTCCATAAAGATATGATTGTGTCAGCTTTGAAGATGTTGTAGGGTCAGAAAACCAGTTAGGGTTTCTTCTTTCTTGTACGGCATCTTTAAGAGAGTTTGAGCTTCATGTTTGATGATGATGATGATGATGATGATGATGATGATGCTCGTTTGTTTTTTGTGTATGTTTTTATTTGGGTTGGTGGTGATTAGGAAAGTTGGACTGAAGAGGTAATGATTAGGGTTGAATGTATATGCGATAGAGGAAGATGGAGGAGAGATGTGGAGGAGGAAGTCATGATGATTGTTGTTTCGAATCATGACTAAAAGATCTAATATCGTATGCCCATCCTCTCCCTGTACATCTATATATAATTGTATAGGTAGATAGGATATGTAGATAAACTAGTATTGGAGTCCGTGTTTCGCGGCGGAGTTGTAGGTGGTTACTGGCAATGATGTATTTGTTAGATGATATATTGATGTATTATTATAGACAATGCAAGCTTCAAACGATGGTAAAAATAAGCTATCAACATGGTTAAGTAAATATGCATAGAGTCAAAAGTTAGCTTTAACTATAGCAAGGTAAAAATAAATAAATTTGTTACTTGATATATTGAAGGGTTAATATAGGACCATGTATGCTTTAATTTAAACAACGGTAAATATAAGCAAGCAACACGATTAAGTAAATATGTCTATAGTTAAAAATTGGCTTTAATTATAAAATGTTAATTAAAATATCAGGGTCGAAATGTAAATCATTTATAAAAAAAATATTATAACATAATAAAACCATTAATATTTAGGGGTATAAACATAAGCCATTTATTTATATATAAAAAAAGAAATATCAGAGTTATGGGGTCGAATAGCAACTCAATAAAAAGAGTAAACTGCAATTTTACCCCCTGAGGTTTGGGCTGATTGGCATGTCTACCCCCCTAAGGAAATAAATGCAATTTTACCCCCCACTGTTTGATCTTATGTCGCATGTTTACCCCCCGGCGTTAGTTTGGCTAACTGATCTGTTAGATTTATTATGAAATGACTATTTTACCCTTTTCTTTTACCCCCCAACATTCCTGTTATGTTGCATAATTACCCCCACAGGTAAATTACTAAAATGCCCTTTCTTATTCCCCCCTATACTTTCTGTTAAGAAGCAATTTTACCCCCTCGGACATCCAAATCCCTTCCCGCCACCACCCAGATTCAATTCAGCATATTGAATAACTTAATAATCGAAACCAATTGATTCAATTCATTGCTCACATATGCATATAAACCCATGCTCTTATAAACATAACCCCTGATCTTATAAACCCATTGATTCAATTAATAACCCCTGCTCTTATAAACCCATGCTCTTAATCAACCCATTGCTTCAATTCATTGCTCACATATTGAATCAATTCATTTGCATCAACTGTATACACATTTTAGCATCAGTATACATTTTAGCATCACTATACAGTACATGATTCAATTCAATTCATTTAAGCATCAGTATACACATGAAAGGCACATTCAAGTATCAATTCATTCAATTCATTCAAGCATCAGTATACACATGAAAGGCACATTCAAGCATCAATTCATTCAAGCATCAATATACAGTACATGATTCAATTCAATTCAATTCATTAGCATCAGTACACACATTCAATTCATTGCTCACAGTTAATCTGCATATTATGTGTGGACTTATGCCCAAACTGTGTGGACAGTTAATCTGCATATTATGACCCAAACTGTAATGCAAGGCACATACCTGTTGTGGACTTATGCCCAAACTGTCATCTGCATATTATGCCCCAACTGTAATTAGTGAAACTGTCATATGGCTAGACATGATTAACTGGACTTGATTAAATGAGTGAAACTGTCATAAATAGTTTCTGTTTTTGTATGATCATCTGTATGATCATATGGCTAGCAGGTTACTAGCCTACAACCTGAAATATACATCATAAATAGTTTTTGTTTTATGACAAAAGGAAAGGAAAGTGAATACTTACACCTTTTCCCTCCAACATAATGTCAAGAATCTGGGCCAAAAACAACACATTATTCCATGTTTCCATGATATTTTTCTGCATCATAGATTAGACAACAGATTAGATGAGTGAAAATGTCAACAAAAAGGTACTTGGACTTATTTCTTATTCATGATCAAGTCATAAACTTATAATAAAGAACATGTTTATTAAGTTATAAGTTATGGACTAACCACTGTCATCAAATGGACTAACCACTGTCATCAACTGCACATTTGACCACTGTCATCAACTGCACATATTCAACAACTAACATGCTGCACATTTTGATCAAATGGACAAAATGTAATCCTAATCAAACATCAAACATCAAAACATCAACACATCAAACATCAAAACACATTACCATTCCTACTTCAAAGTTAAGTTAACATCAAAACATCAACACTTCTGGGATTATCCTACTTCAAAGTTAAGTTAACCTACAACTTAACCTACAAAATACACATTACTATTCCTACATAACTACTATCTTATCATCCGCTCAACTCTCCGGTGGATAATGGAAGTTGAGGACATGCCTCCCAAACACGGAGACCACCAGGTGGACCACCAATGATGAGCTTGATAAGCTCATCGTCAGGTCAACTGTAAAAAAACCAACAGTGAACCAAATCAGACCCTAACCCTGTTTATAACATGATAATGACTAAATCTGACCCTGATTAACTAACAATGGCCGATTATACCTGCGGTGTGGCGGATGAGATAGCGGATTAGCCAACACACAACCGGCATTTTGTAGAGAAGACTGATCGGAGGAGATAGCGGAGGAGTTGTTGCCGCCGGAGGAGAAGACTGATCGGAGGAGATCCCTGATCGCCAGAGGAGAAGACTGATCGGAGGAGAATCACTGATCGCCGCCGGTGAAGCTTGTCGCCGGAGAAGATGACTGATCGTAGGTTGAAGGACGATGGTGGGAAGGTGGGGGGGGGGAGTAATTCTGCTTCTTTATGTTACTTATAGGGGTGTTGTAGAGAACAAGCTTCACATTAATAGCAAAATGACTATTTTACCCTTTGACCATTACCTTATTATGTTGACTGTTAATCCAAACTAACGCCGGGGGTAAACATGCGACATAAGATCAAACAGTGGGGGGTAAAATTGCATTTATTTCCTTAGGGGGGGTAGACATGCCAATCAGCCCAAACCTCAGGGGGTAAAATTGCAGTTTACTCCAATTAAAAATAGGGTTAAAAACAGAAACTAATTAAAAAAGAAAAAAAACAATAATAATGTTACCTAATAAATTAGGGTCATAACACCACCATCATCATCGTACTCAGTATATCCCATTAATAGCAAAACTAATGTAGGGTCTAAGGAGGGTAAGTGAGACCCCCGGCTCGGTAGTAGTTTTGCATCAAGCCTTGGACATAAGGCACATAACATTCATCAATTGGGACAAAAGCCGATTAGCGCATGTACCCCCTTGTCTTTCGGCTGTCAAGGCCACTACATGATGCATGATTAACCGTCTCTTGCTTTTTAACGTTATTTTCACGAAATGAGTAAAATAACGTTAAAATTAGTGCACTTTCACTTTTGCCCCCCAAGGCCCACACATATATACATTATATGCAAATACCGCAAGCGGGGCGTATACAAAATATTTATACAAATTGTTGTTATAAACCAATAAAATATTTATTTTTATACAAATTAGTAAAATAACGTCATAACACCAATAAAAATATTTATTTTTACCGTTCACAATTCAAATTGTTGTTATATAAAATATCAACTTTCTCTGTAGATGATAACCGGTGATGATGAGTATTTGGTATTGGGTATTATGCTGAACCAATATCGTACCGAGCCATTTGGATACCAATTCGATACTCACTTTCTTTTAGTATTTTATTGTGTTTTAGTTTAATATTTAGGGTTATTGGATTTTATCACCTCTAACTATTGGCTATTGGCCGCTGTCACCCCTAACTATCATTTTGACGCCCGCCACCCTCAACTTAACACTTAGTGTGTTCTGTCACCACGTCGTTAACTGTTTACTAAATTTTGATCATGTTACTATACATTTGGGGTGTCCTAAGATCCCTAAAACCTTCGTAATATCACTATGACACCCCCAAAAGTATAGTAACACGATCAAAAGTTAGTGATCAGTTAACGATGTGGTGATAGAACACCCTAAATGTTAAGTTGGGGGTGACTGACGTCAAAGTGATAGTTGGGGGTGGCAACAGCCAATAGCCAATAGTTAGAGGTGATTAAATCCAATAACCCTAATATTTATGAGTTTCATGCAAAAATATCCTTTCATAATACTCTTATTTCAAGGATGAATTTTAATTACTTTCTAACTAAACTTTATCATATAATTTCTATAAAGTAACCCCAATATAAACACCCATTTCGACTACTAGCGACGATGAAGACTAGATATTTAGCTTTTTTACATTTTATGTTTACATTTTTTTTGTTAGGTAATATGTTTAAATTCGTCAATAAATTTATATTAAAAAATAAAAAAAAAACAGTTAAGTGAAAAATGACGATGAGTGATGAGTATTTTCATCGTAGATCTTTAGTAATACTTTAGTATTTAAATTATATATATTTTTTCATTTATATATATGTTTACAAGGTTATGATCAAATACAAAGACTTCTAAAAGTAACAAGTGTACAGAGACTCCTAATATTTAAACCCACTACACCCCCCCCCCCCCCCCTAAAAAAAAAAAAAAAAACACCATCACTCAAAAACCTAAACCCCCCTCATTCACCTAAAAACACCATCACTCAAAAACACCTTGTAGTTGTCACTATATTATTCCTTCTTACATTTCTTATTTTTATAAGGAGTTAATTGCCCGGATAGTCCCTGTGGTTTAATGTTTTTTCATGTTTAGTCCCCACCTTTTGAAAATAGCAGGTATGCTCCCTATTGTTTGTTATTTTGTTACTCAGATAGTCCCGTGAATGAATGACCATTAGTTTACTCAGTTAAATCAATGTTAAATTACTAAATTGCCCTTAATGATAAACCATCTAAAATTAAATAATTATTAATATATATGTGTGTGGGGGGCCCACTTCTGGCTTTCTCTAACAATTGAGCAGCCCCACGCCCCACCCCCACCCTATTCTTCTCCAGCCATCACCACCACCGCCTCTGTCACCACTCCCCACCACCACCGCCGCCATCCCCTCCCACCACCACCCATTGACATGTTCAACGTCGTCACCGGCTGTCGCTATGGCATCGTTCTGTAACTCTTTGTTGCTCTGTTTTTTCTTCTTCTTTGAATTTGAATGTCCAGAAGCGTTATCGGCGGCCGCCGTAGCGGCAAAACTCTCTGGCAGAATCTCGACATGCTTACCAGATTTAAGAAGCTTTTGGACGAGAAATTCACCGTTAACCGATCCGGTAACTGTAACCTTGTGCTCCTTTGCATATATAACCGTTTTATAAACACCTGAAACATTCAAAATCACACACACAGAGTCACACACTTAAACCTAATAATCAATTTAGGAAAACAATATCTAAAAGAAGTTAATATATAAGTAAATCACCATCGATGCTCTGAAGAACTTTGAATACTTTCTTCTTGCATCCTTCGTAGTGAATATAAACTCTCAAAATCCATGTTTGCAATCCAATTGACTACATGAAATCGATCAAAACAACATGAATTTTAGAGGAGAAGCTACGTAACAACAACAGGAACATATGAACTGCCAGCTTGAATATACCTGAAGGTGTTCAGAAGTGGTTATTATGACCGAAAACAGGTGGTTCTTTTTTGTATTTGTTGTGGGAGTGGTGAAAGGGGATGGCGGCAGTGGTGGTGGTGGTGGGGAGGGGAGGGGTGACAGAGGCGGTGGTGGTGATGGTCGGAGGAGAATAGGGTGGGGCTGCTCATTTGTTGGAGAAGACAAGAAGTGGGCTCCACACACACATATATATATTAATAATTATTTAATTTAACTTGTTTTATCGTTAAGGGCAATTTAGTAATTTAACATTGATTTAACTGAGTAAACTAATGGTCATCCATTCAGGGGACTATCCGAGTAACAAAATAACAAACCATAGGGAGCATACATGCTATTTCCAAAAGATGGGGACTAAACATGAAAAAACATGAAACCACAGGGACTATCTGGGCAATTAACTCTTTTTATAAGCCTTTGTAAAATAACTTAACCCAATTTACATATATATATATATATATATATATATATATATATATATAGGATTAGGTTCAAGCGTGAACAAAATCCCAAGAGTGAACTGCGTGAACTGATCTGGGCCCTTGATTTTTATGATCTTGAGATTTTAAGTGAATGGCATGATGGTAATTATCTGGTTATTTGTTACTATTTAATTAAGTTAATAAGGGTATATGTGTAATTTCCATATCATCTTGATTGCATAAATCCCGTTTATATCTACATTTAGGTTTCAAAATCCCACACATATATTTCTTTCTCACATATCAAAGCCGACATCAACGAAAATCCCACACCACACAGATCTGTCGCCCAAAACACCCAAAACCACCACCGATTGATCCATTTTTCTTGTCTCTCCATCTCAATGATGAAACAGAGTGCCGCCGATGATGAAATCAGGCTTCGACGGTGGTTTTTCAGATCCGAATCGAAGAAAAAACGAATTGTTTTTCAGATCTTAATCGAAGAAAAAACGGATCGTTTTGTAGGTAAACTCTTCTAATCGCCTCTTATTATTATCAATTTCATTCAACATATTTTAGATCTTGATTGTAATCGTTGATTTCTATTGTTTAATTTGTGTATTTTGATGCTCTGTAGCGAATTTAATCGTTATTATATTACGTTTTCAGATATTTCACGCATATTACCTTTTCCTTCTCTTATAATTAAGATATCCATAACAATTACCTTTTCAAATGTTATATGCAGATATATAAAAAATGCTTGTGGAGAATAAATTTAATACGACAAAAGAGGCTTTGTACAAGATTCCAAAATTTTCATTAATTTAATAGCCTCCTTCTTCTTCATTGATATTCAGTTGATTCGTTGAATATTTAGGTACTCTGGTTTCATGGGTCTGTTTCCATATAAAAATACAAATTTGAATTCTTGATTATCTAGATTTATATTTAACAAAAATTCGATCAAACTTTTAGTAGTATTTAATATCTAATTGCGATGAAAAAAAGTCGGATCTCTCGATTTCTCTCGGTATGTTTTATGGATTTTTTGTGGTGATTTAGTGTTTTGTGTTTGTGCATTTTGTTGGTTTTTTGTGGGTTAATGTGATCTTATGTGGGTGTGTTAAAAAGAAAGTAAATCATAATTGTGATTCTGATTATTCTGCTCAAGAGATTGTCTTTTTTAATGTTTTCCAACTTGAATGTCAGTTTGATAAGTTATTCTAGTTCTTTTATGTTGTAGAGATGTTTAGATTGAAGTTGATGCGATGTACACATGTGTATTCTGTTTTTGCTCTGTTTTTAATGCGATGTACACATGTGTATTGTGATTTTGCTCTGTTTTTAATGCGATGTACACATGTGTATAACGTTTGTTTTTGTGATATCTCATATTTTTTTGTGTATTGAATGTGTAAAGTTGTTGATGTACACTTGTGAATATTGCAAAGTATTAGCTACTGAGTTTTTTGTTCAATTTTTTCATTTTGCTCTGTTTTTAATTCGAAGTACACATGTGTATTCTGATTTTTCTCTGTTTTTTATGTGATGTACACATGTGTATAGCGTCTGTTTTTGTGATATCTCATAATTTTTTTTATATTGAATGTGTAAAGTTGTTAATGTACACTTGTGAATTATGCAAAGTATTAGTTGCTGAGTTTTTTTTTTTTTTGGTTCTATTATAGGAGATGTCGTTAACGAGAAAAGTGGATATGGAAGGTCGAAAAGGATGATTCACGTATGAGGTCGATAAGGATGATTCACATATGTTTGTTTGCTTGGTCGATAAGGATGATTCAGCATACAACGTGGCGAATAGTTGTAAAAAAAAATATTTTTTTGTTTTTTCGATTATGTTGGGTTTATTGTTTTTACGAAACTGGAACTTGTAATTATATGTTTTTTTGTTTGGTTTGGAAAACATTATGGAACTTGTAATTTGTTAAATATAAAATAGTTTTACAGGTATTGTTTCTATGTATGTATTATGTAGTTAATTACACATATGTACGATGCTGAGTACACATGTGTACTGTTCTATTTATATCCAAGTACACATGTGTATACCGTTGAAATATGAAGGTTACGTGGATCTTAAAAATCAAAATTTGAATTCTGGTGATGAAATCTGAAATTAAAATTAAAATTGAAATCTGGTGATTTGTTGTTTGTTTTGATAATTATCTTATTAATAAATAAAACATAATGTGGATAATGAATTTAAAATAGAAAAGATGTAACTTAATTCAATTATTAAAATAATGATTTAAATCTAATTTTTTATATAATTACAATCCTACCCTTAACAACTAAAAAAGAAATCAAGGGTCCAGATCTGTTCACGCAGTTCACTCTTGGGAGGTTGTTCACGCTGGAACCCTACCATATATATATAGAAAGTGTAATGTACATTACGGCTTAACGTACATCACGGACGCGACCAAATTACGCACGTTCATTTGAAAATTACGCACGTTTATAAACTCAACTATGATCAAAATCAACGATGAATTTTGAAATTTTACTTTGTTATATATAACCGTACTCTGTTCTACGGAACGATGATCAAAATATAACGATGTTTCTGCATACTCTGTTCGAAAGTCGAATCTGGAAATAGAGGTGGAGGAGACGTGGTTTCGATTTCATCGAATAGGTGTTGCCTGATGAAATCGAATGCGGATAGTTCTTCGTTCATGTCCATTGCTGAAACCAGGTTGGAGGTTGAAGATGATAATGATGATGGTAATCACGCATGTTATAAGGAAAAATCACGCATGTTGGTTTTTTGAGATTATACCGTGCGTGATTTTCAAATAAACGTGTGTAATTTGGTCGCGTACGTGATGTATGTTAAGCCGTAATGTACGTTAACCTTCCTCTATATATATATATAGGGGAAGATTCAAATGAAAACCACTAGTTATTGTGAAAACTCGAAAACTAATTAAAAAAGCCAAAAAAACATACCAATTTTTTTTTTGCATATACTACACATGTGTATGTGTACTACAATTTTTTTTTTTGAAAATTTTTTTATATATAAAAACCTGCGATTTTTATAAAAAATTGAAAAAAAAAATTTATGTGTTTTTTAGCCTTTTTTTAGTTAGTTTTCGAGTTTTCATTTGAACCATCCCATAATATATATAAAGGGCATTTTCAACACAAAAATCAACTTTAAGTAGTTATCCCCAATAAAAATACGTATGTAGTGTTGACTGTTTAACAAATAGTCAATGATTACTTTTAAAGCCAAGTCACGTTTTATAATTGTTTAAGTTAGGTAATTCCATTTAATTAGTTATGAAAAAAAGCGCAATAGTGAAAATATTGAAACTAGAATGATTTTATCCTTAGAAAAAAAATAAGAATTTTATTGGATTATTTCATGTTTTACCTTTCTTACTATTAAAACATTAAAACAATGATGTCTAAAAGTTATTGTTTACATTTACAAGCAATATAGTAAAACCAATAATAACAACAAACGTTTTTATTTCATTTTAATGGAAACATTTACATACTCTTAAATTACACCAAATAAATTCTAATCTGCTCTTTACTTTGGATTGGATGTAAGACCTTCCAATAAGAGGCAAGAACATCTACCAAGTGAGCTAATCTCACATCAGCAACAACAAAGGTTTTTAACAACTATTATATACAAGCCAAGTTTAAATTTATAAATGCTATAATAATACAATATTATGCTTTTTAAATTTAACTTAAGTCACAACAACAAAATAAATATAAAAGGTTTTACTAAAATTTGTAATGATGAATTAAATGATACCTTAAAAGTACATTTTTGAATTATTCCTATAAAAATTCGGACATCCAAATGGTTATGATAGTGTAATAATTATTTTATTAAAAAGGAGCACTATTCTATTTTGGGCAACAGGAAAAAAAAGGCTGATTATGGACTGTATATGTGGAGAAGACGATTTGTTTAATCTGGGTTGTAACCTTTATCGGGGTTTGCTAAAGAAGATCAAAGAATATTTGCTCATTAGACATACATAAATACCCACTTTATTTTATAAATTCAAAACAAATAAACACACAAAGGAATCTTTAGAATATTGGTCAGTTTACAGGCAGACAAAGCTTACAAGCATGTGGGCTCTTTCACAAAAATTCTTTCGTAACCACAGAACAAGCCTTTATGTTTTTATATAAGTCTTTATGTTTTTATATACTTTTGTTTTTGGGATTAAGATTTACGATTTAGAACGATTTCATTACCCATCAACTAAACAGTAGTGAAATCTTGTATCGGTTGTGTCATAGAACTCTTTGTATGCGAAAGGAAATCACTTTAGATTGCAATCTAAATAAAAATGTTTCATGTTAGAGACGCGTAATAAAATATTATATTGTCTTAGTTCACTTACTTTCAGGTTAGGTTTAGTTCGGTTTGGAAAATAAAGATTTTTAGGTGGTGTTTGTTTTTCTACAAAAGATATGTGCAGGCTCTTTTGTCTGCGCCTCGCAGACCACGCGCAGACATTGTCATTTGCAGACTGTTTGTTTTTTCGAAAACGTTTCATTAAAAAATGTTTGTGTGAGCTCTTCTTGGTGCAGACTTAGCCCATACACTTTTAAGATCTTCTAAGATCTACAGAGGGTTAAACACCACCACCCACCATCCACTACCCACCACCGTCTACCACCACTGTCCACCACCACCACCACCCACCGTCCACGTCCACCACCCACCACCACCATCCACCGTCCATGTCCACCACCCACCACCACCGTCCACCACCACAGTCCATACACCACCACTAGCTTATTTTAGATGTCTACATACGTTAAAAAACAAACAACATTATTCTTGCATATTGTAGAGTTTTGGTCCACCTCTTCTTCTACAGACGTCTGCAGATGCTGTCCGTAGACTGCAATCATTTTACCTCTTAAAAAACAAACTGCACCTTAGTGTTCATGAGCAGGGGTGAAGCTTCATAGGGGCTAGGGGCGCCCACCCCCTGTTTTTCGCTTCATAGTATTAATTTTGTTCATAATGTTAAATATTGGATTTTGAGAGTCCCCCAATATTTTTCGTTTAGGCTCCGCCACTGAATATGTGTCTTTTTTCTTTAATCTTTACTTGTATATTAAACTAATAAATTCATAGATATAAATGTGTTTAGAGTGTGCTTGATAAATTACTACATGCAATTGTTTATAGTTAACTCTTTTGTTTCAAACTTTCTTGGATTGAAATGGCCTTTTGAGATGGTGTTGCAATTCAAAGCATGTCTTTTGAGAAATTCAAAAACGTGTTTCGAGTGAAAGGAAACAAGGTCCAAAGCCGAAAACACAAAAACAAAGGTTCGGGAGGGTTCTTTTTCACTTTATGTCACTCTTAGTCCCATTGCATGCTACACCAAGCATGGACTTGTACTATTCCATTATTTCCTTTCCAATTTTATTGTCTCCTTTTTTACTAGTCCTTCTTACCTGGTTATTTGTCATGGTTAATTTTGTTTTTGATCTCTTCTTTTTAACATTTTTTTTTCTTTTGTTTATTAGAAATTTGTGTAAACTAAGAAGATGTAGCCAACTTGGTCGCATCATATGAAGGAAGCGACCTTGTTTAAGTTAAAATTAAACACCAGATAAAGCACATTCTATCTTAGTGTGACAATCATGTTAGATTAATGAGTTACAACTGGTGAACACATGCACAACTCATATGGTTATTCACAATGGCGAAGCCTGGGATTTCCGACCGAGGATGCAGAAGTCACCGGACCTAAAAATTACTATAAAACTAAGGGTCCGAAAATGTATATACCTAAAAATTTATATACGAAAACTACATACTCTCTACTAGTGAGCGAAAAGTTTGGAGGGCCGGCCGCCCCTCCCGCCCCTTAAAAGTTTCACCCATGGTTATTCATGTCAAGGACACACAATTTATATACTAAGATATTAGGTAAATATGAATCGAGACAATACCAATTAAATTTCCGTGGCGTAGCGTAGTATATAACAAAAAGGCAACTGCTTAAACAACACCTTTTGTTATTTTTCTATTTTTGATAATTGATTATAATAGTTTATTATTGTTATAGGGTGGAGATACAATAGGAAGTTTATTTGGCTAGGAAGTGATCTTGACCATCCATTTAGTTAATCAAGGGCTAAAATTAAATCAGGGAAATTAAAGGAAATAAAAGAGGCACGTGAGTTTGTTTAGGGGTATTCTAGTCAATGCAAGCTAATAGTTTCTCTCTCCTTCAATTCCCCCCCATTTTTTAAACGTTAATAACTCTTTCATACGATATTATTTTTTTATAAAAATTGCACCAAAAAAACGAGCGTTTTTTTATCTTTAAAACGAGTATACTATTGCTATTTTTTCGATTTTTTTTAAAACCCAGTTGCGTAAAACGCAATAGAAAAAACTCCAGTTACGTAAAATGCAATGAAAAAAAAACCCTTAAAAATGACATTTTTCTAAAACGCAATGCACAAAAAACACAAAGAAATGTCTTATTTGTAAAACGCAATGGTCAGAAAACACAAAGAAATGTCTTATTTGTAAAACGCAATGGCCAGAAAACACAAAGAAATGTCTTATTTCTAAAACGCAATAGCCTAAAAACTCAAAAGAAAATGTACTTTCTAAAACGCAATGGACTAAAAACACATAAAAATGTGTTTTACGTAAAACGCAATGCACCAAAAACACAAACAAATGTCTTATTTCTAAAACGCAATGGCCAGAAAACACTTAAAAATGACTCATTCTAAAACGCAATTGCCTAAAAAACAAAAGAAAGTGTTTTACCTAAAACGCAATGCACCAAAAACACTTCAAGAATGTGTTTTTCTAAAACGCAATGGCTAGAAAACACATAAAAATGTTTTAGTTCTAAAACGCAATTGCCTAAAAACACCAAAGAAGGTGTTCTCTCTAAAACGCATTGAACCATGACAATAGTTTTTTCTATGCTGTGAACTGTCTGAACCAATGCAGTTTACGAATGCAGTTTCCAGAGGCAATTTACAGAAAATTAATTTTTCTGATACATTTTTATTACAACAATTTAATCGAAAAAAAAAAATTCCAGAGCTCAACCCCAGCCAGGGGCTGCCGCCCCTGGGACCCCGCTACCAGGGGCGCTGCCCCCGGACCCCCGCCAAGATCGTAAAATGCAATGACTAAATCAAAAACCCAGATCGTAAAAATTAAATTAAAGAATTTCTTACATGAATCGAAGTGATTTCTTCAACAATTGACGAATTTTGAATGATTGAAACACTTATCAGCGTTCGAATCGAACGGATCGAGTGATTATCTTCAAAATCACCCGAAAAAAACGAGATTTTGTATGAAATTAAACTGGGTTTTCTTCAAAAAAAACTGAAGAACACGTTGATCGGGTGTTTGAATCATTGATTGGTGACGAAAATTACACTATAATGTAGTGATTATTGAGATAGAAAGTGAAGAAATGATTGAAGATGGTGGGTTTTGAAAATGGTGGGTTTTGAAGTTACTGGGTTTTGAAAATGAAGAAGAACGGATAAGATTGACTAAAATACCCTTCCCCTTTATTTTAAATTTTGCCACATGTCCTAATCCTATTGCTTCCTATCCTTCCTAGCCAAAATAAACTTCGTATTTGATCTTTTCCCTATTGTTATAATTATTTTTTAGTGTATTTTATTTATCTATGATAACCTTTTATATACGATACTTTACAAAATTTGGGACATGTCATTTTATACGTCTATTTTTTCTACGTCTTGATATAAATTTTACTCAAAACCGATTTGTGGATAGTAATGTACAAGTAATCGAAGCATATCATACTGAAGAAACACAGAACTAATTAGGGGATAATCAGTTTGGTTTATGTTCCTTGCATAGTGGTTAATCTTCTTATGGATTCCTGAGCTCCTTAACGACCGTGGTTAACTGCAAAACAAAACACCGTTACTCGTTAAGAGGGGAATGTGGGGGTTTCCCTCTTAACCGGGCTCCGGCGTGAGAATAAGCGACTGTGCTTTGGAGATAATTAAGTATTAAGTGAGAGAGTAGAGGGAATGGAATGTTTTAACCTGTGGAGTGAGGTCTCTATTTATAGCCGGAGAGGTGTAAGAGGATATGGGCTGATGGGCCTTGGGCCGGAAGTCGACAACTTGGGCGATGTGCTCTTTGTCTCACTTGTCTCGACCGTTAGTGGCTTCTGGGAGTTCTTTGGTGCTGGCGCACAATGATTGGAGCCACGTGTCATGGTTGTCGGCCTGGCCGCCGTCCTGCCATCAGCAGGCAAGTGGAGATCGTGGGGCAGTTGTCTCTGCCTTATGATTGGTGCCAGGTAGGCGTCCTTGAGTACTTTTTGTCTCCTGCATGTCAGGTGATCGTGGAGCACGATTGAGCAGGGTCAGAAGGGCGCTTATTGGCTCTTTTTTCTGCCACTTGTACTTTGTACTATTTTGGAACAGCCTTGCGCTGTTAACGCGCGAGGCCCTTGTTGAGTACGTAATAACCTCGCGCGTGGTATTGGTCTATTGCACACTCTTTTCGTAATGCTAAGTGTTGTTACTTGGAGCTTCTTGTTATTCCGACCTCGCGCCGTATTACAAGATGTGGTGTATCTCGCGCGAGATTGACAAAATAAGAAAATTGTTGGCTAAGGAGTATGGTCCCGCGCGACCCTGCAGGAGGATTGCGCAGCTTTTTGGGACCATACCTGTAACACCCTAAATTTAAAGCCATGATATTTATAATAGTTCGTACCATTTCTAATAAAATTGGTTACAAAACCTGTTTTACATGTCAAAGTTCATATTTTGCATCTAACTTAATTTCTAATAACCTAGTTGAAAACATTTAAAAGATGTTCAACAATGTGATTACAACCCATATACAAGGATTACAAAAGTTTTAAAATATAGCGGAAGCTTCATTTATCGTGTTCGGTTCTTGACACTGCTTGACCACCATCCGTAAGATCCATCTAGCCACCTAGGGTCAAAACCATTAGAACATTAGTTTTGACTTTGGGAAATAAGATTAAACATATGTTACACATTAGTTTAAATAGTAATAAAAAAAAATATAAATTTCCTGTCTCCACCGTAAATTACGGTATTACCGTAATTTACGGTGACATCTGGGAATTTCTGGTTCCACCGTAAACCAGTAGGATCCCACCGTAACAGATTTGCAGGTCACCGTAAATTACGGTTCCACCGTAATTTACGGTGAGTCCTGCACAAAACTCCCTTGTTTCAAATGCAGTTTTGCTAATTCTTTTATGCATCAAAACAACTTGATTTCACATAATTTGTTTAGCGACTGGTCTAATTTCTCCATACCTGTATTGTACTTATGATAATACTCAACCATTCTTATGCGGGCATGTCTACGGAATTAACTTACAAACTAAATTACGAGGCTTTTTATTTAGTCGTTTGTACTATTGTTATGCATCATATCTAAACCTTAACTCTTATATTAAAAGCAAAGTTTCTTAATTTGCTTATGATGTTCGCTACACGACTTACACATCATGTAATTCACGCCTTATATAATAGTGTCTTGCTTCGTGCTTATTACCACAACTTGTTTGACCCGTTTGGGTGCTGAATTTACACACCAATAAGGATATGCAAGATTTCATGCTTTTCATTTGTTTTGACCCGTTTACTTGTTTAAGAAACACAATCACTTTCGTGACACATTGTTCTATCCTATTTATCATGCTTTTCACTATAACATAAGAACGATAGTTAACCTAAATGTAACGAAGCAATAGTTTCGTACCTTTAGAGCACGCCTTTCCCCCGTGAATTCCCTTCGGCTTGTCCGCTTGATGATCCGGACTCTTTGCCTTATGATCCTCTTGTGATGAGGATCGATAATCTAAACTCGGATTTCGTTTTGGATCAGAATTTCATCTTCAATTTAAGAGATTTGTGTGATTAGGGTTCTTGGGTTGGGGATGTCGCCCCCTGCTCCTCTCTGATCGACCAACACCCTGGTTTGGGGTGTTTGGTTTATTTTTATTTGATAACTTTAATTAAGTTTTAGAGTTTACAAATTTGGTCCCTCCATTTTGCTCAACATATGGTTTGATAGCTTTTTAATCACTCTATAGGCTATTTCTAGACTAGTTAACTAACTAGGTTAAAATTTCTAGTTAGTAAACTCCCATTTATTTAGGCTTTATAATTCTGATATAGTGTTTTATATTTTCGGGATGTTACAAGTCCATCCCCCTTAAAAAGGGTTTCGTCCCCGAAACCAAAGTACGTACCAAATAATGTAGGGTGAAGACGTCGCATCTCCTCTTCGGACTCCCATGTAGTGTCCGAACCTTTCCTATGCTCCCATTTGACTTTGACTTGGTCAATTTGTTTATTTCGTAAACGTTTGACCTTTCTGTCTAAGATTTCAACCGGTCTCACCACATAATTTAGACTATTATCCACTTCGATATCGTCGTAATGGATATATGTCGTTTCGTCTGCTAGGCATTTTCTTAATTGCGATACATGAAACGTGCCATGGATCCCACTCAGCTCCTCCGGTAATTCAAGACGGTAAGCTACCTTGCCAACTCTTCCGATGATTTTAAATGGCCCGATAAACCTTGGGCTTAACTTCCCCTTCTTTCTAAATCTAATAACACCTTTCCATGGGGACACTTTTAGCATGACCATGTCACCGACTTGAAATTCAATTGGCCTTTTCCTTTTGTCAACATACGCCTTTTGCCTGTCTTGAGCCGCTTTCAAGTGTGCCCGAACTTTATCGATCTTTTCGTTCGTGGCTCGTACTATGTCTTGGTGAGCAAGTTCACGTGGACCCACTTCACCCCAACAAACCGGGGTTCGACACTTCCTACCATAAAGCAGTTCGTATGGTGCCATTTTAATACTAGATTGGTAACTGTTGTTATACGAAAACTCGACCAACGGTAGGTGAACATCCCAACTGCCTCCAAAGTCGATTATACATGCCCGTAGCATGTCACCCAATATTTGTATCGTTCTTTCACTTTGTCCATCCGTTTGGGGATGGTACGCAGTGCTAATGTACAACTTGGTCCCCATTTGTTCTTGGAAATCACGCCAGAAATTCGAAGTAAACCGGGTATCCCTATCAGACACAATGGACACCGGCACTCCATGACGTGCTATGATTTCATTGGTATAGACTTCTGACATCTTTTCTGACGTATAAGTCTCACGAATCGGAATGAAGTGAGCACTTTTCGTCAATCTATCCACCACTACCCATATGGCATCAAAACCACGATTCGTCTTAGGCAGTTTGGTTAACAGGTCCATTGTAATATGTTCCCATTTCCAAACCGGAATTTCTAACGGTTGGAGTTTACCGTATGGTTTCTGGTGCTCCGCCTTGACTTGTAAACATGTCAAGCATTTTTCCACATATTTCGCCACATCCCTCTTCATTCCGGGCCACCAATAATTTTGTTTCAAATCATTGTACATCTTGGTCGCACCCGGATGAATTGAATAACGGGATTTATGAGCTTCATCAAGTAGAAGCGCCTTTACTCCACAGGTATGTGGGACCCATATCCTTCCGGATCGAGTCTTTAACCCGTGATTCCCTTCCGACAAGTCTTTCAACTGTCCAATTATTCTTTCCTTCTTCCAATTCTCTTCTTTTACAGCTTCTAATTGCGCTTCTCGAATACGTTCAAGTATACCCGAAGTTACCACGAGTTGCATCGATCGTACTCGTATCGGGACATAATCCGCTTTTCTGCTCAGAGCGTCCGCTACCACATTTGCCTTTCCGGGGTGATAATGTATCTCACAATCATAGTCTTTCACCGTTTCCAACCATCGCCTTTGTCGCATATTTAACTCCTTCTGATCGAAGAAGTATTTCAAGCTCTTGTGGTCGGTGAATATGGTGCATTTTACCCCATACAAATAATGCCTCCATATTTTTAATGCAAATACCACCGCTGCCAACTCAAGATCGTGTGTGGGGTATTTCTTCTCGTGTATCTTCAATTGTCTCGAGGCATAGGCTATTACCTTGCCCCGTTGCATCAACACGCAACCGAGTCCCGATAATGAAGCATCGGAATAAACCACCATGTCTTCGACTCCGTCCGGCAATGTCAGTACCGGAGCTTGAGTTAGCCTTTCTTTTAGCGTCCGAAACGCTTTTTCTTGATCGACTCCCCAAACAAACTTTGCTTTCTTTTGGGTTAGCTTTGTTAGCGGCGATGCAATCTTGGAGAAATCTTGAATGAATCTCCTATAATATCCAGCAAGCCCCAAAAAGCTTCTAATTTCCGAAGGATTCTTCGGAGGATTCCATTTTGACACCGCCTCTATCTTTGACGGATCCACCAAAACTCCGTCGGCATTTATGACATGGCCGAGAAATTGTACCTCTCGTAACCAAAAGGCACATTTAGAAAATTTTGCATAAAGCTTCTCTCGTCTAAGTGCCTCTAACACTTCTTGCAAGTGGCGTGCGTGTTCAGCTTCACTTTTCGAATACACCAAGATATCATCGATAAACACGATGACCGACTTATCCAACATTGGCTTGCAAACCCGGTTCATGAGGTCCATGAAAGCGGCGGGCGCATTTGTTAGCCCAAATGACATTACGAGAAATTCGTAATGTCCATATCTTGTGCGAAAAGCTGTCTTCGGCACATCTTCTTCTTTGACCTTTAGTTGGTGATACCCCGACCTAAGGTCAATTTTCGAAAACCAACTCGCGCCTTGTAGTTGGTCAAATAAATCGTCTATCCTCGGAAGCGGGTATCGGTTCTTTACCGTGAGTTTGTTTAACTCCCGATAATCGATACACATGCGCATGCTCCCGTCCTTCTTTCTCACAAACAACACCGGTGCGCCCCAAGGAGACACACTCGGCCTTATGAATCCCTTGTCTAGCAAATCTTGAATTTGAGACATCAACTCTTGTAGTTCCGACGGTGCAAGTCGGTATGGGGATTTTGCTACAGGTTTCGCGCCCGGAATCAATTCGATTCCGAATTCTACTTCCCGTTCCGGCGGTATCCCCGGCAATTCTTCCGGAAAAACATCTTCATAATCTTGTACTACCGGTACATCTTCAATCTTCCGTGATTCTTTCTCGGCCTCATTTGCATAAATCATGAATGCCTTGCATCCTCGCTTCATGAGCTTGTGAGCTTTCAACATCGAACATACTATGGGGTTGCCTCGTTTTTCGCCGTAAATGGTGACGTGTTTTCCGCTCGGAGATGTTAGTTTTATCTCTTTGCGAAAACACACGACCTTTGCATGGTATTGAGATAGCCAATCCATCCCCACGACTACTTGGAATTCTCCCATAGACATCGGGATTAGATTTATCAAATATTCTTCATCATCGATGCTCAGTTTACAATTTTCACATACATCACAAACAATAAAGCTTTTGTTATTACCTATCTCTACTTCTAAAGGCACAGGTAATTTCGTTAGAATAAATGAAGGATGTCGAATAAACCCATATGAAACAAAGGATTTATTCGCACCCGTATCAAATAACACGTGTGCGGGAATTGAATTTACAGCAAATATACCTGAGACCACGTCAGGTTCAATTTTCGCTTCTGCAGCAGTTAGTTGGAAAGATCTTGCCTTTGCTTTCGGGGCTTCACCTTTTGGTTCTTGCCCATCCTTCTTTCCAACCAGTTCCGGGCACTCCGACTTCTTGTGACCCGTTCGATAACAGTTGTAACAAACCGTCACTTTTTCCGGGCATGACATAGCCATATGTCCCTTTTTCTTGCATATGGGACATGGCTTATCTTTGTAACGACATTCGCCCTTATGATTCTTCCCACAAATTTTGCAACCTGATGTACTACCTCTAGCGTCGGATTTCTTTGCGGATTCACTCGTTCTTGCTTTCTTGGCAGGGCTTGGATTCACATCTTGTGCCCTTCGTTCGCCCCGTTCTATACTCTTCTTCAATTCAATCTCCCTTTCCCGAGCAGCGTTAACAATCTCGGTAAGGGTCTCGTACTTTGAAGGGGTTATGAACTCTCTATATTCCGCACTTAGCATATTATGATAATAATAGACCTTTTGCTCTTCGTTCGTTATCAAATCATCACAGAACTTCATTTTGTCCATAAACATTCCCGTGATCTTGTCTATGGATTCACCTTTGTGTCTGAGTTGCATGAACTCTTCCTTGATCTTGTTTATGACCGCTTTGGGGCTATGGTGTTTAAGAAACGGCGTCTTAAACTCCTCCCAAGACATGGCCTTAGCCGCTTCACTCCCAATCTCCTTCTTTTTGTTGTCCCACCAATCTTTCGCTTGATTCCTTAGTTGACCCGTACCAAAGGCTACGTAGTCTTCTTCATCACAATGGGTTCTCTCGAATACCCCTTCGATGTCACTTAGCCATCGTTGGCACACTATTGGGTCAACCTCCCCATTGTATACTGGTGGTTTACAAGCCATGAATTCCTTGTATGAACAAGGCTTTCGTCCTCCACGCTTTTCCTTTACTATATTTGAATCATCTTCCAGTTTCTTGATTCTATCTTCTACTATTGATAAAACCGTGTCTTGGATTTTATCAATAAAGTCTGACAAACTGTTTTCGATCGCCTTTCCAACCTCTTCGGCAATCACTTCCCTCACTTGTTCGGTGACTCTTGGCACCGCATTATCATTGTCTCCATCAGCCATCTCGATTTCTGAAATGTTTACATGGATTGTTAAACATTCTATTTATAACACATGCTTTACTTGTTTTGATTTAATCAAGTTCGTAACTTGATTTAATCATTCTTGTTTTAACTCAATCAAGTTCGTAACTTGATTTAATAATTCTTGTTTCTATCCAATCAAGTCCATAACTTGATTTGATCATTCATGTTTCTATTTAATCAAGTCCATAACTTGATTTGATCATTCATGTTTCTATTTAATCAAGTCCATAACTTGATTTGATAGTTCATGTTTCATGCATTTCTTGCTTTTTGAGTGAGCTTACACACTCTTTTCATGCATATTGTCCATTTCTCATTTTATACGTAGTACCTAATTTATTAACAACACAAATTAATTCTTACCGGACGAACGATCAAGCGTGAACCGAACACTTATTGACAACCTTGAGCTCTGATTACCAACTTGTAACACCCTAAATTTAAAGCCATGATATTTATAATAGTTCGTACCATTTCTAATAAAATTGGTTACAAAACCTGTTTTACATGTCAAAGTTCATATTTTGCATCTAACTTAATTTCTAATAACCTAGTTGAAAACATTTAAAAGATGTTCAACAATGTGATTACAACCCATATACAAGGATTACAAAAGTTTTAAAATATAGCGGAAGCTTCATTTATCGTGTTCGGTTCTTGACACTGCTTGACCACCATCCGTAAGATCCATCTAGCCACCTAGGGTCAAAACCATTAGAACATTAGTTTTGACTTTGGGAAATAAGATTAAACATATGTTACACATTAGTTTAAATAGTAATAAAAAAAAAATATAAATTTCCTGTCTCCACCGTAAATTACGGTATTACCGTAATTTACGGTGACATCTGGGAATTTCTGGTTCCACCGTAAACCAGTAGGATCCCACCGTAACAGATTTGCAGGTCACCGTAAATTACGGTTCCACCGTAATTTACGGTGAGTCCTGCACAAAACTCCCTTGTTTCAAATGCAGTTTTGCTAATTCTTTTATGCATCAAAACAACTTGATTTCACATAATTTGTTTAGCGACTGGTCTAATTTCTCCATACCTGTATTGTACTTATGATAATACTCAACCATTCTTATGCGGGCATGTCTACGGAATTAACTTACAAACTAAATTACGAGGCTTTTTATTTAGTCGTTTGTACTATTGTTATGCATCATATCTAAACCTTAACTCTTATATTAAAAGCAAAGTTTCTTAATTTGCTTATGATGTTCGCTACACGACTTACACATCATGTAATTCACGCCTTATATAATAGTGTCTTGCTTCGTGCTTATTACCACAACTTGTTTGACCCGTTTGGGTGCTGAATTTACACACCAATAAGGATATGCAAGATTTCATGCTTTTCATTTGTTTTGACCCGTTTACTTGTTTAAGAAACACAATCACTTTCGTGACACATTGTTCTATCCTATTTATCATGCTTTTCACTATAACATAAGAACGATAGTTAACCTAAATGTAACGAAGCAATAGTTTCGTACCTTTAGAGCACGCCTTTCCCCCGTGAATTCCCTTCGGCTTGTCCGCTTGATGATCCGGACTCTTTGCCTTATGATCCTCTTGTGATGAGGATCGATAATCTAAACTCGGATTTCGTTTTGGATCAGAATTTCATCTTCAATTTAAGAGATTTGTGTGATTAGGGTTCTTGGGTTGGGGATGTCGCCCCCTGCTCCTCTCTGATCGACCAACACCCTGGTTTGGGGTGTTTGGTTTATTTTTATTTGATAACTTTAATTAAGTTTTAGAGTTTACAAATTTGGTCCCTCCATTTTGCTCAACATATGGTTTGATAGCTTTTTAATCACTCTATAGGCTATTTCTAGACTAGTTAACTAACTAGGTTAAAATTTCTAGTTAGTAAACTCCCATTTATTTAGGCTTTATAATTCTGATATAGTGTTTTATATTTTCGGGATGTTACAATACCCCTTCAAGTCCCCCCAGTCCAGTGCTGCACCATGCGCGAGGCAAATGGTTGGAGCTCTGGAGTTAGAAAAATAAGAGGTAGAATGATGCTTTTGGCTTTGGTAGACGTCGCGCGTGTAAGTTGTTAATTACTACGGCGCGGCTACCAGGCTTGGTGTTGGCTTTTTCATGAAGTTTCTAATGTTTTTGGGCGGGAGAAACCTCGAAGTTTGAATTTTCTGACAGGTTGGTGAGAAAGTCGCGGTTGGTGACGTTTGAGTTGACCCCTGACGGTTGTCATCAACTTGTCGCTGACGGTTCAGATTTTCGTCAGGAGAGTGCGGCCCACGCGCGCGTGGTAACCATCACTCCGGGAAACGCGCCCTACGTGGCGCTTTCTGGTTGGCCTTGCTTGCGGCGACTTCGGCACGGTTACCCATCGCATTAAATGCGATGGGTATATATATCCGGAGAGATTTGAGGCTCCCCACTTTTTCTCCTACTATTCTTCTTCTTTCTCTCAAAGCTTCTTTGAATCTGCAAGTTTGAAGGACACGGTTGCAGCAGATCTTCGAGTCTTCAAGAAGTGTCGTAGTAGACCTTCAACCCGTTTCCGAAATATTTAGGGTTTCTTTGCTGACTATCAATGGCTGAAGAACAACATGAAGATAATCCCGGAGAAGAAGGTCCTGTACCTGTTCTCCGGTGGGATCTAGGGCTGTTTGAACAGCTTTCCCGAAGTTTCCGGTTCCCACCGGAGTGGGATGCCCGGTACCCCGGCCAGAACCAGACGGCCGCTGATGCACCGCCGGGGTACATTACCTTGTTCGAAGACTTCTTCCATCAAGGTAATTTTCGGTTGCCGGCGACCAACTTTATGGCACATATCCTTCGATATTATGGGTTTCATATCTCTCAGATGAGCCCACCCGGAATGGTCCGGGTTCGACATTTTGAGTTCTTGTGCTGGGCTCATGGCATCGAGCCCACTGTCGAGAAGTTTCGAGCCTTTTATCAACTTCAGAGAAATATGGGCTTCTACTCTTTTGCCAGTCGTGGCGCCGCCAAGAAGGTATTGCTAAATCCTCCCAAGAGTTTTCATGACTGGAAACCGAAATTCTTTTATATTCGAGAGGAGGTTATTCCCATTGCTATGACGTTCCGCGATTGGAATGAAGCGATTGTTAAAGAAGACTTGCCAATCCCCAAGACCGAGGCTTGGTATCGGGAGCTTACCCCTACCCCTAACCGGGTGTTCGGGGAGAATGTCTTGGTGGCGGCGCGGATGAGCGACCAATGGCTTCCTGATAGCCAGGAAGTTCCTATCTTGATGATCGATGATAGAGGTTAGTAATTTCCTTATCGTCACTGATCTTTTTTCGTTGCTTGATTTTTATTTATGTGATTTGTCGTGTAGAGGCGTGTTTATATCAAGCTGCCTTTGCCACTTTTGGTGGTTCCATGAGTGTGCGCCCGCTTCGAGACGGAGAGGAATACTGGTATCACCAGATAAGGGTTAACTTTATGTACCCTGTTGCTGATGCGTTTGCCACGCCGCCTACCGCCACTGAAGGTGCGCATATACCTAACCCTCGTCCCTTGCGCTCTATCACTTCTGCTGGGAAAGAGGTTGTCTATCTTTCCAGCGAAGAGTCTGTGGGGTCTTCAACCGGGGAGTTAAGTTCCTGGTCTACCATCTTTGCAGGTGTGTTGCGCGACCTGGGTATCGACCCTGAAGAGAAGAAGAAGAAACCCCCAAAGAAGAAGAGGACGGGTGAGCCCGAAGTGACAAGCAAGAAGGGCGGGAGTAGCCGCGCAGCTGCTGGTAAAGGTAGTCTTCGTCTTCGTCAAAGTGACTTAAAAGATTATGTGATAATTAGTGACTCATTAGAGGGTTTGTCGCGCGTAGGCGAAGGTAAAGACGGAGCAGGTCGTTCAAAAGGTGAAGGTGGCGCGGGTTCTCGCAACCCGGATGCTGGCGCTACTCCTTCCTCTGCTGAGCATGCGGAAGAGGAAGAAGAGGAGGAAGAAGAAGAAGCTGCTGGAAAGTTGATCAGCAGAAAAAGGACCAGGAGCGGGGCGACTGCTGGTGTGACTGTGGCGTCGAAGGCTGGAGGAGCTCTGGTGCTTGGTAAACAGAGCAATTTGCGCTCACTCTATCAGTTCTCTCCTGGTAAAGTTTGTTTTTAGTTCTTTTTTTTGTGGCTTTCCTTGTCTTGACCCTTTGATTTATGTAGAGGGCAAGAAGAAGACCCCTGAGAAGGGTGTTGTTTTTACGGAGCCAGAGTCAAAAAGGCCTAAGATTATCATCAAATCTTCCGAGACTGCTGGGGCTGAGCATGACAAGGGCAAACATGTGGCTGAGGTCGATAAGGCAAAGGCTGCCGAAGAGAAGAAGAAGGCTGATGAAGAGCGTAGGAAGAAAGTTGATGAAGACAGGAGGAAGGAAGCTGAGGCGAAGAAGAAAGCTGAGGAAGACCAGCGCCAGGCTGAAGAGGCGCGCAAGAACAAAGCTGCTGAAGAAAAGAGGAAGAAGGCAGAGCAGGAAAGGAAGAAAGCCGATGATGAGAAGAAAAAGGCTGAGCGGGAGAAAAGAGCTGCTGAGAAGGCTCTTGCTGATGCTGAGAAGGAGAAGGGAAATGAGAGAACCCTGGAGAAGGAGAAGGAGAAATCTGCTGCTGAAAGGCCTGTTGGTATTTCTATTACCAGAGGCGCGGGTTCAGGTTCATCTGCTGGTCGGGGTGGTGTGAAAGCTGGCGCGCCTCCGCGCTCTCCGATAGGCCCCCGGGATACAGTGGGGGATATCTATTACAAGTCTTACACTGAAGAGAGTCGCGGTGACGCTCCGCACAATCCGCCTTGGGGTTTGAAGTAGAAGGATACTTTCCTCGAGTTCGCGCCTTGCCATGACTGGCTGGTGAATTCGATTCCTCCGGGGGAGATGGATCGTCAACGGGCGCGGACTCACAGTGGGCTCTATCATGCCTATGTTGTTGGTGAAGCCAACACCCGCGCCGCTAACCAAGAAATTGTCCGGGAATGGCGAACCATGGTTAGGGAGAGGGATGATTGGGAGAAGTATCGCGATCGCATACTGAGGCGTGCTGCTGACTTGGAGAAGTCTAGAGCTGCGTTTGATGAGCAGAAGGCGAAGTTCGAGGCTGACCGAAAGTCTGAAGAGTGGGGGCGCGAGGCCCTGAAAAATAAACTTCATACTGCTGAACAGCAACTGGCTAAGGAGAAAACCGAGTTCAAGCGCATATGTGCGAAAGATAACGAGCGCGCGGCTGCGGATCGTAACAAGATTGTCAACCTTGAAGCCAAGGTTGTTGAGTTGACCGGCAAGGTCGAGGAGGCGCAAGCTGCACAGGTTGCTAAGGAGCAGGTTGAGGTTTGTGCAACTTATACCTTTTCTCTGTACTTTGCCTTATAAAATAGTCTAAGTCCCTTTATTCCTTTTAGGTTGAGTTGGCTGAGGTGAAGGCTCAGTTGTCAAGCAAAGATAAGGACCTGCATGCCAAGGATGTCGAGATTGCGGAATTGAAACGTCGCCTGAATGATCAGGTTGATAAATGCGAGTCCTTGGAGATTGATCTGGAGGCTGAGAAGGTTAAGGCCGCAACTGCTGAGGAGGCCAAGCAACGAGCTGAGGAAGCGCGTGATGTTAGCACTTCTGCCCTCAATGTAGCACAAACTAATTATGCTGAAGCTCAGGGCATTGTTGACACTCTCGTTTCTGAGGCCGAATGGATGCGCGCCCGTGGAGTAGTGCTGGTATGTTATCCTTTTTCCCTTCCAAAGGGTATATTGTTAGAAGTTGTTTTTAATGCGCAAACTCTGCTGTAGATTGCTAACTCCATTCTCAATGCTGGAGAGCTGGATCGTGCTGTCGTTGCTTTGACCGATGCTGCGCGCGCTGTTGGTCACCGAGGAGGGTACCTAGAATGCGCACAACACGTTGAAGAAGCACTTGGACAGGAGTTTGACGTCAGTCATTGTTCGGTTACCGACCAGGCTAGTGCCGCGCTGACACGCGCTGAACATGCTTATGACCACTTGTCACTGCCTGTGATGGATCTAGTTGCCAAGGCTTTGGAACATGATGACTGGTGCCAGCGCCTTAAGGGTATTCTTGATCCACCTATAACGGTTGAGTTATCAGATGAGGAGGAAGCTGGGAATGATGGCGATGATGAAGGCGATGGTGGCGACAAGCATGATGGTGATGATGTTTGAGATTGTTTCGAGTAGATAGGTTTTGTATGGCCTTGTGCCTTGTGAATTTCTGTAAGTTTCTGATATAACTTCTTGCGCAGTCGCGCCTTTTAATGGATGACGTTTGCCTTTATGCAATTGTTGCGATTTTGTTTGAACATGACTTTATTCCGTTTCGTTACAATTATTGCATTGTTGTTAGAAACTTAGGTTAAGTTAGCGAGAATAAATGTAAGCATGGCTCTTGTGTGAGTAACTGCCCGGTCTCGCGCTATGTTCGCGGAGGACCTTGGAGGCATGGCTGGAGTGTTTTCTTGCTAATCAGAAGTTTAACATGCATTTGTAACGAAAGAAGTCAGTCGTGATAAAAGAGCATGTCGTATGCTTTCATTGATTAAGTAGGCGCTTAGGCCAAGATACATTGCGTAAGTAGCAAAATAGGCGCTTAGCCAACATGAGTAATTACAAAGGCGCGTGGCCAACATGGGTGGGTAATGGCGCAAGGCCGATAGTAGTTATATATAGCACTTGCGCAGTTGTTGCGCATTCCACGTGCGCGGAATGATGTGTCCGTCCAGGGTGCGTAATTTGTAAGCCCCTTTCCCTAGCACTTCATGAACCAAGTATGGGCCTTCCCATTTGGGTGCTAGTTTTCCTGGGCGTTCCGCGTTTGAGGCTTCGTTGTCTCGAAAAACATATTCCCCTGGAGTGAAGGTACATATGCGGACTCGCGCATTGTAGTACCTTTCTAGTTGCGTTTTGTACTTGGCTTCTTTGATTCGCGCAATTTCGCGCCTTTCTTCTAGCAAATCCAAGTCAAGACGACGCTCTGCCTCGTTGTTGATTGCGCTGACTGCTGTCAACTTCTGCCGGGATAACCGCTTCTGAGCCATAGACTAGGCTAAAAGGGGTCTCGCCGGTGCTTGTCTTTGGCATGGTCCGGTGGGCCCACAAGATACTTGGGAGCTCATCCACCCAGCCTCTTCGCTTCGTGCCCAATCGGGCCTTTATCCCATCGACGATACATTTGTTTACACTTTCGACCTGTCCGTTGGCCTGAGGATGCGCCACGGAGGAGAAAGTGTGTTCTATCTTCATCTCCTTCAACCACTTCTGGAGGTCCTCGGACGCAAAGTTGGTGCCGTTGTCTGTTACAATCTTGAGTGGGAGGCCAAACCTACAGATGATGTGTTCCCAAATGAACTTGCGCACCATCATGGCTGTAGTTGAAGCAAGGGCTTTGGCCTCCACCCACTTTGTGAAGTAATCGACGGCTACTATTATAAACTTGACGGCGCCTGGAGCCTCTGGGAAAGGTCCCACCATGTCGATTCCCCACTGCTGGAAAGGCCAAGCAGTGGATACGGGAATCAGGTCGTTCTTGGGGCGCAGGGTTTTCGGAGAGTGCCGCTGACAGGAGTCGCACTTGCGCAGCTCCTTCAGGGCATCAACATGCATCCCTGGCCAGTAATATCCGGCATTCATGATCTTCACAACAACCATGCGTGGTCCCGCATGGATGCCGCAGATTCCTTCGTGAATCTCCCTTATCAGATAATTCGCATCTTGGGGGTCCACGCAGCGCAGTAGTGGCCCCAAGAAGGACTTGCGGTATAAGATACCACCATTCATTTCGTACTGCAGAGCTTTGTTCTGAATCTTTCTTGCCTCTGCTTTATTCTCTGGGAGTATTCCTTCTTTCAAGTACTGAATGATAGGGGTCATCCAGGATGGCTGCCCTAACTCAATCACATTGACGTGTCGTAACAAGACTGAAGGGTTCTTGAGTACCTCAATCCTTACATCTTTGGCAAGATGTTGGAAGGATGTTGAAGCAAGCTTGCTCAAGGCGTCGGCTGGTTTGTTTTCGGAGCGATTGATGTGGATGACTTTGTGAGACTTGAATTGTTGAAGCAACTCTTTTGCTTGTTCCAGATATAGGGCCATGACTTCACCCCTTGCATCGTATATACCGTTGACTTGGCTGGCTATCAAGAGTGAATCAACATGTGCTTGTAGATTTTTAGCTCCCATTTTGATGGCGAGGCGCAAGCCTGCCAGAAATGCTTCGTACTCCGCCTCGTTGTTGGTGTTTTTAAAGTCCAACTTGATGGCGTAAGTAAATTCATGATTTTCGGGGCTTACGAGGCGCAATCCAGCTCCCGCGCCATCTTCGTTTGAAGCCCCGTCAGTATAAAGCATCCAAGTCTCGTTTGTCGTGTCTTTCACTGGAGTTTCAACAAGCTCACAATCCTTGATTTTATCAGCTGGGACTTCTGTGATGAAGTCCGCTAGAACTTGACCCTTGATAGCTGGGCGCGGCCGGTACAGAATGTTGTGGCCTCCCAACTCGATTGCCCATTTGGCGAGCCTTCCTGATGTTTCTGGTTTCTGAAGTATCGTGCCGATATGGAAATTGGTAAGTACGGTGATCACATGCCCTGTAAAATATCTGCGCAGCCTTCGGGAAGCATGCAGCAGCGCAAGAACCAATTTTTCCATCGTGGAATATCTCGTTTCCGGGTCAGTGAGTACCCTGCTGACATAATAAATTGGAGTTTGAACTCCATTTCTTTCCACTAATAACACCGACCCTACTGCCTTATCGGAAGAGGATAAGTACAATACGAGTGGCTCTTTTTCAAACGGCGCGGTCAGGGTAGGAAGTTCGATCAGACACGATTTCATTTGCTGGAAAGCCTTTTCTGCGTCGGGTGTCCATTTGAACTCTTGCTTCTTCACACAATTGCGCAGTGTGCTGATAAAAGGGTACGACTTCGCGGCGTGATTCGACAAAAAGCGGTTAAGCGCGGCGAGGCGGCCGGCCAACCGTTGCATTTCTTTGATTGTTCGCGGCGATGGCATCCGTTCTATTGCCTGGACTTTTTCTGGATTCACTTTGAAGCCGCCGTTGGTGACTATGAAGCCTAGAAACTTCCCTTCTTCCATGCCAAAAGAACATTTGGCTGGATTCAACTTCATGTTTACGCTGCGCAATGAATTGAACGTTTTCTCGATGTCCTTCAACATTTGGTCCTCTTCGGGACTCTTGACCACTAGATCATCGATGTAAACTTCAATATGCTTTCCGATGTCACCTGCGAAGGTCTTGTCCATCAATCGTTGGTATGTGGCGCCAGCATTTTTCAGGCCGAAAGGCATCTTCGTATAGCAAAAAATCCCCAGATCCGTGCGAAAAGCTGTCTTGTCCTCATCCTCGAGCTTCATTTGAACTTGATGGTACCCCTTGTAGCAATCCAAGAAGCACTTCCATCTGTATGGCGCGAGAGAGTCTATCTTTTTGTCGATCTCAGGCAAGGAATAGCAATCCTTAGGACATGCCTTGTTGAGATCGGTATAGTCGACGCACATTCGCCATCCGCCACTAGACTTCTCTACCATTACGGGGTTCGCAACCCAACTCTGATAACGTACCTCTCGCAGGATGCCGGCTTTAAGTAACTCGCAAACTTGCTCATTCATTGCTTTCGTCTTGTCTGCCCCTAGGCTGCGCCTTCTTTGGACTTTCGGCTCAACCGAGGGGTAGGTGTTTAAACAGTGCTCTGTGATGTCGCGCGGGACTCCGGTCATGTCGGCCGGGGTCCAGGCGAAAATATCCATGTTCTTGAATAGGAGCTGCTTGAGGCGAGTTCTGATATCTGGTGAGATAGCGTGACCTATCGTCACCGTTTGCTCCGGATACTTGCGATTTAAGACCCATTTTTCGGGCTCGGTTGCTGAAACCTTTGCCGCTTTTGTTGGGCGCATCTCTTCTGTTGACATAACTTCCTTCTTCGCATAAACGATTGCCACCCCCGTCCTGGTTGGGAAACCAATTGCTGAGTGGGGGGTGGAAGTTATCATATTCAGCTCACCTTGCGTTTCTCTCCCGATCAGTACGTCATGTCTTGACTTAACAGGCATCACCATGAAGTTAACGTTCGTTGTCCTCGAATGCTTCCCGTCAGAGAGTGTAACGGGGAAGCTAATTTGGCCTAACGGGAAGACCATTTCGTTGCAGAACCCAGACAGTGGGTAGTCAACTGGTTCGAGTCTCGCTTTGTCTTCGTCGTCGAACTGGTTAAAGCATTGTTCATAGATGATGTCTGTTGTACTTCCCGGGTCGATGAAGACGTATTCAGTTTCATAATGGCCGATGATACCGGTGATGACGATGGGTCGTGTGGCTCGGGGACCCCCGCGCACCACCGGGAAGATAACTTGCTGTTCTTGCCATGAAGGCTCATAAGGCCTCTTGCCTTTTTCTCGTGCGCTGTATCTTGGTCCATTGACCATGTGTGTCTCCAGGCGTCGGACCTTCTTGTGATTTCCTTCATCGTGGCGATGGAGCTGTCGCGTCTCTTTGCGCACATTCTTCACTAAGTGGCTCAGCTTTCCACTTTTTAGTGCTTTCTCGATCTCTTGTCGCAAGCTGTAACACTCATCTGTTAAGTGGCCTGTATCCTTGTGGAAATCACAATACAGATTGGGGTCTTGTCCCTTTTTGTTCGTCATAGGCCTGGGAGCCTTAAAATCATGGTTCTCCGTCATTAGCACCTCTTTTGGTGTTTTTATGAGCGGAGTCCAATGCTTTTCCCGATTATCATCTCGGACTGCCTTTCTATAACCAATGCGGTCAATGGTGTCACGTGCGTCTTCCTTATAGCGGGATCGTTCTTCGTAACGGGGTCGATCGCTATAACCGCTGGAGTGGTTGGCCTTCCACCCAGGGTTTTTGCCTTTGTTGCGCCTGCTGTCATCGCGCGGGGATAGTTGTAGTTTCGTGCGAGAGACTCTTCCGTTTGCGCGACTATCTTCGCGGCTTCCATGAGTTTGTCCCACTCCTTTGGCATTCCATCTTTCCCAGTGATGGTTCTAATCAGGCTATCACAACGGATTGCTTTCTTGAAATGGCAGCGCATGAGTTGTTCACTCACGCCACCAATCTCCAAACATTCTTTGTTAAAGCGCATAATGAAATCTTCCAGACCCTCATTATCTCTTCGCCAGATATCTTCAACTTCAGCTGTGTCGCGCTGGTATCGCCTTTGCTGACTGAAGTGACTCAGAAACTGGGTCCTGAAATCTACCCATGATTTTATTTTTCCCGGAGGAAGGCTGTCGAACCAGGCGCGAGCAGCCCCCGTTAATGTTTGGATAAACAAATGACACCACATGGGCATGTTCCAACCTCCCATGCAGCCCACGCTAGTAAACACTCTGACGTGATCGTCTTGATCAGTCAATCCGTTGAACTTTCCGACGGTCGGAGGCAACTTTTCTCTCTTGAGCGGCGCTAGTGCTATCTTTGGAATGAACTTCAAGTGCTCTATAGCTTCTTCTGGTCGATAGGCGAGGCGAAAGTCACGCTCCGCCTCCTCGGTATAACCAACGTGTTGCCTTGGTTTGTAATACTCGTGATTTCTTTGCAAACGATTGAAGACCGAAGATTCGTCATCGTTTTCCCAGTTTGGATCGTTCGGGTCAGTTTCTTCCCACTCATCGTTCATGTTGCGCGGCGTGAGCCGGCTATGAACTGGGCCTCTTCGGGAATTTGACGGTTCGTCATAGTAGCTTTCTGTCTCCCCCCGCGTATCGCGCGTGTCCTGCACGCTTAGTCTTCGGGTAGGGGGAGGTCTGTTGGCTCTTCCTTGGGTATTTTGCGGTGGTTGCATCGGGCGCGGCCTGTGACTTGGGCCGGTTGGTGTAACCAAGGAAGGTTCTGCCGTTAGAACTGCTTGTTGCGCGCTCAAGGATTGGTATGCCGCGTTAATGGTGGCGAGTTGCTTGGCGTACCATGAGGCTGGGGTTTCGCCCTCTGGTAGCCCCAATAGCGCTGAGATATTCTGAGGTGGAGCTGGGTTCGATGGTCCAGCACCGTTGTTTCCTGGGGTAGTTTGATTGATGCGGGTGAAGCTCCCGCGAGGACCCCCGGTGTTGGCCATCTCGATCTCGCCGATTTCTTCAACGTGTTGGGGTTGGATGTTTTGATTATCCATCCCCAACGCTGCGTTAGGGTCTGCTCCGAGACCAACAAATTCGGGAATGATTCCTTGACCAGCCATGATCGAAGGAAGAAAAGCCGTGAAAACTCGGGAAATAAGAAGATGAAAGTGGTTTGTAGAAAAAATCGGTGGGCGCCAATGAAGAAACACAGAACTAATTAGGGGATAATCAGTTTGGTTTATGTTCCTTGCATAGTGGTTAATCTTCTTATGGATTCCTAAGCTCCTTAACGACCGTGGTTAACTGCAAAACAAAACACCGTTACTCGTTAAGAGGGGAATGTGGGGGTTTCCCTCTTAACCGGGCTCCGGCGTGAGAATAAGCGACTGTGCTTTGGAGATAATTAAGTATTAAGTGAGAGAGTAGAGGGAATGGAATGTTTTAACCTGTGGAGTGAGGTCTCTATTTATAGCCGGAGAGGTGTAAGAGGATATGGGCTGATGGGCCTTGGGCCGGAAGTCGACAACTTGGGCGATATGCTCTTTGTCTCACTTGTCTCGACCGTTAGTGGCTTCTGGGAGTTCTTTGGTGCTGGCGCACAATGATTGGAGCCACGTGTCATGGTTGTCGGCCTGGCCGCCGTCCTGCCATCAGCAGGCAAGTGGAGATCGTGGGGCAGTTGTCTCTGCCTTATGATTGGTGCCAGGTAGGCGTCCTTGAGTACTTTTTGTCTCCTGCATGTCAGGTGATCGTGGAGCACGATTGAGCAGGGTCAGAAGGGCGCTTATTGGCTCTTTTTTCTGCCACTTGTACTTTGTACTATTTTGGAACAGCCTTGCGCTGTTAACGCGCGAGGCCCTTGTTGAGTACGTAATAACCTCGCGCGTGGTATTGGTCTATTGCACACTCTTTTCGTAATGCTAAGTGTTGTTACTTGGAGCTTCTTGTTATTCCGACCTCGCGCCGTATTACAAGATGTGGTGTATCTCGCGCGAGATTGACAAAATAAGAAAATTGTTGGCTAAGGAGTATGGTCCCGCGCGACCCTGCAGGAGGATTGCGCAGCTTTTTGGGACCACGTGTCCTAATCCTATTGCTTCCTATCCTTCCTAGCCAAAATAAACTTCGTATTTGATCTTTTCCCTATTGTTATAATTATTTTTTAGTGTATTTTATTTATCTATGATAACCTTTTATATACGATACTTTACAAAATTTGGGACATGTCATTTTATACGTCTATTTTTTTCTACGTCTTGATATAAATTTTACTCAAAACCGATTTGTGGATAGTAATGTACAAGTAATCGAAGCATATCATACCTACCTCACCTTTTAGTTTTTTTTATATGTAGTACTTTTCTTCATTCTAATAATATAATATATTGCTTACATTTTATCTACGTTTCGATAAGAGTTTCGTTCGAAATCATACGGGTCAAACATAACGTTTTTTTTTTGTTCTTTGTTATGATGAACGGAACATCTGGTATTTATTTCTATGGTTAAAAAAAGTTGTATTTGCACCGATATTCAATTTTATCTCTTTCGGATGCTATAATGAGTGTATGTTTCGTACGGGTGCCTTAAAGAATCGAACTGATACCAATCAAAAGCCCGTCGCAAAGCGCAAAATCTCACTGGTTAATTAGAAAGGGGAGGAAGAGTGGACCTCATGTTGACCCCTAGCTTTGTCATGTCACTCGACAAACATCTCCTTCCCTTTACCATGTGTGGTGTACGTTTTGTGAGTTTGGAGTAACTGTAAGGGTGCACTTTATGTTTGTCCTTTAGCTTCTTAGGTCGTTTTCTTTCCACTTGACCAAATTTCTATCATGGGAAAAAAACCAACAACATCTACTCTCTTACGTGGCAAAAATACACACACCAACGTCTGTATAATTAACATCTATTGGTTTCAATGTATTCGATTAGGGTCTTGCTATTCACACACCCCCACCTACCCCTTTGTCTATTCACACACTCCAGTGTCGAGCTATGGCCAGAGCGCGGCGTTTTGGTCCGGTCAACCAGACAAAAGACTGACGGGTGTCTGACGGGTCTGTTGACCTGACCAAAACGCCGAGCTTTGGCTGCATTTTGGTCCTGTCAACCAGCCAAAAGACTGATCGGGTGTCAGTCTTTTTTCTGGTTGACAGGACCAGAACGCGGCCAAAGCTCGGCGTTTTGGTCCGGTCAACAGACCCGTCAGACACCCGTCAATCTTTGTCTGGTTAACCGGACCAAAACGCCGCGCTCTGACCATAGCTCGACACTGAGGGGTGTGTGGATAGACAACATGGGTGTGTGAATAGACATGCCCATTCGATTAATTGATGTTACAAAAGAAACTCTTTTAGGTAGACGTAAAATTAGTGACATTGTTTCTACAGTTTTCATAAGTGTGTTAATGTTTATATAACTTCTTAAATACTCATATTAAAAGACTGATCTTGTTATATACCCATTATTAAAATCAAAAGCCCCGTCGAATCAACAAGGTAGAACTATTTAACGTGACATAAAAATCCACGACACAACGAAACTAAACGTATTTGTTAACATGAAATGATGGAAATGGAAATCCTAATTAATTTCGCTAAGGACTTGCGTTTACTTGTCCTTTCCCCGACACACATTTTTCAATCTTTCAGCTCAAAGAAAATTTCATGTATTGGTTTCATTGTCCATTTATTGTTTTGACATCTTGAATAAGGTCATGCTGAAAAATAGTAAACTAGATTAATGGTCATCAAATGTGTGTTATTGCTTATATATTAGTTCTTAGATCATTGTATATCACATTTAAATAAAAATAATTATCGACTAAACAAGGCTAAACATATTTGACATACCATAAAACCTGATTACTCTTAAACTTCGATCTCATTGTTGTAATTTATAGATCAATTCACGTGATTTGCCCATTTCATTTCAATTAATACTCCTAGAAACCGTGTTCACCATAACAAGCAATTTATGTGAACCGCTGAACATGACACATTAATTATAGATGAGTAAATTATACAGATGATTATTTTGGATTACATGAAATTATTAGTTTGGCTGACGTGACGTCACTTTTGTAGGACATGGGGTGTTTTCGGGGGTGTGACAACATGCTGGTGGCCTGGTGGGGTGTGAAGAGGCTAGGCGTTAGCCTGGTAACGCCTAAAGGGGCGGAGGGGTGGGACGTGAAGGGGAGGCAGGGGTTTTGCTCGACATGGCTCCAACGTGAACGCCGAGGGGCATGAATCAACTACATATAGCCTAAGTAAAATGATCAAAGTACTCTCTTCCCACTTTCTTAGTTTATTAATTTTAGTTGAAGAAAGGATGGTCCAAGTAACAAGCTTCATAACTAAAAGGTAGCCACCTCAATTTGAATCTTACAAGACTAAACTGAATAAAATAGATAAATTATTCGTGAGATTTACTCACATATAAGTAAATGTAACTTATAATCATGACCATAATGGATCGATTGTTATATCAACTTCAACATTTTGTTAAAGTTTTTCAACAAAAAAGCAAAGAATAACAAATGAGTAAATTTCTGTTTTCTCGTCCCTGTGGTTTGTCAATTTTAACTAGTTTAGTCCAAAAATCTAATTTATAACAAATCCAGCTCTGAAGTTTGCATTTCTTAACGCTTTTCATCCCTAAGGGTGCTTTTTCATTTAGTTCTTAGGGATGAAAAGCGTTAAGAAATGCAAACCTTAGGGATGGTTTTGTTATAAATTAGATTTTTGGACTGAACTAGTTAAAATGGACAAACCTCATGGACGAAAACAACGAAAACAGAAATTTACTCATAACAAATAAATACAAAAGCTACACTTTTCATCCTTTAGGTTGTAACAACATATTAACAAAAAGGATGATGCATTTTTTTTTTATTTTTTTTTATTTTTTTTATTTTTTTTTTAGGGCAAGAAAATGGGTTTTATTTATTTATATATAAGGCCAAACAAATTACACCAAGATAGCCGGTAAGCGGGCAACAAGCTGCGCCGCTACCCCCTTTTGAATAGCGAAACCTAACCTAGTAAAAACGAAACCCCGATCTCTAGGAGACGAAATGTTGCTGTGAACAACCCGTTGGACCCGTTCAAGAAATCTGATGGCTTCTGGGACTAGCGAGCCAAAGGTATCAAAGGCAAAAGGGATAAAGGAATGTTGATTTTCGAAATTGAAGGACAAAGATTACAAGTTAATACAAAAAGGATGGATCTGTAATTTACATTAAAACCAAATTTATATTTATAACTACAATGATTTTGCAATTATATAAACTCAATGTCCAATGCAATGCAATATGCCTTGAGAAAAAGTGAAAGTAAGTAAAATCAAACATCAAATAAAACTACAACACTTTGTCTTATTGGGAGGTAACATCCCCTCGCTTCAATCTTTTTCATGTGCAACTATATTGGTGGCCCAAATAGTCTCTCTTTTCTTAAAAGCACCGATATGCCACCAACTCAAGTTTTCTTCTTTCCTTTTTTTAAATATGGCACATTTATAACTTATTTACTTTAAAATAAATTTCATTTAATCTTTTTTTATGTGATAGTAGTAGACTCGAAGCCCGTAAAGAAACATACATATGGATTACTTTCTCCTTCTAGGTAGACCATGTGTAGTGGTACACATGAATAATGCCTCCACCTTAGGACGTTTTGCGCCATGTGGCAGTCCAGTTAGTAATGAGGCGTTTTTCATAAATTGGTGTAGTGAGGATGTGAGACATTATGTTAAAAGGGGTTTAATAATATAATTAAATAAAAAAAACTATCAAAAAATGTTATTGGACAAAAAACCATCAAAAAGGGTGATTGGTCAACACACAAGGGGCTCAAGCGTTTTATATACAACGCCATTCAAACTTTTGGTTGAAAAATGCCCAGGGGGCCGTTGTTGGGCGAGTTTGGGCAAAAAAAGCCCAAATTTGGGACGACTACGGGTGGTCTTAGGGTGTTCTTTGGGTTTTTTTCTTGGGTTTCGGGTTTTTAGTCGAGTTATTCGAGTTTTCAAAAAATAAAAATATTATCCTATGACCTAACCATTCTAGGTTTGGGTTCTTCGGTGTTCGGATTTTATCGGGTCGGCTTCGAGTTGGTATGGCTTTATCAGCTCCATACTGTTTAGTTCTTTGGGCCATGTTGTTCGAACTTTTGGCGGAATGCTCAGTTGACCTAGTAGACACATTATGCAATATCTTTATAAGGGTCTAATTGGGCTCGATTACTTCCATTGGAGTTGTATATTGTATTCAACTAGTTTTTGGGACCCGCACGATGCAGCGGGACCGTTATACCGAACAAAAAGTAACATAAAAACATTAATCCATGCACACGCGTTAGGACACGTTAAATCACAAAAAAATAGACTGAAACGTAAAATATTGAAAACAATAACCAACTCGACTTAGCGCACGCGCGTTACGAATGAGCTTTTAAACCAGAAAAAAAAAAGATATAAAATGAACAAAAATAACATAAAAACATTAATCCATGCACACGCGTTAGGACACGTTAAATCACAAAAAAATAGACTGAAACGTAAAATATTGAAAACAATAACCAACTCGACTTAGCGCACGCGCGTTACGAATGAGCTTTTAAACCAGAAAAAAAGATATAAAATGTTGAACCTTATTAACCGCTATTTTTTCATTCTATTTGATATATAAAACACATTTAAAAGTGTGATCATAAATTCATAATTAGCTTATAAAAATAGTTTTTTTTTTCTTTTTTAAAATAGAAATGAAAAAGGAAAAAACTAAAAAAATATGAGATAGAAGTGGGAGACAACAATCACAACATGGACCAATTAGCTAAGGACATAAAGGAGTGATGACTAATAAAAACAAACAAAAATTGAATAGTATTATTATGAAAGAATATATTATTTGAAAGAGTAAAATGCACGGATAGTCCCTGTGGTTTTGCAAAGTTTCAGCTATAGTCCCCAGATTTTGGAAATTACACTCATAGTCCCTGTGGTTTGACAGTTTGTTACGCGGATAGTCCCCGGAGTGGATGGGGGTTAGTTTTCTCAGTTAAGTTGGTGTAAAATGACTAAAATACCCTTAGGATTAAATTAAAACATTAACCCTTTAAACCCTTGTATCTCTTTCATCTCACGCACACACAAACACTCACTCACCAGTCACCACCATCTGCCGCCACCACCTGCCACTCCACCACCATCAACATCTCTACCACCTTAATTCCCTCCTCCATTTCAGAACTCACCGTCAACCACATTTAAAGAGAGAAACGACAAGAGAGGGAGACAAATCAATCAGGAGAGAGAGAGAGACAGATCAATCAGAGAGAGAGAGAGACGCATAAAAGGCCCTAGAAGATGGTTGAAGACGGTGGTAACTGTAGCAGTGGTCGGATCTATCTGCAGCAGCGATGGATGGATCTGATTTGTTCATAGGGTTTCCAGTATTGGTGAACAGGAAGGTGATGATGGGTGCTAATGTTAACATAAAAGGTAAATTCAGTCGATTAACTGGTTAAGGGTTGAATCAGACAAGTAAATTCACTCACCAGTCACCACCAACTGCCGCCAAACTATTTCAGATTCAGATCTGAAACCTCGAGTTCAATCAGATTTCTTCATCATCAACAAACTATTTCAGGTTCAACAACAAATCAGATTTCGTGTGCTTCTTTCTTCTGAAACCTGCAACAACAATTCAAATTTCATGTACACCACACTTCATCTTGAAATCTGTTTCTGATTTGGGGATGGGTGGTTGATGGTGGAGGCGGGTATGGGTTTAGGAGGCGGAGGTGTTGTGGTGGAAGGGGATGGCGGTGGTGGGGAGTGGTGATGGCGGCAGGGGAGGTGACGGTGGTGGTGGTTTTTAGTGAGAGAGAGAGAGAGAGAGAGAGTTAAATCTTAAGCTGAAACATTAACCCTTTAACTAAAATACATATATGTTTTATATATTTAAATACTTGATTTGTTTATTTTATTTTATATTAAGGGTATTATAGTCATTTCACACCAACTTAACTGAGAAAACTAACCCACATCCACTCCAGGGACTATCAGCGTAACAAACTGTCAAACCACAGGGACTATGAGTGTAATTTCCAAAATCTGGGGACTATAGCTGAAACTTTGCAAAACCACAGGGACTATCCGTGCATTTTACTCTATTTGAAATTTATGGGTAAGAAGTTTGAAAATTTGGGGTAATTGTATTTTAAGGCAGCATTGCTTTATAAATTCTCTTTCACACCATTGACCATTGACTTTATAAGATACTTAAATTACCCATGCTTAGTCACTTGTATAAAGAGCAATAAACACTTGCACATAATTGAACAGTGTAAACAACTCACAAAAGAATTTTGCAAATTAATAGTGGTAATTGAACAGTGTAAACAACTCACAAAAGAATTTTGCAAATTAATAGTGGGGAAATTAGGATGTTTTTGGTTTCGTTGTCAATAGCCAACACCTTGTTGGGTTGCCACTTTGACGTTATCTTGTAATTGTTTGTAGTTGAGGAACGAGGAATGAAAGTTTGTGTTGCATGTTAAAAAAGATAGCATATGCAAAATCTGATTACGAAAGTGGTGGTAGCATAGGAGCACCTGCCACCAGTGGCGAAGCTTGCCGGAGAAAACGGAGGGGTCGGGCGTATATATACCCAAAAATTTCTATAGAATCGGGGGGTAAAAACGTATATATCCAAAAATTTCTATACGAAAACTACATATATAACACTACTGAGCGAAAAATCCCGGGGGTCGGGCGACCCCCCCCCCGCCCCCAAGAAGCTGCGCCCCTGCCTGCCACAAATTAGAGGTGTTCAAAAAATCCGGATCCAAAATTGTATCCGAAATATCTTAAATTTCGGATATCCAAAAACCGGATAATCCAAATTTTCGGATTCGGATAATCTGATTATCTGAAAACTAATATTTTTCAAAAAATATATACAGTATATGAGCACTATATTTAGTATGAATTACAATAAAAAATAATAAATAATCGGATTCGGATGTGGATTTATGAATGTGTTTTGTTTTTAATGTTGAAAATTTAGAAAATCGAATATAGGTTTAGTTTTAATCTATAGATGATACAATTTTTTTATAAATTCGGATATCCGAATAATTTTTGGATATCCGAAACCAGATAATCCGATTCTGAACACCCCTATCTGGCCCCTCGTACAACCAACATTATTCGTCTTGGCTACTAGGAGGTCACAGTTTTATTTTTGGTCGCCTAGATGGAGACTATCTTTCATAAGATCACAACACCTAAACAAGTGGTATCATATGAGGTAGGACATTATTCAGTAATTCTTATGTGAACGAACGATATGATTTCTCTAGAGTTCGTATTGTTAGTTAAAAAAACATCCAAATGCTTACCTTTTCTTTGCTCATGCCACGAACATCACAATAGTTTTGGTCTATGATTATTGGGTTGTCGATTGCATCAAATTATAAGTTTCTTAAAAATAAAATGTCGAATGTTTCCTCGTCCAACTTGCCAAGTTTTTATTCGAGCTCCATTTGTTGTTCCTTTAAATGACGAATCCCTTATCTGAATGTTTTCTACAAGCACCATTTCTCCACCCTTCCCTAAGCTCCCTATGTTGTTAACAAAATTTAGATATGATAACTATGTTTTTACAATAATAATAATTATGGTAAAGCTATACTTTTAGCTATTTTTTTATTAGTAGCATACAGTCCATAACAAGATTAACTTAAATACAAGTAAATGAGTCAAAGTTATCACCTTATACCATGGCCCGATCCACATTCTATGTTAGATACATCAATGTTAGAGGAATAATCTCTTATTGAAATGCAGTCAACGCCTACCAAATTGTTTAACGTGCACTTTTATCATATCAAAACTTTATAATATGGTGATAACACTACAATACTTATTTTTAGAGTAAAATGCACGGATAGTCCCTGTGGTTTTGCAAAGTTTCACCTATAGTCCCCAGATTTTGGAAATTACATTCCTAGTCCCTATGGTTTGACAGTTTGTTACGCTGATAGTCCCTGGAGTGGATGTGGGTTAGTTTTCTCAGTTTAGTTGGTGTGAAATGACTATAATACCCTTAATATAAAATAAAATAAACAAATCAAGTATTTAAATATATAAAACATATATGTATGTATATATCACCACCTGCCTCCACCACTTACCATCAGCCGCCACCACTTACCACCAGCCGCCACCACCTGCAACTCCATCAACATCAACATCTTCGCCACCTGAACTCCCACCTCCATCCCAGATCCCTTCATCCAGCACATTTAGAGAGATGGAGATCGATTAGAGCGAGAGATAAAGAGACGCATAAGTTACCAAGAGTTCATCAATAGTGAAAACTCTCGTTTCATCTCCTTCATCGTTCATCGGAACACATTTACCCTCAAAATCTCATCATGGAGATTTTTCTCACACTAATAATCAAGATCCAACATTAGATATCTCAATTTAAAACCCCTCTTCCAGTGGCTGGTGTCCCCTTCTCAAAACAAACATAAAACAATATGTTCTTACCTTATCCATCGGTTGCAGCCGGTATCTCGTCTCCGCGACCATAGATCCGATGAGTATTTATCACATGCAAGGACCGATTAATGTCGGACTCACGCCGGAGACCAAACTGTCGCTGGAAACATACCCAACATTCATCGATCTGCAATTGCAGTGGAGATCCGCCGTCGTTTTGCCGGGCTTCACCTCCGGTTGACTCCTTTATTTATCCTTCTTTCCCACACAGTTTCTAACCTTGTTTCTCTCTCTAGATCACCCAAGAAGGTTCCATGTGTTTCAGATGTCGGAAGCAGATTGGGGTTATGGGGTAATGGTGTCATGGGGTAATTTTTCTTATATTTTAATAAAAGTAAGGGTATTATAGTCATTTCACACCAACTTAACTGAGAAAACTAACCCACATCCACTCCAGGGACTATCAGCGTAACAAACTGTCAAACCACAGGGACTAGGAGTGTAATTTCCAAAATCTGGGGACTATAGGTGAAACTTTGCAAAACCACAGGGACTATCCGTGCATTTTACTCTTATTTTTATGACAATTTTAACAACCGTATGACAACATAACCGTCAAACTACAAGGAAACACCGATATTGAATACTTGCATTAATAGAAAATTTGGTTAACTAGAGGGTGAAGCGACTCCATCTAGTTCATAAAAAAATTATATCTTGATATTCATAAGACTAAAGGGTATGGAGAGGATGGGCTTGGAGGGGATGAGCCTCCACGTAGGCGGCTCGTGGGGGATGAGCCTCCATCATATTTGAGGGGGATGGAGGCTCGTGGGGGATGGGGCCCCACCTCATTATTTTATAATTTTCTAAGTTTTAATTTATTAACTTAATAAAAACTTTATAAAAATTAAAAAATACAACATAAAACAACATAAATAATTTCATTTCATAACATAAAAAAAAATTACATTTCCTAAAAAAAATTACCGAAAAATAAAAATAAAAAAGTACATTTCCTAAAAATAAAAAAACAACCTACGACGACCATTTTTTCATCACTTCTTCCTTCATCCTCCGATAAACCACTCGTTCCTCCTCCGGAACCGAGTCGAGATCCAACCTCATAATCCTAAAATTCTCCGCTCGAGCTTGGTCGGCCGAAACGGTTTTAATAGTCAAAGAGGGTAGCAAACTTGTCCCAATTATTGGGTTGGTGATTTTGATGACATGAGAAGATTGGATATGAATGTCATCAGTGTTGGGGGCTATCTTGAGGAGATTGGATTATCACATTACCAACATCAAACCCCTTGGAATCCATTACTAGTACACGAGTTTGTGGACTATTTATTATGTAAATGCTGCTTAATGTGCCCTCATTGCATGATAGAAATTTTAACACTTGCACTAGTTTTACTTGCTAAATATTTTACCATCTAATTAAAATCAAGTTTAACTCTTTAATTTAAGGTTTGACGTGTAATTAGAGGTGTTCATAAAATGTTAAAAAATATCCGTATCCGAAAATTTGATCCGATATCTGAATCCGAAACAATCCGAAAATTTAAATTTATTTTTTATCGAATATCTGAAAATATTCGAAATATCCAAAAAATATCTGAAACATCTGAAATACCCTAAAATATCCAAAATATCCGGAAATATTCAAAATATTCAAAAATTTTTATTTCGATATCCAAAACTATCTGAAATATCCGGTTACAAATACTAAAAAATAATAAAAAGTTAAAAAATAATTAAAAATTTGGATATCAGATTCACTATCCGATCAGATATTCGGAATTTCAGATACAGATTCGTATAGTGAAACTAGGTATCCTAAAATTTAGAATATCCGAAATTTGGATATCTGATTTTTCAGATATCCGGTTTTGAACACCTCTACCACAAATGGTACTGCATAACAAGTAAATTGCTTAGAAAACATAATAAAATTCTTAAAAGGCTCACCAAAAACTAGAAACCTATAAAACAAAAGTCCAAGAGGTGCACTATCAACTATTTCAAGGTAGGATTCATCGTGAATTTGAATATGATCTTGAAAGTTGTTTGGGTTTTTTATGGGTGAACCCGAATCACCAAAATGATATCCATTAACCAAACCGTTTAGGGTGAATCGTGTTCTGGTTTGCTATACATCGGGGCCAGGTCATTTGGGAATGACAGTTTCCCGAGTCGAGTGGCATTGGGTATCGGATTTCAAATAAATTAAACACCCTTACTACTGACGTGAGGTCGAAGTCTCACGCAAATTTAATCCAATTACAACTAATTAGCTAGCGGTAAGTAGGTATCGAACACAGGGAGTTTGTGGAATATGTGCTATCTCAATGTATATCTAACTAACTAAATTAATCTAAATTGCAAGAAATGTAAATTTCAATGTTTGGGTTGATTGGTTTTAATTGTCTAGAATTACTAAATTAGAATACAAATCAAAGTCAAGTTTTGTAACAGGATAAGAGGGTAGTGATCATCCCGAGTTTCAGGTTTTAATTGACAACTAGCGTTCATGTTCAACTGGAAAGAACCACATAGACATGGCTCATGTAAGATCAATTATTTGTGATGAAAGGGAACTAAGTACCCGGATTCCTAGAACGCGAGGTTGTTACCCGATGATCAATCAACATATATCTAACCCTAATCCCTCCCATGATATCTCGATTGCCAACGGCACCAAGAACGTATGGTTTAGAACTATGATCAAACACACATCAACAATTTACAAATAATCATTCATACACTGTAATCAACTAAACAACACATGCAAAGTTTATTACTCCAGAAATTAGAGATCAAAACATAATTGTCACAAGTAAAACATTACATTCGAGGATGATCACCAACGAAATTAGCCTTCCATAGTTCGGTGCATCATCATAACACAAAGTTTAATGTTCAATACGAATCAAAAACACAAACCGAATGTTTAGAATCTTCAAGAACACAAGGAAAACGGCCCAAAATCGCCCCTATCATGCTCCCAAAACCGAAAACAATGATTAGATAATCAAAAGTCTCCTCAAATGGTCATTAAAAGTGAGGAGTTACACTTTTCCGATGAGCCTACCGTAAGCTACGGTGGCTACTGTAGCTTACGGTAGCTTTCAAGTGGCTACGGTGGGTCTCTACTGCCTTATGGTGGAAGAAAAATGCTGGGGGCTACCGTAATTTATGGTAGCTCCCTTAAGCTACGGCAGCCTTCAGCATGCAATTTTGTTTTCTTCATAACTTTTTCGTTTCAACTCCGTTTTCTTCACCGTTTTCGCCTACGTTCTCGTAATTTCGTCCTCTATCATGCTACCTTCTTAATTATTCAATTCCAATAAATTATTTTTTTCATTCATGCTCCATCTTTCAATCTCCAATCCAGCCGCGCCTATTCAAAGCTTCATTTCCACACTTTTAAGTTCCGAATGTACCTGAAACACAAGCAAACGTAGTCATCTAACTCTAGACAATTACTCGATTAAATGTAGGATTAAAATACCATTTATAGCACTTAAGGGTCGTCCTACGGACTACCCGTCACATCCCCACACTTAACTGTTGCTTGCCCCCAAGCAACTCATCATAAACAACTCATAACTCCTCAAGCGATCAACATGACACAAGCAAACAAATGTCCTCATTTTACTAACTTTTCTTAAAACCGCAGATAACACACCCCTCACAATAACTCTCTTCTCGGTGACAAATAAAAACTAGCCAAGATAAGCTAGCTCACACTTAAAGTAAACAGGTGGTTGGACGACAATAAGCTTGTAATTAAATCGGTACTTCGCCTAAATGATTTGCTAAACATGCACGTGAATCAAAGGAACTTAGAGGTTGTAACGTGGAAAGGCAAATGGGTAGGAAATGGAAATACATATGCGAAGTAGCTAACGATTCAACCCGGTCTTTTATTTCTAACTAAAACAAAACATAAACAACTATATACAAACTATCTCATTCATTTTTTTTTCATTTTTCATTGCTTTTTCTCTTTTTTTTTTTTCTTTTCTTTTCATATCACTTTTTTTCTTTTTTTTTTCCTTTCGATTTAACAAACATAACAAACAAGCATACTAGAATAAGATGATTATACTAATAGACCAGGTCAAGTACAGGTTAATTTTTTAAGAGAAAGTAGGCACGAGTTAACAAAAGATCGGCTCAAAGCTCAAATGGGCTACTAAAGTCCAAACCCCCGCCCCTCTCGCTACCATGCTCATATATATAATTTATGAGGTCCAACCCCCCAAATCCCACACTCGCACTCACCAAGACGAGGCTACCTAATTGCCCTAATCCTTTTCGCATGCATATCAAGCTAAGGCCTCAAACCGCATTCAAGCACAAGTTCTAATGCACCACCACCCATTGCCACTCTCATCAAGAAAAAGTGTATTCTAATAAATTCAAGTAGTGGCTCAACTCTCACCAAGAAAGAACAAGGGGATATGGGTTGCTGGTGTGTAATGCAATTTAATACTCAACTGTTCAATTTGGACCATTTTTCGCTTGATTTTTAAAAGATTCACAATTTTTTTAAAATTTCCCCTCATCCCCACACTTGAGATACATTGTCCCTAATGTATGGCTTTGGAAGGGAATGATCGCTAAAAATCAACTTACATCAATTTTTGCTTATCCACTCAAACCCAAATTTCTTTTTGTTTTTTATTTTTTATATTCTTATTACTAAAAACACCACCAACTTTCATAAGTCATAACCCATCACTAAACATATCAAAGCATCACCCATCTGCCCAACCATAAACTTAAACATGAATATAAATACACATGTACAAAATGAGAACAAAACACGACCTGATCAGTAAATTAGCAGTGTTGGTAGTGATGCATCCGTGGTGATCGAACAAGAACATAAGCGTCTCTTGGATTCTCTGATATCTCAGCCAAACTTGAATCATTACATCCGCGAGGATTGAAACGTAGTAACCTGCCAAAACACAAACACAACACCAAAACAAAACCAAACAAACACGAATACAATACTCTACATCTTTGGGTTGCCTCCCTAGAGCGCTAAGTTTAAAGGTCTTCAGCCAGACCATACCTGATATGCGTTACGGTGATCTCAATGCACACTTACCCAAAACATTTCCAACGAATGCCCAGAAATTTACATGCCATCTCCATAAGTTTGTCAGTATAATTGGCATGTACAAACTGCACCTGCGGGTTTTGCTAATACACTTCATGCAATATACCCTGATGTCTTGTAATTTCACCCTTCTCATATTCTTCCTCGAACCCTCATCCCCACACTTGTTAATTTGAATGATTAATATGGGAGGAGGTTCGGTACAAATATTAATCTCATCAGACTGTCCTGTCTCATCATCTGCACACACCATCTGATCCACCAATGACTCTTCATCAGATAAAGGACTCATTGGTGTGGTATTGTTCTCCACAACCTCCTACTTCATGTGAGAATAATCTCTAATATCATCAGGTAATGGTGAGAGGCGTTGGTCTATCTCTATCTTCATTTTTAAATTCTGACACTTAGAAACTAAACAGCTGATTCGATCTTCATCGGAAAGGTTGGGTGCTGATAAATACTGCTCGAGTTTGGACAAAGTTACTTCCAATATAGCAAGCTCTTTCTCCTCCTCAGTCTGATAAGTATAAACACCCTCGGGCTCAGAATATTCTCCGGGATGATATTGTCGATATCCCTGATACGATCTTAAGATGTGCGCATCCATCATTTTTTTATTCCAATACTTTGGGTTTTCTGAATACACCGTGCACACATCATAATCATAAGTATGATCACGACCACAATAGAAACATAGACCATCTGTCCTTGTCTCATAATAAACATCCTCGTCCCGATCATATCCATCCGAGTAATAAACATCCTCCATTTCTGATTCATAATCATCAAAATGTGATGGAGGTGGAAGCTCTGAAACATAAGACACCAGTTTTCCAAGTGCCTTCCTGTATTGGGCCTCGTGGCAACCGATACACGGATGACGTGGACCCCCGCACAATATACACGTAGAAAAACTGAAATATGTGTAATGCTCTGTCATCCTGCACAACACAACTCAACTACCAAGTGTAAATCATGAACATCAAAGAAAATCTTTTTGGGATTTTAATTTTTTTTTTACTAATACACAAGATAACACACGTTGCGCACTAGTCCCCGGCAACGGCGCCAAAATTTGACGTGAGGTCGAAGTCTCATGCAAATTTAATCCAATTACAACTAATTAGCTAGCGGTAAGTGGGTATCGAACACAGGGAGTTTGTGGAATATGTGCTATCTCAATGTATGTCTAACTAACTAGAATAATCTAAATTGCAAGAAATGTAAATTTCAATGTTTGGGTTGATTGGTTTTAATTATCTAGAATTACTAAATTAGAATACAAATCAAAGTCAAGTTTTGTAACAGGATAAGAGGGTAGTGATCATCCCGAGTTTCAGGTTTTAATTGACAACTAGCGTTCATGTTCAACTGGAAAGAACCACATAGACATGGCTCATGTAAGATCAATTATTTGTGATGAAAGGGAACTAAGTACCCGGATTCCTAGAACGCGAGGTTGTTACCCGATGATCAATCAACATATATCTAACCCTAATCCCTCCCATGATATCTCGATTGCCAACGGCACCAAGAACGTATGGTTTAGAACTATGATCAAACACACATCAACAATTTACAAATAATCATTCATACACTGTAATCAACTAAACAACACATGCAAAGTTTATTACTCCAGAAATTAAAGATCAAAACATAATTGTCACAAGTAAAACATTACATTCGAGGATGATCACCAACGAAATTAGCCTTCCATAGTTCGGTGCATCATCATAACACAAAGTTTAATGTTCAATACGAATCAAAAACACAAACCGAATGTTTAGAATCTTCAAGAACACAAGGAAAACGGCCCAAAATCGCCCCTATCATGCTCCCAAAACCGAACAAAATGATTGGATAATCAAAAGTCTCCTCAAATGGTCATTAAAAGTGAGGAGTTACACTTTTCCGCTGAACCTACCGTAAGATACGGTGGCTACTGTAGCTTACGGTAGCTTTCAAGTGGTTAAGGTGGGTCTCTACTGCCTTATGGTGGAAGAAAAATGTTGGGGGCTACCATAATTTACGGTAGCTATCGTAAGCTACGACAACCTTCAGAATGCAATTTTGTTTTCTTCGTAACTTTTTCGTTTCAACTCCGTTTTCTTCACCGTTTTCGCCTACATTCTCGTAATTTCGTCCTCTATAATGCTACCTTCTTAATTATTCAATTACAATAAATTATTTTCTTCATTCATGCTCCATCTTTCAATCTCCAATCCAGCTACGCCTATTCAAAGCTTCATTTCCACACTTTTAAGCTTCGAATGTACCTGAAACACAAGCAAACGTAGTCATCTAACTCTAGACAATTACTCAATTAAATGTAGGATTTTTGTTGCAGTTTTTCTTTACATTTAACTATAGCACTTAAGGGTCGTCCTACGGACTACCTGTCAACTACTTATTACAAATTAGAATGACCGTGTTCGATCAATAGTTAAATGTAAAGAAAAACTGCAACAAAAAGGAAGGTGATATGTAACAATCCTCTTTGCCATTTGGCTGTTGATTTAATAAAAAAATCTTAAAAAATATTGTTACTCGATGGTAGTAATATATATACATGAATAAACTTTTGTTTAGTTCCTAAGTGTTGGTTCAAATTGTAAACCTAAGCACCTGTCAGATTCTCCGGCCAGCTTCATCGATCACCACACGTTCCACACAAAGGTAAGATCGTTTTTTATGCAAGTCCTCTCTTGAACCAATCGTTATGAACCACACATAAATCATGAGTATCCAGGGATTCCGACAAGATCCAAGGCTTCCAGCAACTATGAGTAACTATGGGGACGTTTATTAGAAACTATAAAATTTTGAATTTGTAATTATCTGTGGTAGGCGAAGGTGTCTGTTACGATTGTGGTGTTGGCTTGTGATCCAAGTGTTGTGGTATAACTTTGAGCGTTTTAGACTTTGGAGTCGGTCTTAATTGTGTGGTGCATGTGATGTTACATGTTATACATGGGGGTTGAGTAGGTTATGAGTAATAGGATAAATGGCCTAGTTTCGAGCTGAGTTAGTCGTAGGTCTCGGTATGGGTGATTACTAGATCAAGGTATTTTGCGAAACGTTGGGAGTTTTGGGTAATTGAAATGTATCGCAGGAACTGTGTTATAAATGCTTGAGGTTGATTTAGCTGTTCAAATCTAACTGTTATAACTCATATAGCGTAGTTAACTTTTGCATGTATGTTAGTTTGATTGCAGGTACGTGGGTGTAGTACGTTGGATTCTTGGCTAGTAGATGGAGCTACTTGTGATATGTGGGCTTGGCATTTGTACCGTTTTCTATCTTGAACTAAAATAGGATGTTTGTCGAGTTTTACTCTAGCTTAAAATGTTTTTAATTAAGTTTTTCTGTTACGTATTTTAAAACATGATTAGCTCTTTAAGCTATTACGTGTGATGATATATAGCTGTAAGGTGGTGGATTTGGGGCCTTGCAAATCTACTCATTTCGCACATACCCTTTAAATAAATTATAATTAACAGTCATAAAAGGTTTCTTCATTGTAATTTTAATCTCTATTCGCTAATATCTTTCCATTTCCATTGCAAACCTAAGTGCTTGTCAGATTCTCTGACTAGATTCCTTGGTCACCACGTGTTCCACACAAAGGTAAGGTCGTTTTATGTGCAAGTCCTCTCTTAGTTGACCGTCAAATAACTTAACAATGGGGAGGGCAAAAAGGTAATTTCACCAAAATATGAAACATGTCCAACCTTTTAATCCTCAAGCTTCTTTCATAAGCTACAATCCACTCCTCTTCTCCCCCAAACCCTCCTACTGTCAATATCGACCACCAGGGATCGCATATATGATGCATATCTAATAGCGTAACTATAACTGTTGTTGTTGGTTAGTTTGGTCTGGTCATTTTTGGGTTTTAGTCGTTGATGATTAGTGTTAGTTACAACAATTTAATTGGGTTACTTGGGTTGGTCAAGTTTTGGGTCTGTGGGATTAGTGATCAGGGGTAACCCATGTTTTGAATATGTATGAATGTTCTATGACTTTTGAAGGCTTTATCAATGACGATGAATGAATTATTTGAATGCTTATACGGTATGCTACATATGAACATGTACTTGATTGAACAAAACCAATGCATTTAACTGTAATGGGGTTTTGATGTTGAGGCATGTTTGACTTTAGTTGTATGTCTTTTGATGTTCAAACATGAGAACCAAACATGCTTGACTAACATAGAGGTCAACTAAGGTTAAGTATGTTTTACCAAATGCAGTAAGGTGTTTGGAAATTGAGTAAACAAATGCTACAACAGATATTACAAATTTGTTCTTACTAAGTCAAACCTATTTGAAGTAAGTGTTATTAGTAACTGTAGTAAACAAAGGTCAAACATAACTTTCTAGTTCTGTTCAATAAGTCAAATCCATTTGAAGTTAGAAAAGTTAAGCCAGTTTGAAGTTCAAAAAGTCAAACATGTTTAAAATTTGGTTAAATGTGTTATTACGGGCTATTGTTGTTGTTGTTGTTAATACGTTCATATTGCAGGTTAACTAAGGTTAATCGGTGCTTAGTTTGTAGATTAGGAATTCTTTTGAATACGGAGAGAATATATGATTTATACATTCAGGGAGGGACTGAAACTGTAAGTAAAGTTATGGGGGTAAATTTATCTTTTCACTGAATTACAAACGATCAGTTAGTGAGAGGGACTTGATTGCGAGCAATCGACAACCACATGGACTAAAGTGTTCGTTCTTTTCAAAGGGCTGAACTTGTGATTGGGTGTAAAACTGTAAATCCTATAGATTGAAATTGTACTTTACTCCATAATTTATAACTGTCACACAAAAGCTCATTTTTTAAAGACATATTTTAATGACTATGGGGCAGTTTGGCAACTTCTGAATGGTTAAGTGTTGAAATAATAAGAGGTCTGAACCATTAAGTGCTAAACCAGTAAGAGGGAGGTCTGAACCATTAAGAGTCAGTATAATTCTTAACTGTTCAGAGGGAAATGTGACTAATTCAGATTAGAGGTCTTAGCCATTCAGACTCAGTATAATGCTTAACCATTCACAGGAAAATGTTTGAACCATTCATACATCTACTCGCGAAACAAACAGTCTGAACCATTAAGTACCGAACAGGTACAAAGTCTAAACCATTAAAAGCTAAACCAACAACCCCTATATGTGTTAATAAATTACATTATCTATATTAATAGAAACTACTGATGAACAGTAGCTTTCTTTTAGAATATTAAAACAAGTTTTTTAGTTAACTGATTCCATTTCTTTAACATTCAATTCAGCCATGATTTAAAAAAAAGCATCGCAACTTTCCTTTGATTAACATATTATTTTCTTTTGCAAAATAAATCTCATCTTTTATGTACAGTTGTAATAAAGTTAAAACCTATTTGCATATTCGTAAACTTTAAAATTATGGGTATATAATATGTGATGCATACATTATATAAAACTGATACCTTAACATACAAATATATGATATTTAAAAAAACACATGTGTATTATTAACAAAATGAAAATGAAAAAATAATCATTTTACTCTTTTTGTTATTTATGAGATTATAAAAAACAGTAACGACATGATTCAAAACGTGTGTATATCTATATTTTAGGATGTTTAGCCTACGGTAACGTCACAAACTGATCTGACTTTGACTAAACAACATCGGTAGTGGAATTGGTACCATCGGAATAGTTACCAATTTTTGTTTTTATGGCCTTCGATTGATGTACAACGGTTGATACAAAGAGTGTCGATGTCCAAGTACCGCAATAAACCGAACCGATACCGACTGAAATCCCGCCGCATCGCGCGAGGGAATTCTACTAGTTATATATTATTTAAACCTTGCAATACACGAGCTTTTAAATACATAATTTTTTTACCAAGTATATATAGTATTACATTATTCAACTCGTGTAATACACGTGATTCTAACTTAGTTTTAAATAAACGGTGTAAAGTAGAAGTAATATTTGCCGTTAAAATGGGAAGGTCGGTAAAAAAAATGTAATTGTTTTAACTTTCATTTCACCACCCACATTTAATTCTTTATTTTTTTTCTCTAATACTTTGCATCCGTTAACTTAAAAAAAAATGAATACGCAATTGTGTATAATTTTTTTCGACATTCCGATATAATTCTTGTTGAAAAAGTAGTTGTATTCAAAGTAGAGTATTTTTTTATTATAAAGTATACTAGTGCCGATACCGTTCCGGTGCCGTGACGAACTGAACTAATTCCTACCGAACAACAATTCAATATTGGTTCCGGTATTGATATTATCGGGACCACGTTTTTATGGTTCCCAGTTGATATAAAACACGTGTCGATAGCCTATTGGGCTTATCTCTTTTGGTTGTTATACCATGTACCCCTATCGTACTGTAAATGCCGAACCAATATTGACCACAACTGTATTATTAAGGGCATGTTTGGCTAAGCTTTTTGAAACAACTTATTGACTTATTGGCTTTTTGAAAAGTCATAAGCTCCAAAATGATGTTTGGCAATGAGGTTGTATGTGAGGGGGAAAGTGACTTTTCTAAAAAGTCACTTCATACTAACTTTTCCAAAAAGTCAATAAGTTGTTTTCAAAAAGCTTAGCCAAACATCCCGAGACTCATTTAACAGGGGAGGGGAGGGAAAAAAGATGAAAATATGAAAAACCATGTTCCCGAGTTTCATTTAACAGGGGAGATATATTCATCCTCCCAAATTGGAGAGATTAGGAGAGAAAATTTTCCCTCCCCTCCCCTGTTAAATGACTCGGGAACATAGTGTAAAAGCATGCCTCAAAATAGATAACAACCGGTAAACAGGGTCCGCTTACGGTGCCAAAATGCTGCTGTATCGCACCCGAATCTTCAATTTACCCGTTTCATTCTCATTGGGAACTTTCATCAAACACCTTGAGCGCGCCACAAATCTCAAACCAACGGTCATAACCAGAAGATCCGCAACCACAAAATGTTCAATCGTCAATGCCTCCCACTTCGAAACCCTAAATCCTCTACAACAGCAACAAGTCCACCTCTACGTTGACGCTCTTCTCGATTGGAACCAGGTGATTTTATTATTTACACTCAATTTATGTATAATTTATCCTCAATTTATGCATAGTGTTGAACTGTTGTAGAAGGTTGACTGATTTTGGGGTTATGTCATGTAGAAAATGAATCTCACAGCGGTTAGGGATGCAAATGATGTTATGGATAGGCACATTGAGGACTCACTTGCGATTATACCTCCGATTCGAAGCTCGTATGTATCGAATTGTGAATCTACCGTTGAAAAACTTAACTTGGTAGATGTTGGAAGTGGTGCTGGACTTCCTGGATTGATATTGGCCATTGCATGTCCTGGTAAAGCTGATCTTTTAACCTTAATCTTGTTGTTTGTGGGTGATATTTGTTAATTCATTATCTGGTACATTGATTTTATTAGATTGGTTGTATAGATTGGAAACTGACGCTTTTAGAGTCGTTAAATAAGCGGTGTGTGTTTCTGGAGCATGTGATTGGGTTGATGGGATTATCTAATGTTAAGGTTATCAGAGGAAGAGCTGAGGTATGCTTTTGTGGAAACTGATCAAGCATTCGTGTTATCTTTATCAGTCACTTAATTTATGGAATTGTTGGTTTAGTATAAAGAAATTGTACTGTCTTCAAAGAATTAGTACTTCAGTCTTATGTTTGGTTAGATTATATGCATGCTTGGTTTAACACAAATATATGTCGAATTTCTCGTGGTTCCCTTTTCCAGCAAAATGCATAATATCTAAATGTTGTTTTAGGGCAGGACGTGGGACAAAATCTAGAATTTAGAGAAGTATATGATGTTGCAGTAGCGAGAGCTGTTGCAGAAATGAGGATATTAGGTACATACAATTTCATAGACAATTAGACAGTCTACAAATGTTTCATATGGTGTCTGATGATCTAGTTTTTGTGCCTTTGTTTAAACTCCTTTTTGTTCTTGTAAACCAGCTGAGTATTGTCTTCCCCTTGTTCGTGTTGGTGGATTGTTTGTTGCGGCAAAAGGTCATTCTCCAGAGGTACATGTGCTATATTTATCAAACTTATATGTTATTATATTTCGTTTCTCCTGATGTACATGCTTATTAGAATTTCAAATTATTTGAGCAGTTAATATATATGTTCCTCTGCCTGTATATTTTATTTACCATAACACTTCAGCAAAGGATCGTTTTTTTTTTTGCTTCATGGCAGATGATGAAAACCTCCACAATATCTATTTTATGTTATGATAAAGAAGTATATGATCGTTTTTTTAATTCTAAATTTGTTTCTAGTTTTGTTATCTTGTAAGTTTTAAATAGTTTGTTTAGTATTCTTATTGGTTAATAATGGCAGGAAGAAGTAAGAAGAGCCGATAAAGCAATTCGAGTCATGGGGGCTTCCTTGTTACAAACATGCTATGGTATTCACATCTCGATTCCAATCCAGATTTTGTATTCTTATCTAGGTGTATGCAAACATTAATCTGAAAAACTTGTGCTTTTTTACATTTGTCACATAGGGTGTTGATGAGCTAAATAAAGTATAACCCCTTTGTGAAGTTTATACTCAATCTAGTAAATCTGGTTCTTGGTGACTTAAATAATTTACAAAGTCCCATTATAGTTAAAGCTGCATTAAAATTTAAAGATAAAAGGTCTCATTATATAAAAAGCTTCAATCTTTTTTCTGTAATATTAGTTGGTAAGCTATTCATAAATAGTTCAAAATTGACAAACTTCAATTGCAAGGCCCCATTCTAAATTTGTTATGCATAAATGTAATTTGGTAGTATGTAACAACCATTCATCTACTGTTTTTTTCCCAGTAAATTCACACAGCCCGTATGGACAGAGAACGGCGATTGTCTGTTTGAAAAATGGCCCGACCCCCAAGAAATATCCTCGTGATCCAGGTACACCCGCAAAGTCACCACTGTAGATAACCCAAATGTTATCCTGCTTGCTCCTCTTTTATTGATTATTGTTTTTAGATCGTATTGGTAAATGTTTTTTTATTATATTAATTCCACCATTGTAATGGAGATGTTATAGAACAATTATTGTAAACCATATATGTTAAACATGATAAAGTGCATGGAAAACTAAACAACAAACGACTCGCAGTATGATTTCATACAATACAAAAGTAAACATAAAATAAGGAAGTCCTTTAACCAAGGTTTAAAGTACGGAATTGTGCCTCGAGGCGTTTCCCCTTTGCCTCATGAGGCGTACGCCTCAAGTAGAACCGAGGCAGAACTAAAAATAAATATAAAAATTATATATCTTATAAAAAATAAAATACTAACTAATTTCATCATCAGATTCATCAAAAACATTAAAAACACACGTAAAAAAAGACAAGAAATGTTTGAAATTTTTTTTTTTTTTTTTTTTTTTTTTTTTAAGTATAAATTTTTAATGTTTATATTTCATTCCAAATTTGCAAATTACAAACAAGTGGCAGGTAAACGGGCAACAAGCTGCGCCGCAACCCCCTTTTGAATTGCAAAACCAATCCTACTAAAGACGAAACGACCCTTAAAGGTTGAGAGATTACTATTCACAACCTGTTGGACCCTGTTTAGAAATTCCACAGCCTCGGGGGCTAGGGAACCAAATGTATCAAAAGCGAATGGGATAAACACATGTTGATTCTCTAAACAAGCCTTCTCGTGTTTAGCGACTTTGCTTGATTCCGCTTTCAACGCAGCTTGGCCAGCAGCAAACCCATTATCTCTGAGCCCAACAAGAGGGGACACTCCTGTAAGGTCCACACAAGCGTGTTTCCCCCTGGCCCACCCAAACACAAGAATATCAGCTGGTCGAAGAGTAGACCTCCCATCGAGCGGATCCGTCAGAAAGTTCACCGGAGCCTCCTTTTTCGACGAAATCCCCGCCCGCTTTAAAACATCAAATAGAATATCCCTTACCAAATCATGCCTGTATTTAAAACCAGGCAACTCCTTACAATGCACCGCATGCTCGCCAAAAGTATCTAAACAAACCTTGCGGCAAATTGGGCAAGGCTCATCAACCGGAAACAGAGGGATCATTAGCCGGTACTTAAGAATTGCCCGGTATTCCACTGCCGACATGTGTTGGCCTAGTCCTTCAATGGGGATGACTGTCAGGAAATCCTGAGCATGAGGAGCCCGGAGACAATCGAACACGGCTTTCTGACGAGGGGATAGACTAAACTTCTCTCCCAAACTTTGGACAGTTCTACTAAATAGGGCACTCGCCAAAGCATTCTGGGCTTTAGGAGGGGCGGTGTCCTTATTAGAGAAACCGCCAAGATCGAAATCCGGAAGGGACATATGCATGCAATCCAACGCACGCACGTAATCAGAATCTAACCCGACAATACCACAGTCCCGAAGAATGTGGTCCTGCAAACTCCAAGATTGTGCCCTCGAGGCCACGAAAGCATACGTAGATACATCCTCAGCCGAACATAAACCCAAACCCCCAAAACGGGTCGGAAGGGATGCAAGCCTCCATTGAAGATCCCCAAAATATGGACCCCCGCAAACCACAATATCCTCGATAGCTCTCCTAAGGCCTTTGTCAAAAACCGAAACAGCCTCCCCAACAAACGTGGGTTGGCACGTTCTGAGGCCGAATAACAACTTAGCAACACCCATGCAAGAGCGCAGTAAGAGGAGCTCGCATTGAGGGTCCCGCAGATGTGGAAGATAGCTCATCAGATCCACTGCACAATATGCCCTTTTCACAGCCAAGCTACTGATAAAACCCGCATCCCGACTAACAGCGCCCCCGAGGAGTTTGACACCCAACGCCGGCCTTCCAATCCCACTAGGAAACAAACCCTTTTGCGTCTTAACTCCATTGCACGATGGCCAAAAAACTTCTGTTTTCTTGACGTTAAGTTTGAAATTGACACGAAAAGTCTAAGAACATAAAAAAAAACATCAAAACCCCCTGAGGCACAACTTTTCTTATTGCTTTAGCCCTATGAGACGCACGTTCAAAATAACCCCCTGAGGTGCCGCCTCAGACTCGTTTTTTGGGCTCCTCGCCTTGAGGCTTATGCCTCAGCCGTTTTTTAAACTATGCCTTTATCATAGAGGGATCAAAATCTGCCAAACTTTTATGTCAGAATCCAGACCACCACTGTAGATAATGTAAGAAGCTGATGTATCAGATAAACTGAGGTGATCCGTTTCTGAAGTCAAGCACTTAACCGGACCGCTGTGGCCTTCCAATACCGCCAAACAAAAGTAGCATTTCTCAATTCCTCTCCAAATTCTTATGGTTTCATCAGCAGAACCACTACACAGCAGATCGGATACAACACTTAAACACAGTATGGACTTAGCATGCCCCTTAAGCTTACACACGACCACCATGCCATCATCGTCACTCTTCTCCCAAACCGTAACCAACCTATCACTCGCACCGGAGTACAAAACACACTCATTGGTGCTTAGTGCCAATGCGTTAATCCCAGATCTGTGTTTCTTTAATGTAGCAATCAAAGTGTGTTTCTCACCTTTTGGTGATTTTAATTTCCTCCAAATCTTGATTTTTTTATCAGTTGATCCAGTATAAACATCACCATGGCTTGATAATGCTACTGCGTTTATTGCATCATCATGCGCATTAGCTACTGACTCTAGGCATTTGAAGTCAGTTGTACGCCAAAATCTTTAGTGTTCTATCCCACGAAACTGAGTAAAGGACCAAACCGTCCCTGGACACGGCTAGTGCTGATACAGTATCGTTATGATGGACCCATGTGGATTTCTTGTGTCGCCTAACTTGTACATGATTCTTCGGAGTTAGAATCGTTAGGGCCCGATCACTAAACGTTGGGAGTGTGGCCAACTGTGTTAGCTTCTTTTGCTGTGCGTCATTTTCATCAACTTTCCAAACGCGGATCCTATGGTCTTGATGGGCACTATATATTTTGTCAGCGGAAACCACTAACGACTTTACTGCACCCTTTCCTGTGATTATCATGCTGTTATTCAGATTTTCGTGATCAAATTCATACCTTAAATTATCACGCTTCAACATCTGTATTTCTTTGTCGGAAGAACCTGTGTATAGCAACTTCCCACCAATGCCAAGAGACGAGATGTACGAGTTCTTGTGTTTGATGGTTAAGATGCAGTTGTGTGTAATTGGTAGGTGGTAATAAGAAATTTGAGATTGTGATTCATCTTGTGAGTTCAAAATTTGAAGATGTGGCATCTTTTAGGGTGAAGTGAAAGGTAGTTTGATGCCTGAGGACTTTATAAGAGATTATAAAGATGAAGTATTTATTTGGCAAAAAGTGTATCTAGAGTCTAAGTTATTTAATTGAAAAAGATCAACCCGACTTTGCAACATATGTGACATCAGTGGGCCAGTATGGACTTTAAGATTAGTGGAAGGATTATCCACTTAAATTTATCCCTTTAGGTTTCTGTTTACGGTTGATCCTATCATAGATGGCCAATCTGATCTTTTCTTTTGTAAAGAGAAGGTTTTGTCATTTGTGTGTCTTTGATCTTTTAGCTTTCTCAACAATTAAATACAATTCTTTTGCTATTTTATGAAATTACCATATGGGTACTGTTTGTCGTTTTGGCTATGGTTTACGTTAGAGGTGGCAATTTATGTTTTATCTCTAGTGCGTCAAACGCATAACATAACAAAATAGCTTGAAAGGAAATGAGCCAAACGTGTCTAATTCATAAAATCAGCTTTTTATTGAAATAATATAGTTTTTGTAACCATTTATGACGCTAATTATTTGCAGCAAGTTTGATTTTCTTGGAATAAAAGTGTTCGAGATCAACCCAATCCAAATTCCAACCAGACCAGTACCAAAATAACCCGTTTGACCCGAACCCCTTTTAACCGGTTACCCAATCCACCCACGCCTGCCATTTTAAGTTTTCAAATTGTTCCATGCACAGTTTTGTGGAGGAGGTTTGTACTGTTGTTTGCACTTAAAGCAACATTAATTATTTTTTTAATCTCCAATTAATCAAGTTATAAGGAAGTCTGTAACGACAACAACGGTACATGAAGTCTTGATGGGAACCCTGTCGTACATGCTTTGTTGAGTTTATTCATTGGCCTTACTGAGGTTCTTTTTCTCTCCATTCAACTTAAAACTATCTAGTTTACAATATGGGAACTTTATCTTTATGCCAACCCTATAAAAGTGCAAAAAAAGAAATCTGGTTTGAATACTTTATACCTAACTCTCTTATTATATCCCGTTACCTTTATATGCTTACTAGTGGGGTGCCCCGCGCGATGCGGCGGGGGCGACATTTGCATTGCGGTAGCTGTTTCGAATGATTTATTTTGTAATTTTTCCGAAAGGTTTTACATAAGTAACTTCATTGTGGTAGATAGTCGTTTACCCGCGCGATGCGGCGGGAAACATATCACTTTGGTTGGTGAGTTTAGAGCTATGTACAGGGCGGTTCGGTTTTGTGCCATAACCAAAACCAAATTCGCGATGCAAAGGAAAACACAACACTTGTTAGTAATTTTAAGGGTGTGGCGATTTACAATAGGATACTCATTTAGCGTTAGTTTATCAGTCGTCTCGTGATTTATTGTATAGTACTAAGTTAGTTTTCTTATTCGTGATATGTTGGCACTCGTTTTTTTGTTAGTTTATCAATTCTTTGGCGATATACCTTTGTTCATTTTTTTAGCTGTAGGTTCGGCGTGATATATCCATGCCTTGAATGTTTTTGGAATTTTTGAAGTGAGTACGAAGAAAATTTGAGGTTGTTAGATACGTTTAACCAATTTGATAAACTATGAGTTTAAAGTTGATGTAGGATAGCGTAATTAAGTTAAAGGGAAAAGAGTTAACTAACTTACTGACTTTTAATGTCAAATATTGATGGATATACTAATTTGTTTCTTCAAGTTTTGAAACCTTTCGAACTTAACTTAAAAATAATGTGAAAATTGTTAAATTCTATCCCTATCCAAAATTTAGAACTTTATTACATTTTAAAAATAAGGTTATAAGGTTAAAGTACACATGGCAACGTCGTCGCTTATAAAAAACATACACCATCAAAATCAAGAACTATAATTATATAATACCAAGTTTCAATCAATGAGTTATATATTCAATGGTGAAGTGGGATGTGATGGCACTGAAACGATGTTAAAATGGGATGCGCCATATATGGTCAATTAACGGTAATTTATAAACATGATTTTAACTCTAAGATTTATTGAATAACTTAATTGTTTAGTTTAAAAAACAATATCAAACGAATTATAACATAGAATACAATTAAGTTTCTGAAAAAAAAAAAAAGAAGATAAAATAGGAAATGTAAGATAAATCATCAAGCACAAGTACGATTGGTGTTCATCACATGCAAGAGGATATGTTTAAAAAGGAGAAGTTTGACCGCCTAAGTCTGTAGTTATGAAGTATAAAAACATGTTTTCAATTAAGTTTTGCTTGCATGTAATATTTTGCTACACGCACTTGTAATGTACAGAAGCAAACGACTCCATCATCCGATGAAATATACACAAGCACTCATATGCTTATTTTGAGTGCCCCTAGCCAGCAACTTAGCAACTTAGATGTTGCTACACGTATTCTTCTTTTTGCCTCAAGTTCCAATCTTCTTGAATTTAAACAAGATGAAATTGGGAAGATTGACACAGATCCTATCAATGTTCGTTTGTCATCCCTATTTTTACTAAAGTTTGAAAAGAACTTGAAACTTTTAGCAGCGCCATATCTTCTTCTGATGCTAGTTATAATCGTATCACATGACTCATCTTCCTTGTAAACACCTCTTCTTCAGAGACCCTGTTGCCAAGTGTTTTTAAGGCGCTCCAACAACTCTCCATCTTTACTCTGTGATGCAGCTTTTGCAGCGTCTTTAGCCATGCCTATTCGTGCATACGCCTGTTCCACACAAATAAACTTTTCTTATTAGCCTGCCTATACACTTTTGTATAAACTATTTACTTGCATCAGCAAGTAAACACATGCATCTAAGCCTAAGCTGAATCTATGACAATTAGCCTTGAAGTTTAATGAAAGTCTACGACAACTATAAACTCAACCAATAGGAACATGTCACCTCCTTTGAACCCACTCCAACCCATTTGACCACTAAAAACCACAATTCATTTACATAGCTGGCCAGCTATAATCACTAATTGTTTAAAAAAAATTGGAACTAAAGCCATTGTTGGTAATCCCTTTTTACTACATTGCTAAAGGGCGAGCAAATAGAATATGATTTTGATGATCCCTTTTTACTATATGGATCGAAACGGGGTCGATTCTGGTCGGGTTTCGGGCCGACACGGGTTTCTACACGGGATGGGTTTCGGATCACAGCGGGTTTTGGGCCGAGACGGGTTTCGTACCGTTTCGACGCGTTCCGTTTCAACATGAACCGTTTCGACGCGAACCGTTTCGACCCGTACTGTTTCGACCAGTACCGTTTCGACACGAACCGTTTCGACGCGTACCTTTTTAAATGACCGTCTAATGCGATTCACGCTGTTCACTATTTTATATTTAGCCGGTCTCTTTTAGTCAAACTTTACTTTGGAATTCATAACTTACCAGTCATATCAATAATTACACATTTTACAGATGTGCCATTATTAGCTGCTAACCACTCTTCCTCTTCTCTAATCCATCTCAATATCCTGCAAAAGAAACCGAAACTTCAACAGCCCGAGATGCATTTCCAACTTGTAACTTTTTGCATTAACGACTTGTATATCATACCTTTCTTGTAGATACATATTGGATCCATATATAAACTGGCCCACCGTGAACCGGCTCGTCTCTATGGTTGAAGTGATCACCCGTACCGTTTCGAATCGAACCGTTTCGATGCGGACCGTTTCGACGCGTACTGTTTCGACCAGTATCGTTTCGAACTGAACAAAATTGACCCTTGATGTACAATCTGTTTAAAAAAACATTTTTAACCGTTCCGACCCGAACCCGTTTCGACCCGAACCAAAACAACCCCTTTTTAATTACCCCGTTTTGACCCGAATCTGTTTTGACTCATGACCCGACCCGACCCGTTTGCCAGGTCCACTTAAGATGTTCCAAGAGATATTGAATAGTCTGCATAACATGTGTTTTCCTGCAAGATGCCAGCAATAAATTAAATAATACATAAATTAAACTAAGTGAGAAGGTACACATTAACAATATTGTTCAAGGATGAGCCTTAAGATGTGGATCATGCTACTGACCTAATAATTTAAAAGATGTTAACAGATTCAATACCAGGTTATTAAAATCAAAGTGCAAAAGTGTATAATGACACTACAATGTTAATCAAAAAAAAAAAAAAAAAATAGAAATGAGGATTGTCATTATAATAACACCTGTTAACCATATATGATAAAAATTAGGAAACTTTTGTATCCCATCTTCTACTGATTTACACATGATTTGAATTACAGAAATAAAATGTCATGATATTCCTACCTCTTGACCATGAAGTGGGAAAATCGTATGCATTATATGGTCACCGCCTATAATCAAGGTGTGTAGAAAGAAGCGAGTCAGAAACACCATTTGATAGATCAAACTCATTGTCGATATCACCAAATCCTTCCTCATTTTCATCAACATCAACTCTTGTAAATACACTATATGCTGCTCCTTCAGCTGGATGATATATCTCAACATTATGTCTAAAAAATACAAACTTTTACATAGTAGAGGGTAGAAACATGGGTAGGTCGAGTGAGTTCAGTACGGGTCAGAACTGTTCGTTTTTAATATGGGAGGCTGGGTTGCTCTGGGAGAAAATTCATCCATTTTATTTTTTATCATAATATGCAACAATATATTGCAGGATTCCTTTCAACTCTCCATACTTTATGACCGGAAACATGAGCAATGTCAAAACATTCAATCAATGGGTAACCAGTGGGAGCGAAAACATTATTATTTTATTGTTTTATAGAAAAGTACCAGAATCGAAGCAAATCAAAATACATGATGAATTCAAAGTATCATAAAACATATTTTTATTTACCTTCAACGAAACCCTAGTCTCCTCCACCGGAGTTCATCAGAGGTGTCGAAACCATTGTCGAAACATGAGCAATGGAAGTGGAGAAAGACTTACCGGACCATCGTCTTCGCCAGAACCCTTGGAATCTATCGATAATGTTTACGTGATTCTTAAGGACCATCATCGTCACCACCGTATGGAAAGTTCTAGCCGAATCATTACCTCCGTTTATAGCTTGCCCAATCCGTCTTCACCATCGGATTTCCTGCCTTCTGATTAACAAGTTGTGGTGAGAAAAGAATAAACTCAAGTGTTTTTAACCAGCAACACAGACTTTCCAAAGAATACAAGGTGCTAGCTGCAAGTACATAAGAGGACCAGTTATGATTGCCTCAACTAATATGTACATATATTACCTCCCTAAAAGGATTCAAAGTGTGAGTTCTTGTCAGACAACCTCCATGCTAATCTGCATCACTTCATTCCAAAAACCTTAACGTTAACACAATTACATATAAATTGCATACATTTAAATTTAAAATAGCATACCTGTTTACCGGGTCAAAATGATGGCGTGGAAGCTGATGTGTCAGATTGTTTGGTGTCATTACATATCATCTTTAGCTTTACCTAGTGAGGGTAGTCTTGTGTTAATCTCTTCACCAATATACAGCCGTTTGAGAAGCTATGGTCGGCAAATGATGACATCATAGTAGCAGCCTGAATTCAACAAGTTTTCTCTAGGTATCCTAAGATTGTCAAACCTGAAACACATGTAGACTCGAGATTAATACTAACCCTGGTCGTTGTCCACGTCTGTGTTGCCTTCCATAACGCTGGTCGTTGTCCACCGTCTGTGTTGCCTTCCATAACGCTGGTCGTTGTCCACGTCTGAAAATGACCACACAACCACAGGTCGGTGGTTATTTACCATTTAAACAAACGGGAACTCGATTAGGGTTTGGAGGTTTACCTTAGCCGGAGTACCTTCAGATCTAATCTGGAACTGATGCTCTTTTTCTTCTTCGGTTTAATGATGGAGAGAGAGAGAGAGCAGATCGAGATCCTGGTTATCATCTGAGAGAGATATGTGGGTTTGAAATTCAAAATATGATAAGGGGTTTTTCTTGTCCCACCTAATAGTGCGTTTTTTAAGGGAAGGGCTTTATGACTTTTTCCTAATTTTGATGTGCTTGAAATGCTTGCACATGAGCTTTAAAAGTTAATAAAAGTTGGCTTTAATCAATTGTACATTTACGCAGTCAAAGCGGGCTTGGGTAAAAAACAAATGTTGGCTTTAATCAATTGTACATTTACGCATCGGCTATTTGTACTTTATGAACGCACGGCGAAACTAAAAAAAGAAAACTATCGAAACGTTTAAAAAAATGTGCCGATCGTCATGGTACCTTCGGATTTTTTTAAAACATTACAGGTTGTAAGATATCGCAGGAATACGTTAAAGAATTAAAGAGGGGGGGGGGGAGTGTAACTAATTACCCATAATTATGTTAAATGTAAAGGATTTAAATGTAATAAATTGAGGGACTAAAAAATAATTATGGTTTAAAAGACCACTTTACCCTCATTTTAGGGGTTTATTTATAAATAAAGGGAGAAGAAGTTCTTAACTTTTGGGAATCCTTCCCTCCTGCATTATAATATAGTATAGATTCTATGTTGGAGTTGGACCAATGTTATGTGCAACTTTGTATCTGCTGGCTTGAACCCTAATTCGTGTACATCTATCTTCTAATGTTTCCAAAGTGCCACCAAAGAATCACTAAAATAAGCCAAAAAATATGATTACTTTTCAATTGTGGGCAGCACTATAAGTATTCAGTAATCATATTTATACTGTTATCATATGATCACATATTCACATGTGCATGCATTTGTAGTCTTCTTTTTGTTCATGTTTTGGGGAAGTACTTTGGGTATTTGCCGGCCTATCTAACATACGTGCGCATATTATTTGTTTGGTGGTTCCTTTTCCATAAATTAACATTATTTAGCACCATCCAATCTGACCCGACCCGTTTCCAACCGACCCTACTTTGAGCTGTTATCCAACCATGACTGCAACTATATTTTAGTTTACAATATTGGGGACCTTGCCTTTATGCCAACCCTATACAGCAATTAAGATTTAAGAATTTAAAACTGATATTTTCCGGATTTAAAGCATCCCCATAGACTAAAACTTTGGTATTTATACCTAAGGGGTTGTTTGTTTACCTCTTAATGAGACTTTTAATGGTTCAGACCTCTTACTGGTTCAACACTTAATGATTCAGACTGTTTGTTTCACGAGCTGATGTCTGAATGGTTCAGACATTTGCCTCTGAATGGTTAAGCATCATACTGAGTCTGAATGGTTAAGACCTTTAATCTGAATTGGTCAGTAATTTGCCTCTGAATGGTTAATCATTATACTGGATCTTAATGGTTCAGACCTCTTATTGGTTCAACACTTAATGGTTCAGATCTCTTACAGGTTCAGCACTTAACCATTCAGAAGTTGCCAAACAGCCCCTAATTGCGTTATGATAATCTATCACCTTTTACCTGATTCATGTAGTGCTTGTACAGATATGATCTTGTAATGTGTCACTAAGGAAAAACTATAATATACCAAATAATATAATACCAAATCTTTTCTATTTTGGGAAGTGTCAGTATTCAGCAGCCATTTACCTATGATGGTACTCATAGATTGATCAGCATCCATCAAGTAGATATCACTTCACCACTTGAAAGTTCTGGAATCGATGCACTAGACGTGGTTAAAGATGCAAACAGAATCTACGCCAACAATATACATGTGAAATCCATATATTGTTGATGTGTTATGCTCAAAGTTCTAAATATAACGTTTTTGTATTAAATTGGGCAACACTTCATTACACGTTCAATTCCTTACAATAGCTCAAAATGTGACAACTACTTCCTATGCGCATGAGCTAGCCTATTCATAGGCACATGACACCCTAGCATAGGACTCCTACGCGTAGTTGACTCATACGCTACGCAGGTGGTTTTCCTTGGGTAACAGTACTAAATATGGTTTCGGTTTCAATAATCAAATCAATATTGTACTAGACCTAATTGATATCGACTGAAGAACATCGGTACTCGCGGTAGATGTATTCATTTTTACGGTTTCTAGATTCGATAACTTCATTTATCATTGATTTTGAGTTTTCTCTCGCGTTTTGTGCCAATAGTGTACATGTATCATAAGTCATAACAGACTGAACCGCTGTAACACTCAAACTTTTCTAAAACGAAGGTGTTACTTATCAGAAATTATAAAATGGCAGGGAGTAATACCTATATCATTACAATAAATCCAAAGACATTGATCACAATTAGTGCTGCAAGTTAATGATGAGACTCAAACAGTCATCTATGAAGATTTCGCTAGAAGTTATATTTAACAAAATGTTATATAATAACTAGAACCTATTAGCAATGTATAGAGAAGAATGGGAGAATGTTTTCTTATTGATGTAAAGTATGAAATACAAAGCCTCTATTTATAGACTCAACATTAACATAAGAGTAAATACAATGAGGAGTTAAGCAGAGCCGTTCCAACGTTTTTGGAGGCCCTAAGCGAACTACAAAGTCAGGGCCCTATTGAATTGGTATAAAGGAATTGAGATTGGGATTTGAGACATTGAATAACCATAGCGATGATTTTTCCTAATATTGGCCCCAATTTCGCTCAATCCGCAATCAGTTTAACATTGGATACTCAAAAGACGTCGCAAGTAACGAGGGTTGATATGTTGTGTGAGTGGATAATGCAGACTCCTAGTGTAAATCCTAAATCTTGGGCCTAGAAACTTGTTTAAATGGCAAAAAACAAGTCTAATATATGAAAGGAAATAAAATTGGAGGCCCTTGTTTTTTGGTGACCCTAGGCCTTAGCCTAGATTGATAAGCTTACGGGCCGGCCCTGGAGTTAAGGATGCGGAGAGTCACTATAAATGATATATTCATAACACTCCCCCTTGACTATCCACATGATGAAATAGTACAATATTCTTGTAATACGCTTGGTGATACTACCACATTAAAAACCTTGCTAGGAAAACCCAGTGGGATAAAATCATAACTAAGGGAAAAAGAGTGCAGCGTGTATTTTCTCCCCCTGATACTTCTGGATCGGTTTTGTTGCATCGTTAAAACCTTACTAAGAAAACATGATAGCAGAAAACTTAGTGAAGGAAAAAGAATGCAATGTGTATATAACTCCCCCTCATTTTAATATGTATCTTTTGACTGACAATGTCGATCGTATGTGAAAGTTGCTCAAAACTTGTGTAGTTAATGAATTGTTGCTTAACTTCCTGATATGCAATTCTCTAAACTAAGCAATGATGTATGCTCTTCATGTTAGACTTCTACTTACTCTCATATATACATACCACAAGATTAACGACCGTGTTGTGTTACATTCCCTGCATGAACAAGGCTAACCAAACTTGTTTTGATCGGTTAGTAAAATAATTTAACATACCTTAGATGTATCGATGTAGTTGTTTTAACCGATTCCAACATCTCTTTGCTTGACATATGTTATATCACGTCAATAAATTCAAATAAAAGATTTATAATCATGCATGGATAACAAGAAATATTAATGCACCAATTGCAATTAACTATGGTACTTCTTGACCATACTTTTCAATTTATTTAATTAGAGATGAGAAGGTTTCTTTTCTATATCATGTAATGAACAAACTTGAGCGTACTTTAAGGTTGAGCTTTGTCCATAGTAAAATGTTGCAACAGCTTCCGAATGTACTTTGATGGATTGATAAAAATATCATCACACATGTACTCGAATTGTAGGTCGAGCAATAATTACATTGTGTCAAGGTCTTTAAAAAAAATTATCTCTCTAAAAGCTCGACAGTTTCTCTCAATGATGTGTACATCATCACTGTAAACTGTGATTATAGCAAACTTTTAGAAGTGAAGTTTTGATAAAGAAATGGCTAATTTAATCAAACTTATATCCCTATTTATCACAATATCTCATGAGTTATAAAACACTTAACCCGACTATTTTAGCCCATGCATATTTTGTTAACTTAACAAATAATGCTCTTAATATATTGATATTAATGCTTCCAGCATCATCAATCCACTATTGACTTTTTCCATATTGACCAATTATGCATGTACATTCACTCTTTAAGAGTTGTGGTGCATAAACTTTATCATTTAAACAAATCAAAATCAATTCGAACATCGATAACATTAAATTCACTTCCAATGCATATTATGCCATTCTTATACACTAAGATATCATAATCGCCAAGTTCTATTTATCCCTTGCATATGTCTTGGTGCATAGAATTACATCCTACGATGTCTCAAATTACTCTAAGCACTCAACTGCTTTAGGAAACTCATCAGGAGTTCAAATTACTCTAAGCACTCAACTGCTTTAGGAAACTCATCAGGAGTTCCAATCATAGTCAACATATTAAATAAGCAAACTTTAATATGTATATAATAATAGTGTTCTCGAGAATTTAATTTACATGATTTTGATAATATAAATTCATCATGGAGCTTCATGTAAATTTCAGTATGTAACACTCCAAAAACGGGCTTGGTAATCAAACCGCGTTAATATTAATGTACGGGTAAAATACCGTTAGTGGTAATAGTTAACCCGATAAATATTAGGATTTAAATAAATAAATCTAATGTTAAATAAAAGGTGAACGAATGCTTTTGAGAAAATAAAGTTTACAAGAGGCCCGAGTTAACGGGACTTAAAATAAAACGGGTTATAACCTCCCCGAACCCACTAAGTTAACTAGGAATGTTTAACCTAGTTAATAAGATGAAATGTTGTTGGAACTAAGTAGGTTGTGGCCTACTTAATAACTAACCAAATATGAGGGACCAAAGTGGGATAACTTGAAAGTTTAATAATAAGAATAAAAACTAAAACACAACACACACACTAGGTGTGTGTGCGTGTAGCGATCAGGAGGAAGGAGAACAAGGCAAAACGCTTGTTCAAGCTAAATCCATCAAATTGAAGGGTGAATTAGGGCCAAATCTTATGTATGAACACAAATTAGTGATCACCTAAGCTTGGAGATCATGAGGTATGTCAGAATTTATGTTTTGGTGATGATAATTTTATGGATGAACTTAAAGGTGATGACCTTAAGTTCAACATTCTGCTAGTATGGTGAAATTGATAATGAAATTATGTGTGTGATCTTCATACTTGCAAGTATATGTGAAATACTTGAACAATTTTGTGGTTCGAATAGGTGTTCATACATAACTTGAAATGGGTTTTGTTGATTTGACGAAATTGATGTTGTATTGGTGTTTATAAACATCATACTAACTAGTATGAGTGAACTACTTGAACAAATTAGGGATTTTGTTAAGAGTTCATAAGTAATTAGAAGTGGGTCTTGACATAAGAGTTAAACCCATGATTATGATGGTCAAAGTGTGTATCTATACTATATTATAAAGCATTTCATAAGGATGACGACAACATTTAAGTTATTGCAAGTTTTTATGCTTATAGTACAATACTAAATGAGGTTAATTTTGGGGTAAAATGGTCTTATAACGTGAATACTATTTTAATTCTTACAAATTATTATAAATTTAAGTTAACACAAATGAGTTAATTGAAATAATGGAATTAAAAGAGTTAATTGAATTAAGACGCCAGAGAGTCAGACACCTGAACTTCATTCCTCTTCATCTTCCCCCATGGTTTATGAAGCCAATTAAACCAAAATTGATTACAATCATCCTACCTATTTGCATAAATCATCGATTCTCCATGCCTTCCAGCTCCGTTCGACAACACACAACAACAAACCACCGCTAATTTGTTCTCTCTTGTGACGCATGAGATACGGCGCAAACCAACGAGCCGCCACCGCCCGCCTCTGCCGCCAACCAACCATCATACGGATCCGCCGCCACCTTCACTCGCCGTAGCCACTGTAGGCCATTTTAGGTTCTTGGATGTATTAGGTTATATGTATAGTGCATATACATTAGAAAGAACACTTTTTAAGTATGTTGCTTGATATGACTTATGCATTTAGCTTTGATGGACTCTTGGTGTTTAGTTCTTATCTGATTTCAATATTTTCCTTTGTATTGATTTATAGGAAAAAAAGTCATCAGAGCTTATGTTTAAAGCTATGGGTGGAGCTATTAACAACACTGTCACAATTGAGAAGTTATTAAAGGTTTGCCATCATATACATTTTAACATATGTTTTTGTTCTTTCGTATAGGTTCTCTAACGGGTTGACCCGACTTACGATGGCAATCGTCTTTATACTGCAAAATTATGTGCATTTAAATCATTGCTATACTTCTTAGTTATTGCTGATGTAAAATTAACACTTGAGAAGTAGTTTATGATTAAACCTGTTTGGAATCCAAAAATTAAAAATAATAGTAATACTATACGAACGTGGAATGGTTCTGTATCAAAATGCTTTAGATATCGAACCGGATTGAACCCATTTGGAATCCAAAATTTCAAAATTATAGTAAATACTATACCAAACATGATTTTTTTTGGTATCATCTTGGTTTAGATATCGAATCGGTTCATTCCATATTGAACTATGAACCTGATTTTGAAAAACAAACCTAAAATACCAAAAAGACAAATGACATAAGTTTGGTTCAGGGAGAATGTAACAACCCTCGGTAAAACCAACACCCTTATAATATGTCTAACACTATATGATATCTTAGAATGTCCCAATATGTTTTATATTACACCCCGTATGTGAAAACCGAGCCTAAATTGTGTTACAGTTTATAAAAATAAAATAAAAAAAATCTGAAATTAGAGCTGAGGCGGGCCGCGTAAGACCTCACCTCAACTTCATGCGGGCCGCGACAGATCATGAAACGCGGAAGCATCCGGTGCTGACACGTGTCAACATCGTGGCGAGTCTAGTAGCTGACCCAGCTAAGCTATAGTTTGACCATATGTTGACGCGGGCCGCGTAAGGCTTAGCCTTACCTTACGCGGGCCGCCTGAGAGTCAATATCAGCAACTATATAAAGGAGGCCTCGGGTTTCAATTTCCGTCGCTCATTCACACTTCTCAATCTCGAATTCTGAAAGTATTAAGCATTATAGTCGGGTACTATACCCCTAATTAGCGAGGTTCTGCTCCGTTGTAAGTATTATAACCCCAGTTTCATAATAGTTACGCTGCCCGATTGATTTAGGGTTCCGTAACAACTGTCGTGGTTCTGCCTGACGTAGTTGTTGGAATGCCGTCTCGGGGAGGGTATTATTAATATTTTCAAAGGGTTATGATACTAACTAATGTACATTTGTATAAATTATAGATTATATCCAGGAAACCCTTACGAAAAGCCTAAGACAACAATGTGAGTTTATCCTCTTTTTGATAATCTTTTTGGTAATGTTTTACCAAACCTTAAATGTTTTACTATGAAATTTAACAGTGATTGAGTCTTTGTAGTTCTTCAATTACTGTCGGTATGTTGGGGTTTTGTATACAAAATTTGTACTACTTGTGAGTAGTAAGTCTGGATGACAATACGTTAACATTGGACAATGAGTTAGCCAATGGGTAATATGACCCACAAGTCAGGATTGATAGTACCAAATGGAGTAATTGTGTAGACATAAACAATGTGATCGCTCTCAATACTGTTCACTGTGACTTTTGATTTAAACTTGATTAAATTCGGATTCACTCACCAGTATTTCCCACTGACAAATGTTTTTAAAACGCGTTTCAGGTAACCCAATGTGAAAGTCAATTAGTAAAAAGCCAGCTGGAGAGCACTGAAGGCTTGGGGATAATGTGGCTATAAAAGTTACCTAATAAACGATGTTTTAAATTCAATAAAATAGGGTGTGTCCCTATATTGTAATAAGAAACTTGGGATTTACCCATGTGATTATTAATATTAAACGAGGTGGTTTTTACTCTGATAAATATTTCCTAACTACGGTCCTGATGTAAATTCCGCTGCAAGATTAAATAAACCTGATACCACCGAAACTCTGTGATCGCGTCCGCCCGTTCCCGGGATGTAGGGATCGGGGGTTGCGACAGAAGGTGGTATCAGAGCCTAGCCACTGGTCTGAGCCAAAGAAGTGTTCTGCTGACACTTGAAATTATAAAATGTTGTGTTAGGAAATAAATTATGGAAATACATATATAACTGTATTTATTTGTTATGTGTTATTTGACTATTTGTTAGTTTTCAGTATGAGTGATCAGGGACCATCAGACGTGAATCGTCAGTTGTCTGAATCACCTAGGAATGAGGGTACATCATCACAGCCTGCCCTTTCAGGGTATACTGCTGATCAGGAAGATGGAATATTTGCTTTTAGAGCTCAATCTGAAGAACCATTTCCTAATAAGAAACGAGGATGGTTCAGTAAAGAAGCTTTTGCTCGTAGGAAGAGAATGAGAAAATTACAACAACAAAGAACTTTAGCAGCTATTAAGCGAGAGACAGATGCCCATACTCAAGAGATGCTTAATAGAAGACTAGCTAATTTCCATACCTTAGCTACAACTGCTGCTGACCCAAGTTTGGAACAACTAGTAGCCCCACAACCACAAAACCCAGAACAACCTATGGAGATAGAAAACCAGGAAAACCAAGTGGAGATGCACGACTTTAACCCAGAAGAAATCCCTCGGGTACCTGCACCAAACCCCCTAGACCCGAATTACGACCCCTGGTGGGACGATAATAGGGACTTTGTGCAACGTTACCCTATCCAGGATTATCCACCCATATAGAACATAGAAGCTTACCCAGGTATGGACCCTTTAGATCCCTATTACCAAGATGATTATATTAGGGAGATATTAGAGGATCCTTACCAATTTCAGGAACTGTCACCCCCATATCAGGAAACCGCACCCCAGATTCTAAACCCAGTCCTAGAACCTGCACCCCCAATGAGTGCAGAAAACGTTCAAGAACTTAGGACTTTCGGGGAGGAAATTTTAGAAAGCAGTGAGAGAATGCGTCAGGTGGGAGAGCGTCTCGTATGGAAATACGATGAGCGCAATATGGATTTTTGGATAAATCCATATCCATGAATGTGAATGGAGAAAATGGTAGTAGTAATAATAATAAAATATAATAAAATAAAATATGTGTGTACGGATGCATATTACTATTAGTGTAATTTTCTTTCTGTTGGTATTGTAGTCTTTATTTTTGTACTAGTGTGTAATAGACGCATAGTATATGAAAATAGAGTACTAGTCGCAATGATTGACGATTTTGGTTAAATTGCGTGTCATGTAATTAACTATATTACCTATTATTTGTGATATTAATATAGGGTAAATGTTTAAAATTCAGATGGCCGACGAAGGAAATCAAGGAAATCTGAATAATGATAACCAGAGTAACATTAACGTGGTTAATGAGAATCCAAGCATCAATAACAATAACAATCAAGTGGATAATAGTGCTATCCAACACATAGTAGCACAGGGAATTATAGATGCAATGCCATTTATACTTCAAACTGTTAAAGATGCTGATAATAAAAGTAAGCATAGCAGTAAGCGACCAAGTGAACCAGAAAACAGCGTGAACAATGGACCTGTACTTCAAATGCCCATTCCCAAAGGAGGAAGAACCGTGCCTTACGGTTGTTCTTATAAAGAATTCTGGTCTTGTAAACCAATGGAATTCTCGGGCAATGAAGGGGCCATTGCAACCTTACGCTGGATAGAAAAGACTGAGGCAGTCTTAAGGATAAGTAAGTGTGTTGAAGAAGATAGAATACTGTTTGCTTCTAATTTGTTTAAGAATGCATCATTAGAATGGTGGAACACTATCCTCCAAACAAAAGGAAGTTATAGAACCTATAATATGGAATGGGAAGAATTTAAGGACAAGGTAGAAAGGAAATTCTGCCCACCTAATGAAAAGGAACAGATAGCAAACAAATTCCTAAATCTTAGGATGACTGGTGTAGATAGTAAAGGGTACACTAAAATATTCTTTGAATATGCCAGAATAGTGCCAACTCTTGCTTCACCAGAACCAGTGCTAATCTCCCGTTATATTTGGGGATTAATTGGGGAGATTAGACATGTAGTCAAGGCAGCTAGACCTCAAACTATAGAAGAAGCTGTAGAACTAGCAAATACTTTGACAGATGAGTTAGTCTGTACCAGAGAAGAAGATCAGAGGAGAAACTTAACCCAAAGGCTTATACAGGAATTCCGTTCTGGAAATTATAATCGTAGGAATATGGGTTCTACCTCTGCAACATACTGCAAGGTCTGCAAGAAAAAGCATTCGGGAAAATGCTCCACTCTCTGCAATCATTGTAAGATGCCAGGACACAAGGAAGAAAATTGCAGAAGAAAAATCAGTAATGGATTATGCTACAACTGTGGAGAAAAAGGTCATATCAGGCCAAACTGTCCGAAACTGACCCCAGCTGCAGACAACAAGAATACTAAAAATGCTAGAGCATTTGTTCTGACTGCAGATGAAGCTAAGATGATTCCAGATATCATCGCTGGTACGTTTTTAGTTAATGATGTTTTTGCTAAAGTATTATTTGACTCTGGTGCAAACCAAAGTTTTATTAATACATCATTTTGCAAATTTCTAAATCAGTCATTAACTAAACTACCACAAGAATGCGTAGTAGAGACAGCTAATGGAGAAACCGTTAGAATTTCTGAAATCTTGCAGGGAGCAAGAATAGAAATTTTAAATCAGAAATTTATTGCAAACCTATATCCCATGAATCTGGTAGGATTTGATGTTGTTTTAGGAATGGATTGGTTAATAGCCAATAAAGCCAGTATTTTATGTGATCAAAAGTTAATTCAAATAAGTTCACCAAAAGGTAAAATGATCACAATTAAAGGAGATAAAATTTCCAGGTCTACTAAATTTATCTCTGTGATGAAAACTGCAAGTTGTATAAGAAAAGGTTCTATAGTGTATTTGATTTCTATAATCACTAACACTAAAGGAAAGGATTTAAAAGATATTCCAGTAGTATCTCAGTTTTCAGATGTCTTTCCAGAAGAATTACCAGGACTACCTCCAGATAGAGAAGTTGAATTCAGAATTCATTTAATACCAGGAACATCACCAATTGCCAAAGCACCTTATCGGTTGGCACCTGCTGAAATGCAAGAATTGAAGAAACAATTAGATGAATTGTTGGAAAAAGGATTTATACAACCGAGTTCATCGCCATGGGGATCGCCGATATTGTTTGTTAAAAAGAAGGATGGATCAATGCGTATGTGCATTGATTACCGTGAATTAAACAAAGTTACGATTAAGAATCGGTATCCATTACCGAGAATCGATGATTTGTTTGATCAATTGCAAGGAGCTCGATTTTTCTCTAAGATCGATTTAAGGTCAGGATATCATCAATTAAAGGTACAGGAAGAGGACATTCCTAAGACCGCATTTAGAACGAGGTATGGCCATTATGAATTTACTGTCATGCCATTTGGTTTAACCAATGCCCCAGCTGCATTTATGGACATGATGAACCGAATATGTAAGCCATATTTGGATAAATTCATAATTGTTTTCATAGATGATATTCTAATTTATTCTAAGAATAAAGAGGATCATGCTAAGCATTTACACGCACTTTTAAGTTTGTTAAGAAAGGAAAAGCTTTATGCTAAGTTTTCAAAGTGCGAATTTTAGTTAGAACAGGTACAATTCCTTGGACATTTAGTCAATCATGAAGGAATTCATGTGGATCCAACTAAGATTGAGGCAGTTACTAAATGGAAAACCCCTGAGTCACCAACTGAAGTCAGAAGTTTCTTAGGATTGGCAGGTTATTATAGAAGATTTATTAAAGATTTCTCTAGAATAGCCATTCCCTTAACTAAGTTAACTTGTAAATCTGTTAAGTTTGAATGGGGATTTAAACAAGAAGAAGCATTTAGAATCCTTAAGAAAAGATTAACCCATACACCCATACTAGCATTACCAGAAGGAGCTGAAGACTTCATAGTCTATTGTGATGCTTCTAAATTAGGTTATGGATGTGTGTTGATGCAACGACAAAAGGTTATAGCTTACGCATATAGACAACTTAAGAATCGTGAAGAGAATTATTCAACTCATGATTTAGAGTTAGGAACTATAATTTTTGCTCTTAAGATTTGGAGACATTACCTTTATGGTAGTAAGTTTACCATATTCACTGATCATAAGAGTTTAAGGTATATCTTCAAGCAGAAAGAGTTGAATATGAGACAAAGACGCTGGATGGAATTTCTTAGTGACTATGATATCCAGTATCATGAAGGAAAAGCAAATGTAGTGGCAGATGCTTTAAGCCGAAAGTATCATGAAAAGCCAAGAAGGGTACGTTCTCTTAAATTAAATCTGCAAGTAGATTTAAATGAACAAATAAGAGAAGCACAAGAATCAGTAATCAAGGAAGATACTGAAAAATTAAAAGGTATGTTAAAAGAATTAGAACAAGGAACAGATGAAATATGGAGATTCCATGAAAAGAGAATGTGGATACCTAAATTAGGAAATTTACGTTATCGTATATTAGAAGAAGCCCATAAGTCTAAGTATACGATGCATCCAGGAAGTGATAAAATGTACCAGGATTTAAGGAAAATTTTTAGGTGGATAGGAATGAAAAAGGACATAGCAGTATATGTTTCTAAATGTTCGACTTGTTCACAAGTTAAAGCTGAACATCAGAAACCCTCAGGTTTGTTACAACAATTAGAAATGCCAGTTTGGAAATGGGAATTAATAACAATGGATTTTGTTACTAAATTACCCAAAACTAGGAAAGGAAATGATACAATCTGGGTGATTGTAGATAGATTAACTAAGTCAGCTCATTTTCTACCAATGAAGGAAACAATTAGTATGGAACAATTATCTAAACTGTAAGTAAATGAAATTGTTTCTTTACATGGTATTCCTTTATCAATTGTTTCTGATAGAGATAGTCGATTTACCTCTCATTTTTGGTCAAGTTTCCAAAAGGCAATGGGAACTAAGTTAAAACTAAGCACAACTTATCATCCTCAAACGGACGGACAAAGCGAAAGAACAATCCAAACAATGGAGGACATGCTTAGAGCTTGTGTAATTGATTTCGGAGGTAATTGGGACGATCACTTACCTTTAATAGAATTTTCTTATAATAATAGTTATCACACAAGTATAAATGCTGCACCATTCGAAGCACTTTATGGAAGAAAGTGTCGAACCCCAGTCTGTTGGGCAGAAATTGGGGAAAAGCAACTATATGGACCTGAGATAGTGTAAGAAACAACTGATAAAATTATTCAAGTCAAGGAACGACTGAAAGCAGCCCGTGATAGACAGAAAAGTTATGTTAATAACAGGCGAAAACCATTGGAATTTCAAGTAGGAGATAAAGTATTGTTGAAAGTCTCTCATTGGAAAGGAGTGGTAAGATTCATCAAACGAGGAAAGCTAAGTCCCAGGTATGTTGGACCTTTTAAGATTATTAGAAGAATAGGACCAGTAGCCTATCAGCTACAATTGCCAGAGGAAATGGCAGGAATACATGATGTGTTTCATGTATCTAATCTTAAAAAAGTGTTTAGGTTTACACACCACATCATTATTATTTTGATAAATAATAATTCTTTTTATTTCAAACTTTTTTGAAGTAGCACCGGCTTCTACATGTGAGAATTTTACTAGAACCACCATGACATCAATAGCACTTCCACATACCCATATATGAAGTGTACAGTGAGCGTGAGTGTATAAGTATCATTAGATAAAAGCTTGACAAAGGAGGGACCTTTTTGCAAATGGTCTTATATTTAACATTAGTTACTATGAAATTGGATTTGAAGACAAAAGTGTACACGAAGGTACTGACATCATGATGGAGCATTTATTTTTGACTTGTCCTTTCATTGTAATAAATGATTTGCATGACCCTCTCTTTAGAAAACGAAAGCCTTAAAAAAGTCTCAAATTCACTTAAATATTAAAGAGGGCGCGAGACTAGCATGCAAGTGGTGACGTGGTGTGACCGTGTCTACACATGAAGGCCGTGCCCGCGCATGAAGCTTGGTCACACGGTGTGGCCATGCATGAAGGCCGTGCTCGTGCGTGAAAGTTTGGTCACGCGGGGTGACCGTGGCTGTGCATAAATGATTCGACCGTATTCGCGCATGAAGGCCGTGCTCGCGCGTGAAAGCTTGGTCACGCGGGGTGACCGTGTCTGTACATGAAGGTCGTGCTCGCGCGTGAAAGCATGGTCATGCGGTGTGGCCGCGTCCGCGCATGAAGGTTTATTCACGCGGCGGGACCGTATCCGCGCATGAAGGCCTTTCTCGCGCGTGATGGAGTTGTAATTGCCTGAGACATAATAGAGGTGGAGGCAAAGTAGTACCTGGTTTGAAGCTACTCACGCCGTATGATCGAGGGGAGAACATTGCTTCGCACCAAGAGCGTTAATCATTAGATGATGTGAAGGCTGGCGGGCTGGAGGTGGTGACCGGTGTCCGCGCGGTGGATAAGGTATATCCTTGTTTGAGATTTATATTAAAGATGAAGCCAAAGGTTGTACCTTGTTTTGAAGCTTACTCGCGCAGTCGCGCAACATGTCAGAGAAAAGATAGTCATCGTGCGCAGTGTGACGTTTCCGCCGCAGGTTGCGGGGCACTCCCGCATTAAGAACGGTGTCGTTTTAGTCTCATTACGTGTTTCTGATATAGTATTGCGCATGAAAACACTTGTCAGGTAGATGAATATTGTTCCCTTGGTAGCTGGTCTGTAGTGACGGTGATCCGTTATGCTTGGTGGCAAGGGCATGTCCTGCTGCGCATGGTAGCAGAGGCATGTCCTTCTGCGTGTGGCTGCTGCGCGGATAAAAACCGATGATCACCGATAATGGTTGCGCGAGGATAAAAACACTCCGCTCTAGTGTGGCTCAATCAGGGAGTCACCGGCGTAAAATTAGCACTGCTGGTATATAAGCATATGCGGAGCGTGAAGATTTTATACTCGGGTGTGTTGCAGAGACCGTATTCGTCAAAACGAGCGGGTAACTATTTATGGACCATGTCCTTTCAAAATTGAAAATATATAAAATAATGGCTAGTACTAGTACTAAAAGTACTCTAGGTGCCTGTCATGTGTTCAGAAAATGTCTCCATGAGGAAGACAAAACATGCTATATGAATTGTACCCACTGCAAAAGCTACTTGCCTCTCGAATTAATTGTTTTTGGGTAAAAGTTATTGTGATGACAGCTCAGATCTGATGGCATGATTTGTTTTCTTATAAATCATATATCAATGTTTGGAAATATGATTAAAATAAGATAGGATGAACACGAACATATAGTTGTGCATTGTAGATTTTTTTTTCTTTTCTTTTGCCAATGTGATACGTCAAACGATGACATTTCTTATCACAACAAAATAAAATCCACCAGACTTTTAGTATGTGTGGTCTTGGGATAAGAATAACACAAGATCCTAAAAAAAAAAAATATGCAAAATAAATTGCAATAGAGAAAGAAGAGACTGGATTCAGATCTGGAATATGTAGCTGAGTATCAGAAACTCTAATCTGGTTTCTTGGCCATAGAAAGAACAGATCGATGAAATGTTTTTCAATAACTTCCTTTTTCGAACTCTAATAAAACAGATCTGGAAGTTTGAGACATGAAAAGCGTGTAAGAAGAATGAGATCTGAAAATCGAGTAAAGAGAATGTGACTCTAAGAACACAGATCTGTAGATCTGAGGATAAAACGAGATGTGATCAACAAATGTAAAGCATATACTCGGTGGGCGCCAATGAAGAAACACGGTATCACCCCGGGATGACTGGACCGCGTTCTACATAAGGGTGAAGAATCACATCTTGTTCTTCCTCTTGAACCTAGACCTGCAATGGAGAAGAGAAGAAAGTGGAGCTGTAGAGATTGCCGGTCGTTGCTATTGGCGCATTGCCATGAGCTTGTCAAGGTTGCGCGTACGTAACTAGTTTTAGGTTTATTAGTTGGGTTTATGTTTCGACCATAAGGGTTAATCTTCTTAATCCTTCCTGAGCTTAGCTACGGTCCTTCCTGTGTATGAAGGACCCTATCTTTAGTCGGAGTAGTTTAGAAGGAGATGGGCTGATGGGCCTTGGGCCTGAAGACGACGACAAAGAATATCCGCTCTGTCCCTTTGGTGCCAACCGTTTGTGTCTTCTAGAAGATCTTTGGTGCTGGCGCAAGGCTTAGGGATTGAGGGCCTTCATTCAGGATGCTAAGTGCTGAATCTGATCCTCAATCCTGTTTGAGCCTCGTGCTCGGCTTAGGTTTTGTCCAAGCAGCCCGCGCATGGTCTGTAGATTAGTTTGATTAACGTATAAGGAGTATGGTCTGCGCGGATTTTTGGGACCATACCCCTTCAGCTGATGAATCATTGATAGTACCTCTTAAGGATGTAGAGGTAAATGAACAACTCAAGTTTGTAGAAAGACCTCTACAAATTGAAGACAGGAAAGTCAAGAATCTTAAGCATAAGAGACTAGTTCTAGTCAAAGTGAAGTGGGACTCCAAAAGAGGACCTGAATACACATGGGAGCTTGAATCAGAAATGAAAAGAAAATATCCGCACTTGTTTCAATAGATCTCGAGGACGAGCTCTAAAACAAGGTGGGGAGAATGTAACAACCCTCGGTAAAACCAACACCCTTATAATATGTCTAACACTATATGATATCTTAGAATATCCCAATATGTTTTATATTACACCCCATATGTGAAAACCGAGCCTAAATTATGTTATAGTTTATAAAAATAAAATAAAAAAAATCTGAAATTAGAGCTGAGGCGGGCCGCGTAAGACCTCACCTCAACTTCATGCGGGCCGCGACAGATCATGAAACGCAGAAGCATCCGGTGCTGACACGTGTCAACATTGTGGCGAGTCTAGTAGCTGACCCAGCTAAGCTATAGTTTGACCATATGTTGACGCGGGCCGCGTAAGGCTTAGCCTTACCTTACGCGGGCCGCCTGAGAGTCAATATCAGCAACTATATAAAGGAGGCCTCGGGTTTCAATTTCCGTCGCTCATTCACACTTCTCAATCTCGAATTCTGAAAGTATTAAGCATTATAGTCGGGTACTATACCCCTAATTAGCGAGGTTCTGCTCCGTTGTAAGTATTATAACCCCAGTTTCATAATAGTTACGCTGCCCGATTGATTTAGGGTTCCGTAACAACTGTCGTGGTTCTGCCCGACGTAGTTGTTGGAATGCCGTCTCGGGGAGGGTATTATTAATATTTTCAAAGGGTTATGATACTAACCAATGTACATTTGTATAAATTATAGATTATATCCAGGAAACCCTTACGAAAAGCCTAAGACAACAATGTGAGTTTATCCTCTTTTTGATAATCTTTTTGGTAATGTTTTACCAAACCTTAAATGTTTTACTATGAAATTTAGCAGTGATTGAGTCTTTGTAGTTCTTCAATTACTGTCGGTATGTTGGGGTTTTGTATACAAAATTTGTACTACTTGTGAGTAGTAAGTCTGGATGACAATACGTTACCATTGGACAATGAGTTAGCCAATGGGTAATATGACCCACAAGTCAGGATTGATAGTACCAAATGGAGTAATTGTGTAGACATAAACAATGTGATCGCTCTCAATACTGTTCACTGTGACTTTTGATTTAAACTTGATTAAATTGGGATTCACTCACCAGTATTTCCCACTGACAAATGTTTTTAAAACGCGTTTCAGGTAACCCAATGTGAAAGTCAATTAGTAAAAAGCCAGCTGGAGAGCACTGAAGGCTTGGGGATAATGTGGCTATAAAAGTTACCTAATAAACGATGTTTTAAATTCAATAAAATAGGATGTGTCCCTATAAATGTATTGTAATAAGAAACTTGGGATTTACCCATGTGATTATTAATATTAAACGAGGTGGTTTTTACTCTGATAAATATTTCCTAACTACGGTCCTGATGTAAATTCCGCTGCAAGATTAAATAAACCTGATACCACCGAAACTCTGTGATCGCGTCCGCCCGTTCCTGGGATGTAGGGATCGGGGGTTGCGACAGAGAAACCCTTATCCTCGAGAAGGATATTAATTAGTGCATAGATTATATATACGAGCTCTATTCGATAAGTTGTTTTGTCCATTCCTTTACGGTCAAACTATATGTCAGTGAGAAACCGATAAGTTGATATCTCCTAGAAGGCTTCCATTGCGGGCCTTCATGCTCGAGTAAGAACTTGAATTCCAACATCATGAAATATGTAGGCTTGCCAATAGTGATGTTGGAGTTGGACCATGGGCTGCTGGTATTAGCCATAGTACCCTTTTAGTTGCATTTATATTTGGTTTAAGTTAATTGCTTCGGTTGCCTAACCTTTAGTAGGCTTGCTTTCAGCATGATTGGTGATCACTAACTTCTTTCTTTTTATATTTTGTGCTTTTCAAATAGATAGCTCATGATAGTTAGTATGTACACCTGCCACTAGCTAAATAATGTTAGATCAAGATGATTAATGAAATAACTAGCCAACCATGGCTATGTATCTCAGTGCTAACTAAGCAGTTCCATTCATCTTTTTTAAAGCATTTTTTACATTGTTTCAGTAAGCCTTATCCTTGTTTCCTGTCATGATTGTATGTTCATTTCCTAAGATATTTGACTATCTGAGTTTAAACTGAACTTAGCTGGCTTGAGCGGCCATTCAGTTACAACATAGGCAGGTGCCGTTGTTTCCTTTCCTCAAACTAACTATACCAGATTATGATGAAAAAAATTATCTTACCAGCTTTAAAAAATTTACATCCTCCCCAAAGTGTTGGTGCTTTTATATACAAACAACTTACATATGACCTTTTTTATTGTTTTAAGGTTTGAACTATGTTCCAGCCATATATTGTCGACTCCGCCGCAACGCGCGGGTTCACCACTAGTATGCTTATAATAACTGAAATTACATGTTAATTTATTATTACTTGAGGTATGAAATGGATGACATGTTAGCTAATATGGTAGCCCAAAAGATGATGCTCACTAAGTGATTGATAATGTGCCTAAATGAGTTTTGTGAACTTATTAGCGCATTAGTATGTGTAAATTGGTGGTTTGACTTTTAAAAAGTCAAACTGACCTGTGATAGAGTTCAATAAGAAAAGTGGTATAAAGGTTCATAAGGTGTGAAGGTTATGATCTAGAAGGACTAATCTAACCACCTTGTGGATATTATATGATAGTTTGACGTTTGATAAGCTAGGTGGAAGCTTGGGGAGAAGCGAGTCAAACGGAACTAATACGCTTGAAAAACATATGTGGATGCAAGGTAAGTAAAGCTTACACCTTTTTTGTAGAATACCTATTTATTGTATGGGTTATGAATATGATAAGTTAATATTTGAAATATGATGTTCCGACGCGAAATGATACGGGTCGGAACAAGTGAAAAGGATAAGAAACCATGTTTGATGGTTAAAAAGGGGTAAAACAGTAATTCAGTCATGCGTTGACGGATAAACTATGAGTTTAGATTAAGTTACCTTGTGGTGTAACCCATAATGAGTAAAAAGGGTAATATGGTAATTTGGTTACGAGTTAACGGATAAACATTTGTTTTTGAAAAAGACGCTCTACGGCGTAAGCTATGATAAGTCAAAAGAATTAAAAATGATTTTTAAAGTAATATTATCGTACGGTGTAAACCGGAACGGGTTACATGGATGAGATGGAAAACAAATACCATCTCACAAGTATAAAATGGTCAATTAGATCAAACGGGTCACAAGGTGATGATATCACCATTTGACAATAACGATTAATGATTGTTTGTTGAGTCTTATGCTCACAGGAACAAATAGCGCGTGAGATTTCGTTATTATTTAATTAACAACTAATATGACGAGGTATTAAAACGGGTCATTGTTTTGACCCGATTCAGGTATGTGGAATAGGTCAACTCTCATTGAGAACATAAGGTTCGACGAGAGTTAATCGAGTCGTGGGTGGTTTCGGATTACCCAAGGTGAGGTATATCATGCGAATTGAAATTAAAATATTTTGTTATTATGGACATAATGAAATTTAAAATGGGATAAGGTTTAAAAGAGTAGTCTTGGTCGAAACAAGCTTTTAAAATGTCTTTGGTTATTAAAAGACTAAAGTTGACTAAAAAGCCCTCGGATGATAAACCGGGCAAACGACCCATAAGGGTAGTTTGAATATGAGTTTTTATAATTTAGTAAGATCCTTTCGGTAGGATACAATGGTAGTCTTAAACATTTTGACTTAAAAATGCATAATGAATTTTCCTATCATAATCCAACACAATTGACGTTGTGATAATTGATGAATAGAGATCATTAAGTGAGAATAAGAGATATGAAGGGTTGTAGATAATTTAAGCTTAAAAGTGCTTAAATCTCATAACGGGTCAAAATAAAAATAGGCATAAACCAAGAAATAGTTGCGTAATTTATAAAATTATAAACCCGGGTAAAATATGAAGGCCATGGTTTTACGGTCATTTAGAAACAAGTTTGAAGTAAAACGGATGAAAATCGAAGAAGTTATGATTGTTTTTGTGAAAAATGGTATTGCTGGGAGTATGCAGCTCCCAGCAAGTAATTTTCTGTGAAAAAGGGACAGTCGCGCCCCGCGACAGGTAAAGCCTCATTCGGTCACTGTAACACCCCGAAAAAAGATTTGGTAATTAAACTACGTAAGTACTAAAAGACGGGTAAATTATCGTTAGGGGTAAAAGTAACCCGGTGAATATTAGGATTTTTAAACAAATAAGCCTAATATTAAATAAAAGCTGAACGAAAGCTTTTGAGAAAACAAAGTATGTGAAGAGGCCCGAGTTAACGGGACTTAAAATAAAACGGGTTATGACTCTCTCGAGCTCACTAAGCTAACTAGGAAAGTTTAACCTAGTTAATAAAACAAAATATTGTTGAAGACAAGTAGGTTGTAGCCTACTTACTAATTAACGAAACATGAGGGGCTAATAATGTGAAGTGAGAAACTTGAGTTATTAAAAATCAAAAATAAAAACACAACACACAGTCTGTGCGTGATGGAGATCGACCAGGAGAACAAAAAACGGGCTCAAACCCTAACTTCAGCAAAATCAACAAATTGAAGCTTGATTCAAGCCCCAAATCGATGCATGAATACATAGAAACGATCACCTAGTCGTGAGGATCGTAAGGTATGTCGAATTTTTGATATTTATAAAGTTGAGAATTCTTGATGTACATAAGAAATTCGAAATTGACGTTGCATGACTGTGGTATGGATGATATTGAAGTGAAATAGTGTTTAGGAGTAAACCCTAGACAAGAATATATTGAAATCATGCTTAGCTCAAGTAAATTCAGATTTTTGTTGATGCTAAATTTATGTATGAGATGTTTTTAGGGTTTTGATTACTAAAAGTAGTGTTATGATGTCAAAAACATGCCTAAATTGAAAGCTGAATTCAAACAGCTCCTGATCAGAATTTACAGCCGACTTGTATTGGCTGTAACCTGAACAAAACGTGACAAAAACATGTGTTTCTTGAGTCTAGAATGTAATTCCAGTAAATATCTTTAAAACCCCACTGGAATCGCATTTTTTCGACGAAAATTGAGTGTTTTATGAATTTTTCCGTATCGAAGGTTCAAGCTGCGTTTTCTGGCAGAATTTGCAGCCCATTACGAATGTCATAACTCAATTTAGGAATTTAGTTATGATCTCAAATTTTTACTGTAGATAGTTTTAAGCGATTAAAAGAATCGCCAAGTGGAATTTCGTCAATCGGATAAACGAGGAATTTTTAATGAATTTTTCCATAAGCTGCAGTCAGAAGTGACGAATCTGATTGCAGCTTAGTAAATGAATTTTTACGAATTTTTGCTAAAGAGTTAGATCTTGAAATTTTAACACAAGGCCTAACCCTCCGAGAGGTACACCACATAAGAAAATCATAATTTTTGAAGACTTGTAAATAGGTTAAACAAGTCACCAAAAACAGCACATTTTCAGTAATATGAAATGCCTAAATGAAATTGCGGTCTACTTGGTTGTGTGTAAAACGTGGTTATATTAAGTGTTAGGATGAATTCATATAAATGTGTAAGGTGGAAGATCATATTAAATTATGGTTAATCTAACCACCTTGTGAACAATGAATAATAGTTTGGCGTTTAACAAGCTAGGTGGAAGCTTGTGGATGAAGCGGGTCAAACAGAGCGAGTATGGAAAGAAAAGCGTGGCATGGATGCAAGGTCAGTGAAGCTTACACCCCCTTGGTAATTATATTACATTTATTTGTATGTATTAGTCATGAAACATGTCAGGTATTGGAATTATGACGTTCCGGCATGATGGAACGCAAGTTGGAATAAATGAAAATGGTAAGAAACCATTAATTAGGTTTAAGGGGCGAGAAGGTATTAAAATACCATCACACGTAGATAAAAGGTTATTTCGACTAAACGGGTCAAATGGTGTGTTAATACCATTTGACAACAATAATTGATGACCGTTTGTTGAGTTTTGCGATCACAGGAATTAATTTACGGCTTGCGTTGCTTTAAACTAGAAAGTTAAAGAGCAAAAGGTATTTAAACGGGTTAATTTCGTAACCCGAGCCAGGTACGCGTAAATTGGTGAAGTATGAGTAGACATTTTAGTGTAGATATGTGATGTGTGGAAAGAGAAGGGCGAGATTTAAACTTAAATGTTTAAACCTCCTAAACGGGTCAAAATGAATTATGCGCATAGCTTGGGTATTGGCCGCGTAATTCATAAAAGATACAAACCGGAACTAAAGATTTTGAGATAAACATGTTGATGTATGCTTAATGGTTAATTAGAAACAAGTTTGTGGTTTAAAAACTTGAACGGGTCAAAAGTCTTTAAAAATGAATTTTAAAGCCAAGGGCTCGAAGCCTATTAATTTGTGAATTCAGATGTTAAGTTTGAAAGCTACCGTAAGTTACGGTAGCTACCGTAACTTACGGTAGAGAATAAATTGTTACGACAGTTTTCTACGGCAGACCAGTTTTGCCCAGTGGCTACCGTAACTTACGGTGGCTACCGTAACTTACGGTGGCTACCGTAACTTACGGTGGCTACCGTAACTTACGGTGGCTACCGTAACTTACGGTGGCTACCGTAAGTTACGGTAGAGCCCAGTCACTTTTGCTGAATTTTGTATATCCTAGTTAATCGAATCCGTTTTTTGAGCGTAGTTTCGATTACGGCACGTGACGGGTGTAAAACCTGCAAATCCTTGTTATTTTAATTGTTTAGCTCATGGGACTTGTAGTAACTTGTAAATAAACTACCAAAACTAACTTTTATGTTGGTTTTGATTCTAGGTGAATGTTATATGCTTCCGGATGAAGATCAAGCCACAAGCAAGAACCGAACACACCTCTCAATGAAGCTTCCGCATTCGATCTTGTTTTGTTTTAATAAAAGTGGATTATGTAAACACTTTTAACGATGTTTTGGATGTTGTAAACATGTTTAAGTACTTATGATGTAAAAGTTTTTGTAAGTGGTATTTTTCATATAAAATGCTTACTTTAATGTTATGTAAACTAGGGGGAACACCCGTGCGATGCACGACATGCATAATAGTTATTGTTTTTTCCTGGAACGACGACTGATATAGATAGTGCGTGACACGGTACGAAAGTGCGAATATAGTATAGATTTTTAAAACAAAAACCGTTTTTTTAAAGTTAGCCGTTTGACCATGGTTATTTTGACCAAAGTCCACTCCTCGTTCGGCACTTTGTGGTAGCACTACCAGTCAAAAAAGGCCCAAAACGCCCGAGGGTACAGTGTTCCCCCGCGTTTTTAAGACGCTTTGAGAGAGGTTTGCGCCCCACCACATGTGGTCTCACAAAACTTCAAATCTATGGACGTGTGGTTTCTCAACCCTCTTCAAAAGACGTCACAGTTTTCAAATTTTTTTATTTTTATTTTTTCTTTTTCATTGTTTTAGATGGTGTAAAATAGATGTTAAATATATATATTATACTACATACACATATACATATAAATTCAGTTTTGACATCTAAAAGTCAAATTGCAGGTTTTGTTCCCTTTTATAGATAAGAAAGCAGTTTATTATTTATTACTAAAATGTTGTATTAACTTTATTCTGCAACATATTCTTTATAAACTATGCTTACCTTGACATAACCTAATAGCTATATTTCCTTATTAGAAGTCTCTGATAATTGAAAATTAGTACATATTATTACCTTGCTGGTGAACACATTTACTCTATGTTTAGGGAACAATTTGATTAGGTTGCTGATACTGAATTGAATATCACACCAAATTACAATAGCAGTTTATATTGCTACTATTCACCCAAATCAAGCACCTTAAATAAGTCAGTGTTTCTCTATATTCAAAAAACGAACTATAACTGACGATTATTAAATTGCAACAGTCAATTCAATCCAAATACTGCAATAGAAACATAAAATCTACCACAATTCGTTGGTTAATCACGTATAGTTCTTAATCGATTAGAATCAGAAAAAAGGAAATTGACTCACCGTAACTTAAAATCAGGAAGAAGGCGAACAAAGGGGCGGAGTTTTTCGAAATCAATGACCCCTTTCTTTCATTGTTATTCCTTGAATGAGGTAAGCAAGACCCCATACTACACACTGCATACACATACATAAAAATTGGGTTCTACATTATTTGTATAAACACCGATTGGAAACCCTCACATTGCATTTGATGAAACCCTAATCAATATAAACACACACACTAACACTCACGAATCAAATCGAATTTATAAAAGGAAAAATTCGGGCTGTTTTTACCTCTTGCTGCTCCAAATCTTCATTACCATACATTATCTTCATCTTAGAGATATAGATATTGCACTTAAAGGTTGCTGGAGAGTCGGAGGATGATGTGTAATTAAAGGAGCAAGTAAATGACCCATTTTGATTCCAATTGAAGTTGCCGACTGATGGAGAGCCTGTGCAGGAGATCAATCGAAGATATATGTCTGAGAATTGTGTGCCAAATCGATGAAGATCTTCAATTGGGGAGAAGTTAATTACGATTCCAATTGAGTTACCGACTGATGGAGAGCCTGATGGCGAGCCTGTGCAGGAGATCAATCGAAGATATATGTCTGAGAGTTGTGTGCCTAATCGATGAAGATCTTCAATTGGGGAGAAGTTAATTATGGATTGGAGAGCATATATTGAGAGGCGAAGGATGAATATCACGAACTCCAAAGTCCCCACAAACGCCAGTTAAACAACCCTTTCACTTCCGGAAGTCCTCTTCTCGCCGTTGCATCCGTCTCCGGCGACTCCTCCACTACCTCATGTTTTTCCTTTGCACATTCTTCAACTAATGAGACGTCGTACGGAGGCGAAACCGAAACCTCTGGCGAAGGATTTAAAGCTTTTCCGGCGAACCTCCGATGACTCGCCTTCTCTTTCTTCTGGTTAGGTTTACGGCCGCGGCAGTTAACCTGTTCACTACTGGTAAGGTTTTCTTCAAATGCTTCAATTACTTGATGAATTAGCTCTCGGTTAACAAACGTGTCCCACCGGAACCAGTAGTTCGTGTAACAATCGAAGCAATCACAGTCGAATACCGGAGATTTGTGTGCGGCCGGTGCTTTCTTCTTATTGTTATTATCAGATGATCTAGGGTTTGTGGAATTATTTTTGTGGAATTATTTTTGACACAAATGATTAAAGTAATGTAACTATTAATTTGCATTAGGGAGAAGTTATTTTTGACACTTAGATTAGTTTAGTTAAACCATAAGGTTAACCGAAATTATGGTTCATGTATGGTTATGGTGTGTGGGCGCATGGCGTAATCGCATTAACCAAACAAATTATACATAACAAACTTACATAAATTTTAACTATTCTGATTAGGCTTTCATAAGAAATAACAAACTTATTTCCTTAGTTAACCATTTAAAATGAATAAATCATTTAGTAATAAAACAGAGTTATAAACTAAAATACTAAATTTATCAACAATAATACGTACAACTTTTATAACAAGTTAAACTGTATTCAATTTATGACATTCTAAAACTAAATTAAATATACAGAAAAAAACAACTTTGAATTATTTATACATATAAATGTATTATATGGGCCTTCTTCCCCTCTACTCAACAACTTTGAAGTACTTCTTAGCCTTTGATTACCTGGTCATGATTCATAGATTAGAAAAAATATAAGCCAAGAAGATCTCAACCATCAAAATACGATCCAAGGGCTAAAAAGTGGTTCCTAATTATGCAATGGTTATCATTTGAACCTTATTCCATGAGACTTGAGGTAAGATGCAAGGAGCATTCTTTTGAGTTTTAAACCATCTGTAATTAAGTTCATTATTTAATCATTATTGTTGCAATTATTAGGTATTATAGATAATAATACCCCATGAAATTACCTTTTAGTAATTTTCGTTTCTAATTGGTTAGCATCTTTTAAGTTTTAAAACCATTTATAGTTATAATTAAATTCATAATAACGTTGATTAAGTTTTTTTATATTTAATTATTATTATTATTATTATTATTTTTATTTTTATTTCATATGATGTTCATCAACTATGTGATAAAATTGCAAAAAAGGTTGTAACCTTATTTGTATGATGTTTAGCAATTCAAAATCTGTTGAAGAAGTAGAATCCAAGGATTCTATGGTTAAAGAATAATTATGGATCACGGATTGGGTTTTGATTGATATCATCCGAGTCTAGGAGTCCAAAACTTGGAGGTAAGAAAATAGGGATTTTTAGCATTCACAGCTATCATCTTCAATACGGGAGTCTCATGGACCTCCTGGTATGGACTCCACTGGTACTGACTTCAAAATTTGAGCCTCAGGGACCTTCGATATAGACTCCGAAGTCTGATTGAAGGTTTCAATAGGCTTGGCTTTGGGAATGAATCCATAAAGGTCTTCCTCCAAACCGGTCGCATGCTTATCCTAGCTGTGGTACGAAGCTTGGCATTCCTTGGCTTCGAACGTGGAGAATTTCCATCAACGGCTTCTTTGATTGGCGACATATTCAAGATACATAAAATCGAAAACAATGTTTACTTAATAGGGATGAGAGCATTCCTACATTAATTCTAGACTCAGAAGGTCTAAGGAATATGCTACTGTGTCATCTGAGACTAAACACAAAAGGCTAGTGTTTAATTCACTCAAACGTTGGCTCTGATACCAACATGTTACACCGTGATATTTACAGCTCAACCCGGTGGGCCCGGTGGGGAGTATCATGACGTAAGATTGGAATCGTCATGGTCAAACATACACAGAATAGCACATCTAAAGTCTTGGAATATAAAATATTATTACAAACCCAAATGTCTGAAAATATCAAAGTATTAATTATCGACGAGCTTGTAATATCAAATCCATAGGCGGATCATTACAAAATGTATAAAATGAAGTTTAGCAGACTTTAAGGCATCTTTAAGGATTTGCAAGATCCTCTATTTCGACACCGAGCAGCTCCCAGCCTATTACGAGTAGTACCTGTCACTTAGTCTTTTGAAAATACGTCAGTTTACAATGGTAAATACAATTAACCGACTCATTTGAAAATGTTTTATGAAAATTGGTTTAGGTGCACCAGATACGAAAATCTTTTATAACTTGGGATAATTACATTTATAATCTTTTATACTGAGATACATGTTTGTCATACATATGGGCCCCAGTACAGAGACTGAGATATGATTAACCGACACACCACTTATAAACCCATAAAGGAGTTATCCCTAACTTGTGGGTAATTAATATTCTAGTATTGGCATCTTTTCGGTGTATTCCTACACCTTGCGCATCGGTCGTGGCCATTAGCAATTTTAATGAGCCGAGGATATATCCAGGAAATGGTCGCATTAACCCCCAATGTTTAAGTTATCAACAAAACAATATCAAAACGGGTTATGTGGACTTACTAGCCACAATCCGGCATTTGATTGATCCCACACCCGACCAAGCGGTAATAATTTACCGTATCCCAAGCCCGTTTAAGGGAAAATAAGTTAAAAGTATTTACCTGGCCTAATACTTGATTCACAGCAAAATAACTCAGTCGTATCCAATCTAACTAAATGCAGGTAGCTTTTACCGGGTGGCTCTAGTCTGGAATGATGGTAATATATAACCAATTCAGAATGCTAACGGTCTTATTTAAGTCGTAGACTTAGACCGGCTAGCTTAAAGTATCTAAAACGGTACGATACGCTAGATTAAGCGATGACCGGAATAGAATGTTATTTAGACCCAACAAGTATGAAGACTTGTATAATATGGGTAAACTAAGTACATTATGGATTTTGAAGTAAAAACGATAAGGTTAAACCCGTTTCGGCAAACTTATGTAAACTAGTTACGCAAGTCTAACCGTACACGTATAAGCGATAACGAGTAACCGGATGAGTCATGAACAAGTTTCATATGCCAATATACTTTAAACAAGTTATAATATCAGTTGGGTATCAACTTGTATGCTCGTTTAGGTTTTAAAATCAAACTATGCCTCGTAAGGGTGTTTTGGTCATTTTACGACGTATAAAAGGAACTTGAGTACAATCTGATGTTACGATCATAAACATTATTTGAAAACACTTTATTTATGATATAATAACAGTATGATATCAAACATATGTGTGTTTTATAGTTTAAAACCAAACTATGCTCTGTAGGGGCATTTTGGTAATTTCACACATAGTTTTGAAGGCTAATTTAGGAATCTGTGTTTATAACATATACCTACTGTAAAAATATTTACCATTATTTATCAAATCAGTAGGTAACAAGTCTTGGTTGGTAGTTATGGTTTAAAACCATATTATGCGCCGAAACGACATTAAAATCGTTAATTGACGATATGTGCAATCTTTTAGAAAACTGATGTTATGATCAGGTTTATATGACCAAAATATGTTAATTAATATATCATATCAGTAATAAAAGGTTTTATATGAAAATTATGCTTTTAAATCATTTTAGGTGCAAATAGGGCATTATCGTCATTTAAGGACATAATTTGTGACAACTCGAGTTTCCAAGATTCCATTTTCGCACTATTGCACGTTAATTGTTTAGATTATTTGTTGACACGACTTGTTTGTTTCACAACCTTACACGTTTGTAAAACGTTAAACCATATTGTGATTGCTTATATATGTGATGATGTGCATTATAAGTGTCTATGTGAGATGTATGCTTATAGTATTGATAATATTGTGTAATTAATAAATCCTTGCCGAAAACAACCCCCACACGAAAACCTCTCTAGTCGAATACACCACTGGACGAAAACACCTAAGAGTTTTCGTCAGAATGGGCTTGCGAGGAGAATGGGCTTCGGCCCAATAGCGAATGTGTTATATTTTTGTCCAACCCTTGCGAGTAGTTTCCAATCGGCAAACCCTAGACTCCTTTCTCTGTGTGTGTGACGGCATTATCGATTCCTCCAAGCTCTCTCTACAGATCAATTGTTCTTTCGGTTTTGGTTAGTACCACTTGTTCTTTTATGTGTAATATACTTGAATAATATAATTGTTGTTGCTAGATTATGCATGAATTGAAGATTTAATATAATATGTGATCGCACGATTCAATGCTCATTCACGTGATTGTAATCAGATTGTTTGATCATAGTGACATCAATGTAATGAATTTAATTTCTATTGGACCTCAATCCAAAAGCTACTGACCACACAACTGTTGCTTCTATTTGATCGAGAATCACATGCTCACATGCAAACATTAATTGTAAAGTGATCTCTAATGCGTCATGTGATAATCTGATTCAAAACGCAGCTTTTTATTAATAAACTTTGATGTAATGGCCGACAATAATGGAAGGATGATTAGGGTTGTTGATGTTATACGTAACTGATGATGATGATCCGACAACTTGTCATGTGTCGATGACTATTTAGTGAATGATCTTGATATGTCGATTATGGTTTATGTATATGGTGGATATTTGCTGATGTCGAATGATAAATGTGATCAGGATTTGAAGGCTTGTTAACTTGTGATATGTTAATCGATGTGTATGCATAAACTAGGGTCCTGATAAACGTTAAACACTGTGATGTTGATAACTATGTTCGGTTTGGTTGATGGATTGCTAGATGATCTTTAGGGTTGGAACACGTAACTGCTGTTGATGATGATGAAACCCAACGAAATCCCCCACCCAACGAAAACATAGTGTTTTCGTTACATCTCATGTTTAACGAAAACCCATAGGGATTTCGGCCCAAAGGGGATTTCGGCTACCAAGGGTTTTCGGCCAATATGAGTTTTCGTCACATGTGTTTTAGTCTAGTCTTCTGAACAATAACTCTGCTAGCTGGTAACGCTGTTAGTTGATAAACTCTGTTATGTTGTTAACTCAGTTAGTGTGTAACTCTCTTAGTTATTAACTTCATTAGTTTGTTAACCTAGTTAAATATGATTAATTATGTTAAGCCAGCTAACACTATTAAGTATGTTAATTACTGTTAAGGATGATTCTGTCATGCATGGTTAACTCTGTTAAGTGTGTTAACTATGTAAATTATGTTAACTGCCTGCTAATCCTGTCAAACATGAATTTCATGGATTTGATTAATTGCTTATATGATATGTAATAATTGCTTAAACGCACTTCGTGACATAGATGGCACGTGAAACTTTACAAACATGTACTGATTGAGTATATGCACGTACTATAGGTCGTGACTGATTATTTGTGAGCGTGTATTTCTTTAGCATACCGAGCAAACCAAGGTGAGTTCACACTCTTACCAAGGCATGGGATTCCCGGGGTTGGGAATGGGTTTGGATGATTACTTATGCTTAAATTGTTATCGGAATTACATACCATAGGCCTCAGGAGAGGAAGGTTATTGGTAGGTACTGCTAGACTAGTGATACATATACTTCTCTTCACACACACGCCGGGAATGGCTGCGATAATAGAACTAATCTTCGCACACATGCCTGGAATGGCTGCGAACCATACTCTAAACTTCGCACACATGCCGGGTGGGCTGCGATACAAATATACCTAGTCTAGAAAACATGGGAAACCCCCACCAATCTTCGCCAACATGCCTAAAGGGCCGCGATACAAATACATACGAAACATGGTGCACTAAATGAACATACGGTTTACAATACGATTACTATAACTGGACAACCAACTGTGAACTCGCTCAACTAGTTGTTGACTCTCTGTTACATGCCTTGCAGGACCATAGGTATCCATGGAGCTTGCACGGGAGGCGCGGTCGTTGTGGGCACGGATTGTGGATTTTATGATAAACTCTTTTATGACATTTCAACTTAATACTTATGTTGGGTTTTTATATTATTGCTTTCGCTACACACTTGTTTATGTTTGGTTTTGAAAACACCTATCGTATTGATGGATGACATTTACTATTTACTTATATGTTCAATATGATTGGTGGCTTGATCCTAGTCAGTCACGCCTCCAAGCGGTGGTACTCCGCGTGTGGATTTTGGGGGTGTGACAGATTGGTATCAGAGCCATTGGTTATAGTGAACTTGGTTTTAATAAGGGGAAAACGTTTTTATTAAAACCAGACTATAACCTGTACAGTGCTCAACAATCCACAACGACGCCTCGCTCCACGTGCAAGACTCAACATTCTAGGTAATATGGTATATGTTTTATTGCCTACTTGCTAGACTACATAGAACTTTGCTCATGGTATGCTTAGATACACATAACCCCTATTGCTTGAGAATACTTGTGTGCTCATTCTCTTCTGTCATCGCACTATTCGCGAACCTCTCTCACTCATGTTCCCCTTGATATCAAGATCATGAGTGGACGCGTTAACCTAACTCAAGCCCAGTTGGCGGCTTCGATCACTGAACAAGTTACTGCAGCACTCGCAGCTGCCCAGGCAGGAGGTGTAACCTGCCATCACCACTTACTCTAGGATCTTTAGATCCTACTCTCGTAAACCAACACTCATGCTTAAGTATGTTTACTCTTACGCACACGACCGGTCAACACGCTCAGCCACCTGTGTGCACGTTTCAAAACTTTCATGGACTGTCGTCCTACTACCTTTAGTGGCACGGAAGGAGCAGTTGGACTCCTCCATTGGTTTGAAAAGCTCGGGTCCGTTTTTGAGATGTGTGAATGCCCCGAGGCTCGTAGGGTGAAGTACGCCACGGGTACTCTCGAAAGTACTGCGTTAACTTGGTGGAACGCGCAAGTTCAGATGCTGGGGCTGGCGGCTGCTAATGCCACCCCATGGAATGATTTTAAGGAACTGATCAAACGTGAATACGGTAGTCGTGATGACATCCACAAGCTGGAAGTGGAGTTCTTTAACCTGAAGATGATGGGGTCAGAGGTAGAAGCATACACGAAACGATCCAACGAACTGGCAGTGTTATGTCCAACTCTGGTGGACCCTCCCATCAAGCGCATTGAGCTGTACCTCAAATGCTTAGTACCAGAGATTCAAAGTCATGTGACTTCTGCTAACCTTGATTACTATTGAAGATGTTACTCGTCTTGCTCATCGTCTCACAGACAAGGCAGTGGAACAGAACAAGCTGCCTAAATGCACTGGTGCTACTACTACTACTTCTGCTATTCCCAGTGACAACAAGAGAAAATGGGATGGAACCTCCAGCAAGGGTTCGACTTCGGTTCAGTCCCAGGCACAGCAGCGAAAGATCGATGACTACCAGAGTCCTGGTCAGCAATTTTCTGGTAGTCAAGGGCAGGGTGGATACCGAGGAAATCACCCAAAGTGCAACAGATGCAACAGGCACCATAGTGGTCAGTGCACCAGGGGTCGTTGCCAGTGGTGTCTCAAAATGGGTCATGAAGCTAAGGATTGCAGAAGCTCGCGACCTGCGAATCAGAACCAACAACAACAACCAACAACTCCACAGAACCAGCAGCGACAGCGAGGTAACATGGGATGCTTTCAGTGTGGTGCTGAAGGCCACTTTAAGCGGAACTGCCCTCAGTTAAACCAGAATCAGAATAACAACAACAATAATCAGGGCAACGGGAATAACAAAGGGGGTATTAACGACGGCAATGGTGCCAGGGGTCGAGCGTTCGTGATTGGTCAGGGCGACGCAAGGAATGATCCTAACGTGGTGATGGACTTTCCTATTCGATTTCATTCCTATAGTTCAGGGTTGTAATCTTATCCTCGCTGGTCAGACTTTCGCTATCGATCTCATTCCCATAACTTTGGGTAGTTTTGACATCGTCATTGGTATGGATTGGTTATCCCAACAGCAAGCAGAGATCCTTTGCAAAGAGAAGATCATTCGCATTCCCCGTTCTGGCAAAGAACCTCTCAAAGTTCAAGGCGACAAGAGTGGTGTTGTGAGTGGCATCATCTCCTTCTTGAAGGCACAGAAGTGTTTGCGAAAGGGCCACACTGCAATATTAGCACTCGTTACTGATTCATCGAAGAAAGAGAAAAAGATTGAGGATATTCCTGTTGTACGCGACTTTCCTCAAGTGTTTCCTGAAGAGTTACCTGGGTTACCGCCTCATCGCCAGGTCGAATTTCAGATCGAGCTAGCTCCAGGAGCAGCACCCATAGCTCGAGCACCTTATCGCTTAGCTCCAACTAAACTGGAAGAACTGTCTAAGCAATTGCAAGAACTCTTGGAAAAGGGTTTCATACGTCCCAGCTCTTCGCCCTGGGGAGCTCCAGTATTATTTGTGAAGAAGAAAGACGGTACTTTCCGCATGTGCATCGATTACCGCGAACTGAACAAAGTGACCGTGAAGAATCGCTATCCTCTTCCACGCATTGACGACTTGTTCGACCAGCTGCAAGGGTCGAGCTATTACTCGAAGATTGACCTGAGGTCAGGCTATCACCAACTGAGAGTCCGAGATGAGGACGTCTCCAAAACAGCATTCAGAACTCGCTATGGCCACTACGAGTTTCTGGTCATGCCATTCGGATTAACAAACGCACCGGCAGTCTTCATGGATCTTATGAACAGGGTGTGCAAACCTTATCTTGACAAGTTCGTTATTGTTTTCATTGACAACATCCTGATCTATTCAAAGAGTCGGGAGGAACACGAGCAGCATTTAAGACTTATTTTGGAACTCCTTCGAACGGAACAGCTGTACGCCAAGTTTTCAAAATGCGACTTCTGGCTTCGTGAAGTCCACTTCCTAGGCCACGTGGTAAACAAGGATGGGATTCATGTTGATCCATCCAAGGTAGATTCGATCAAGAACTGGCCTGCACCTCGCACACCAACCGAAATACGCCAATTCTTGGGTTTGGCGGGTTATTACAGACGGTTCATCAAAGACTTCTCAAAGATTGCACAACCGCTTACATTACTGACACAGAAATGTGTTGTGTACCGTTGGGGTATTACACAGGAGACAGCGTTTCAACACTTAAAGGATAGACTTTTTAGCGCACCTATCCTCTCATTGCCTGAAGGCACGGACGATTTTGTAGTTTACTGCGACGCATCCATCCAAGGTCTTGGATGTGTGTTGATGCAACGGGATAAAGTCATCACTTATGCTTCGTGCCAACTTAAGATCCACGAACGGAATTACACTACACATGATTTAGAGCTGGGAGCTGTTGTTTTTGCGCTCAAGATATGGCGACAGTACCTGTACGGTACCAAGTGCACCATCTACACCGACCACATGAGTCTTGAGCATATCTTCAAACAGAAAGAGTTGAACATGCGACAACGTCGATGAGTCGAATTACTGAACGATTACGAATGTGCTATAAAGTACCATCCGGGCAAAGCCAATGTGGTGGCCGATGCCCTCAGTAGAAAGGATACTACACCTAGGCGTGTACGAGCATTGCAACTCACTATTCAGTCTAGTCTTCCTTCACAGATACGAGATGCTCAGGTAGAAGCATTGAAACCAGAAAACGTCAGGGCCGAAGCTCTACGCGGCTCAAGACAACGGTTAGAACAAAAGGCAGACGGCGCCTACTATGTAACAGGACGCATTTGGGTCCCACTCTATGGAAACTTACGCGAGCTGGTGATGGATGAAGCGCATAAGTCTCGCTACTCAGTACATCCTGGTACAGATAAGATGTACCATGATCTTAGAACTACGTATTGGTGGCCTAGCACGAAAGCTCATATAGCAACTTACGATAGCAAGTGTTTGACTTGTGCGAGAGTCAAAACGGAATATCAGAAACCATCAGGCCTACTCCAACAACCAGAAATACCACAATGGAAATGGGAGCAAATTTCCATGGATTTCGTTACTGGCCTGCCTAGATCTCAACGTGGGAATGATACTATTTGGGTGATCGTGGATCGACTCACAAAGTCTGCACACTTCTTGGCTATCAAGGAAACAGACAAGTTCTCTACATTAGCAGACATCTACTTAAAAGAAGTGGTTTCAAGGCACGGGGTGCCAACCCCTATTATCTCAGATCGTGATGCACGTTTCACTTCAGAACTGTGGCAAGCAATGCACAAATCTTTTGGCTCTCGTTTAGACATGAGCACGGCTTACCACCCTCAGACGGATGGGCAATCTGAGCGCACTATTCAAACTTTAGAAGACATGCTTTGTGCATGTGTAATTGACTTTGGCAACGGATGGGAAAAGCATCTGCCACTTGTGGAATTTTCGTACAATAACAGCTACCACACCAGCATTAAAGCTGCTCCGTTTGAGGCATTGTACGAGCGTAAATGTCGGTCACCTCTTTGTTGGGCAGAGGTGGGAGATAGTCAGATCACTGGTCCAGAACTTGTGGTAGACACAATAGAACGAATTGCTCAAGTACGACAACGCATGGCGGCAGCTCGCGACCGTCAGAAAGCATACGCCGATAAAGACAGGAAACCACTCGAGTTCCAGGTTGGGGATCGAGTGCTACTCAAAGTTTCACCCTGGAAGGGTGTGGTTCGTTTTGGCAAACGAGGCAAGCTCAACCCACGATACGTCGGACCGTTTGAAATCCTTGAGAAAATAGGTAAAGTAGCCTACCGACTGAACTTACCAGCTGAACTCAGTGCGGTTCACAACGTCTTTCACGTGTCGAATCTGAAGAAGTGTCTGTCAGATGAAACCCTCATAGTTCCTTTGAAGGAGCTCACTATCGACGAGCAGTTACGATTCGTTGAGGAACCAGTTGAAATCACGGACCGGGATGTCAAGGTCCTCAAGCACACAAGAATACCTCTTGTTCGAGTTCGTTGGAACTCCCGTCGTGGCCCAGAGTTTACATGGGAACGAGAAGACCAAATGAAACTCAAGTATCCCCAGTTATTCGAAAACAATGCAACTACTACTGAGGCTGAAGCTACTACAGAATTTCGGGACGAAATTTCAAATCAACAGGGGGATGATGTGACACCCCAGGAAAAATCAGTAAACTACACAACATAACTAGCTTCCTCAGTAACCTCGCGCTAAATTTCGGGACGAAATTTCTTTCAAGTTGGGGATAATGTGACAACTCGAGTTTCCAAGATTCCATTTTCGCACTATTGCACGTTAATTGTTTAGATTATTTGTTGACATGACTTGTTTGTTTCACAACCTTACACGTTTGTAAAACGTTAAACCATATTGTGATTGCTTATATATGTGATGATGTGCATTATAAGTGTCTATGTGAGATGTATGCTTATAGTATTGATAATGTTGTGTAATTAATAAATCCTTGCCGAAAACAACCCCCACACGAAAACCTCTCTAGTCGAATACACCACTGGACGAAAACACCTAAGAGTTTTCGTCAGAATGGGCTTGCGAGGAGAATGGGCTTCGGCCCAGTAGCGAATGTGTTATATTTTTGTCCAACCCTTGCGAGTAGTTTCCAATCGGCAAACCCTAGAGTCCCTTCTCTGTGTGTGTGACGGCATTATCGATTCCTCCAAGCTCTCTCTACAGATCAATTGTTCTTTCGGTTTTGGTTAGTACCACTTGTTCTTTTATGTGTAATATACTTGAATAATATAATTGTTGTTGCTAGATTATGCATGAATTGAAGATTTAATATAATATGTGATCGCACGATTCAATGCTCATTCACGTGATTGTAATCAGATTGTTTGATCATAGTGACATCAATGTAATGAATTTAATTTTATTGGACCTCAATCCAAAAGCTACTGACCACACAACTGTTGCTTCTATTTGATCGAGAATCACATGCTCACATGCAAACATTAATTGTAAAGTGATCTCTAATGCGTCATGTGATAATCTGATTCAAAACGCATCTTTTTATTAATAAACTTTGATGTAATGGCCGACAATAATGGAAGGATGATTAGGGTTGTTGATGTTATACGTAACTGATGATGATGATCCGACAACTTGTCATGTGTCGATGACTATTTAGTGAATGATCTTGATATGTCGATTATGGTTTATGTATATGGCGGATATTTGCTGATGTCGAATGATAAATATGATCAGGATTTGAAGGCTTGTTAACTTGTGATATGTTAATCGATGTGTATGCATAAACTAGGGTCCTGATAAACGTTAAACACTGTGATGTTGATTACTATGTTCGGTTTGGTTGATTGATTGCTAGATGATCTTTAGGGTTGGAACACGTAACTGCTGTTGATGATGATGAAACCCAACGAAATCCCCCACCCAACGAAAACATAGTGTTTTCGTTACATCTCATGTTCAACGAAAACCCATAGGGATTTCGGCCCAAAGGGGATTTCGGCTACCAAGGGTTTTCGGCCAATATGAGTTTTCGTCACATGTGTTTTAGTCTAGTCTTCTGAACAATAACTCTGCTAGCTGGTAACGCTGTTAGTTGATAAACTCTGTTATGTTGTTAACTCAGTTAGTGTGTAACTCTCTTAGTTATTAACTTCATTAGTTTGTTAACCTAGTTAAATATGATTAATTATGTTAAGCCAGCTAACACTATTAAGTATGTTAATTACTGTTAAGGATGATTCTGTCATGCATGATTAACTCTGTTAAGTGTGTTAACTATGTAAATTATGTTAACTGCCTGTTAATCCTGTCAAACATGAATTTCATGGATTTGATTAATTGCTTATATGATATGTAATAATTGCTTAAACGCACTTCGTGACATAGATGGCATGTGAAACTTTACAAACATGTACTGATTGAGTATACGCACGTACTATAGGTCGTGACTGATTATTTGTGAGCGTGTATTTCTTTAGCATACCGAGCAAACCAAGGTGAGTTCACACTCTTACCAAGGCATGGGATTCCCGGGGTTGGGAATGGGTTTGGATGATTACTTATGCTTAAATTGTTATCAGAATTACATACCATAGGCCTCGGGAGAGGAAGGTTATTGGTAGGTACTGCTAGACTAGTGATACATATACTTCTCTTCGCACACACGCCGGGAATGGCTGCGATAATAGAACTAATCTTCGCACACACGCCTGGAATGGCTGCGAACCATACTCTAAACTTCGCACACATGCCGGGTGGGCTGCGATACAAATATACCTAGTCTAGAAAACATGGGAAACCCCCACCAATCTTCGTCAACATGCCTAGAGGGCCGCGATACAAATACATACGAAACATGGTGCACTAAATGAACATACGGTTTACAATACGATTACTATAACTGAACAACCAACTGTGAACTCGCTCAACTAGTTTTTGACTCTCTGTTACATTGTGACAACTCGAAATTTAGAACCTTCTTGTATCCCGTTATGTCATGTCTAAACGTGTAACTAGTTAACTTATGTGATTAATGGTAAGCAAACCCCTTATGTGACTATGTGATTATTATGTGTCGTGCTTGTATGTATAGTGTGTATATATGCATAAATGAGCCGAAAACCATGAACCCGACTCGAGACCATGTGGTCTCGAGTGAACTAGTGAAACAGTGGGCCGGATCGGGCCACACACCCCTTAGCCTACCCGAAAAGCCCATTAGGGTGCACAAGGTGAAACAAGTATATAACTTTGGTGATTATCCATGTTGCCATTTTCTTTGGTTAACACACACACTCTCCACTCTCTCACTAAAACCCTAGACACCAAGCATCACACTCCTTCTCCTTCTTCTTGGATCAAACCGGTGGCACTAGGACTCTCGGATCGAGCTCAGGATCATCATTCGGAAGTTCACTCATCACTCTTCATACCCTCACACTTAGAGAACCCAATCGGTTAGTGCTTTACTATGTATTAAGGATTATGTGTGCTTGATGTTTGAATGCTTGTCTTCATGTATTAATAAGTGGAAAAATGTATGATTATGGCTTTATCATATTCTCGGGTGTGTATGTTAGTGATAATCGGTTAAACATGCCTTGATTCTAATATATATTGCATGATGAGTTAATGAGATCTTGTGATTAAATGTGGTTTAACCATTAGGTTGTTGATGTTTATGAAATCGGCTTGCATATGTATGATAAATGATGTTCATATAACCGGATTGTATACTCTTGTGTTAAGGACCGAATGCTCGCTATTAGGATGATTCATTGTGTTAATATCATAGGGTGCATGTTAGTGTTGATGAGTTGTTGATCATGATTTTTGTTTGGTTAAAGTTTATATGAATGAGGATGATGAATCACTTGAATACATGAAGAACAACTTGAATGTGATATGAACATGCTTGAATATTTGAAAACTGATATGTTTGATCCAAATTGGCAAGTTGCTAGACAAGAAAACATGTTTAAGTGGATGGTACAAATTGTTACATGAAATCGGTTTTCCATTGGATAGTACACTGTACCGAATCAGCAGTTGTCCAACCGAAACCTCCAGTTGCGACTCGAGACCACCACATGATGAGTCGAAATCCCCCGGTTGCGACATCGGTTGCGAGTCGCAAACACCTGGTTGCGACTCGAAACCACACGTGATCAGCACACAAACCTCATCACTCGAAATCTCAGTTACGAGTCCGGTTGCGACTCGAGACCAAAACAGCATGGGCCGAGACCATGTTTGCGAGTCCAGTTGCGACTCGAGACCAAAACAGCATGGGCCGAGACCATGTTTGCGAGTCCAGTTGCGACTCGAGATCACTTCAGTTGCGACTCGAAACCTTGTGGGCTACAACTCAAGGCCGCACAGTCTCGAGTAGAGACCGTACAGTCTCGACTCGAGACCACACACTTGTGTATGCTGTCTGGACTTGCTTTAGTATGGGCTTAGTGTTTGGGCCGGACCTTGGACTTTGTTTAATTATGGGCATGTTACTGTTCGTTCAAATTACTTGCAAACTGCCATGCTTATATGTGAAAGCCACAATGATGCTTGAATACAACGTGTTAGCATACGTGTAGAAACATACGTGTACTACTTGAATACGAACCTGATTGTATGATATAACTATGATAGGACGTGAGTAACCACAATATTACTTGGTTGACTTTTCTGTGTATCTACCGAGCAAACCAAGGTGAGTTCACACCCTCTACAAAGCATGGGATTCCCAGGGGTTGGGAATGGGGTTAAGGAATATGGATTCCTCGTCCTCCTTGGGTAGGACAGCAATGGTTCAGGAATGTAATTCCTCGTCCTCACGGACAGATAACTCGTACTAGACCAAAACTCTATCACGAAGTCCCTCCTTTTTATATCGACTTAATCGCCGGGCCAATGGCGAGCGGGTCATTAGTTAGATAGCGCTATTTAGGTCTGACAAACCTCACACCGTGCCGCAGAGGACGGGCGTGAACTAATGGATCTGGGGCACGTCAATGATGATAGACATTGACAGTTTCAGGGCACATAAACATGACTACAGTCAGCAGTCGATATGGTAACGAGTCTAGTGTATACATGGGGTAGCCCCCACGGCCGAAATGCCAGATAACTAACACGGGGTAGCCCCCACGGCTGGATTGCCAGAGTAACCGGGAATAAACATGACACATTTTTAACTATGGGGTAACCCCCACGGCAGGATTGCCAGATAAAGGAAACTGTTTTCGAAACAACTTAAAACGAACACCCAACCGTGAACTCACTCAACTTGTTGTTGACTCGTTACTACATGCTTTGCAGGTCCTTAGGTTCTCAGCTGGAGCTTGCATGGAGGAGGATCGTTGTGGAACATGGACGGCTGTGTGCCATGTTAAACTTTGAAACTATTAAACTTATGTTTTGGCTTTAAGACTTATGCTTCCGCTTGCAACTTAACTATGTTTTGTTGAACACCAATTGTATTGGTTGAACTTTTATAACTATGTGTTTGCTTGTTCAATATGATTGGTGGCTGGATCCTGGTCAGTCACGCCTCCAAGCGGTAGTACTCCGCAGGTGGATTTTGGGGGTGTGACAGATTGGTATCAGAGCCATTGGTTATAGTGAACTTGGTTTTAATAAAGGGGAAAACGTTTTTGTTAAAACCAGACTATAACCTGTACAGTGCTCAACGGTCCACAACGACGCTCCACTCCACATGCAAGGCTCGACAATCTAGGTGATATGGTCTGTGTATATTGCCTACTTGCTAGTACATAGTACATTGCTTATGGTATGCTTGGTTAGAATAACTACTGTTGCTTGAACACGTGTGTACTTACTCGCTTCTGACATCGCACTTTCGCGAACCCCTCTCACTCACGTTCTTCTTGATATGAAGATCATGTCTGGACGCGTTAACCTGACACAAGCCCAGTTGACGGCTCTGATCAACGAGCGAGTTGCCGCAGCACTTGCAGCTGCACACGCAGGAGGTATATCCTGCAGTCCGAACTCATTCTAGGATCTTTAAGATCCTACTCTCGTGAACCAACCTTTGTGTTAAACCCTGTCTTTTCTTTCACCTACGATAGGTCAGCATGTTCAGCCACCCGTGTGCACTTTTAAGACTTTCATGGACTGCCGACCAACTACTTTTAGCGGCACTGAAGGAGCAGTAGGTGTCACGACCCCCGACCCACCCTGGACGGAATTGGGAGCCGCGAACAGTCCAGCGATACCGGTGATTATTTTGAAAACGTTGCAGCGGAATTTCCTCAGAACCGTGAGTTAGGAAAAATATCAGAGTTTAGAAACACCGGATTTTATTTTAATAAATAAATGGGATAAACCCATGTTTTATAATGGTAGCTTTAAATAAAGATAAATTTTATTATATAAAACAATATTTCTAAAAATTTAATTAATAAAATAAGCCACTTCTTGATGCCTTTTTGTGCCGTATCCATCTCTTACTCCAATTCTACTGTAATTACCTGAAAAGTGTTTAAAAAGGTTTTGTCAGCGGGAAATACTGAGTGAGTTCATTCATTTTACTAAAACGACCCGTTTGTTATAATATACAGTATTAAGAGCGATTACAATGTTTCTGATATCAAGCCAACTACCCACAGTACTTGTCACTCGAATCTTTACGGTGACTGTGGTCATATCACCATTGGCTGCCCCAATGAATGACGAATATCACTAATTAGGTTCGCCCACCTAACGTGATATTTTATAGGTACGCTCACCTAATAACAGTAATGTGCACACTACCCCACATACCGGCTGTAAATTGGTGATTACATAGACTTAATCACTGTAATTATAACTTTTAAAATATTTTAAGAATTTATAAAGCAATTTGATAAAAAGAGAATGACTCACAGATAATCAGGCAGATTCATACGGACAAAGTTTAGTCTACAGATAAGCCTTTGATATATTGCAGATTTGTACAAGCAGAGCTTAGCCTATTACTTAGCCTTGGAACCTAATGCATACGAACTAGGTAGATAACTTAATACAGCATTTACGATAACCCACGAGATTAAATTCTCACAATGAATGTCAAAATGCAATACTTTGTCCATCGAATTAACGATGATCCATTGAATTAACAATGAACGACAAGGTATAATACTTTACCCATCGAATTAACGACAATCCGTTGAATTAACAACGAACGATAAAGTATAATACTTTACCTATCGAATTAACGACAATCCGTCAAATTAATGACGAACGATAAAGTATAACCCTAATGTGGGTGGCACTTAAACATCCCTTGGATAGTTTAATCGATTGGATAATGAATCGTAAGAGTGATTAAGTTAATACCCTGTTCTGCAGCACCCCGCTATGCTTAATTAGGGTTTCGTGTGTGTTAATTGAAGTAATTTGGACAGAACTCGAAGAATTTTACGAATTCTTTCGTCGAACAATCGCCCAGAAGTCTGTCCCAATGCCTGCTATTTATACACGAAAAGTGACTAGCTTACGGACCGTAAGCTTGCTGATGTTACGGTCCGTAAGGTATCATACGGACCGTAAGCTTGGTGACCTTACGGTCCGTAAGGTACACTTTAAGCTTATCTTGTTGCCACGTGTGGGACTAGCTCAGATGAGTCGACAAAATTCGAATTTGAAACTTTCTCAGCACGAAATTTTGGATAATCGTCAATAGGGTTTAACCCCCCCTGAGTTTTAGGGGCCCTAATCCTGATTCTGAAAATTATGAAATTTTTATGGTTTGCACAGAATCACTTGGGTGTCTCAATTAGGGTTTCCTTTTGGTTAAATTAAAATAAGAAATATTATTTTAATGAGAGTTGTTTTATCAGGGGTCCGGGTTCATACTTACTGAATGTTTTTAGGATGTTTTTGTGTGAGTCGTTACATTCTACCCACCTTAATAAAAATCTCGTCCTCGAGATTTACTGGAATAAATAGGAATACTTTTTCTTCATCTCAGATTCCAGCTTCCAAGTGTATTTGGGTTATGATATTTCTTTTGGAATTATGTCACCTTTTAGTTAATAGTATTAGGGTAGATGACCCAGAATTGAAATATTTTATGAATATGAATTGTATATAAAATAGGATTGAATTAGTTCAAGAAATCGATGATAAACGAATGAAATGATAAAATGTTCAAAGTGACTAGGTTCAAACCAAAAGATATATGATCAATAGATTCTTTAAAATGAATGTGAAAGACTTTTTAGAATCACTAAAATTCTTTGTCAAAAGAAAGCTTACTTTGATTGAGGAAGACGTAGAACTGACAGGTTCCAAATGAAATCAAAGCATGAAAAATGATTTGTCAAATATTTATGATATGAGAAATCAAAATGTTGAAAGGAATGAATTGCAAAGATATATCAAAAGATAATAGAGTTAGTGTATTATTTTAAAGTTTCAATTTGTTGTGAAACATTGTGATAGTACACTTTTAATGACTATACTTTTCATATTATCTCCTAGAAATTGAAATATAATAAGAACAAATTATTTTGGTTTGACCAACCATTATACTTTTGTAAAGCAATTTGAATATATATATTATTTGTGTTCTTATCTGAACCGTTTATATATATCACATATAAATATTATGTAATATATATATTATTTGTTATGCATTTTTACTATATGTAAATGGTTACTTCTTTTAAATATTATTTTAGTATTTTACCATACTATGTAAAAAGATATATTACAAAATACCGTAATGAAGTTATTACGTTTACAAAATATTATTTTGTAAAAGAAATTACTATTTAAAAATGAAAATTATAAATAAAGGTGTAAAAATATTTATTGTGTAAAATATTTGGTAAATATATAACATTTAATGGGTCGATTCTATTTGATTACTTATTTCCATTTTGAAACCATATAACGTTGTGAATGTAAATGTTGTAAATAAGTGAAAATGGAAATTATATTATAATATTTTCCTAACCCAACGTAGTTAATAACTACCATATTATTCTTATATGGTTACTTTCTTACCATAGGTTTACAGCACATAGTTATCACAAAATATGTGATAGATAATTTATTTACATAATTTTATTTGTCCTTTGTTTTATGAAAATATGTCTTTTCCAAGGTATATGTATTTTCATATATAATTAAAATTTACTAAATAAGTATGATGACTTAATTTATATATATTACTAGTCATTATCATGGTGGATATTGGTTAGTACTCCCTTATTTAAGCATAGGTGGCCAATCCATGCCTAATTAAGGCTAGGTTACCCAATATCTGCCCTTGACAATAATCCTAGTATTTTAAAATAATACTAACACTTATTATTATTTAATATTTTCTTACTAATAATAAAACTGATATTAGTATTACATACTTAAATAAAAAAATTTCTAATAAAAATGGTGAAATTGACCGTCCCCAGGATCGAACCCGGGTCTAGGCCACACCCTTTCGCGCTCTTAGCCAACCGAGCTAAGTGCCTAGTTTGTGAAAATTTCCATTTTAGTTAAATATAAGCACAATAAATTTGGTACTTTTTATTATAAGTCACTCACTTATTTTGACTAAGTATTTGCTTATCCTCCTTATGGTGATTAATAAGAATATAGTAATACTATTAGGTAATCACTTATGTAAGTTTCCAAAAATAATGTTTTTCGATTGAAGATGTTAAAGTAATAATTATTACGAAAGGTTAAATTGATATTTGTAAACAAATCATTTAAGAGATATAAGATATATTAAAATATGACAGGAACTTGTATCATTATCTTATCACACGATTTGTGTTAAGATAACTTTTATAAATATTCGTATATGATATATATAAAATGAGATTTAGTGCAAGTTTTTATGAAAACGTTAGTACAAGGTGATTGTGATCAAAGAAATGATTTTAGTGAAGTCGAAGACCAATTAGGCATTTTATAATTCTAGAGAATTGGAGTGTTTGTTGGAGAATATGATATCTTTAAATCCATCATATGGGAATTTGAAATGAGCAAGTTTAAACAATTGAAATCGGTTTAAACAAAACGAGTTTAAATAAGAAAGTTCGGACATGATCATAATAGAAACCATGGATGCCAAAGAAAATTGAGTTTTTTTTTTTTTTCAAAAATTTATTGACTTGATATTCTGAGTCATTGTTTAGCAATAATGTGGTTTACTGTACCACAATCAAGTCTAACTAAAGGATATTTGAGTTTGGATAAAACGACAAATTAGAATGAATCCTTTTAGTGGAATTTAGAAATTAAACGAATCATATGTGTAACAAACTGTGCATGTGTGGATTTACCAAGAAATGAAATGAATCAATATCCGCTACTATGAAATAAATCCTTCTGGTATGATGACCGTTAGGAAAAGTAGAAATGCGAAAGTCAACTTTTTATATGCAGAAGTCAGAATTTTCAATAAAAGAAATATAAGAACTTCTATCTTGGAATTTCGAATGATAACCGTTATTTAAATGATATTATCCGGGAATGTCAAAAATAAAATGAAAATAGAGAATTTGCAAAAGTATATGACTTCTTTTTCAGTGCTAATACTTATGACTCTGATTAGACTGTGCACCGAGGTTTTAGTGAAATCTTGTTCTAATATACCTCAGCGAAATTTCATGTTGCTTGTAGGATCATGTGACAAAGTGCTGTTTTTGGTTCTTCTACTGACAGAATTTTAATATTAGAATTATTGTGCCCAATTTATATTTTCCAAAGATCTTGCCTCGAAAGTTGTGTGTGATATATTTTAACGTCTGCGGATTTATAATTAAATTTTCATGTGCATTAGCACAACTTTTCATACTTCTTACTTGCGTTAATAGTTTATGGTAACGTATTAGAAATTCTTTATACTTTCAATGGTATTCCAACTTAATGGGTTTTTATTTATTATTGTCGCTTGAATTACTAAGCAGATAATCAAATGAAATAATCGGAAAAGAGATTCTTAATAAAGAAATCTAGACACAGATGCAAGTGCTTTATTCTTACTTGACTTTTGGAATTTCTTTATAGATATATCTATCTATATAATCACATATTTTACAGACTGAATTAAACATTTCATCTATCAGGTAAATGTATTTAACAATTTCATTTTTCCAAAACCAGTCAAATATCTGATTATGATACTATTTAGGGAAATCTTGTCACTCGTATGACCTATTATATATTCCGTCTTATCCGATTCGCGCCGGAGCGGTAATTCCAATATATCCGAACAAACTGGAGAGTCTTATTACCTCATACCCAGTCTTGCCGAAGAAAATTTTCTATTTCCCATAAATAGTATCTTTTCAAAAAGTGCATATCTTATTAGGCTTTTATTCAGAATTAAGGAAATTTGTATTTCCATAACATATCTTATTATTATATTGATTACTACACGATTCCGGTGACAGTGTCAATTTGATCATTTTTCCAATTAGTGACTCAGGTCATATTACTGTTGATCATTCTTTTAACTAGTAATTCTGGACTTAGTTATCCCGTGATATTACTTTATCAAATATATTACTTATGGCACAAAACCATTTAACCCAGAGAATGACATATATTATTTTATTTTAACTACTATAACTTATCAAATATGTTAATTTACTTAAATAATTGTAATATCGTTATTTGATTTAATTTAAAAAAAATATAATCTCCGTATAGTAGAATATATTATACTTGACTATTTTATTATAAGATACATTAATTAAAAACATTTATTAACTTTTATTAATGATTCAATGTTTAAAATAATATTAGTCATAGTCTATGGTTACTGATGCGTAGTTTTTTATTGTGATTGTGGTTATGCTATTATTAGCTAACTTTCTATTAGAAAATATACATAACTTTAATTACTGTAAGTATAACTGATAAATATTTTAGGATTTTGAAAAGTCTTTGTAATTATAATTGTATCACAAAAAGGTGATAAAACTTATGAAAATAGAGTGGACTTACAAACTGTGAGAAAAGAAATGAACTTACCAAAATCCATCATATTTATTTACACAAATACTTAGCTTATTGTGAAGCTAATATTAAGGCATCTTTTCTTAAGTTTGAGTCTAAATGCTACCAATTATCATCAATCCCCTAACTCTTTTATATAAATTTAGGTATTATTATTACAACACCTAAAGGCGTAAAGCAGTGGCTTTGCTTAGTGGCTCTTTGAATTGGCTCTGATACCACCTTCTGTCACGACCCCCGACCCACCCTGGACGGAATCGGGAGCCGCGAACAGTCCAGCGATACCGGTGATTATTTTGAAAACGTTGCAGCGGAATTTCCTCAGAACCGTGAGTTAGGAAAAATATCAGAGTTTAGAAACACCGGATTTTATTTTAATAAATAAATGGGATAAACCCATGTTTTATAATGGTAGCTTTAAATAAAGATAAATTTTATTATATAAAACAATATTTCTAAAAATTTAATTAATAAAATAAGCCACTTCTTGATGCCTTTTTGTGCCGTATCCATCTCTTACTCCAATTCTACTGTAATTACCTGAAAAGTGTTTAAAAAGGTTTTGTCAGCGGGAAATACTGAGTGAGTTCATTCATTTTACTAAAACGACCCGTTTGTTATAATATACAGTATTAAGAGCGATTACAATGTTTCTGATATCAAGCCAACTACCCACAGTACTTGTCACTCGAATCTTTACGGTGACTGTGGTCATATCACCATTGGCTGCCCCAATGAATGACGAATATCACTAATTAGGTTCGCCCACCTAACGTGATATTTTATAGGTACGCTCACCTAATAACAGTAATGTGCACACTACCCCACATACCGGCTGTAAATTGGTGATTACATAGACTTAATCACTGTAATTATAACTTTTAAAATATTTTAAGAATTTAGAAAGCAATTTGATAAAAAGAGAATGACTCACAGATAATCAGGCAGATTCATACGGACAAAGTTTAGTCTACAGATAAGCCTTTGATATATTGCAGATTTGTACAAGCAGAGCTTAGCCTATTACTTAGCCTTGGAACCTAATGCATACGAACTAGGTAGATAACTTAATACAGCATTTACGATAACCCACGAGATTAAATTCTCACAATGAATGTCAAAATGCAATACTTTGTCCATCGAATTAACGATGATCCATTGAATTAACAATGAACGACAAGGTATAATACTTTACCCATCGAATTAACGACAATCCGTTGAATTAACAACGAACGATAAAGTATAATACTTTACCTATCGAATTAACGACAATCCGTCAAATTAATGACGAACGATAAAGTATAACCCTAATGTGGGCGGCACTTAAACATCCCTTGGATAGTTTAATCGATTGGATAATGAATCGTAAGAGTGATTAAGTTAATACCCTGTTCTGCAGCACCCCGCTATGCTTAATTAGGGTTTCGTGTGTGTTAATTGAAGTAATTTGGACAGAACTCGAAGAATTTTACGAATTCTTTCGTCGAACAATCGCCCAGAAGTCTGTCCCAATGCCTGCTATTTATACACGAAAAGTGACTAGCTTACGGACCGTAAGCTTGCTGATGTTACGGTCCGTAAGGTATCATACGGACCGTAAGCTTGGTGACCTTACGGTCCGTAAGGTACACTTTAAGCTTATCTTGTTGCCACGTGTGGGACTAGCTCAGATGAGTCGACAAAATTCGAATTTGAAACTTTCTCAGCACGAAATTTTGGATAATCGTCAATAGGGTTTAACCCCCCCTGAGTTTTAGGGGCCCTAATCCTGATTCTGAAAATTATGAAATTTTTATGGTTTGCACAGAATCACTTGGGTGTCTCAATTAGGGTTTCCTTTTGGTTAAATTAAAATAAGAAATATTATTTTAATGAGAGTTGTTTTATCAGGGGTCCGGGTTCATACTTACTGAATGTTTTTAGGATGTTTTTGTGTGAGTCGTTACAGTAGGTCTCCTCCACTGGTTTGAGAAGCTAGAATCTGTGTTCGAAATGTGTGAATGCCCTGAGGCACGCAGGGTGAAGTATGCTACCGGTACTCTCGAGGGTTTAGCCCTCACATGGTGGAACGCTCAAGTCCAGATGCTAGGGTTGGCTGCTGCCAACGCCACACCATGGGAAAATTTTAAAGAAATGATCAAGGAGGAATACTGCAGTCGTGATGAGATTCACAAACTGGAAGTGGAGTTCTTCAACCTCAAGATGACGGGGTCCGAAATTGAGGCTTATGTGAAGAGGTCGAACGAACTGGCAATTCTGTGTCCTACTATGGTGGATCCTCCCATCAAACGCATCGAACTATTTCTTCAGGGCTTAGTGCCAGAAATCCAAAGTCATGTGACTTCAGCGAACCTCGCCACCTACCAGCAAGTTGTTCAGTTGGCTCACCGTCTCACGGACCAGGCGGTGGAGCAAAACAAGTTACCAAAACGCATAGGTGCTGCAACTACTTCTGGTACCTCTAGTGACAACAAACGGAAATGGGATGGAACTTCAAGTAAGGGTTCGACTTCTGTTCAGTCCCAGTCTCAGCAGAGAAAGACTGATGACTACAAGAGCCCTAATCAGCAATCGTCTGGTGGTCAAGGCCATGGTGGGTACAAAGGAAATCACCCCAAATGCAATCGCTGCAGCCTGCACCACAGCGGGCCATGCACCAGGGGAAACTGTCATCGGTGCAACAAGCCTGGTCACACTGCAAAGGATTGCAGGAGCTTATACCCCGCCAATCAGAACCGTCAGCAAGCTCAACAGAACCAGCGCCAGCAGCAGCAGCAAGGTGATAACAAAGGGTGCTTTCAGTGTGGAGCTGAGGGCCACTTCAAGAGAGATTGTCCCCAACTGAACAGGAACCAGAACAACAACAACAACAATAACAATCAAGGGAATGGTAACAATGGGAACAACAACAACAATGGCGCCAGGGGGCGGGTGTTTGTGATTGGCCAAGGTGAAGCAAGGAATGACCCCAATGTTGTGGCGGGTAAGTTCCTTCTCGATGACTTTTATGTTTCAGTTTTATTCGATTCGGGTGCCGATACTAGCTACATGTCACTAGAAGTTAGTCGAATGCTTAAGCGTATTCCAACACCTTTGAACAACAAGCACACCGTAGAGCTAGCAAATGGTAAGAGTTTAGAAGCCACACACATAGTCAAGGGTTGTAAACTTATTCTCGCTGACCAGACCTTCTCTATCGACCTCATCCCTATTGTCTTGGGTAGTTTCGACGTTGTCATTGGGATGGATTGGTTATCCCAACACCGAGCAGAGATTCTTTGCAACGAGAAGGTTGTCCGTATTCCAGGTCCCGGTGGTGAATCTCTCATGATTCATGGCGACAAGAGGAGTGCTGTTGAGAACGTTATTTCTCTCCTTAAGGCCCAAAAGTACTTGCGAAAGGGCCACACTGCCATTTTGGCTCTCATTACTGACACTACGGAGAAAGAGAAGAAGATAGAAGATTTTCCAGTTGTACGCGATTATCCAGAGGTATTTCCTGAGGAATTACCTGGTCTTCCGCCTCATCGCCAAGTCGAGTTTCAGATCGAACTAGCTCCTGGAGCTGCGCCCATAGCCCGTGCACCTTATCGTTTAGCCCCATCAGAGTTGAAGGAACTCTCTACGCAACTACAAGAGCTCCTGGATAAGGGTTTTATTCGTCCAAGCTCATCGCCCTGGGGAGCTCCAGTATTATTCGTAAAGAAGAAGGACGGTACTTTCAGAATGTGCATCGACTACCGGGAACTCAACAAGGTGACGGTGAAGAATCGTTATCCTCTACCGCGCATCGACGACTTGTTCGACCAGCTGCAAGGGTCGAGCTACTATTCGAAGATCGATTTGAGATCGGGTTATCACCAGCTGAGAGTCCGAGAAGAGGACGTCTCCAAAACAGCTTTCAGAACTCGATACGGGCACTATGAGTTTTTGGTCATGCCTTTTGGGATGACAAACGCACCTGCGGTTTTCATGGACTTGATGAACCGAGTGTGCAAGCCTTACCTGGACAAGTTCGTTATAGTCTTCATCGACGACATCCTGATCTATTCCAAGAGTCAGGAAGAACACGAGCAGCATCTGCGACTTATTCTGGAACTCCTTCGAACAGAAAAGCTTTATGCAAAGTTCTCGAAATGCGACTTCTGGCTTCGAGAAGTCCATTTCCTAGGCCACGTGGTAAACAAGGATGGGATTCACGTTGATCCATCCAAGATAGACTCGATTAAGAACTGGCCTGCACCTCGTACACCAAAGGAAATTCGCCAATTCTTGGGTTTGGCGGGATACTACCGGAGATTCATAAAGGATTTTTCTAAGATTGCACAGCCTCTCACCTCACTAACACAGAAGGGCGTTATTTATCACTGGGGAAATGCACAGGAGTTAGCATTTCAGCACCTAAAGGATAGACTTTGTAGCGCACCTATCCTTTCCTTGCCAGAGGGCACAGACGACTTCGTGGTTTACTGTGACGCATCAATTCAAGGACTTGGTTGTGTGTTGATGCAACGAGATAAGGTTATAGCCTACGCCTCACGCCAACTTAAAGTTCATGAGAAGAACTACACTATGCACGACTTAGAGCTGGGAGCCGTTGTTTTTGCACTTAAGTTATGGCGGCATTACCTGTACGGTACCAAGTGCGCCATCTACACCGACCACAGGAGCCTTGAGCACATCTTCAAGCAGAAGGAACTGAATATGCGGCAACGACGATGGGTCGAGCTGCTGAATGACTACGAGTGCTCAATCAGATATCATCCGGGCAAACCCAATGTTGTGGCTGACGCCCTTAGTCGAAAGGACACTGCGCCTAAGCGCGTGCGAGCTTTACAACTTACGATACATCCCAGTCTTCCCTCCCAGATACGAGCTGCTCAGATAGAAGCACTGAAACCAGAAAACGTCAGGGCTGAAGCCCTACGCGGATCAAGGCAACGCTTAGAACAGAAGGAAGACGGTGCTTACTACGTAACGGGACGCGTTTGGGTCCCACTCTACGGCAACCTACGAGAGCTTGTGATGGACGAAGCACACAAGTCTCGCTACTCGATACATCCTGGATCGGATAAAATGTACCACGACATCAAAACTACGTACTGGTGGCCTAGCATGAAGGCCCACATAGCGACGTACGTCAGTAAGTGTTTGACTTGTGCGAGAGTCAAGTCTGAATACCAGAAACCCTCAGGCCTACTCCAACAACCAGAGATACCTCAATGGAAATGGGAGCAAATTTCCATGGATTTTGTCACTGGCCTGCCCAGATCCCAGCGCGGGAACGATACTATTTGGGTGATCGTGGATCGACTCACAAAATCTGCACACTTCTTGGCTATCAAGGAGACGGATAAGTTCTCCACTCTTGCAGAAATATACCTTAAGGAAGTCGTTTCGAGGCACGGGGTGCCCACCTCCATTATCTCAGATCGAGATGCACGTTTTACTTCAGAACTGTGGCAAGCAATGCACAAATCCTTCGGCTCACGATTAGATATGAGCACAGCGTATCACCCTCAGACGGACGGGCAGTCCGAGCGCACTATTCAGACCTTAGAAGACATGCTTCGTGCATGTGTAATCGATTTTGGCAACCGTTGGGAGAAGCATCTGCCACTGGTGGAATTCTCGTACAACAACAGCTACCACACCAGCATTAAAGCTGCTCCGTTTGAGGCATTGTACGGACGAAAATTCCGGTCACCTCTTTGTTGGGCAGAGGTGGGGGATAGTCAGATCACTGGTCCAGAATATGTGGTAGATACAACCGAGCAAATCGCTCAGATACGAAAACGCATGGCGGCGGCTCGCGAACGTCAGAAAGTTTACGCCGACATGGGCAGGAAACCACTTGAGCTCCAGGTTGGGGAGCGGGTACTACTCAAAGTTTCGCCCTGGAAGGGTGTGGTTCGTTTTGGTAAACGAGGCAAACTTAACCCACGATACGTTGGACCTTTCGAAGTCATTGAGAAAATAGGCAGGGTGGCCTACAGACTGAACTTACCAGCGGAACTCGGTGCAGTTCACAACGTTTTTCACGTGTCGAATCTGAAGAGGTGTCCGTCAGATGAGACCCACGTAGTTCCTTTGAAGGAACTCACTATCGACGAGCAGTTACGATTCGTCGAGGAACCAGTCGAGATCACGGACCGGGATGTTAAGGTCCTCAAGAGCACTAGAATACCTCTCGTTCGAGTTCGTTGGAACTCACGTCGCGGCCCAGAGTTCACCTGGGAGCGCGAAGATCAGATGAAACAAAAGTATCCCCAACTGCTCGTAAACAGTACACCCACTACTGAGGCCGAAGCTACGGAATTTCGGGACGAAATTCCAGATCAACGGGGGGTGGATGTGACACCCCAGGAAAACCATACAACTTAACTAGCTTCCTCAGTGAGTGCTTACCAAATTTCGGGACGAAATTTCTTTCAACTTGGGGATGATGTGACAACTCGAAATTTAGAACCTTCTTGTATCCCGTTATGTCATGTCTAAACGTGTAACTAGTTAACTTATGTGATTAATGGTAAGCAAACCCCTTATGTGACTATGTGATTATTATGTGTCGTGCTTGTATGTATAGTATGTATATATGCATAAATGAGCCGAAAACCATGAACCCGACTCGAGACCATGTGGTCTCGAGTGAACTAGTGAAACAGTGGGCCGGATCGGGCCACACACCCCTTAGCCTACCCGAAAAGCCCATTAGGGTGCACAAGGTGAAACAAGTATATAACTTTGGTGATTATCCATGTTGCCATTTTCTTTGGTTAACACACACACTCTCCACTCTCTCACTAAAACCCTAGACACCAAGCATCACACTCCTTCTCCTTCTTCTTGGATCAAACCGGTGGCACTAGGACTCTCGGATCGAGCTCAGGATCATCATTCGGAAGTTCACTCATCACTCTTCATACCCTCACACTTAGAGAACCCAATCGGTTAGTGCTTTACTATGTATTAAGGATTATGTGTGCTTGATGTTTGAATGCTTGTCTTCATGTATTAATAAGTGGAAAAATGTATGATTATGGCTTTATCATATTCTCGGGTGTGTATGTTAGTGATAATCGGTTAAACATGCCTTGATTCTAATATATATTGCATGATGAGTTAATGAGATCTTGTGATTAAATGTGGTTTAACCATTAGGTTGTTGATGTTTATGAAATCGGCTTGCATATGTATGATAGATGATGTTCATATAATCGGATTGTATACTCTTGTGTTAAGGACCGAATGCTCGCTATTAGGATGATTCATTGTGTTAATATCATAGGGTGCATGTTAGTGTTGATGAGTTGTTGATCATGATTTTTGTTTGGTTAAAGTTTATATGAATGAGGATGATGAATCACTTGAATACATGAAGAACAACTTGAATGTGATATGAACATGCTTGAATATTTGAAAACTGATATGTTTGATCCAAATTGGCAAGTTGCTAGACAAGAAAACATGTTTAAGTGGATGGTACAAATTGTTACATGAAATCGGTTTTCCATTGGATAGTACACTGTACCGAATCAGCAGTTGTCCAACCGAAACCTCCAGTTGCGACTCGAGACCACCACATGATGAGTCGAAATCCCCCGGTTGCGACATCGGTTGCGAGTCGCAAACACCTGGTTGTGACTCGAAACCACACGTGATCAGCACACAAACCTCATCACTCGAAATCTCAGTTACGAGTCCGGTTGCGACTCGAGACCAAAACAGCATGGGCCGAGACCATGTTTGCGAGTCCAGTTGCGACTCGAGATCACTTCAGTTGCGACTCGAAACCTTGTGGGCTACAACTCAAGGCCGCACAGTCTCGAGTAGAGACCGTACAGTCTCGACTCGAGACCACACACTTGTGTACGCTGTCTGGACTTGCTTTAGTATGGGCTTAGTGTTTGGGCCGGACCTTGGACTTTGTTTAATTATGGGCATGTTACTGTTCGTTCAAATTACTTGCAAACTGCCATGCTTATATGTGAAAGCCACAATGATGCTTGAATACAACGTGTTAGCATACGTGTAGAAACATACGTGTACTACTTGAATACGAACCTGATTGTATGATACAACTATGATAGGACGTGAGTAACCACAATATTACTTGGTTGACTTTTCTGTGTATCTACCGAGCAAACCAAGGTGAGTTCACACCCTCTACAAAGCATGGGATTCCCAGGGGTTGGGAATGGGGTTAAGGAATATGGATTCCTCGTCCTCCTTGGTTAGGACAGCAATGGTTCAGGAATGTAATTCCTCGTCCTCACGGACAGATAACTCGTACTAGACCAAAACTCTATCACGAAGTCCCTCCTTTTTATATCGACTTAATCGCCGGGCCAATGGCGAGCGGGTCATTAGTTAGATAGCGCTATTTAGGTCTGACAAACCTCACACCGTGCCGCAGAGGACGGGCGTGAACTAATGGATCTGGGGCACGTCAATGATGATAGACATTGACAGTTTCAGGGCACATAAACATGACTACAGTCAGCAGTCGATATGGTAACGAGTCTAGTGTATACATGGGGTAGCCCCCACGGCCGAAATGCCAGATAACTAACACGGGGTAGCCCCCACGGCTGGATTGCCAGAGTAACCGGGAATAAACATGACACGTTTTTAACTATGGGGTAACCCCCACGGCAGGATTGCCAGATAAAGGAAACTGTTTTCGAAACAACTTAAAACGAACACCCAACCGTGAACTCACTCAACTTGTTGTTGACTCGTTACTACATGCTTTGCAGGTCCTTAGGTTCTCAGCTGGAGCTTGCATGGAGGAGGATCGTTGTGGAACATGGACGGCTGTGTGCCATGTTAAACTTTGAAACTATTAAACTTATGTTTTGGCTTTAAGACTTATGCTTCCGCTTGCAACTTAACTATGTTTTGTTGAACACCAATTGTATTGGTTGAACTTTTATAACTATGTGTTTGCTTGTTCAATATGATTGGTGGCTGGATCCTGGTCAGTCACGCCTCCAAGCGGTAGTACTCCGCAGGTGGATTTTGGGGGTGTGACATACATGCCTTGCAGGACCATAGGTATCCATGGAGCTTGCACGGGAGGCGCGGTCGTTGCGGGCACGGATTGTGGATTTTATGATAAACTCTTTTATGACATTTCAACTTAATACTTATGTTGGGTTTTTACATTATTGCTTCCGCTACACACTTGTTTATGTTTGGTTTTGAAAACACCTATCGTATTGATGGATGACATTTACTATTTAGTTATATGTTCAATATGATTGGTGGCTTGATCCTGGTCAGTCACGCCTCCAAGCGGTGGTACTCCGCGTGTGGATTTTGAGGGTGTGACATAATTCATGAACATATGCGTAAACTCAGTTTGTAAACTGAATGGACATCCCAAATTATCCTAATTATGATATTACATCAGTCGGCAATGAGTTTGGTATGAAAAAATACGCTTAAAGCTGATTTATGCGCCTAAAGGGCATTTTGGTCAATTTAAAGCATAATTTACGACATTACATGCAAACTCAGTTTATGATCAGGTTCGTAACATCAAAATATGTTAATCATGTTAACATATCAGTACCTAAGTTGTTTGAAAGCTTATTGGTGTCTAAAACCTTATTTTTTGCTAAAAAGGGCATAATAGTCAAAGTACGGCATATTAACGGAGCATGCGCAAAAACTCAGATTTCTAGTATGATCATGTAATATAACCTTATAGGGTTATGCTACATTATATTACGATCATAACGGAACCTAAAATCAGTAGTAAACTAACCTAGTTCGGTTCAAAATCGTAAGTCAACGTAGAAGTCAAACTTCGCGACTTTCGGTTGCGAACCGACCCTAAAACTGGAATTGACGAGCCGAACATGTTTACATATGTTCTAATTATTATTACTAAGTTTTTTAAATGATAAAATGTATTTTAGAACACTTTTAAACTCATATCGCAATTATTTTTAAAAACTGCCCCGTTGACTTTTTTTAAAACAATATTACGTTGACTCCTCAATTGACCAAGCAAACGTGATTCTTAGGAGGTGCCCTTTTGAGGGTTTAACACCTACCTAATTACGATCACGTAGCCATGTTCGTTGCGAACAATGGCTTGATCGTTTACGGTCTAACTAAAAGTCAAAGCGTTTATCGTAAACGCTTGACTTTTCGGCTTTTTAAGCCAAATAAAAGAACTAGTCACGAAAGGATCACTTACAAGTGGTCCTAGGGACTGAAGAACACTCAAAGGAAGTCCCCTATTGCCTAGGGTCCTCCAACCATAGTTTTCAACATCAATACCAACCAGGCGTGGAGTAATGTTGTAATGATGTTATATTCGATGAAAACTTTCGTGTACTTATTCTATCACTCCAGGAAACGTTGACTTTCTCTCTCTCTCTCTCCCTCGTTCTTACTCTTAGTCTAAGTTCGCACGACACTAACACTTCATACTATATTACGATATAATGTGTTTACCCACACTATGCGTCCTTGAAATAAGTTACGATAAACGTGCAAGGAACAACTTAATCATGGGTGCACACGGGATTATTTTGGCCAGTGCACGGAGATCGTAGTAAGTTCCAATGATGCCATAACGTTCAAGGCATGGTTAAGCATGGTGGATACGCCGCTGGTACTTCCAATATATAAGCATCTTGACCATGTTGAGAAAGTGTGACATCTATTCACGGGGCAGAGGCGTGTGGTTGAAGCATGGTGGATACGCCGCTGGTACTTCCTATATATAAGTGCTTCGCCATGCTAACCAAAGTCTTGTGAAGAAAGTGCCATGCAGAGTTGAACGTTAGTAGACCTCTTATACTATTGAGACTATTTTCAACACGCTAAACACACTCGCAAGGCGTAACATCTCATCGCATCTCAAACGCGTCATCGATAGATTTTCGTAAGTCTACACGCACGTGATTGCACCATTCGCTGGAAATCTAACTCGAAACCGCTATCGCTTTTGTTTGAACACTTAAACGCTTATCGCATGTGTCAATCTCAACACTTAGATACTTGCCTCGCTTACCACTTATCGCATTTCGCCGTCCGTTACTCGCCCATCGCACGTCGCTTATCGCTTTTGACGCTTATCGCTTACCGCCTGTCGCGTTCCGTGTATCGCTTATCGCATTTCGCTGTTTGCTATCGCTTATTGTGTATTGTTGTTCACTTATCGCTTATTGTGTGTCGCGTATCGCCTACCGCTTCTCGCTTTTCTCTTACCGCGTAACACTCGCCGCCTATCATGTCTCGCTTATCGCGTATTGCTCACTGCTCACCGTTTATCGCTACCTCGATGTTTTAATCGGTGACTCATTCGCACACTCGCCTAGTTTACTCGCTCTTCTTTCCAAACTTAGTCCAACCACAATTCGTTTGGACCGAGAACGCGGAATCTATCCGTACCATATCGACACACATGACATTGCTTCACGGGACAGAGGCAATATGGCTAAAACATGGTGGATACGCTGCTGGTACTTCCTATATATAAGTGTTTTAGCCATATTGACAAACTTTCGTGGAAAGGTGCCATGTGGGGCTCGACGATAACTAAAACTTTTGAACCATTTAAAAACCTTTGTGAAAACAAGATTTCCTTACCAATAAATGGAAAATTTTCTGAAAATTTTAATTAAAACCTTTTTGAAAAACAAAAACTCTCTTGCAATGTTGGTTTAACAATCGACTCAGGTTAACACCACGTTATAAGAAGCTCTTCGATGATTCAACAAAACCATTTCGACAGCGCCGGTGTGAACATTGACTCAAGGTTCAACGTTGCATTGTGCGAAAATTTTCCGAAAAACGAACTTTTCTTTAAAATCTCATTTCCATAAAACTTTTTGAGAACTCAAAACGCTTTTGGAATCGCTAATTACCATCCTTTAGTCAAATTAAACGTTTTACTCACCGCTGTCCCCTTAGACAAACGAATCGCTTTACTCGTCACTTTTCCTTATATTGCTTAGACGCACTCGTTAGTCAATCCCCGATCGACCCCTCATTCGCTCTTCGATTACTCTAACGCCTTCGTCACTCGTTGCTTTCGCTCATCACCGCTTGCTTGTTCGCTCTCCGCCTATCTCGCTCGCTTTATCGCTACTCTCACTCGCATCAATTTTCACAACCCTCCTTGTGGATTAATTTCAGGATGAAATTTCCTAAAGCAGGGGAGACTGTAACAACCTGCACCTTCGTGCTTGTTACTCTCGTTACACTTGTTACGCCTAGCACCAGAGATTCGGATCATAATGTAACTATATCGCTTATAATGCTATTTCGCATATACTCGCATATTTTCAACAAGCTATATCGCACATCACAACGCATACAATAACGCTAATGATGACATCGCGTGAATAGTTAAGTCACTCCCATCGATCGTCGTGATGCAACGCAATCACGATAACGACAACATCGCGTGAGTACTTAAGCGGTTCCCATCGATCGTCGTAAAGCGTCGCTAACGCCAACGCAGACTCAACGCAATTACTTATGCTATGACCTGTTAATAATAATAATAATAATAATAATAATAATAATAATAATAATAATAATAATAATAATAATAATAATAATAATAATAATAATAATAATAATAATAATAATGAATTTGTTGAAACTATCTAAACGCGCACTCACAGGCACGCGTAACTCAATCTATCGCACTTGACACGACGCTACTTACATCACTAAAACGCTTAATGTGTCCACAATGCTCAACGCAACAAAACACGTCGAACGAAACGAAAGTTGGAAAACCAACTCGCACAAGCCGCCCGATCGAATGACCCTTCGATCGAATGGCCATCCGTCCGGATGGCCATCCGTCCGGATGACCATCCGATCGGATGGCCATCCGATCGAACGGCCGTCCGACCCATCGCCTTTGCACCGCCCATCTCCCCTTTCACCTATAAATACCCCACTTGTCACATCAACAACAGTTGATGTGACAGCCTCATCCGAACAACACGCTCCCAAGCACTTCTCTCTCGATTCCCCGCGATTCCGTAATTGTTTCATCCTAAATCTTATACTTCTATCATCAACACACACTTTCTCATCATCTTCTCCATCAAATCCTACTTTTTCACCGTGAAATCACCTGATTCAGGCTGCTCTGGGGTGACGTCACCTCAGGTTCTTATGAACATTGAAGTGTGACCTCATCTCATCAAGAACGGACCAGATCTACTGGATTTCTACATGATTTTACACAATACTAAACTAGATCTAAACACTTTTCAACTGATTCAAACTTTCTTTCAACTCTTTTACACTCTTCTAAGCAAAACCGAGGGAATCTAAGCTCGTTCAGGTTCTCTACTCATTCTCTAGTGGAGAACCGGTCTGAGAATGGACCTCTACCTAAGAGACGACCGATTCATGGGTTGAACATGAAACTCTATCAAGAACAGTGGAGTCGAATCGAATGGGGTGATTCCCATCCGATCGGATGAGCTGAACTTGGAGTGGTTTCCGTTGTTTAACACGTTGTCACACCGTCTTCATCAAACCGCAAACTTTTCAACTTAACGGATTTCACAAGATTTTTAAACAAACAGTTGCTCGATCGAATAGCCATCCGATCGGACGACCATCCGATCGAAAGACTATTCGACCAGGTGACTTGGATTTCAACACTTAACCAATTTTTGCAAATTCAAGGAATGACAGCCTCCAAACGAATAGTCATCCGATCGGATGATCATCCGATCAAATGACTATCCGAACATGAGACATACTTCTTTGTAACCTCACACTTAAACGAATTGCCATCCGATCGAACGGACATCCGTCCGGATGACCATCCGATCGAATGACTTGACTTATACTACAACGAAAACTTTAAAAGTTCAAACATCTCACAAACACATTCTCCAATCGAATGACCATCCGACCGAACGGCCATCCATCCGGATGACCATTCGTCCGGATGAGTCATCCGATCGAACCACCATCTGCTCCAACATCACACTCGACGCACTGTTACATGCTGTTCAACGCTTACGCTAGCGTTCTGTGATTAGGCTAACTCATATGCGCTCTTAATCAATCCAACCAAGTTGTGTTTACTTGTTAAACACCTACCGTGAGTATACTTGACCCCCTTTTTAACGCTTTATACACACTTTGGGGCGTAACATACGTTCATAATTAAAACGCACTCATCAAAACTATTATCACATGCGAATTACTGTCATATATATTTACAGGTGATGCTTGATACATATGTGCTAGGACTTTTACTCGCGACATCCCACCTTAGCTAGCATCGAGTGACTTAGCTGGTAGTACTTGTTTGTAGTGTATATGTTGTGTATCTATCTCGTTTATATATGTGGAAATTCGCAGCACTTTTACCTATATGATTTTACCATGTCAAACCTGTATACTCGCCAATACTTTTTGTATTGACGTCGCTTTAACGTATGTTGCAGGATAATCACGGGCTATCTCAAAATCAAGAATGTATTATAAAAGTATAGATTTGATTATGGATACATGGGGTTAAGTGTTAGAATGATTTGGGGGCTTGGAATAATATTATTATACGATTTGGGAAGTTCGGGATGCGCGAACGGGGGTCGAAACCTCGAAAAGAACGAAATCCGGTGTCGGTGCTGCAGAGGCAGCGTCCCCGACGCTGGGCAGTAGTTGGCTGACGCCCTAACTTGCTGTCTACGCGCCATCCGACGCCAGCAACCCCGTTTCTTCGTTTTTCTTCGATTCTGGACCCCATAGACCCATTCCCAAGCCCCGTTAAACTTCCATAATGTACCCCAACCTTACCAAATAGTTTTGTAAGGTACGAATGATTATATAACTCATTTTAAGCTCCCGAATTGTACCCCAAACTCATTAAAGAGTGTTTATGATGCACGGGTAAGAATGAGGCGTGTATGCAAGTATGTATGGGAACGAAATAAATATGTAGGAATGTATGAATAGATTAATTGTATGTTAGTAGATGGAACCCATTAGTAAACACGGATAGAAATGAGTATACGCGTAGGTTGGTATGTATGAGACTTATATATATAGTAGTTTGTGACCAAGAATTGTTACTATAAATATGTGAGAATGTAAGTTGTATGGAAGAGTTTTGATAGAGGGGTGGGTGTATGAAGTAGGATTTATCATACTCGAAAGAGTTGGATTAGATAATATGTATACGTGTTATTGAACCATATGTATTCGAATGAGTGAGACCTAGATGTATGTATGCATGTATGTATCGTGTAAATATACATGAGTATTAACGATGCTAACTGGGTTGTCTTTGAGAATGAAATGAAATGCAGGTACATTATTGTTGACTTATTGAAGGTTAAACACCGAGATGAAATGCTGGAATTCAGAAAGAGAACCGAATGGAATGCATATGAGGATAGAACGCGACGTGATTCTACAATTATGAACCTTAGATTATATATAATGTCACCAAGTACTAATGATGTGAATGTATGTGGTGAATGCAGGTTGTGCGGAATCACGGATCATCATCACGAGGTGTAAGCGGTCAAAGATCGAGTCATAAAATAGATTGTACGGGAATGTGTGATTATGTAATTTAGTAAACATAAGTTATGTTTTATATCCTAAATGAGAACGAAGAATGTATTTATTGTAAAAGAGTTATTTTAAAATGGACTTTCAAGTATGTCAAGATGTTTATAAAGAAAGAAATTTTAAGGCTCTTATTTCCGCTGCATCTTTATGGTTAAAACATGTTTGGGTCTTACACAATCACATGCATATCTTATATAAAATATTTGTTGCTCTCACATAAAAAAATAGAAACATCTATAAAATATATTCAATACGAAATAACCTATTACTTACACCAAATACTATGTGATAATATCATATATAATTATCAACATCTTAGTTGATTTAGTTGATATTGAAATATTATGCAATTCAGTTAACACATAATACAAAAAAGTGTTGGTTCATGAATCAACAATTTAAATAATGCACTTTACGTATACTAAAAGCTCATGTCAACTTAGAATATGTTTATATTGGTTGATCATTCTTATCATTTAAGGCATGTGGTATTGATGTACAAACAAGCAAATTAGATTAAGAACAATTTTCTATGTACCAGCCAATTACATAAGCCATAAAGTAATCTTAAACCCAATTTTCTAACCATAGCTACTTAATTTATTTAATATATTCAGTTCAAGTAAAATATGTATGAATAGAAATAACAATTAAATCCGAACCATATATTTTTAGTAAATAACTTCATAACAAATTAATTATATCAAATATTCAGATGGTTAGTTTATTATCAACATTCACCATATATTCCATAAATACTTGTTTTCAAAATAAAACAAAGAATATAAACTTTATGGATGCCAAAACAGTAACTTAATAAAATATCTCAAAAAATCACATTAACCATACTGTTTTCAAACTAAAACAATAAATATAAACATTATGTATGCCAAAACAATAACTTAATAAAATATCTCAAAAGATCACACTAATCTTACTAATTAATAGCATAATAAAATCACTAGGCATAAAACACACGCATACATAATTCAATATATATTTTTATGATTAAACACTTATCATCACTAAATTATGATTAAACACTTATTTGGATTACTAAAACAAAATAATATGTATAGTAATGATCAAACCAAATACTATTAAAATTTTAATAAAAAAATAGAATAGGTGATGAATAGAAATAATAAGTAGATTAAATCCAGAAACATAAATCATGAAAACAAATCACAACATTTGTTTATAATATAAAAATTAGGGCAGAAAATCCCCATCCATTTCAATTTGAATACCCATGTTGTATGAATGGATCGGATTACATAACTAGTGAATGAAGTGTCAGTTATTGTTAGTTTTTTTAATTCTAAAAACAAATCAAACATAATTTATTTTTCGGTTATTTTCTCCTCAGATACTTTCATGCCGTCAAAATGATTCACAAAAGTAGATCTAAAAACCAATAATATGAGGAGAAAACATGAAACCATAAAAGCGTCGAAGGTGAGAGGCAGGTCAATTGTTTCTACTGTTAATTTAACTTTTCATATATACGACTAATTCTACAAATTCAGATTTATTTCTAGTCCAATAAAAATTTGCACCCATTAGTTGCAACAAAACTTTGTAACTTTATTCAAGATGTGTAAAAAAAGATAGTTGAAATATGAGGTATGTGTATCGTTACCTGAATGGATGAAGGAAAACCAAATCATGGATATGAACATCTTGCTGCAACTCGTGTTGATAACGTGTTATATAATAACTAGAACCTATTAGCAATGTATAGAGAAGAATGAGAGAATGGGGGAATGTTTTCTTATTGATGTAAAATATGAAATACAAAGCATCTATTTATAGGCTCAACATTAACATAAGTGTAAATACAATGAAGAGTCAAGGATGTGGAGTCACTATATATGATATATTCATATCACAAATTTAATAATTACTTTATAAGTTTTATTAAATAAGCTATTTATATTAAATGATTTCAACAATTCTAACATTTTTTTATTTTAAAAATACTAAGTTAATTGAATGTCGATTGAGGCTTTGAAAAGAGAGTAACTTCAAAGAACATAATTGTTTTGGTCAAAAATTATTTGAGTGAAATTAATAAACAAATTTAGTTAGTGAGGTGAGGTGCTAGTGAAAATGATAAGTATAATGCTCAAGATCCTGAATTTACAGTCAGGATCCAAATGTGAAAATGCGATATACAAAGTAAAATGTGGCAAATATAAATGAATGTGATGAACATAAAGATTTGTTAAGGGGAAAAAGCCCTTGATCCTCTTCGTAAAGCTTATATCCGGCACAAAAAACCCCGGGAGCTGGAAACTACATAGCTCTGATAGTATTAATATAGAAAGAATTACAAATGTGAGGCTTGATGGATTAAAGCTAAGTGTTCTAGCTCGATATTGTGTGATGATCTGGTGTATAATGTTTGCGGTGAGTGTTTCGTGTCCCCCTAACTTGATCCAATCGAGCCTATTTATAATACAAGTACAAAACAAATCCTAACTAGAGTTCCGAGATATCCAGGAACATGAAAGAATGGGTTATTGACCGTTGCAAGTCTTCAACCTCACTTCTACACTCTGATAGGTTGGAACAGGAAGATGGTTGCTTATTCTAGAGGTTGCAGCAAGAATAGAGGATGGAGTTGAGATTGACTTAGGTTGAGAAGCCATTGTTGAAAATAACTTATAAAGAAACTGGTTTAACAGAAATTTGAAGAGAAATTTTGCAACGAATAGCACCACTTTCCCCATGGTGGGTGTCAAATTGTTTTGGTTAAAAAAATTAAAAAGTGTGTTTTGATAACCAAATTAAGAAAGTGAGGTGCTTGTGAAAATGCTTAGTTTGTTGTTCAGGATCCTAGATAAACAGTCAGGATCCTTAATTTAGAAAACGATTTATAAGCTGATTTCACTTGGCAAAACTATTAAGTTATAACAAACAAGTATGAAGGTCAACACTTTTGGAATGGTGAAAGGTCACACGAATAAAGATGCAAAAAAAAAAAGAGACATGGGTGCCTCATGAGTGTATAGTTGAATGAAAAGTTGTACGAGGAATGTATAAGTGAATAATATGGGCCGCGAAGATGAAAGCAGTTGATGGAGAAGCCTCCTTTGACCACCGTGTATGACATTTTAACATAGACGACGACCATGATGTTTTATAGTTACATGATGTCACACATAAAGGAAACCGTGTAGGGATGAGGTTGTGTATATGTATGGTCTTTGATCGACGGGATTCGAGGACGAATCCTCTTTTAAGGGGATAGACTTGTAACATCCTGAAAATCCCTTGTTTAGTGGTTTGGAATAATGGGCTATCCATATTTTATTGAAAGGACCGGTGAACGGGTTTTGGACTCGTAAGATTTTATTTAACGAAATTAGAAGACATGGTGAACTGTTTTAAATGACTGAACCCACTTAAACCAAACTAAAGAGATCATTTAGCCTTAATATGATATTGGAACCTTTCTCTAGCAATTCATCTAATTGTTTCTTTAATTCCAACGTCTATGTTGGTGCTAAACGATAAGGTACTTTAGCAATCAGTGCAGTTCCAGGTATCAAATTGTCACACCCCGATATTTCCACACTTTACCGGTCGGCCCGGTAGGGGAGTAACGTGACGTGGTTGGTAACATCATGGTCAAACAACACAATATATAGATGCACAGCGGAAGCAAAAGATAAAATATATTACATTCCGAATATAAAGTAATATCAAAGTATTACAACGGAAAGTAAAGGATCCACAGGCGAATCAAATAAAAGAAAACTGTTCAACAGACTTCAGGCATCTAGAACTTGCAAGATTCCTTATTAACGCCCGGAGCTTCCAGCCAATTTCGTTCAGTACCTGTCACTTAACCTTTTTGGAAAATACGTCAGTTTACACTGGTAAATACAATTAACTGACTCGTTTTGAAAATGTTTAAAAATTTGGTTTGAATGCACAAGGCACAAACATTCTTTTATAACCTGGGACAATTTTATTAATAAAAATCTTGTATCCGATTTACATGGTTGTCCAACATTTAGGGCCGGTGATTATACAATACAAGCCGGTCAAGATTAATCGACACACCATAAATATAACTCACAAGAAGACATCCTTACGAGTGAGTATATCTTTTACATACGCAATAGGAGGTGTTATGCCTACACCTTGTGCTTAAGTTATGGCCATTCACTTTTTTAAATGAGCCAAGGATATCCAGGACACGGTCATTAACCCCTAATGTTATTTGTTATCAATCAATACAGATTAAAACGGGATTATGAAATTTAATCATCTCCGATTAAAAGGTTTCTACACCCGACCAAGCGGTATTTTTATAATACCGTATCCCAAGCCCGTATAAGGGAAAATAAGTTAAAAGTATTTACCTGAGCTAGCAAAAGCAATTTTATACTCAGCCGTATATTCAAATCAGCAAGCACAAGTACTTCTACTGGGGCTCTCAATCTGGAATGAAGGTTTGATTAACCTATTAGATTTCTAACGGGTCTTATTTAAGTCGTAACTTAGACCGGTTAGTTTTAAGGAAGGTTTACGGTTTAAACGCATGATTAAGCGAAGACCGGAATAGAATGTGATTTAGACCTGACAAGTTTGAAGACTTGTATAATATGGGTAAACTAAACACATTCTGGATTTTGAGATAAAAACGATAAGGTTTGACCCGTTTCGGCTAATTTATGCAAACTAGTTACATAAACCGAACCAAACGCGCAAGAAGCGTAACGGGTACCCATAGGAGTCATATACAGGTTCCTAAGTTAATATGCCTTAAATATGTTGTGATATCAGTAGGATACCTTCCATTATGCCCAAAACGAGTTTAATTACAATTTAAGCCCCGTAGGGGTATTTTGGTCATTTTAAAGATTATAAAAGAGATTATTTAAGTTTCTGAGATTTGGGTCTGAATACATCAGTAAAATAATTTATTTTAATAGGTCTTATCAGTTGATAATAAGTCTTATGTGACAAAATGGTTTTAAACCCAAACTATGCTTATAATACGCTCTAAAAGCCATTTTAAGCGATTTCCGGGTTATACAGGAAATCTGAGTTTTCTGATCAGGTTATAAAGTTCAAAATACTTTATTTATTATATAAAATCAGTAGCGATTGGATTGATGTCAAAATATTATGTAAAACTCATTTTATGACCAAAAAGGGTATAATCGATATTTACCGAATCAATGCCATAACCTTAGGTTATGAGCAGGTTAAAAATAATTAAAAATCTTTAAAAATCCCAAAATATTATATTACATCAGTGGGTAAAAGTTTTGGTGTCGAAAATTGGGTTTAGATAGGCTTTATGCTAATTGCGCCTTTTAATTACTAAAATGCGTTATAATTACGCTAATGAGCATAACTCCTAATCTAGACCTCCAACTGATGTGAAATTTTAGGGACATGTTTATAAATCAGTATCAAAGGTTATTGTCCCTTCACATATTCAAAAATCTCATTTTTATGGTAAAAAGGGCATTATGGTCAACGTTTAGGCAATTAACGGAAACGTGTAAACGAATTGGATAATCAATGAATCAACCACAGAGGGTTATGCTAACATGTAGCCTGGTCCTAAGGAAGCTCTAAGGCATTTCCAAATCATACTAAATCGGGTCAGAACTGAAGTCAAAGCAAAAGTCAAACTATGCGCCTTTCGATTCCGAATCGATCCTAAGCTGAAAATTGTCGGATCAAACATGTTTAGACATGTTCTTACATTGGTTACTAAGTTATATGAGTGTTAAAACAGGTTACACGCCTTCTACAACGTTAATTATGTATTAATTCGAAAAATGCATTTCTGTTGACTTTTTCGGATTACGTTTGACCCGACATTTGACCTAGTTAGAAAGGGAAACAGAGGGTGCCCTTTTAAGGGTTTATTACTCACATAATTACCAACTTATAACAACCCTAATTTTGACAAATCGCTGGACCATTATCGATAAATCAATAAGTCAACCGTTAATTACGACGGTTTGACTTTAAGGCTATAAACTAAGCAAAACTTAATTAAGGAAGGTTAATAATACTTACCAAGGTCCTAATGATGATTAGAGATGCTTAGGAAGTGGCCTTGAGTTCCAGAAATCCTCAGATGTGAAGTTTGGAATGAATGATCAAATGGTGCAACAAGGTGGGTTCTTTTATAGTGTTCTTGATGCCTTTAGATCATTACAAACAAGTCTATAGGTGTTATGGGATCATCCCAAATGTCCCTAGGGCCTAATAATGCATTAAACAAGTCCCTAGAATCAGTAATTGACAAATTGAGGCGGTGGAACGGGCTGGAACAGGCAGCTGCCTGTTTTTCTGCATCTAGGACATGCTTGCGCACCGTAACGTTATTGGTGTTGAGGTGCGCAAGGACCATGCCAGCACAAAGGATCTTTCAAATGTTGACAATTTTGACCCCTGGACTTCCAAACTTGATTTTACCTTTATTTCTTGCACTTTGGGCCCTCTAAATTGAATTCTAAGGGCTTCAAGACTTATACCAACTTTGTTAAGTCCTTGGTTAACTTTTGATCACCCGAAAAGTCATAGATTTCAAAGTTGACGCTTTTAACCCCTCGAACACGAATTTTATCATAACTTTCTCATACGATAACGAAACTTGGTGAAATTTTTATCACTTATTCTCGTGAGTATATTTTATCATTACAAAGCTTCGGGTTTGCTAAACGGTCACTCAGAGGTATACTTTAAACATGTTGACACATTTAACCCATGTAGTTTGAAATTTCTCACTTTCTTTCACAATTAGCTTCGTACGATCTATGATTTTTTCGTTTAAGGTTATAAACATCATGTAGGGTTATAGTAAAGTATATTTATCCATTGTTGACATTTTGAACCCTTAAATTCACATAGTTTCTTTGTTTGTCAACTTTAATCCTTCTAGAGTATTCTTTCACGCGTTCAAAGCTTATGACACGTGTCAATACATTATTGGACGTAAATTTTCGAGGTGTTACATCCTCACCCCCTTAAAAGAAATCTCAACCTCGAGATTTGCTAAGATGCTGGAAGTACTTTTTGTCGCATAATGGACTTAACTTCTATAACACATCTGGAGTCTTTCCAAGCTCCCAAAGCGACTTTTATATTAGGTACATGTATCCTGTTGGAGTTTCCTAACCTGTCGATCCTCAATCGATACAGGTTGCTCATCATATCATAATCTGTATATCATTATGTGATAGTGCTTCTTAACTTATTGGGGAAACACATCCCTCAGTCTCTAGTGTGCAATGTATTGTGAGCTCCGCCAAGCTCCTTAAATAGGTTTTAGCTTATAAGCTACTTGATTCTGATACATTCGATTTCCTTCGAATGATTCTATATTTATATTCAGAGCTTAACTAACCTGAAAATTGCAACTTGGCACACCCTTCTAGGGTGTTATCTTTTGTTGAACCTTATATTTTAACAAGAACTTAGGAGGTTTGCTATTTTCATAAATCCTTGATTTTCTGCCGAATACTGGCATCTTACGGATGATTATGAATTTGCGTGATCTTATTTGTTGTTTCCATTTCAACTTTCAGATCCTGTTAAATGGACTTACCAATCTATTGTCCTAACAATAGATGTTTAACATTCCATCTATACAAGGTCTCCAAAGGAGCAGCCTTGATGCTTATATATATATCAACTATTATAGAAAAGCTTATCTTAAGGTGTGATGGTTATTACAACCACTGCTTAACTAATTTTCAAGGAATAGCTAATCCTTGTAGTTAGTCGAACAATTCGACGATCCTGGGCAGCTGATGGCCATTCTTAATCGTTGCCTAATAAGGGTTGCGGTAACAATGCATAAGCAGGATGAACCGTCTTTCACAATTAACTATACCAAATTTTCAGGATATTGAGTTAGGCTATATGAATCTATATCTTAAAACTTACTTAACCAGGGTTTTCGATTCTTCCAATAATGGTACTAGCTGTCTTGGAGATCTCATAATAATACAGCCTTAAATGGGATATGAACCTTAACTCTACCTGCCTCTCAGGGGTAAACAGGGTAATCTTAGGAGAAGATAATTAAGATATAAGGAGGTTACAGAGATTTTCCAAATCTCAGGCTCCAGTTCATCCATCCTCGCTTGTGCCAATTGAGTGACACATTTATACTATGAGTCTACAGATTTCTTTACCAGGAAACATTTATTTGGAAATTCTATTTTTCTAGATATCTTCTTTGGATGCCATTAGCTGACTTTAGTACCATATGATCATTGGGATATGTTTGTGGTTCCATGCATTAAACCTCTATACTGATCAGGCATGGAAGCAATCTATGGAACATATTAAGATACAACAATCCTAATATGGCGCTTTTGTCATACCATTTGGTATTCGAAATCAATAGAGATCAAAGAGGTATTAATTTCATATGATGATGTACTTTATCTGGAGAGAGGGTACATTAGGACTTTATGATTAAGGATTTCTGACAGGAATAGAAGAAATAGTTCCGGTGAATTTTCTACCTGTAAGTTTTACCTTACACTTAATATATATAGGGTTCTTATGAAAAGTTTTAAAAACTTGTTATACTTATAGTTTATGAAGGATTTACTGGTATCCGAACCAAAATAAAACTCTTAGCATTTAAATCACTGATAAAATGTCAAGGAATGTACCTGATGCCATTATTTATGGACTAGCCCAGACATTTTAGGCGCTTTCATTTTTAGGCTTTCCTCCCTTAGCCGCATTTCCTTTGATAGATTTAGGGCACGTAATCTTGATGTGGCCTTTCTCATTACAGCCGAAGCAGACTGCATTCTTCATGTCTTTGCAGTCCAACGTTTTATGTCCCTTAGACTTGCAGATCCCACAATGTAGAGGTCGAGGCTCAAATCTGCATTTCCCGAAGTGGCGCTTCTTGCAAGTCTTGCATACAGGTTTCTGGTTGGACTTTTGTTTATTCTTTTTCTTAGAATTCTGGGAGTTATCTACCTCCCTTTTCCTTTTTAGTTCATCCTTTGCATCAGAGGCATGAACGAGATCCTCCTTAAGAGTAAGGAAATGTGGTCCTAGATAAAATTTGGACCGAGTAGCATGGGGCTCCTTGAACTTTTTCACAGCCTTCTTCACAGCTTTTCCAACAGCTGCGTCTATCATAGTTTGAAGAACATCCTTGGAAATCCTAAGGTTTACAATTGTAGCTTCATTAGCATGCGTCGCATCATCAATGGCGCGATTGACCGTTGTCTTATCCGAGTTTGTCATACTCAAGGTTTGGTTCCTATCACCAAATGAATCATTTATTTAGTTGAAATCCAACAACTGCTATTCATCATCCTGATGGCCTTAATATATACTTACCATGGTATTAATAACCCATACAGGCTAATACAGCACTAACATTCTTAATGAACGTTATTTATGATATATATATTAATATTACTTAGCCTAGGTCGCAAAAGACCATCAATGGCATTTAAGGTTTGGACCTAATTCATCATTTTTCTGACAGAGGATCAAAACGTCACATATGTCTTTATTATAGTGAAGCATTTAGGTAGTTTGAAAGTTTGCCATAGGGATATCAGAAAAGAGTGATTCCTAATAGATATAAAATATCCATCTAAGATTTGTTGGAGCATTCTATAAAATATCATCGGCCAATTTCTATCTCGCGCTAAATGACCGGAGTCCCAGTCAGGCGTAGACAACAGATCCCAACATTTATCGTTAATCATAGAGTCATGTGTGCCAGCATCAAGTAAATTTCTGCATAAATCTTTTGATAAGGAAAGGTACCTGCTATATAGTTATCATTCTGAACCATCTCCTGGGCGTTCATCTGGAAGACTCATGTGTTTGTTTTCCTGGCCTCTCCAGGCTTCTTTATAAGCTTTGGACAGTTGGTTTTGATGTGCCCTTCCTCGTTACAATTGTAACATGTGGCGTTCTTTAACTCCTTGCAATCTAAGGTTTTGTGACCCTTGGTCTTGCAAATTCCACACAATTTAGCACGTGGGTCAATTGTACATTTTCCAGAATGTTGCTTTTTGCAGGTACTGCATTTGGGTCTGTTATTAGACTGACTCGAGTTCTTCCTAAACTCGGAATCCTTCCCGCGCTCAGAGCTTCCCTTCCTCTTCTTGTTATATTGATGAGAGTTTTCCTCCTCTCTTTCTCTTCTTCCCTCGCCAGAAGCCTTAACAGACTTAATTCTGATGGCATCTAAGGTGAGAGATAAGGATAAGTCCACCGCGGACCTATATGTGGTTGGCCTAGATGCTTTAACACTTCCTTTTATCTCTGGTGCTAGGCCTCCAATGAAACGCGCTATGCGTTTAGGTTCAGGGGTGACTAAATAAGGAACTAGGCGGGACATAGTGTTGAAACTTGTCACATATGCCTGACAATCCAAATTCTCCATGACCAGAGTCAAGAAGTCTGATTCTATCTTTTCTACCTCATGCTGAGGGCAATAGTTTTCCTTGACTAATGCAACAAATTGCTCCCAAGATAAGTTATAGAGTAGAACCTTTCCTGTGGCTTGGAGCAATGATCTCCACCATGCCAATGCTTCTCCTTTGAATGATTGTGAAACAAATTTCACAACATCTTGCTCCGCACAACCGCTGATGTCAACAACAGCGTCCATCTCATCGAGCCATGTCATGCAATCGATGGCCCCTTTTTCTCCTGTAAAGTCTCTGGGCTTGCAGGAGACAAAATATTTATATGAACAGGTCTTAACTGGTGCCTCTTGATGAAACACAACCTGTCTAGACGGAATACTCCCTTGACTTATCAAGTCATGAACATCGTCCTCCCTCAACTCATGTGTTTTAGAAGGGGGCTTACTTCGAGCCACATATAGATTCTTAGAGTGGGTATCATTTGATTCATCATACTGTCTGTCAAGAGCTCGAGTAACAGCATAATCTATTATTGCCTGCAGTTCTGCTCCAGTTACATTGAATCTGGTAGCAACATTGTTCTCCTTTATGTGGCTGTTAACTTCATCTAATCCAGCCATGTAGCTTGATGGCTACATAAACATTGACAATGATTTATTCAGAGGTTATTATGGAATCATCATCTTTGACGATTCATCAACCATGGTAATATAAACCATATTGGTTAACTTGTTAGTTATATTTAATTAGTATTTTCCATTATAATTTATCCTAGTTATAAAACATTAAGGATATTAAAGTGGCGCAAAAGGCCTAGTCACAAGGACAGTTCTAAATTTTATAAGCCATGATTTCAGAGAATCGAGGCATTAAGGTTTGAATCAAAGTTCATTACCTTCTCTTGACAGGGAGTTGTAGGCTTCAACTGTCTTTTGTCTTTTAGGACAATAGATATAGCCCGTGGGCATTTCCCTTCTAAGGGATGGTTATAATATGATCATCTTCTCAGATGCTATTAGTCGAGATCGTATGGATCCTACCGACTATTATGCTTGGACTTGGTCCAACATTTTTAGACAGGAGGTCAAAGACCACTACTATTGTTGTCTTATCGGATAACAAGTTTAGCCCGTAGGCACTTCATCACTATAGGATGTTTATAATATGATCATCTTATAGGATGACACAAGCCATGATTTCTAAATCACTAGGCTAGATAAGAAAATTGGAAGAATCCAATATAAGGATGACTGTTGTGATTTTCTCGAATCACATTTGTCAAGAGTGCTAACACGTTCTTAGGTGTTAACAAGGATTTGAATCTCTTGAATAGGTCTTACCATCTTGGCCATGTCAAAAATGACACGTGGCTAGGTCTTGTCCTTTTTAGATTTTTGCCATTTTATTATAATGGTAGATCTTATAAAAGGAATGTGAATGAAAATTTAAAGTTAATTATTCCACTATAAATTTAAAAATACAGATGTGCCCTAGACGGGACTTGAAAGGAATAATGTTGTCCTCGAAGGAACTGAAAGGTAATTATGTCCTTATAAGGACTATTAAGGAAACGATTTTTAGCAAAAGGAGTTTCTTATTCATTCAATTTCTAAATGTTTTCTCCTCAGTTGCACGTTCATCCTAATCGCAGTACAAGGCTCCGCATTCCTCAGCTTCGTAGGGGGAGGATTTTTCTTACGGCTCCTTTGCTTGGCGATATATTAAAAGTATATAAATTGAAAGCAATAGTTCTCCGAATAGAGACAAGAGCATTCCTATGTTAAGTCTAGACACAGAAGGTCAAGGAATGTGCTACTCTGTCACTGAGATTAAACACAAAAGATTAGTGTTCAATTCACTCAGTGTTGGCTCTGATACCAACCTGTCACACCCCGATATTTCCACACTTTACCGGTGGGCCCGGTAGGGGAGTAACGTGACGTGGTTGGTAACATCATGGTCAAACAACCCAATATATAGATGCACAGCGGAAGCAAAAGATAAAATATATTACATTCCGAATATAAAGTAATATCAAAGTATTACAACGGAAAGTAAAGGATCCACAGGCGAATCAAATAAAAGAAAACTGTTCAACAGACTTCAGGCATCTAGAACTTGCAAGATTCCTTATTAACGCCCGGAGCTTCCAGCCAATTTCGTTCAGTACCTGTCACTTAACCTTTTTGGAAAATACGTCAGTTTACACTGGTAAATACAATTAACTGACTCGTTTTGAAAATGTTTAAAAATTTGGTTTGAATGCACAAGGCACAAACATTCTTTTATAACCTGGGACAATTTTATTAATAAAAATCTTGTATCCGATTTACATGGTTGTCCAACATTTAGCCGGTCAAGATTAATCGACACACCATAAATATAACTCACAAGAAGACATCCTTACGAGTGAGTATATCTTTTACATACGCAACAGGAGGTGTTATGCCTACACCTTGTGCTTAAGTTATGGCCATTCACTTTTTTAAATGAGCCAAGGATATCCAGGACACGGTCATTAACCCCTAATGTTATTTGTTATCAATCAATACAGATTAAAACAGGATTATGCAATTTAATCATCTCCGATTAAAAGGTTTCTACACCCGACCAAGCGGTATTTTTATAATACCGTATCCCAAGCCCGTATAAGGGAAAATAAGTTAAAAGTATTTACCTGAGCTAGCAAAAGCAATTTTATACTCAGCCGTATATTCAAATCAGCAAGCACAAGTACTTCTACTGGGGCTCTCAATCTGGAACGAAGGTTTTATTAACCTATTAGATTTCTAACGGGTCTTATTTAAGTCGTAACTTAGACCGGTTAGTTTTAAGGAAGGTTTACGGTTTAAACGCATGATTAAGCGAAGACCGGAATAGAATGTGATTTAGACCCGAAAAGTTTGAAGACTTGTATAATATGGGTAAACTAAACACATTCTGGATTTTGAGATAAAAACGATAAGGTTTGACCCGTTTCGGCTAATTTATGCAAACTAGTTACATAAACCGAACCGAACGCGCAAGAAGCGTAACGGGTACCCATAGGAGTCATATACAGGTTTCCTAAGTTAATATGCCTTAAATATGTTGTGATATCAGTAGGATACCTTCCATTATGCCCAAAACGAGTTTAATTACAATTTAAGCCCCGTAGGGGTATTTTGGTCATTTTAAAGATTATAAAAGAGATTATTTTAGTTTCTGAGATTCGGGTCTGAATACATCAGAAAAATAATTTATTTTAATAGGTCTTATCAGTTGATAATAAGTCTTATGTGACAAAATGGTTTTAAACCCAAACTATGCGTTTAATACGCTCTAAAAGCCATTTTAAGCGATTTCCGGGTTATACAGGAAATCTGAGTTTTCTGATCAGGTTATAAAGTTCAAAATACTTTATTTATTATATAAAATCAGTAGCGATTGGATTGATGTCAAAATATTATGTAAAACTCATTTTATGACCAAAAAGGGTATAATCGATATTTACCGAATCAATGCCATAACCTTAGGTTATGAGCAGGTTAAAAATAATTAAAAATCTTTAAAAATCCTAAAATATTATATTACGTCAGTGGGTAAAATTTTTGGTGTCAAAAATTGGGTTTAGATAGGCTTTATGCTAATTGCGCCTTTTAATTACTAAAAGGCGTTATAATTACGCTAATGAGCATAACTCCTAATCTAGACCTCCAACTGATGTGAAATTTTAGGGACATGTTTATAAATCAGTATCAAAGGTTATTGTCCCTTCACATATTCAAAAATCTCATTTTTATGGTAAAAAGGGCATTATGGTCAACGTTTAGGCAATTAACGGAAACGTGTAAACGAATCGGATAATCAATGAATCAACCACAGAGGGTTATGCTAACATGTAGCCTGGTCCTAAGGAAGCTCTAAGGCATTTCTAAATCATACTAAATCGGGTCAGAACTGAAGTCAAAGCAAAAGTCAAACTATGCGCCTTTCGGTTCCGAATCGATCCTAAGCTGAAAATTGTCGGATCAAACATGTTTAGAGATGTTCTTACATTGATTACTAAGTTATATGAGTGTTAAAACAGGTTACACGCCTTCTACAACGTTAATTATGTATTAATTCAAAAAATGCATTTCTGTTGACTTTTTCGGATTACGTTTGACCCGACATTTGACCTAGTTAGAAAGGGAAACAGAGGGTGCCCTTTTAAGGGTTTATTACCCACATAATTACCAACTTATAACAACCCTAAGTTTGACAAATCGCTGGACCATTATCGATAAATCAATAAGTCAACCGTTAATTACGACGGTTTGACTTTAAGGCTATAAACTAAGCAAAACTTAATTAAGGAAGGTTAATAATACTTACCAAGGTCCTAATGATGATTAGAGATGCTTAGGAAGTGGCCTTGAGTTCCAGAAATCCTCAGATGTGAAGTTTGGAATGAATGATCAAATGGTGCAACAAGGTGGGTTCTTATATAGTGTTCTTGATGCCTTTAGATCATTACAAACAAGTCTACAAGTGTTATGGGATCATCCCAAATGTCCCTAGGGCCTAATAATGCATTAAACAAGTCCCTAGAATCAGTAATTGGCAAATTGAGGCGGTGGAACGGGCTGGAACAGGCAGCTGCCTGTTTTTCTGCATCTGGGACATGCTTGCGCACCGTAACGTTATTGGTGTTGAGGTGTGCAAGGACCATGCCAGCACAAAGGATCTTTCAAATGTTGACCCCTGGACTTCCAAACTTGATTTTACCTTTATTTCTTGCACTTTGGGCCCTCTAAATTGAATTCTAAGGGCTTCAAGACTTATACCAACTTTGTTAAGTCCTTGGTTAACTTTTGATCACTCGAAAAGTCATAGATTTCAACGTTGTCGCTTTTAACCCCTCGCACACGAATTTTATCATAACTTTCTCATACGATAACGAAACTTGGTGAAATTTTTATCACTTATTCTCGTGAGTATATTTTATCATTACAAAGCTTCGGGTTTGCTAAACGGTCACTCAGAGGTATACTTTAAACATGTTGACACATTTAACCCCTGTAGTTTGAAATTTCTCACTTTCTTTCACAATTAGCTTCGTACGATCTATGAGTTATTCGTTTAAGGTTATAAACATCATGTAGGGTTATAGTAAAGTATATTTATCCATTGTTGACATTTTGAACCCTTAAATTCACATAGTTTCTTTGTTTGTCAACTTTAATCCTTCTAGAGTATTCTTTCACGCGTTCAAAGCTTATGACACGTGTCAATACATTATTGGACGTAAATTTTCGAGGTGTTACACAAATGAATTCCTCTACTTCTCGGTCAGGTGGCAGTCCAGGTAGATTTTCAAGGGAAATGTCGGGGTATTCCAAAACTACCAGAATTTCTTTCAGTTCCTTGCCTTTAGTGTTAATGATCACAAAGATCATATACACTATGCATTGTTTTCGTGCATAACTTACAGCTTTCATCGTCGAGATGAATTTTGTTGACTTGGTTGGCTTGTCTCCTCGGATCATGATCATTTCTCTTATTGGCGTACAAATCTCAAAGGAATTTTGATCACATAGGATTCGAGCATGATTGGACACTAACCAATCCATTCCTAATACTACATCGAATCCAGCTAGATTCATTGGTAACAGGTTTGCTGTGAACTTATGTCCTAATAATTATATCTTCCTTCTTTGAAGTACTTCGCGTATGTTGGTGGAGTTTCCTTCTGTCGTTTCTACCATACAAGCTTGACTAAGCTCAGTTAACGGTTGATTAAAAGGGTGTTTGTTTTTTAGAAAAAAGCACTTCAGAACCTCTTTTCTCTTCTCCGCGTAGACCACGCGCAGACATAAGGGTCTGTAGCTTGTTTGTTTTTTAGAAGAGTTTTCATAAAAAAACATCTTCCCCATCTCTTTGTCGGGCAGAGGTAGCCTTATGTCTTCTCCCCCCTTCAAAACACTTCTCCATCAAAACATCTCCAAAGGCCTATATTACTCCCAGCCGCACCAAGCTCCTCCCCCACCATCTCAACCACCGCCGCCCTGCTCCATCTCCTCCGCCGCCGACCTACTCCATCTCCTCTGCCGCCCCGACCTGCTCCATCTCCTCCGTCGCCGAGACCCGCTCCATCTCCTCCGCCGCCGAGACCTGCTCCATCTCCTCCCCGACTCTACAGCCACGCATGTATGTAAATTTGTAAATACAATTTAAAGAAATATACACTGGTTGGTTGGTTTTGAATAACTCCCCTATTATTACATTCAAGTTTGGTACAGTCAAAACTATGTGCTATAATTTCGTATTATCAGTACTACTTTTTGAGTTAGAACAATCAAATTTAGCATCAAAGAAGAGCAATGCGTAAATGATAAGCATGGCCTACAACAATTGTTTGTTCATGAGAGTGACTTATGTTGATAAAAGATGATTTGGATAGTAATTAAAAATCAGGTAGAACCAAAGGAACATGAAATGAAATCATATTGATTGAATGATCTGTCAAAGATAGTCTCCTCACTGTATATTAGAATACATTGCAACAAGTTCCATGGATGATTAAGGTCGTTTGTAACCATTTATTGCACATTATTCATGTATATTGATTTCTCTTTTGTGCTAGACTATGTTATTAGTTTTTCTGTTTGTTTGATCTAGTTTTTTTTTTTTTTTACTTTTCATTGGTATGTTATGCATATGCACATGGTTGCGCATGTTGGTTCTGGAACCCTAAGGAAAAAACTACCCCCTTAACCAGAACTTGTTAAGGGTGGGATTAGAATGTTAGATGCCACTTTGGATGTCTACACTTCACTTTTTTGTGTTTGTTATGGATGGACATGATTCGCGCCTAATTGCTTTTTTGTTGATTAGTAGAAATGGGAGAGAAACAACAATGGTCAAACGACCATCTAAAATGCTTATTAGAGACATGCATTGAAGAGATAAACACGGTGGGTAGAAAAGGCTTGAGTTTGCATAAAGACTCGTGGAATAAATTAGGAAAAGTTCTTAAGGAAAAGTTTGGCTTGGATTTAACTCAAAAACAAATGAAGAATGCATATGATAATCTTAAATCCAAATACGTAGGTTGGGTGTGTATGAAAAACAAAACCGATAACATATATAACCCTCAAACAAATACTTTTACCTTAACAAACGAGGAATGAGAAGAATTTAAGAAGGTATGTTCATTTATATAAATTTTAAACATAATCCTAAATAAAGTTTATAACAATATTTTTTTTTACTTTGGTTTACTTTTCTAAATAATTGTATATCTTTACAGACAAGTGTTATCTTTGTGATGCCGCGTATGCACACATGCGGGGATTTATGGCTCCATATCGTAATGTGAGGTATTGGCTAGGAGATTTTCGACGAAGACGTGCATTGACTAATAAAGAGAAATTTAACCATGCTCATGCAAGACTTCGGAACGTAATTGAGCGTGCTTTTGGTGTCTTGAAAGCAAGATTCCCTATTTTGAAGAGGATGGCACCATTTACATTGGTTACACAAAGGAACATTACCATTGTATGTTTCGCGCTACATAATTTTATAAGGAAAGAAGGTTTGAGCGATGAATTGTTTACAAAATACGATCAACCCAATGTTTCGGTGCATAATAGTCAAGTGCACGTTGATGCTGATGAAGACGAGGTTGAAGCACATGGTACTGCATCGGATCGGGAATATATGACTCAGTTACAAGATGAGATTGCTGAGCAGTTAATCCAAAACATGGATACAATTATTTAAAAAAATGTTATTGTCTTTTTTATGAATATTATTTCAGTATTGTATAACTATATTTAAGTTTGATTGTTGAAAAACTCTTTTAAGTTTAATAAATCAGTTTATTTATATTTTAGTTTATTTCAGCAGTTTGCAGAAGTAAAAAAACAAACAGTCTTCTTCTTGCAGACTGCAGACATTTGGTCCAGCACTTCTGCTATAGATGTCTGCAGATGTGGTCCGCAGACTGCAGACGTTTTCCCTCAGAAAAAAACAAACAGCACCTAAGTGTTTAACAGAATATAATATTTATAAAACTTTGATTTGCACCAGAGTCAAATAATACCTTAGCATAGATGTCATGGACAAGAAACATACCAGCGATCACGTCGGGAATCATCGCTGCCTCTTGCGCCGTAAGTACGAATACTCGTGCGTTCTTTTTAGTTCCATCGGTTGCTTTTGCCTTGGTGTCAGGTTCTTTTGTCAGCTTCGGGCAATATGGGCGAATATGGCCTGTTTCTCTGTAATTGAAACAAGCGTTAGTTTTTCTTTTACATTCTTTCTCTGTATGTCCAGTCATTTTGCAGAAATTGCAGTACTTAGCGCATCTTCCTGAATGCTTCCTTTTACAGAATTTACAGTAAGGCTGTGCAGATGACTGTCCAATTCCTCTTCTTCTGTAGGTACTTCCCGAGCGAAATTCTTGGGTAATCTTCTGAGCTAATTCCTTCTTCTTGTTTTTTTCTTTTGTGCGGATTAAGCTGTCAGTTAAAGTATTGGCTAGTTCAACTGTTTCCTAAATAGTCTGAGGCCTAGCTGCTTTGACTATATCACAGTGATGTGTACAAAATGCAACATATAAATACATCAATAGAGGCATAAAACCAACCCTTTTTAGTACTAATGTTGGAAAAAGCACGTTTCTTTCTTCCTTTTGAATTTACAGGACCAAATGAGCTTAAAAGAACAAAAGGAACAATTAAGCTGCCAAAAACCAACATAATTACAAGAAGAAGGAATAACGTGACATGCCCGACCCCTCGGCAGCATCTCCTAAGACAAAAACAAGAAAACAGAAACTAGCCACGGGGCCGTGTCCAGCTAGGCATGGGGCGTAGTCAGCCCTGACACAAGAAGACAAAGCCTGCAGAAGCTTCCACGCTCACCACGGGGCCATGCCCAGCTCACCATGGGGCATGGTCAACTCTTAGATTTGCAGAATCTTGATAGTACAACAAAGAGTTGACCACGGGGTCGTGTGGGGCCCTCTGCTGACAGCTGCAATTAATGAAGGAAGAGAAGAGGATGGCTACGGGGCCATGGCTCTGTTCTGGCTATAAATAGGGGTGCTTGGTTCTCTTCAAAGGCATCCCTTGGCAAACCACTTCTGTTTCACTTTGCCACCATTCCACCACCACTACAACACCAACACCCACCACCATCATCCATCTTTCATCTTTAGAGTGTGTAGTAGTCTCGAGATCCAAGATTGATCATAAGAGTTCTTGTCAATCAAAGGCCATGTTTGGCTAATCTCTTACATCACTTGGTGAAGACAAGTCTTTAATGTGTTACTTTTGATTTTTAATCTTTCGGCACTTTTTAATTGGGTTTGTATTAATGATTTTAGTAACTAGTTTCTTATGTTGAAAGTGAACTTTCTCAACCATTTATTCATGATGTCATTGATTTGCTCATTCGTGTCTTTACGGTCTATATAAAGCGCGTTAACTACCTGGAAGGGGGTTAGGAGGGTGGTTTGGTAAAGTTCTTGTCTCGTTCAGTGTATAGATCCTGCGAGGACTTGGTTCAAGCTTACTAGGACTTCCTTCAATGCCCCAAAGGTATTGGATGTCGGGGTGCGAATAGCTTGAACCCCTCATATGTAAATTACTATTAAAACTTTAAACCGGCTTCTTAGGATTGTATCTTTGCTGACTCAAACCACTTAGCCGAGGGTAACGTCACCTTCAAAAGAGGGGCCTACCACTTTTCGCATTAATAACTTATTTAATTATCTTTCAATATTCCGACCCTTTAGGATTGTATCACTGCTGACTCAAACCACTGGGTTGAGGTTAACGTCACCTTCAAAATAGGGGCATACTACTATAACTAAGATAATCTCTTAAAAAGTCCGAAAGTGCGAAAATCAACAAAGGATACATTAAAGATGAGTTGGATCCAAGTGATTCTATCTTGTCTATTTGTTTTTCATTTTATTTATCTTTTTTAATTTTTAGATTAACTTTCATGTTTAAAAACTTTTCTAAAAAATTTAGATCGATTAGACGTTGACGATAAATCGGTATTAAAAGCTCTTGTGTCCTTGGACGACCTCGGTATCTTACCAACACTATACTACGCTCGCAATGGGTGCACTTGCCCTAGTGTGTGTTTAGTGTTAGTATAATATCGTGTTTTATAAATTTAAAACTTGACTAATGCGTAAAACGAACTTAAAATATTAATAAAATCATATCACGCTTAACGCACACCACACGGATTTCACTAATCAATCCCCAAATATAACGAGAAATTAGTACAGGTTCTAGCGAAGCCAAGGTTGGTGCCATTCTTGCATATTCGAAGAATTTTGTCGTAAACTCACGACAATTCACATCAACCATTTTATGATTTAGGAACTTATTAGCCATTTGTTCCTTCTCATGAGGAGGACATAATTTCCTTTCTGTCATTTCCTTAAACTCTCTCCAGTTCATGGCATAGGCCATGTCACTTCCTTTTGCCTGTAGAATCGTATTCCACCATTCTAATGCTTCATCTCTAAAGAAATTAGAAGCATACATAACCTTATCTTCTTTGGCACATTTACTGATCCTAAGAACAGCTTCAGTCTTTTCCAACCATCGCAGAGCTGCCATGGCTCCTTCGTTGCCAACAAATCCGGTTGGTTTACAGGCTAGAAAATCTTTATAAGTACATCCGGAAGTTATCGCCTTCATTATTTTAGGATGTGGAGCTTTGATAAAGATATCATTATCTCCATTGACACTTTGGCTAAAATCATTGCTACGGTTACGTTTGCTACTCACAGCTTTATTATTTTCTATAGGTACAAGGTTTCTAACAGCTTCGATAATTAAGGGTATTGCATCAGCTATTCCTTGAGCTACTAAATTTTCTATAGCACTTTTATCAAAAGAGTTTTCATTCGACATCTGAATTGCAAACATATTTCAAATATTAATATCACAGAATAAGCAATAACAAAAACAACATGAACATAATAAGTCAGAGCATATTGTCAAAATCGTCGATCATTGCGACTTTTACTCTTTTTTATATATTATGCTTCATATATTTTATATACACTACTACTTATATATATGTGTGTGTGTAATTTAGTTTTTGTTTTTTGTTCTTTTTACAAAAACACAGAAAATACAATATACACATATATATAATTAGGGGTGTAAACAAGCCCAGAGGCTCGAGAGCTACTCGTGATCGGCTCGGTTAAAAGCTCGAACGAGCCGAGCCTTAACGAGCCCGAGCCCGAGCTCGAGCCTGAAATAGAGCTCGTTTTGTTATCGAGCCCGAGCTCGAGCCTGAAATACAAAGCTTGTTTAGGCTCGCGAGCCTAAACGAGCCCATACAAAATTTTAATTTTTTAATATATAATATATTAATAATGATGATAACATTGATGAGCCGAGCTAGAGCCGAGTTTTGGCTCGTTTAAGCGATGTTGAAGTGAGCTCGAGCCGAGCTTTTAGCTCGTTTAAGGTTGTTCTCAAAATAGTTCGAGCCGAGTCGAGCCGAGCTCGAGCTTTGGGTTTTACTCGCTAGCCGAGCTCGAGCTCAAAGAAGTAGGCTCGAACCGAGCCGAGCTCGAGCTCGAGCTTTATAAAATCCTAACGAGCCGAGCTCGAGCCTGGGCGAGCTCGGACTCGGCCCGGCTCGTTTACACCCCTATATATAATATATGGTTAGTTTCGTCTTTAGAAATGGTGTTCTCTCTCGTCGTATTTCTAGATGAGATTATCTCCCATGGTTTGGATTCGGTTTCCTATGTCCATCAGTTCTTCTCTATAGTGGCGAAGTTCTGCCACATTCTCGGGCTCATTGGGGGATATGTTGGGGGTGCAGCTGGGTAGTTTGGATAAAATGGAAAAGGATCATTCATTAGGTTTTGAAATGCCCAGTCGTTGGTCCACCATTCTTCAACTTGGTTTGGAAGTGGTTGTTGTCGCATGATTGGTTCAGGGTCCATAGGTTCTAGGTTCATTGGTAATGGTGAGTAGGGTGGTATATTAAGGTTGATTTCACCGGTTATTGGCCTGAATATGTCACAATTTTCCAGGCGTTGGTCTAATTCTTCCCATGATAGTGGCATGGGTGCTGGGTTTGAACGTTCACCTTTGGTTGGTTTTCCAGTTGGTTTTGTTTTTATTGTTATTGGTTTATTCTTCTTCCTTTTATCCCTTTTTACTTTCCAATCCAATCTCCTCTTTTCATGGGGTGCTTTTTCTAATGGTTGAACTTGGGATATCATAGGTTCATCTTTGTCTGCTTCATATCCGGTTTGTATACCGGCTTGATCTTTAGTAGTATCCATATGTGAATTGTTAACAGATATGTTTTTGAAAGCTTCTGACAACTCTCTATCATTCATATTGTTAGCCGAAAACAATAAAAACAACGAACTCCGAAAATCGTAAATATAATATTTGGTTAGCAACACAGTGTTCACAAAAGTTATTTCATATATTTCCTGACTACTAATTTTAAGTATTTTCACAATACTTAATTAGCTTAAACTAGTGGTTCTGATATCACCTTCTGTCATAACCCCCGACCCTACCCTGGACAGGAGTCGTGAGCAGATACAAGTGATACCGATGTTTATTAAAATTATCGCAACTTCAATTTCATCAGGACCGGGTGTCAGGAAAATATCACAGTTTTCAAAACACAGTAGTTTTCATTTCATAAACTGTGGGATGAAACCCATATTTACATAAAGGATTTTCACAGGGATAAACCTTTAATTACAAAACACATTTTGTTCAGGTTATATAGCCACTTATTTAAGCTTGGAGTGCCTCATAGCACTTTTCCTTCTTTTTATAGTAAATTCCCTGAAACACGTTTTATAATTACAACATTAAGGGTTTTTACATTTGTTTATATTTTTCAATTACTCAAATTAGTACTTGTCACACGCCTATTTCGGTGACTGTGGTCATATCACTATTGGCCCTCAATTTTCCAATAGCAAAGCTTATCAAGTAGTGTATACAAAACCCAACATACCGGTAGTAATTTAAGAATACAAAAACTTAATCACTGTAAATACAACTTGGAAAACATTTAGGGTTTTGAAAGCATTTAATAAAAGAGAATGACTCACAATGTTGTGGAAAAAAGAGAATGACTCACTTTGTAGATTTAGGGTTTTTAGTAATCGCCTTCTGGTCTAAGTCCTGGGTTCCTAATTTAAACACACAATGCAACTCGTATTAGTGTATTAACCCAACTCAAACTTTAACGATAATCATGAGATCAAAACCTCAACGTAGATGACAAAGTATAGCCTTATTCAAGCATCACTTTAACATCCAATGATTTGGTTTCAGATCGATCGGACAAGGTGTTGTACCAGTGATCAGGGTTAGTACGTTGTCTACGGGGCAAAGTTTAGGGGCTTCGGGTATTAGGACAGAAATTCGAGAGAGAAAGAAAAGAAATGTGCAGTTTGAAATGTGAAATTCTCATCCGTTATATAGCTGAAATTCAGCCTCGTCGCGTCGCGCGACCAGTTTCTTGGTTCACCTTTGCATGACGCGAAGGGGTGGTCTAGGGCATAGGTGGCATGAGTCACCACGTAGGCATGCCACGTGGTGCTACGTGTCTTTTGGTGAACAAGGAGGCGCCGCGTCACGCGACTGCACTTCTTCATCACTGTCGCGTAGCACGACAAGGCCCAAATCTTGGTTTTCTCATTTTTCGTGCTGGTTTTCGTCGTACATGCCTAGGGTTTCGATTACGAATTGCTATAGGGCCTTTTGGGAGTTATTACAGGGAAAAGCCTTGACCTTCTTCGTGAAGATGATCTCCGGCACAAAAAAAAACCCGGGAGCTAGAAACTACACAGCTCCTCTCTATTAATAACTTAAAAAGTACAAATTTGAGCCTTAATCGATGGAGAACTAGGTGTTACAATGATGTTTGCAGTGATTGCAAATGTGTTCAGTGTGTATGTTGTACCTACGTCGATCAAATCAGACTAATTTATAATACAAAGTAAAAAACGAATCCTAACTACATTTCTAAGATTCCTGGGATCCTGTGAAGACCAAGCAAGTGACCATTGGCGCCTTCAAGCTCTTTTTCACATGTTTTCTTCAACAATCTTCTCAAGAATTCTGTAATAGATCATCACTAGCTCTTGCAGGGGAATATGCGTGCGAATTATTCCTAAGAGGCGCAAAAAATGATTAGTAACAACGATGTTCATGATCCTTAGTCACGTCAGGATACTGCTGTATGCCAAGAACATCAGGATCCTGAGTATAAAATTTCACACCTAACAATAACCATCGAATTACTTACATGTACCGGTAGTTTGAGCCCGGATGATCACTTTATTGCATTTAATGTTCAAAAGATTTTAAGGTTGGCCGGGTTGTATCTGTTTGATTTTAGTTATGAAGAAAGAGAGTATCTTATGATTGAGCTAGGCAGCTACATTATTATTATCATGAGAAAAGATGAAATGCTTTACAACATGAATGGGATATCTAATGTTACCAAACGGATAGTGGAAACAAATAAACAGGAGGGGTATTCGTTGATCTATACTTTATTAAAGTTGGCATTAATTCTACGGGTTGCAACAACAAGTGTTAAGAGGTGTTTTTCATCAATGAAACATGTGAAGACGGATTTTCGTAATCGAATGCGTGACGATTATATGGAAGATTGTTGTATTTGCTATATCGAAAAAGACCTTATTTCCAATGTTTCGGTCAAAGATGTAATGGATGGTTTTCAAAAGATGGAAATTCTAAGGGAACAACTCTAAAAGTATGTCATTTTTTTTCGTTTCTAATGACATCTTAATTTTATTGTGTACTTTCTAATGAGTAATGATTATATAATTTTGTGAAGGTATTGTATTTTGTTATGTTCCTCATCCCGACCCGATCCAAAAAGTTTAACATTTGTTTGTGAAAAATCTGAACACCGAAAAAAGTGAACCTCATTAATCTTGAGCCTGCCACTGGTTTCATGCATTGCCAAAAAATTGATAATATATGTACAACAAAGTGGACCTCATTAATCCTGGGTCTGCCACTGGTTTCAAGCATTGCCAAAATGAGTAATTATATAGTTTGGTTAAGGTATTGTATTTTATTATGCTCCTCACCCCGACCCGACCCAAACGACTTCCGACCCAAAAAATTTAACGTTTGTTTGTGAAAAATCTGAACACCGAAAAAAGTGAACCTCATTAATCCTGGGCCTGTCACTGGTTTCAAGCATTGACAAAATTAATAATATATGTACAATAAAACATACCATAGATAACACAACACTTTAAAATTACATAATTTAAAGCCAAATATTATTACGAGTGAAACTTGTTATTCCATAATCCAAATAACAATAACTAAAGCATAAGAAACTCTTACTACACACATAAAATGCATAGATTTGATCGTTTCTTTATTGTTACTAATATATATTATATTGGCAATGATGCATTTATGTAAAACCTCATCTTAAGACAATGATGAGGGAAACTACAGATGAAGTAGTTAGAGCATTCACATCCTAACCATCAAATTATGTGAGGAGGAGTTTTTATATTATAAAGGGTATAAAAAGTGGTTGTGAGTAGAGGAGAGAGAAAATGTTACTGTTCATCTGTATATTTGGGGGGACACTGTTCACCCGTTATAATTGTGTCTTTTCCACTTTTGTACTCCTTGTCGTCTGGGTGAGGGTTGCATATGTTAGACACGTCCGGGTCTCCCTTTACCACAACATTATGTTGTCCTTTTGGGTAGTTAAACACTATTCCCATCATAAAATAACTAATCAATTAAACAACAAAAAAACCAACCAACTAAATAAATAAATATTATATATGTTGAGTAAATTAGTTAGTAAATATATAACATGTTAGCAAACAAGTAGAGGTACCAAGGGTGTCGCCGGCCTTGAATGTCTTGCCCTTTTCCCAGCCAGCAATATTCATCGTCCAACCAGCTTTATCACCAACCACAAAACTAGCTGCCTCACATTGAAGCACCACCACTAGTAGACATATCACTGCCATTGCCACCACTGCACCGCCTCTTCCCTCAGCCATGGTTTAGTCAGACACGAAGAGATGGGTGATTTCTAATTTGAAGATTATTATTGTTGTTTCATTTATGGGATGTTTGTGTGTATATGAAACCTATTTATAACTAACTAAAGCACCATTTAATTTGTTAATTAGTTTAATTTGGTATCAATGAATAAAAATAAATTACGGAAGGTCTACATTTCTGGTAAACCCATATACCTAATTGTTTAATTTGGTATCAAAGAATAAAGATAAATTACTGAAAGTCTACATTTCTAGTAAACCCATATACCTAATTGTTTAATTTGGTATCAATGAATAAAGATAAATTACTGAAAGTCTACATTTCTAGTAAACTCATATATCGACATAAGAGGGTTTCCAATAAAAAGTTTTTTAGGTGTTTTTGAAGAGAGAGGTGTTATGTGAAGAATACACTATAAGTGTTATTGGTATTGCTTTTGTAGAGTTTGATATTATATTTATATTATTAGGATGCTTTTGACTTTGCTGTTATGTATTTCTCATGTTTGTATTTTATTGAATATGGTTATACGTTGCTTTATGTGATGGACAAGTTCACCTAGAATTGGTTTAGCCTGAAGTCATTAGGGGGGAGGGGTGGTGATCACTCATCACTCACTCATCACTCATAACATCCAATCATGTTTCGCCATGTCATCAACCATTATTCCATCACTCACAACCTTTTTTAGTGGCAATGGTCATCACTCACCACCACACCCAACAATTTCCTCCCAACCAACAATTACCCTCACAACATAAAAAGTATCACTCGATAAAAAAAAATCACGGGCTATGCATCATCACGCGTTATAGATGATGGTGGCGGTGGTCTTCTTCAATTCTCCACGCGTAGAAAATGGCCCATCACGGAAAAAAAAAGGGCACCGCCCCCACTCCCCTTATTGTTAAAGTAGAGATGTAATGTTTTTTTTCTCTCACATAATAATTATTATTATATGTGAATTGTTTTATTTTGCGTCCTAACGAAAGTTTCTGAATCTGTCATTATACTCATTTGTTACATAAAACTTAGTTAAAGGAAAAAGGTATATTGTGTATGATACTTATCTAAATTTAACATATATCTTTTTTGTATGGAAAGTCCAGTATCTTTTATTAAAAATTGCTTTGACTTGATCTTTGTTGCAGTTTACTCTTATCTGAGCGATGCAGACTAGACTGCATTGTGTTTAATTAAGTGTGATTTAATGACATCATTGCTAATGTTTGCTTTGTTAATCACCATGAAATTGTCATACTGCCATAAGTAAAATATATGCAAATTGAACCTTTTTGTAGACCCAATAAGTATTCTTCATCAGCATAACTAACTAGTTGGGACTTTGTATTTTTCTCGTGGAGCAGTCTCAAGTCATGAGTCCCACAAATATATCAAGTTATCCTTTAAAACTATTGGTGATGTTGCCTCGTTAAAATCTTTTTCCATAGTTACCAAGTGGGAAAAAAACCATAGCTAAGAGAAAAAGAACGCAACATGCATTATACACAATCAACATTTGCTTTAGGATGAGCATACATAATCAACATATGACATCACCATTACTAATAAGTGGAAATGCGGAATTATATGAGCATACATGAATGGAAAGTTATATCAAAACTATTTTGCATTAACAATCAAATGATTACAAATCATAGTAATGATTGTACAAACTCCCCCTCAACCCTGATCACACAACATTACTGTTCATACAAAAGGAATGATAAGTGATCGAATAGATCTCTAACACATGAGATCTATTTATACAAGTACGAAAGGTCTATTTGCAATCAACTGACATCACCCTGATAGTAATATCTAACATTCCTAATAGAAAAGATTCCTTAGATGTTAACAAACATCTGCGGAAATCTATCATCTGATCTATTACATAAAACATTTGTTCTAGGCTAACACTGTTACACTGACTAAACCACTGTTCTTCAAACCGCTGTTGACTTGTATCAAACATCTGTTTGGCCATAACAGATGGTTGGTCTTCATGATCAGTGCTTTGTCTTTAACAGGGCTTTGGCCATCAAACAGAGGGTTCTTCTTCTTCAACAGATGTTCCATGCCTTCAAACAGATCTTTGATGTCTTCAACAGATGTTCTGATTAGTGTTCAAGATTCACTATCTTTGGGAGGAGAATGCTTCATTATCTGTTTATGTCTTTATCAAGAAGTCATGTTTTGGCTTTTGAAATCATCCGTTCTTTTATAGGCCCAACAATCTCCCCTAGAACAGATGATGCCAAAACATATTTTTATTTGATCAATTTTTATTTCTCATCAACTTCTCCCTAATTTGACCCTCGAATTGGTGTTCAAATTTCATAGAAAAATAGTCATCTGGATCCCTTTCGAGTCCAAGCCCTAGAAGGACTAGCAGATCTTCATTTTTGTGCCCAAAGGCACTGTTCATGGAGATCCTTTCAACTTCTCCATTAGCCATGAACAAAGTCAATTCATGGCTTGTCCTATCAGACTTCTCCATTAGCCCAAAGGCCGTACAACGAGTTAGAAGAACTAAGGAATCAAACTTATGATAACGCCCTAATTTACAAGGATAGAACAAAGAAAATTCATGATTGTCATATAATAGATAATAAAGAGTTTAAGTGTGGGGATCGTGTTCTTCTCTATAATTCAAGGTTAAGGCTGTTTCCAGGAATGTTAAAGTCAATATGGATAGGACCATTCTTAGTTAAACAAGTTTACCCGTATGGAGCGGTCAACTAATATATGATGAAGGTGAAACGTTCAAAGTCAACGAGTATAGACAAAAGAAATATAATGAAGAACCTATTGATACTAATAGATAGAGGAATTCGATCTCTGTCGTGGGTTCCTCAAGGTTGTGTGTTTGCCATATTTGATAAAACAGTTATACAATAGATGATTTAATCAAAATTTTAAATTTTGAGAAAAACAGAGTATTGAGATGAGCTTGAATTGCAACTTTATTCAGAGAATCATTTACAGGTCTCAGATTCATCAAACGATGAATAAAACAATTAATGATTTCAATAAAACAGTGTTTTGGCCGATGTGTTTTATGCTGAAGTTGAAATCAATACAAGAGATATTGAAATTTCTATGTTGTTATTCCGCTTGTAAAAGATTTACAATAAAGAATACTTGAATAGACACATAATTTCTACCCAGATGGAACAGAATATGTTCTGGGTGTTTTGATGGATGAGAGAAAAGACTTTGAACTAATTAAATGCTCTTTTCAAACCAGTTGCCTTCTACCATCGTTTGTACTGCTATTTATAGGATAAGGATTCAAGCACGTGGGATAAATAAACTATTTGTTTGGTTTATTTATCCTAGTTGGCAACTTGCTCTTTATCCCTTTGTAGTTCGCTTGCAAATTGTCCACTTACGCTGACCTCCTTTGCTTCTAGAAGGCTTACACTTAGGTGATGTTTGTTTTTTCAGATGCAAAAGGTCTGCAGTCTGCAGACCACATCTGCAAATGTCTACACGCGAAGAGGTGGACCAAATGTCTGCGAAGTGTAATAAAAAGAGTGTTTGTTTTTTTTCCCTTTCTCCTCTCCCAAGATCAACATTTTCCCCTAAATCTTCTCCACATATTCTTTCTAATAATATCAAGTGGGTATTAATCCAGATTTTCTCCACATTTTCCCCCAAATCTTCTTCACATATTCATCTGGGTCAGAGGATGAGGATGAATGCATGATATTGACGGTCAGCTTCTCCACATATTCCGGCCAGTTCTCCACTGTTTGGCTTCTCCACATTTTCCCCCAAATCTTCTCCAGTTCCGGCTAGTTCTAATTGACGGTTGGCTTCTCCACATATTCGTCGATGGTTGGCTTCTCCACATATTCATCGATGGTTGAATCGGATACATCTTCTCCGGTTCTGGCGATAAGTTCCGGCGGTTCTCCACTGTTTGATATCGACGGTTGAATCCGAATACATCTTCTCGGATGGGGCTAGTTCTCCACTGTTTGATATCGACGGTTGATCGGATACATCTTCTCCAGTTCTCCATTTTGGATAAAAGTCGAGTCTTTTTTAGATGATGAAGATTCATTAAAAATTTTGATTAAGAAAAGGAACTATCTCATGAACAGAGACATTGATTCTCCTAAAATTTGATAAAAAAAAATAGTCTTTTTTGTCGAGATTGATGCATCCTTTGTTTTAAAATTTTGATTGAAAAAGTGTTCCTGTTGTCGGATTTGAGATGCGGATTAAAGAACATGGAATATTGCTACTTGATTGTCTGTGTTTTGAGGGGTGGAAAGAGGGTTGGAAGAGGTGGGAAGACATTGGTCCATGTCTGTTTGGGGAAGAGGACGCGCAGAGGTTTGAAGACATTTTTTAATGAAATGTTTTCTAGAAAACAAACGGTCTGCAGAGCTAAACGTCTGCGCGTGGTCTGCGCGGCGCAGAGAGGTTTTTCTGAAAAAAACAAACACCACCTAAGGGTCTGTTTGGTATGGGGTAATGGAATGGACATGGAAATGGAATGGACGAGGTAAGGAATTTATGAGGGAATGCAATGGATCATTACCATTTCATGTCTTGTTTTTTTTTTTTTTTTTTTTTGTGAAAAGCACTTCAGAACCTCTTATGTCTACCCCACGCAGACGTTTGAATCTGCAGCTTGTTTGTTTTTTTGAAAGTGATTTCATTAAAAAAAACCTCTTCCAAACCTCTTCTTCAAATAGACCTGATCTCACATCTTCACACACCTGTTCCAAACCTCTTCCTCATCTTTCAAAACATCTAAAAAAAAACCCTAGCTTCCTTCTTCTCCACAGTGACACATCATGCCTCACGTCGCTTCTTCTCCATCAAATCCGTGGCTCCGGCGACCCCCGTTTGTTTAGACCGTGGGGTATGGTGGGGCGGGGGTTGGGGCATTTGGTGACACATGGCTTAGGGGGGCAGACATTGGGCGACGCACATTTTAACAGGGTATGGTGGGGCGGGGGTTTGGGGCGTGAGTTTGGTGGGCTTCGCTGGGCTGACCGATGGGCTGTTTGTTAACAACAAATTTAATTATTTTTAACATTTTTAATTAAAGAAAATTACATAAAAACCAATTCCTAATGTTTATATTTGTTTTTTTATCTCTTCTCTCATCTCCAACACTATTTGTAACTCGTCACCCTGTAGGTGATCAATCGGCTGGGATAGCAATTTCAAATCATCACGTCTTTGTCTCAGGGCATCTCTAGTGGCATCTCTAGCTTCTCTAGTGGCATCTCTAGCTTCTTTGCTCTTTCGTTGTTCGGCCCTTTGTTGTTGGAAGACGTTGAATGTATCTAACTTGGCTGAAATGTCATCCAACTGGTCGCTGTATATTCCCCTACGCAAGCCCGAACTCCCAGCTGAAGGCGATGCCGTATCAGATCTTGATTTTTGAGCACGCCTTTTTGAGGCATCTCTTCCATACTCAGGCCGGTTTGGGCTTGGCGAATCATCCAAAAGGTCCTCAAACTCTTGATCTCGTGCATCAGATTGGGTTTGGGACGAGGCCCTTGACCTTTTGGAAGACGTGCTACTTTCGCTACCACTAGAGATATTCGACCACTTTGGATGGAATTTACAAATCTCCCAACAATGCATGAAACGGAAGTCGGTCCCCACATTTGTCTTGAATTGAACCAATGCATTCATCACAATGTCGGCTTCGGTTTCACCACTTTAATATATTACAAAGTTATATAAAAAAAACCATTAATATAAACAAAGTTTAAGAATACCTAAAGTTGCATGTTGAGATTGTTGAAACCAACCCCTCGCCAATGCAAGTTCTTCAGGAACGGTCCATTTTAGTTGTTTTCACTTAGCGGTTTCAAGTGCTTTATCCCCCTCGGTTTTTTTCTTATGGCTTCTCTTTTTGATGGGTTTCGATGCGGAAGGACCATCGTTGGGTGGTTGCGTTTCGGGGACGGTTTCGTTTTGTGAAAGGTCGATGGAGTTTGGTGAAAGGTTGATGGGCGTTTGTGTAAACGGGGTAGGTATCGCATCATCGGTGTGTGGGAAGTTAGTAAACAAACAATTCCCAAGATACGATGCATAACTTGCTTCTTGGGGCATATAAAAGTGTATCAAAAATGGACGAGGCGTTGGACGAATGGGTGGTGGGCTAGGATTATTTTCTTGGAATGCATACGGGTTGGTCGGGTCAAAAGGACGGTTATGAGGATGCATTTTTTCGTTTTGTAGAAAGAGAATTGAAGATGATTATAGAAGATGTGATTGAATGTGGTAAAAAAATAGAAGAAAAATGTGAGTTTTATAGTGGAATTTTTTTTTTAAGATAGCCGTTGGCCAACGGCTAGCCCAACGGTTACTTTGGTTTGTCCAGTGAGATCCCGCCATGTCAGCTTGGCCAGACCGCCCCACGCCCGGCTTGAAACCCAAGACCCAAGGGCCACGCCCAAACCCAAGCCCACCCGGGGTGGTGGCTTGGGCGTTTTCCCCCAACCCACGCCCAAACCCCCGCCACATACCCCACGGTCTTGTCTTAAGTGTGAATGATTATGTTCAGGATTCGGCACAAATATCTCTTCAGGGCACATGTATTTCTCCGATTCCTACTCCCTTAGTGTCAATTCGGCCAGATGAAGCCCTAATGGAGGTTGATTCGGCTGGTCTGGTAACGAATTTGGAACCAGACGCTGCTGTCTCCTTTGATGACGCAGTTATGTCAATTAACCACCATAAAGTAGCGAGCCAGCAGGTTGTCACCCCTTCCAAATCCCCCTGTGTTCTAAATGCTGTGAGTTTCACCAATTAAAGCTATAGATTTCGACATGGATACTGGTAACTTGGGTGAAAGGAGTGAACCCGCTGAGTTTGATGAATCGGTTACTGGAGGTGAACTGGGCAAAAGTGCTGAAATTGATGTGAATATTGGGCCTAGAGTTCAGAACATAGTAAAGGGCGATGGTACCACAGCCACAGATGTTACCAATACCATCCATGGTACTGCAACTGATGTTCAGCATGCTACCATACCTGGGATGAACTTCTGGCAGGCAAACCAGTGTAAGGGCAGGTCAATAGCTGAAAGAATCAAACAGCAGGTGTTTGTTTTTTGGAGATTGCACAGCACCTTTGTGTGATTGTATATATTCTTTTCACCGATCGTTAATGATTTAACTTAATTTGGATGCCATATTGTTTCTGATACAGTTGCTTGCTAAATGGTTAGTTTAAAATGTTCCGCAGTTTAGATTGTAAATAAAATAAGTTTATTTCAGCACCTAGCAGAAGTTAAAAAACAAATAGTCTTCTTATTGCAGATTGCAGAGGTTTGGTCCATTTCTTCAGCTGCAGATGTCTGCAGTTTTACCTCTGAAAAAACAAACAGCACCATGTGTGAATGGAATGAATTCTTATTGTGTAATGTATGGTAGGCAAGAAAAACGAAGGAACAAAATCAGCGGTGAGTGGTGGCACGTGGTGGTCGGTGGTAGTGATTGTGGGTGGTTTATAGGTGGCGATGGTGGGTGGCGGCGGCGAGTAGTGGTGTGGCGGCGGCCGTCGGTGGTGGTTGGTGGCAGCGGCGGTGGCGGCGGTGGGTGGCGGCGGTGGGTGGCAATGATGGTGGCGGGTGGCGGCGGCGATGACGTCGGTGGTGGTTGGTGGTGGTGAGTGGTGGCGAAGGTGGTGGGTTGTGGTGTTTTTAATGAAGGAGGTGGAATGAAAAAAACATGGGGTGGATGAAATGATTTTGAGTAGATGGAATGATTTTGAGGGAATGGAGTGGGTGATTCCATTACATTGACCAACCAAACACCCTTTTTCTTCATTCCCTTGTAATGATCCATTCCATTTCGTCTCTCATTTCTGCATACCAAACACTACCTTAGAGTCTTCCATCCGTAAGGCTCCAGGTCAAGATTCTCGTATTCTGATTCATGACTCTGAAGCTCTGAAGCTTCAGCAGCAGCTGATGTCTTCTGATTATTACTAAAGTCTCTGAAGCTTCTCTTCTTTGTCTGATAATTCTTCGTCGTCTAAAGGTAAGCTTCAGTCGTCTGATATCGCTTCTTCAAAGTTCTTCTACGTTGGATGTATGCTTCTGGAAAGCTCGCAGCTGAGTGGACTTCAGTTGCTTCATTAAAAAGTTCAGATGACTTGTTCTTTGATCAGTCGCTCATCAGCTGCTTACGGTTCTTTTGAAGTTTTCTTTTTAACACTTACATATAGGATTAGGATCAAATACAAAGGATCCTAATTGTAAGAAGTGTAAGAAGGATTTATAGAATGACAAGTGTCCAATAACCTAAAAAACCCACTACACAAAAAAACCCCACTACAAAAAAAAAAAAAACCTTAAACATCTACCACCACCAAAAACCTAACCCCCCCCCCCCCCCCCACATCACCCACCCAAAAAATAAATAAATAAATTTTTTTTTTGCCGAGGGGGTGGGGGTTAGGTTTTTTGGGGGGTTTTATGGTGAGGTTTTTTTTTTTTTTTTTTTTTTTTTTGCGGGGGGGGGGGGGGGGGTTAGGTTTTTGGGTGGTGGTGGGGTGGGGGTGGGTGTTTAGATTTTTGGTGGTGATGTAGTGGGTTTAGTTTTAGATTATTGGACACTTATTACTCTATAAATCCTTCTTACACTTCTTACAATTAGAAGTCTTCGTAGAATAACTTTACCCCTTATATATATATGGACTAAATTTTCAAGTAGTGAAAGTGGCCTTCAATAAAACATAAATTATTAGTGGTTGGGCTGGAGGGCTAAAGTTGGTACAAGAATGAAAAGAAAATTGAAGCACAAGAAAGGGATTTAATATAAAATCTTAGTAGTTAGGCTATAGCCTAATGATCAAGAGGAATTATCTCTTGTGAAGTGTAAGTATTTAAGGAGAAAAAAATTGTTAAAAAAATATATAAAATTTTAGTGACTGACAATTGAGGGGTGGACGGTTGGAGAAGCAAGAAAAAAATTAAAAAAGAAAGAAACTTGTGACGGAATAGAGGCACGGTTGAATTGTTTGGCTTGAACTCTTTAAATTGTTTTTATTTTAGTTTCTTGCCATGAACAAAACTGATTTTGTTTTCGTTTTTATACACATGTCTCTTGGCTAAAACTCTATAATCACTCGGATAAAAAAGAATACTATCATGTGTTGATTTTTGGTTCGACTTTCTAGTTTGACTTTGATGTTATTTTAGTAAAATCTTAATTTAATGTTTATTGATGATCATTCATGCATGTTATAATCGGTTTCATTTATTAACTAGTATTTTGCCGGCTGCGCACGGCAGATGGAAACGTGTAGTAAGACAATACATGATTCATAAAGGTGCGGTGTGTAAAAGACAATCACAAAAAAGTGTAAAACACAATCCGTAAAAGACAATTACTAGAAAAATGTAAAACACAAAGGGAGACACGAAGTGTAAAACACAATGCTTAAGACATTTGTAAAACACAGTGCAATGACATTTGCAAAAGTAGGAGTAGTAGTCTCGGGGTTACAATTATATTTTTTTAAAGTTGGACGGATGTAAAAATGAAGTAATAGTTTTAGGGGTAAAAACTCAAAGTCTAAAAAAGGAAAATTGTAAAAGCAGATGGGTGGTGGTGGAAATGTGTAAAATGATGAGGGACTGGTGGTGAAAATGTAAAAGTAGAGAAGTGGTGGTGTAAATGTGTAAAAGTTGAGGGGGTGAGGTGGAAAAGCAAACACCGGTTGACACCAAACCCAAAGTTAGTGCTACATCCGGAAATGCGTAGTAACTTGCTACGCATTTACGACGGATGAATTATATTTGTATTTGAATTATATTTAAACGTTTAATTATTATTATTATTAACTATTGCTTCGGAAATGCGTAGTAACTTGCTACGCATTTCCGACGGAACTATTATTTATTTATTGGAATTAGATTTATATGTTAAATTCATTTAAATATTAATTGTTGCGTCAGAAATGCGTAGCAACTTCCTACGCATTTATGGCGAAATATTTATTATTATACTTAGATTATATTTTAATGTCGGATATGCAAGCAAGAATGAATCTAAGTTGCCATTTGGATTTGGATTTAGATTTCGATTGGGAATGTGATTCAACCATCCGTGTGTCGGATATGTAATTTTATTTTCTTTATGCTAGTAGATTTTATACATTTTTTGTATGTAAGTTTGTATAAATTTATGATTAATGTTATTGAATTTTTATAGTTTTTAGTTTTATTTGCTTTTGTATCCGATCTCTCGGATGTTTTATAAATAGAATAAAACTAGAAAAAACATTAAATTTCGTGACAATTGTGTAGCAAAAATTAAAAATTAACTTCCGTTAAATGGGTAGGAAAATGCGTAGAAAATGTGTAGCAATTTGTGACAACATTTTTCTGTCAGAAATGGATAGGAAAATGCGTAAAGAAACCAGTTTCCAACGAGTGGTTTAACTACATATGCATTTCGTCACAAATTCGTAGAAAACTAAATTTCGTGACAATTGTGTAGCAAAAATTAAAAATTAACTTCCGTTAAATGGGTAGGAAAATGCGTAGAAAATGTGTGGCAATTTGTGACAGCCCTTTTCTGTCAGAAATGGGTAGGAAAATGCGTAAGAAACCAGTTTCCTACGGGTGGTTTTCCTACATATGCATTTCGTCACAAATTCGTAGAAAATCGCCAGTTGTGACGCATTTCCTATGGAAAATGGTGTCAGAAATTTTAATTTTTCTAGTAGTGATCACTCTCTCTCACCCATTTCGGTAAACACTCACCGATTTCCACACTCTCTCTCCAACTCACCCAACACTCTCATCCACTCGGTATAGTCACCGATCGGTGACCTCAAGTCAAACACCCAACTCCCCACTACTATACCCTGTACCCTTATGCATAAATGTAATCTGGTATTATGTAACAACCATTCATCTACTGTTTTTTCCAGTAAACTCACACAGCCGATATGGACAAAGAACGGCAATCATATGTTCGAAAGATGGCCCGACCCCCAGGAAATATCCCCGTGATCCAGGTACACCAGCAAAGTCACCACTGTAGATAACCCAAATGCTCCTTGCTCCTCTTGTTTTATCATTGTTTCTTATCGTATTGGTAAATGTTTTTATTATTATATTATTCTACTACTGTAACAGAGTTGTTTTAGAACAGTAATTTAAACCATATTTGTTAAACAGGATAAAGTGAATGACAAACTAAATAACAAAACAACTCGCAGTATGATGTCATACAATACTGAAGTAATCACAAACTTAGGAAGTCCTTTATCATAGAGGGATTGAAATTTGCCAAACTTTTACGTCGGAATCCAGACCGCCACTGTAGATAATGTAAGAAGCTGATGCATCAGATAAACTGAGGTGATCGGTTTCTGAAGTCAAGCACTTAACCGGACCACTGTGGCCCTCCAAAACCGCCAAACAAAAGTAGCATTTCTCAATTCCTCTCCAAATTCTTATCGTTTCATCTGCGGAACCACTACACAACAAATCCGATACAACACTCAAACACAATATGGACTTAACATGCCCCTTAAGCGTACACACGACCACCATGCTATCATCATCATCACTCTTCTCCCAAACGATAATCAACCTATCACTCGCACCAGAGTACAAAACATTCTCATCGGTGCTTAGTGCCAATGCATTAATCCCGGATCTGTGTTTCTTTAATGTAGCAATTAACGAGTGTTTCTCACCTTTTGGTGATTTTAATTTCCTCCAAATCTTGATTTTTTTGTCAGTTGATCCAGTATAAACATCACCATGGCTTGATAATGCTATCGCATTTATTGCATCATCATGCGCATTAGCTACTGACTCTAGGCATTTGAAGTCGGTTGTACGCCAAATCTTGAGTGTTCTATCCCATGAGACTGAGTAAAGGACCAAACCGTCCCTGGACACGGCTAGTGCTGATACAGTATCATTATGATGGACCCATGTGGATTTCTTGTGTCGTGTAACCTGTACATGATTCTTCGGAGTTAGACTCGTAAGGGCCCGATCACTAAACGTTGGGAGCGTGGCCAACTGTGTTAGCATCTTTTGCTGTGCTTCATTTTCATCAACTTTCCAAACACGGATTTTGTGGTCTTGATGGGCACTGTATATTTTGTCAGCGGAAACCACTAATGACTTTACTGCACCCTTTCCTGTGATTATCACGCTGTTATTCAGATTTTCATGATCAAATTCATACCTTAAGTTATCACGCTTTAACATCTGTATTTCTTTGTCGGAAGAACCTGTGTATAGCAACTTCCCACCAATGCCAAGAGACGAGATGTACGAGTTCTTGTGTTTGATGGTTAAGATGCAGTTGTGTGTAACTGGTAGGTGGTAATAAGAAATTTGAGATTGTGATTCATCTTGTGAGTTCAAAATTTGAAGATGTGGCATCTTTTAGGGTGAAGTGAAAGGTAGTTTGATGCCTGAGGACTTTATAAGAGATTATCAAGATGAAGTATTTATTTGGCAAAAAGTGTATCTAGAGTCTAAATTATTTAATTGAAAAAGATCAACCCGACTTTGCAACATATGTGACATCAGTGGGGCAGTATGGACTTTAAGATTAGTGGAAGGATTATCCACTTAAATTTATCTCTTTAGGTTTCTGTTTACGGTTGATCCTATCATAGATGGCCAATATGATCTTTTCTTTTGTAAAGGGACTTTAAGATTAGTGGAAGGATTATCCACTTAAATTTATCCCTTCAGGTTTCTGTTTACGGTTGATCCTATCATAAATGGCCAATATGATCTTTTCTTTTGTAAAGGGAAGGTTATTTGTGTCTTTGATTTTTTAGCTTTCTCAACAATTAAATTTAGTTCTTTTGCTATTTTATCAAGTTACCATATGAGTACTTATATGTAGTTTCGGGTATGGTTCACGTTATAGGTGGCAATTTATGTTTTATCTCTAGTGCGTCAAACACATTTATGACACTAATTGTTTACAGCAAAATTGATTTTCTTGGAATAAAAGCGTTTGAGATCAACCCAACCCAATCCAACCAGACCAGTACCAGAATAACCTGTTTGACTCGAACCCGTTTTAACCAGTTACCCAATTCGCCCACACCAGCCGTTTTCAGTTTTCAAATTGTTCGATGCACAGTTTTGTATAGGAGGTTTGTACTACTGTTTGCACTTAAACCAACATTAGTAATTCTTCTATTTCCAATTATTTAAGTTGTAAGGAAGTCTGTAACGACAACGGTACATGAATTACTGAGGTACTTTTTCTCTCCATTCATCTTAAAACTATTTGGTTTACACTATGGGAACTTTATCTTTATGCCAACCCTATAAAAATGCAAAAATAGAAATCTGGTTTTCATACTTTATACCTAACTCTGTTATTATATCCCGTTACCTTTTTCTTTTCTTTTTCTTGTGCATCCATCTTGTAATGTTTCCAAAGTGCCACTAAAATAAGCCAAAAAAATACAATTACTTTTGAATTGTGGGCAGCACTATCAGTATTCAGTAATCATATGATTTAGACCTTCGTAAGCTGCCACTTATCTAGTTATCTGTTTATAGACTGATTGTTTCCTTCATGTGATTATTCACATGTGCATGCATTTGTAGTCTTCTTTTTGTGCATGTTTTGGGTAAGTACATTGGATATTTGCTGGCCTATCTAACATACGTGCGCATATTATGTGTTTGCCGTTTGGTGGTTCCTTTACCATAAATAAGCAGTATCACATTCTTTAATGATGTTGTGGTGCTTTCTATTCTTGGGAAACATTTAGGTGGTCCAAGTAGGATGCTTTGATTATTTTAGTGACCATTTGACCCGACACTAGAAAGCACAGAAGAGGGCTTGTGATGACGGTGATAGTGCCTATTTGGAGCTGTAGGGTAGTGCTGATAATCTTTAACCTTTTTCAATTCCTTTTCCCCTACTATCCAATCTGACCCGACCCGTTTCCAACCGACCCTAGTTTGAGCTGTTATCCAACCATGACTGCAACTATATTTTTAGTTTACAATATTTGGGACCTTGCCTTTATGCCAACCTTATACAGCAATTAAGAATTTAAAACTGATGTTTTCCAGATTAAAAGCATCACCATAGACTAAATCTTTGTTATTTATACCTAACTATGTTATGATAACCTATCACCTTTTACCTGATTCATGTAGTGCTTGTACAGATATTGACATTGTAATGTGCCACTAGGAAACACTATAATATACCAAATCTTTTCTATTATGGGAAGCACTATCAGTATTCAGCAGCCAGTTATCTGCTTACAGACAATTGTTTCCTTCATAATTTACTGGAAAAAAGAAACATTTGGTCTAAGCTTCGATTTACTTTTAATCGTTGAGGTGCTCCCAAAGAATCGAGTAGATGCTATTTTCAAACATGTGGCATGTGACTCTATGATGGTACTCATTGATTGATCATCATCCGTCAATGACACTGGTGCAGCTCAATTGTGGCTGCTGGGCCAGTAAAGCCGAAAAAAAAGGATGTTTGATTTGTGCTGCTTTTTATTTCGGGGGGCACGATTAGGTGGTCCAAGTAGGATGATTGATTATTGTGTTGACATAACACAAGAAAGCAAAGAAAAAGATTTGTGGAGACAATAATAGTGTCTACTGTCCAAGAGTTTTAGGGTGGCCGTATTCATCATCTTTAGGACTTTATCACCATTTCCGCCTAGTGAGTTTAGTTTCAAAGTAGCCCTGATGATCTAGACCCATGATACCCATCGGTTTAGACAGGATATATCACTTAGCGATGGCTAAGTGGTGACTGTGGTGGTGGGGACGTAAGCAGCTTAGTAACGGCATGTTTTTTTCTCCGCCGGTCATGCGCAAACACCAACAAAGGCGATGGAAGGGACTTGAGTGGTATTGGAACTTGACTAAACCGAGGGTGATGAACCGGTGTACGTGAATTATGGGACAACTGTTGAATAAAGATTGAATCAAAATGCATGGCATATTGGCATTATCTATTCCTTTTTATTGTTTCAGTTAGTTACGTATTCCTTTTTAAAAGGATTGTTTTGGCATTTTTTTGATAATCAACAAATAAAAGAAAGTTTGTTCGATTCTCTCTGTACCGATTTCTACATGGTATCAGAGCAGGACGATCAAAATTAAGATCCTCAAGAACACCGATTATATGGCGGGCAACAAGAACGACGCCGGGAACTCTGGCAGTGGATCGATCGATCCAGCCTCACCTTTCTATCTACACCTGTCTGACTACCCCAAACAACTTCAGGTCAACGAGGCCCTGACAGACAACAAAACGACTGGGTCCAAGAGATGACGAATTTTTTGTTCGCTAAGAACAAAATCGGATTCGTCGACGGAACCATCGTGAAACCTGAGAAGACTGACGAGAAGTACATGCCATGGATGCGGTGTGACGCCATGATCAAAGGCTGGCTCACCACAGCCATGGAGAAAGACATTCGTGGGAGCGTGAAATACGCAAACACGGCCAAAGAAATATGGGACGATCTCAATGAGCGTTTCAGGAAGGAGAGTGCTCCGAGAACATACGAATTGAAACAGGCCATCACCATGACTCGCCAAAATGGGTCTTCTGTTTCGGCTTATTACACTCGCCTGCGTGGGTTATGGGACGAGATCGACTCCGCTCTCCCAGATCCGCGATGTGAGTGTGATGGGTGCAAGTGCAACATTGGCAAGAGGCTCGTCGAGTTGAAAGACAAGGCAAGGCTCTACGAGTTCCTTATGGGACTCGACCCGGTCTTTTCGATAATGCGAACCCAGATCCTGGCAATGAAGCCTACGCCTTCAATGGGTACCGCTTATCACCTAGTCGCTGAAGACGAGCAACAACGTAACATCACTAGCGAAAAAAGGACATCTTCGACTACGGAAGCCGCCGCTTTTCAAATAGCTAGACCGGCGCAATCACAGCGCAAGGTCACTGCTTTGCGGACCGAAAAGGGGGTAGGGGAGAAAAGGTCGGTCATTGCTCTTTCTATGGTAAAGATGGTCATGTGGCGGACGGCTGCTTCAAGAAAATCGGGTACCTGGATTGGTGGACGGGTACGAAAGGAAAGAAAGAAGGTTCTAAGCCAAGAGCAGCAATGGTAGAAGGCAATGATCAGATTCCCGGGCTAACTAAAGAACAATGCGAGATGGTGATGAAACTTTTCGGCAAGAGGAATGATCAAAGGAAAGACACCGGGGCACCAATCACAAACATGGCAGGTACGTTTAACGAATATGGAGAATGGGTCATGGACACGGGTGCTACCGAATACATGACCCACGTCAAAAGGGTGTTTGAAAGTTTATCCCGAAATAACCGCGAGTGCCCCGTCACCATACCCAATGGTGACCGTGTGCCCGTCGAGGGAAAAGGTGACGTTCTCTTTAAGGGAGGCGTGAGAATCAAGGGAGTTTTGTTCATTCCCAACTTTAAATGTAATCTTCTTTCGGTGAGGCGACTAACGAAAGATTTGAATTGTGTTGTCACTTTTTTCCCGGATTTTTTTGTGATACAGGGCTTGAGTTCGGGGAGCTTGATTGGAACGAGTAGGTGCGTTGGTGGCCTATACAAGATGAGGATTGATCAAGGGAATAGAACAGCGATGGTGGCGGTTTTGGCTACTCAGTGGCATAAAAGACTTGGTCACCCCTCGAAAGTAAAGTTGACTCATGTTAGTGTGTTAGAAATTTCTTCTGATTTCAAAAACAGTTTTTGTGACTCTTGTCTTAAAGCAAAGATGTCTAGACTCCCTTTTCAATTAAGTTCAATAAAAACCGTTGAGTGTTTTGATATGATCCATTGTGATATTTGGGGTGGTTACCGCACCTTCTCGCTCACAAACGGGAGTTATTTCCTCACCATTGTGGACGATTTTAGTAGGGCGGTTTGGGTGTCCATTATTAAACAAAAGAGCCAAGCAAGCGATTACTTGATTAATTTTCTCAACATGGTGAAAACTCAATATAAAAAGGAAGTAAAACGGGTGCGTTGTGATAATGGGGGGAGTTTACCTCAAACCGTATTGTTGGGATTGAACCCTACCAGAAGAATAGATGATGTAAAGCCAAAACCAGGTCACAACAGTGGATTCACAATAACCAGTTGTTTGCATTAAACTTTCCTCTTGAAAGTGGATATAACATCTGATGTCCTCTATCCACTGTCCGTATACAACAGCTGATGTCCTTCAAACTACTGATGAAGCCTTGAAGACTGTTAAGAAGTAAACACTGCTGTTTCAATCCACTGATGCTAAAGGACTGCCCACTCAAGGACTGATCAACCTTGAGGAAAGCACTGATGAAAGAAGAAAGCAGTAGTTTAGTGTGTCACTTGTTTTGTATAAAGTCAGTGGTTAAGACTAGCAGTGTCTGTATAGGAACAGTGGTTACAGGTTGTTAGTTTGTTAGATGTCGCTTTCATGGTGACGTCAGTTGAGATGCTTCAGTAGTTTGACTGTGCCTATAAATGGAACAGTACTCTGTACTGTTTCATTTGATTGACTAAGAGAGTTCTTCTCCTTTAGTCCAATCCTTTCATCTTGTGCGATCAACCATGGAGTATCAGGCTGAGGGGGAGTTTAGTTTGTAAGCATGTTGTGTAATCTTTTGATTTGTATTGTAATCATTCAACTAAATGAAAAGCATGTATTTATCAAAAATATTTTTCTCTATGATTGTGTTTACAAAGTTTGTTGTTCATTTCCGCTGCACTTAAACTCTGTTCATTCCTATTGATTTGTTCAAATTATACAAACAAACACTATCATGAGACCCTCCGATCCTAACAATTGGTATCAGAGCAGGACAGTCAAATTCGATCTAACAATCAATTTGACATAACAGTTCAGCTCAAAATTCATTAATACTAAGGTTGATCGTATTTAGTTGAAAAACAGAGTAACGAGTAATCACGTTCAAAGTGTCTCTTCAAAAACTCTGTAAAACAACCAGGATGTCATAAGACACACAAAATTCACGTAACGGCAAAATCATGCATAAATCACCAATAGTTCCAGATCTGAAAAATTCATCTGGTAACTCTGGTTGGATTATTCATATTACAAAATTGATTTCAAAAGTTATTATGAAGTTTGTAATGTTCTCATCATAGCTGTTGCTAAGGTGTTCACCTCATGTTTAACAAAGAGCTATCATCAGATAAAACATTAGTGTCTTTGTTTATACTAAAAGAGGGAAATCAAAACTTTAGCTATCAGATCTTAGGTATTGAATAACAGGTTGAAAATCCTCAAAAGGGACTAAATCAATTGTGTTAAGAATACATTAAGAAAATCAACAGTCAAAATGTCCAGATCATGTGTAATGTGGAATTTGGCATAAGCATATGCAGAAATGACCAAATCCCTCAAAACATTGCTGCAAAATGATTCTGGAATAAGTATTCCTTCAATAAATACCTTCCAGTAAGTATTTAAAACTTATCAATGGAAAGGACAAAAAGGGAAGAAGAAAAATTCACAAAACTCTTAAGTGTGTTTATCTCAAAAACTTTTGAAGTCAAAAGAAGTGAATATAAACACAAAACACGTAAGAGTTCAAAATTTGGGTTAAAAATGGTCATCAAGCAACTGTGTGCACTCATTTATTCAGGGAAATTCAGGTAACATAAGTATCACTGGTGATTAACCTTACAAGGGGACTGGACAAAATTATTCAAAATCATCACATGGTAATAAGGTCTAAAAAGGGCTTTCAAAACTTATGTGAACATGTCTCCTCATAGTTGCAATCAACTGATAAGGATATGGTCTCAAAGCAGAGGTGATTAAGATGTATTTCAAACCACTGACCATATTCCTAAACTTGAGAATGATGTGATAATCATATATCAAGTTTTAATTCACCAGATCTTGTTGTTATTGTTTTCAGAAAACCTTTATTGTTTTTGCAAAGGTTTTTCTTCAATAAAACGGGATATATTATTCTTAATTTTTCTTGGAGAATGATATATTTTGTACTTTTACTTGTTTTAGATAGTAAAAGTCTCAATCTCCTGTCAGGTAGTAGAACCCTTATTTTTTCTTAGGGTGATACTCTCCTTGAAAAATAGCTCAAAAGGTAATGGTGAAATAGATAAGGTCATTTCAAACTCAAGTTATCGTCACAGATAATAGATTGATTGCTAACTGACTTTAAAATGCTTGATTACTCATGGTCTATTCAAAAGATTAAAACACAAAATGAGTGATCAATATAAAAGGTTTTTATCACCAGGGATATCAAACCACTGTTTATAATCCTGAATGTAAATCTCTGAAAGATCTGGTGATATGTTAATCTTGGCAATATGCATCTAAAATGTGTTTTGCACAGAATGTCATTTTACAGATACTTCAAAACAGCGGGTGTACAAAACAGTTGTTAAAGATAAATCAACAGTTGCAGACCAATTTTGCCTCAAAATATCAATCACTGCTGATAAATGTCCATCTAAAATGGATAAAAATCAAAACAGCATTTTAATTTCAAGATTCATGCCCATAACCACTGATCTGTTTCAAACATCTGGTCAGAAAATACTGTCCACTGCTGAAAGTCAACCTCTGCTCTCTTGTTTCCTTGAAAATCACTGATGTTCAAAATCAGTGTTTTCAACCACTGATATGTTATCCACTAATAGTGAAAGTCACCCACTGTGGGCCCATATGTCCTTCTAGCAACCACTGATTCTTGTACTATCAGTGGTTTCTTTAACAACTGTCTTCCACTATTCATCTTTTGTCAGAGATTGGCACGTGGTTAGTACTTATCCGTCAGATTTTTGTAACCGCCACCACGTCAGCATTCACTTTTTCACTTTATAAAACCCTACCCTAACACCCAAACAGGGTTTTCACTGTCGAATCGAATTCATAAAAATTCCTTTCTCAAAGCAGTTTTCATCTCATTTCCACAAATTCCTTCACAACTTTCTTCGATCGTCTTCTCCAAAATGACTAAATCGAAGTCCTCCGCAAAATCCACTTCAAAATCATCTTCCAAAGAGGCCTCTCAAAAGGCTAAACCTATTGAAATCCCACACAAACCTTCTCACAACCTTCTGGGTCTTCTCACAAAACCCGGCACCACTAATGCTTTCGACTCCATCATTGATATCATGTCTGCATCAAAGTATAAAACTTTGTTAATAGCAGATGCACCAATTTACTTGGCGACCCAAAGAGAGTTCTGGAAAAATGTAATCCTTGACAAACAAGGTGAGACTGTCATAGCCATTAACTCCTCTCTAAATGGTAAAGCTGTCCAAATCACACCACAATCAATCTCGGAAGTCTTTGAACTCAATGATCAGCAAGGTAAAACTTCTTTTCCCAAAAATGAGTTAAAAACTGATTTCCTTGAAAGGGGTTATGCAGAGCAAATAAAAAGGGATACCTTACAAAAAGGTAATTTTCCACCTGCAACAAGATTTTTGTTCCATACTCTGTTAATGTGTGTTTCAAACAAAACCACCTCTTTTAATGAAATACCATTAAAGATTCAAAATCTGGGATATGCTATTCTTCAAGATGAAAATTTTAATTACTCCCAGGAAATCTTTAATGACTTGGTTAAAAATGTTGAAACAAAGGCATTCTTACTGTTTCCAAGATTTTTAAGTTACTATTTTGAAAAGAAACTTGGTAAGAATGATGCTGCTGCAATAAAACAAGGTGTCTCTTTTCAAATAAACAGTTTAACTGCAGAAACTTTTACAAGAATGTCAACTCCTTGCAAAACACAAGCAGAGACCACTGCTCCTCAGGTATCTGCTGCTGAGCCCACTGCTCAAGGTGATCAAAGCAGCAAAACAACTGTTTTGAAACCCACACCTGAAATTACCAAAAAGCCAAAACAGAAGAAAACTCAAAAACCCCCAAAACCTATCAAAAAGGCAACTCTGGAGGATGAGATACCAGAGCAAATGCCAGTGACAGCACAAAAGTCACAAGAAACCACTGCTGCTACTTCCTCACAGCAGTTGGTAGAAATATCTCAACCCATGGCTGAAACTCCTCCTGATTCTTCTCAAAAAGAACAGGTTGTACAAATAGGGACACCACAATATGATGCTCTGGAATCACTTGCTTCCATCATCTACAGCCCAATGCCCGGGGCCAATTCTCTTTCTACACCCTACCTCACCTCCACAATTCCCCCACCAACAAAATTATTGTTGGATGCTATTGATTTGAACCAGGCACAAACCAGTCCTTCTCACTCACCTATCAATGAGAATATACTTCAACAAATGACTGGGTCAGATGTATCAATCATAGCTAACCCACCAACAAGACCTGAGGAGGTTACACCCCTTGAGTTACAAGTAACTCTCGGTGGTAATCCAAGTGAAGCAGCCACTACAAGTGCTGAACCCACTGGTTTGCATTTGGACAGTGGTTACATCAATAAGACTTCCTTGGCGGCAATTTCTTCTAAGGGAACATTTGTGTATCCAGTTTTCACTGGTTCACTAAAAAGTGTCTCTCTTTCTGAAGGAAGAAGTCCCCAGTACCGAGAAAAAGGGGCATCAGTGGATGATATTTGGAATATAATTCCTCAATCAACCACTGTTACAACCACTGCTAGTGGGAAATCAGATGATCCCATTACGTTGGGTGATGATTTATTGTACCAAGAATTAACGGCCAGAGTTGACAAACTAGACACATCTGTTGCAGAAATCAAAGGCATGCTGCAACAGGTGTTGAAAGATCAAAAGGTACCATCCACTGCTGCATCAACTTCAACAGCTGAGCCAAATACACTCTCACTGCAAGTGAGTTGTGGAATCTATTTCAACCATTGCTCAACCATCAAAAACAACTAGCTGATCAGCAACATGAGATTCAGGTTCAAAAGATCAGAAATGTTATGGAAGCAAGGTTTAAAGACACTCAAGCTGATATCAAGGCAACTAAGGCCCACATATTGAGCACCTCTGGCACTGTTCCTCCCTCTATCATAATTTTAGATAACCCAAAACCAGATGATGCCAAAAAGGGGGAGAAAGTGGAACCAGATGGCTCTAAAAAGATTGATGAAGCCACTAAGATCCTTGTTGATGAAAAGGCAAAGATAAAAAGTGTTTTGGAAGCGAAGGAAAAAAGCAAAGTTTGAACAGGAGAAGAAAGCTTTCATGGAACTGAATGTGCAGGGTACTTCTGAGCCAAAGGATGATGAAAATCCCAAGGATGAAAAGAAGATGCCCACTAGACAAGTGAGGCAACCCAAATCTATACCATCCAGATCCAGAAAACACACTCCCAAACTTCCTAAAAGCTCCACACATCAATCTTCCACCCAAACAGCTGTTGCAACACCTGCTGTCTCAACAACAGTTGATACTTTAGTGGTTTCAGCAGTTGTTAAACCAACAACCACCACCTCAGTTACAACAACTGCTCTCACTCAAATCATTCAAACCACTACCCCACCATCATCTCCAAAAACCATCTCACCTCCATCACCTCCTACTAAAAAGCAGAAGACATCAGATGTTACAACATATGTTGTAATGACAACAGTGGTTGAAACACCGGTTGTCTCAACACCTGTCAGTCCAAGCACCCTCACCTCACTTCAAGCCATCTTCACTCCAATCAACAAATCACCCAAAAGCACTCCTTCACTAGAAAAAAATTACACCAGAAAAAGAAAAACAACTCAGGCAGATGATGACAAATATGATCCTATTGCTGCAAAATATCCACTGGAACTGGAAGCTGTAAAAAATGAGATGAGACAATTTTACACTGAGGATGATCCTTCAAAAAGAAGATTTCCTTCTCTCATAGGCTTCTTGAACCCAGAAAATATGGATGAATATCTCAAGCTCAAAGCAAGGCAGGCTAAGATAAGAGCCAAACTTGAATGTGAAGATCAAAGTGACAAAGCCATTTCTGAAAAAATGGAATTTTTGCTCACTAAAGTCAAACAGATGGAAGACTATGCAAGAGATCTGAGCAAAGAAATGTCATATTTACCACCCAAAGCAGATCTACGAAAAGAAATGAGAAAAGAATATCTTGCATACATCATGAAAGAAAAATTCTATCCAGCTGAAGAAAACCAATTCGAAGAATGGCCAATAGTTGCATTAAAGCATGAGGCAAACAGAATTGAAAGAATCAAAAATGATCCAAGCAAGGAGAGGACAGCTCTAAACTGGAGCAAATACAAAAAAGCTCATTGCTGATCTTACTTCAGAGTACAAAAGGAAGAAACAAGAGCTGGTGGATGCAGAAGTTGAACCTGCCAATGTCATAGCAAAATGGACTAGGCAATATACAGATGAGGCTTATGAGAGGCTAAAGAAGAGAAAGGTGACAGATTCAAACACACCAAAGAAGCCTGATCACATAAAGCCAGAACAGCAGATCAAAATTTCTGAACCACTGCTCACATCAACAGACATCTCAGACATTGAGTTAGATCAAAGAAAGAGACAAGAACTGATTGATAAAAAGACAACAGAAGATATAGCTGCAGCAAATGAGATCATCAACAAAGCTTTCAAACAAATGGCAGCTGAAAATCCTGAACAGATAAAAGCTCAGGATACTGATCTACAAATCTTCACAAGGCCACAATCACCAGACTCATCAGTAAATAAATCTCTCCCAAGAAACCCATTGGGTTCAAAAGTACTAAAATGGATGTCTGATCAAAAGACCCATGTATTGACTATGATCAGATCCAATGGTGAAGTGAAGTACATATCAAGGAAACAAGCACTAGGCCTTGGTGTTGAAGATCTACAAGATCTCCTTGAACTTACACTGTGCAGGGATGAGGATGACTCAAGTTCCAAGGACTTTGAAGTAGAATTTAAAAGACAAGCTAAGGAACTTCTGGTGAGAAAATAAAGATCCAGAATAATGAAAGGTTGTGGCATCATCTGTTCCAGGGGGAGATTGTTGGGATTGAACCCTACCAGAGGAACAGATGATGTAAAGCCAAAACCAGGTCACAACAGTGGATTCACAATAATCAGTTGTTTGCATTAAACTTTCCTCTTGAAAGTGGATATATCATCTGATGTCCTCTATCCACTGTCCGTATACAACAGCTGTTTTCCTTCAAACTACTTATGAAGCCTTGAATACTGTTAAGAAGTAAACACTGCTGTTTCAATCCACTGATGCTAAAGGACTGCCCACTCAAGGACTGATCAACCTTGAGGAAAGCACTGATGAAAGAAGAAAGCAGTAGTTTAGTGTGTCACTTGTTTTGTATAAAGTCAGTGGTTAAGACTAGCAGTGTCTGTATAGGAACAGTGGTTACAGGTTGTTAGTTTGTTAGATGTCGCTTTCATGGTGACGTCAGCTGAGATGCTTCAGTGGTTTGACTGTGCCTATAAATGGAACAGTACTCTGTACTGTTTCATTTGATTGACTAAGAGAGTTCTTCTCCTTTAGTCCAATCCTTTCATCTTGTGGGATCAACCATGGAGTATCAGGCTGATGGGGAGTTTAGTTTGTAAGCATGCTGTGTAATCTTTTGATTTGTATTGTAATCATTCAACTCAATGAAAAGCATGTATTTATCAAAACTATTTTTCTCTATGATTGTGTTTACAAAGTTTGTTGTTCATTTCCGCTGCACTTAAACTCTGTTCATTCCTATTGATTTGTTCAAATTATACAAACAAACACTATCATGAGACCCTCCGATCCTAACACGTATGAAGGCGTTTTATAACGAGCATGGAATCATGCTTGAGACCACGTGTCCACACACCCCCCCCCCCCAACAAAACGGGGTGGTGGAGCGGAGACATAGACATCTGTTGGAAATAGCGCGAGCTATTCGTTTTGAAGCATGCTTACCTATACGGTTTTGGGGAGAATGTGTATTAACGGCCGCATACATTATAAACCGCTTACCGTCCAAAATAATCAACTACAAAACACCGTATGAGATAATTCATGGACGGTCACCGTCATATAACCACATGCGGGTTTTGGGTTGCTTGGCGTATTTTTGGAACACCGACACAAAGGGGGACAAATTTGCGCCAAGAGGTAAGCCCGGGGTCTTTTTGAGTTATCCTTACGGAATAAAAGGGTACAAGATATACGACGTCGAAAGTAAAAAGATGGTAATTAGTAGGGATGTTCGGTTCGTGGAACATGTCTTCCCTTTCTCAAATGGGGGAAATAACGAGTTTCAAGGTGACGAAGAAATAGTCAAACCGTACAGGGCTAGTACTGATTCAGATCATGCCAAACCCACTGTTCAGGCCAAAGAAAAGGTTAGTAGAAGTGGGCCAGAAGATGTTGAAGAACATATACGAAGGGACTCCTCTGTTGATCAGGGGGAGTCTGAGTCCCACTTGCAACAGGCTCATCAAGGCCCAAGTTCACAGCCTATTAATACTAATGAAGAAGGCCCAATTTTACAAAGCAGTGAAGCCGATCCAGCTTCTCCTACTGGTCCAATTTTTCCCGAGCCCACAGAAATAATTGATGAAGTTCGCACCACAACAGATCCATCGGTTTCGGTTCAACGTCCGCAACGTACAAGAACTCAACCCCCTCGGTTGAGAGATTTCGACGTCCAATTACCGCCGTCAGTTGACAACCCACACCTGTTTCCCGATCAAGCTTCAACCGGCTCGACTCAAACCCACTCTACGTTACACTCTCTTGCTCATTACATTACCTATGATAATTTTTCTAACAGTCATAAAGCACTCCTTGCGGCCATCTCTGTAACGCCCCAAAAATCAATTAATATCAAAATAAATGAAAATGAACAAAAAACTAACTTAGTTGATGGGTTATGATAAAAGATAAGTTAAATGTTGGAAAAATGCTTGAAATTTATAGTTATCAAACTTGGAAGGGGGTAATGTGTAAAGTTTTATTAACTATGGATTTATAATGAAGAAACCCATAAACACACACTCTGTGAGTGGTTGGGGTCGATCAAACAGGAGGGGAACAAGGTGAAACCCTTGTTCTCCAAATTCAGCAAATTGAAGTGGAAATTCAAGGGTAATCCAATGCATGAACTTCGATTTACACTCATCTAAACTCGATTATTGAAGGGGTAAGCTTGATTTTCTGAAATCATGATTTGTAGAATGAGGGGTTCAACCAATCTCGATTTCTTGTATCAAATATGGGAAATCTGAGTTAGAATTGCCTTCTAGAACAAGAATCATGTATGATTTTAGGTTGCATGAAAGATTGTAGTGAAAACCCACTTTGTGAAATTGTGTTATGATTAGGAAGATCATAATGATTGTGATGGTATGTTATCTTGATATATGATCTTGTTTGTAATGCTTGAATGTTAGATAATTTGATGTAGTAGGAATTAATTATGCAAATTAGAATAGATATGAATGTTGGGTGATGATGAACTAGTAAAGATGTGCTTTAAAGACTTGTACCCAATACCTTAATTATGATGCCTACCAAGTGTTTGATGAAATGCTTAGGAGACGAATGTATGTGTAATGTTGAAATGGTAGGATGAATTTGGTATACTAAATAAATGAATGAATGTTGTAATGTAGGCGTGAAGGAAGAAGGTACAAGCACTAGGAAAACGGAAGGCACGCAAGATCGAGGTATGTTCCGTTGCATACAAAACCTTACTTAAACTTTGTTAATAATTATGATGAACAACCCTTGTCATAATGAATATGGTGATTAGTAAGTGGATAACAAATCCCTTGTGGATTTGGTTATGCTAACGAAGGTTATGATAAGCTATGCAAGTCGACCGGTTCGAGTTGAACAAGTCGAGTAAGAATAAGATACCATTCGTTTAGAACGGGTGGTCATGAATGCAATAACGAATGTACGAAGTTCAATCCGTTAAATGGATAGAACGAAAGATTTAGGTTGAAAGCAATTAACCCGATGTTACCGGGTCGTAAGTATATGCTTGAATCTCATTATGAGAGTATATGCCATACCCATTTAATTGGGTAATCGAATGCGTAAGAGGAATAAAAGTACATAAATGAATGGAATTTAAATGATGGTATTGTAAGCGTAATAAGTATAATGGCTAACTTTTTAAAGCTTTGTTTTTGAATGTAGGTAAATCCTCAATTTAGGCGACTTGGAGAATTGGAGCGAGCACATGATCAAAATATGTCTTACCAAGCGCTTCCGCTAGCTTATTTTAATATTTTGGGTCAAAATACTTTTTGTACAATTGTTGGTAACACACCTTTAAGTACTTGATGTTTTAGTTTCAGTTTCAGTTGTATCTTAAAGAATGGTATTGTCTTGTTATGATTTAAAATCAGGGGTATACTCGTCTTACGAATGGGTCATGCCCAAATTTTTTAAAATTATGTATTAAAGTTGTTATTTGAAGTCTTTAAATTACTCTTGTAAATAATTTTACAAGTTGGTATCAGAGCCTAGGTTTGAGGGATTCAAGCAAGAGTAATAATGCTTGAACTCAAACCGATGGCTCGCTCGAAAGTGTGCTCGCTCCAAGATCGCCAATGAGGTAAAAAGATTTAAGTTTCGGTAAACGCAAGTATGCATAGTGAGTTTATAATGTAAATATTGAAGATAAGTATGTTGGTAAATAATAAGGGAGGTGAAACGGGAAGTTCCAGGGACCGTATAGCTGGAACCGACCCGAAAAACCGATTAAAAGTACTTAAACAAGTCTGCAGCGAAATCATCATACGGAAGGCCGTCGCCGACGGGTATCAGGCCGTCGCCGACGCCCCCTTTGTTTGGGCCGACGCACTATGTGCCTGTCTACGGTCTTTGTGGCCGACGGCCAGTGGAAAACAACTCCGCTGAATAATGTCTGTTTTGCTTATTTTTCACATCTAGAGTTCCCGTATGAACTAAATAACTATCGACAATGACATGAGATCCTTGTAAACACACTAATAAGATACTTACGATCATGAATTGAGATCAAAACGAAAAAGAGTTCGTAAGTGTGGTAAGCAATGGAATGAATAATCCAAAAAGAATGACGAAAATTTGATGGTTAACAACCATGAAATGCATGATTACGATTGTAATAATCAAATGTCGAAGTATGTGTATAATTGAGAGCTTGTGTTTAATGATGAATGTAAATGCTATTTTATAGATGGCTGATGCAAGAAACGCTAATGAAGATGATGATACGGCTCGTCAAGAAGCATTTATCAATAAAGTCACAGAAGTGGCGGAAGGGGTCATGCAAGCTAATCTTCCACGATTAGCTCAAGAAGTAGAAAGTCGAGTGTTGGGAGTTGTGGATGCTATGATGACTAGCAAAATCGAAGAGTTGAAAGAATTGATTGAGGGATCTAAAAGCAAAAGCAAAGAACGACGGTGCACGTATAAAGACTTCATGGCGTGCAATCCCGCAACGTATGATGGTAAAATTGACCCGATCGCATGCCAAAGATGGATCTCAAATATAGAAGCGGTATTTATACGAAGTCGGTGCGATAAAGAAGATCAGGTGATGTTTGCTACTGGCCAACTCACTCTCCAGGAGAAAGATTGGTGGGATGCGCATAGCAAGGAAATAGGAGAGGATAGACTCCAAATGATAACTTGGCAAGAGTTTAAGGAGCCCTTTATGAGATACCATTGCCCTCAGTCGGCTATTGATAAGATCCAGGAGGATTTCTTGCGCCTCCGACAGAAAAACGAGTCGATAAATGAGATATCAAATACTTTCATGGATAAGATGAAGTTCTGTGGGGATTTTGTGAAGACTGAAAGGATGAAGATCAATCGCTTTTACGGGGTGTTAAAGGCGGAATTTAGGGAGTTCATTACTCCCTCAAAATGTGAGACCCTTGATGAGCTTATCAATCTGGCACGGGATAGAGAAATTGAAATTAAGGGGCAAGAAGAACGTGGTGAAAAGAGATCAAGTGAGAAAGGTGCAAGTTCGAGTCCATCTAAAAAGGGAATGTATCAAGAGCAAGGAAGGAAAGATAAGTCGAAGGGTGGTATTACTCCTTGTAAGACTTGTGGAAAGCTTCATACTGGAGAGTGTCTGTTAGGCAAGAAGGGGTGTTACAAATGTGGTAAGGAGGGACATTCATCTTATCAATGTCCAAATAGCCCGAAGACTTGTTTCAATTGTTTCGAAAAGGGGCACATTAAATCGGAATGCCCAAAACTTCAGCAAGAGTCGAAAAAGGAAGACAAAAAGCAAGAGGGTTCTAGGGCTAAAGGGAGGATGTTCCAAATCACATCCGAGGAGGCTAAGGTTCATCCGAATGTTGTTTCAGGTATCTTCTTATTAAATTCTATGCCGGTTCATGTTTTGTTTGACACCGGAGCCACTATGTCGTTTATTTCAAATGAAATCGTACAACATCCTTCATTTAAGATTGAACGAATGCCGATGCCTTTAGAAGTAGGAATAGCCGATAGTAAGACCTATGTGTTAAATGAGATTTGTAGGAATTGCAAATTTACTATAGAAGATGAAGAATTCGATATCGACCTCATACCTATGGTTTTGGGGGAATTCAAAATGATAGTGGGTATGGATTGGATGACCCGACACCAAGCGGGAATTAATTGTGAAACCAAAACAATACATGTCCAGTCCCTAAGTGGAAAACGATTAACTATACAAGGCCAGAGAACGATGGAAGCGAAACTTTGTACCCTCGTTCAAGCCGCCAAGTATACACTTAACGGGGGTAGGGCATACCTAGCTTACATGGTAGATGCTCAACAGGGTTTCCCGAAGCTTGAAGAAGTGGAGATTGTGAATGAATTTCCGGATGTATTTCCGGAGGAATTGCCGGGACTTCCCCCCGAAAGAGAAATAGAGTTTCGAATCGAATTGAATCCGGGTGTGCAGCCGGTTGCGAAGACTCCCTATAGACTGGCTCCCACCGAAATGCGGGAGTTAATGACACAATTACAAGATTTGCTAGATAAGGGCTTTATACGTCCGAGTGTGTCACCTTGGGGAGCGCCTGTCTTATTTGTTAAGAAGAAAGACGGGTCAATGCGCATGTGCATTAACTACAGAGAATTAAATAAGCTAACCGTCAAGAACCGCTACCCTTTACCTAGAATTGACGATCTTTTTGATCAATTGCAAGGGGCGAGTTGGTTCTCCATGATAGATCTGCGTTCGGGGTACCATCAAGTTAGAGTACGGGAAGAAGATATTCTGAAAACCGCGTTCAGAACCCGTTATGGGCATTATGAATTTTTAGTCATGTCCTTCGGATTGACGAATGCGCCGGCTGCGTTTATGGATCTTATGAACCGGGTATGCCGACCCATGTTAGATAAATCTGTGATCGTGTTCATAGATGATATTCTAGTCTACTCGCGAAGCAAGGCCGAACATGCAAGACATTTGCGTGAAGTACTTGAAGTTCTCCGTAAGGAGAAACTTTACGCGAAATTCTCAAAATGCGCCTTTTGGCTCAGAGAGGTGCAGTTTCTGGGTCATGTGATCAATTCGGAGAGTGTCTTAGTAGATCCGTCGAAGATTGACGCCGTAATGAAATGGGTTTCCCCGAAGAACCCGACTGAAATAAGAAGTTTTCTAGGCCTCGCGGGATATTACAGAAGGTTTATACAGGATTTTTCGAAGATAGCTTTACCCTTAACAAAACTGACGAGGAAGAAAGAGAAGTTTGTGTGGGGTAAAGAACAGGAGGAAGCTTTCCGAGTATTAAAAGAGAAATTATCATGTCCCCCGGTTTTGACATTACCGGACGGGACTGAAGACCTGGTGGTCTATTCAGACGCTTCACACCAGGGTTTAGGTTGCGTTTTGATGCAAAGGGGAAGGGTTATCGCATATGCTTCACGACAATTGAAACTGCATGAAGTAAACTACTCGACGCACGATTTGGAACTGGCAGCGGTAGTGTTCGCCTTAAAGATTTGGAGGCATTATCTATATGGCGTGAAATGCACAATTTACTCGGATCACAAAAGCCTTAAATATTTCTTTGAGCAGAAAGACTTAAATATGAGGCAACGGAGGTGGTTGGAACTTATCAAAGATTACGATTGTGATATCCTTTATCACCCGGGAAAAGCGAATGTGGTAGCCGACGCGTTAAGCCGAAAGGAGTATCCATCTCCCATTCGAGTAAAATCCATGAAGATGATAGTTACGCCACGATTACTCGAGACGATACGTGATTCCCAAATAAAGTCGCTTGGAGCGGAAGACTTAAAGAAAGAAAGATTAAAAGGTGTAACCGATAAACTAGAAGAAAATTCGATTGGACTCAAGATGAGATTCGGCCGAATTTGGATACCACGATTCTGTGAAGTCAAAACCGCTTTACTCGACGAGGCTCATAAGTCTCGATATTCGGTCCATCCCGGGGCTACAAAGATGTATCGGGACTTGAAGGCCAATTATTGGTGGCCGGGCATGAAGCGCGATATTGTTAAGTATGTCGCGAAATGCTTAACATGCTCCCAAGTCAAAGCAGAACATCAAAAGCCATACGGGGAATTACAACCTTTGGAAATTCCGGTATGGAAATGGGAGGAACTAACAATGGATTCGGTAACCAAGCTTCCTAGAACGAAAAAGGGGCATGATACAATATGGGTAATCGTTGACCGACTCACGAAAAGTGCTCATTTTCTACCCATCAAAGAGGCTTACTCTTCCGAGAGAATGGCAGAAATTTATATGAACGAGATCATATCTCGACATGGGATACCCGTGTCAATTGTCTCGGACCGGGACACCAGATTTACCTCCCGCTACTGGCAAAAGTTTCACGAGAGTGTGGGCACGAGGTTACACATAAGCACCGCCTACCACCCTCAGACTGACGGCCAGTCAGAAAGAACCATTCAAACACTTGTCGATATGTTGAGAGCGTGTGCTTTAGACTTTGGGGGAAATTGGGATGACCATCTACCACTAGTAGAATTCTCTTATAATAATAGTTACCATATTGGCATTCAAATGGCTCCTTATGAATTACTGTACGGGAGAAAATGTAGAACTCCAGTATGCTGGGGTGAAGTGGGACAAAGAGAGCTTGCGCCAAGTGAATTAATAGCAGTAACAAATGAAAAGATAGATTTGATTAGAGCTCGACTGAAAGCAGCCCAAGATCGGCAAAAAGCTTATGCAAACAAGAAAAGGCGCCCTATTGAATTTCAAGTCGGAGATTACGTTCTGCTGAAAGTGTCCCCACGGAAGGGTATAATCCGTTTTCGCAAACGGGGTAAGTTAGGCCCTCGATATATTGGACCGTTCAAAATCTTGGCTCGAGTTGGGAGGGTAGCTTACCGATTAGAATTACCGCCTGCTTTAAACGGAATTCACAATACCTTCCACGTGTCGCAGTTAAGGAAGTGTCTTGCGGATGAAACCGCGTTAGTGCCTCTCGATGATATCGAGTTGGACGAGGGGTTGAACTATGTCGAAAAACCAATAGCCATTAAAGACGTCAAGGTGAAGAATCTCCGCAATAAATCTGTTAGACAAGTGTTGGTTCAATGGCAACACCGAAAGGGATCAGAACTTACATGGGAAGCGGAAGATTAAATGAGGAAGCACTACCCTTTTCTATTTGGTATGTAAAAGTTCGAATTTATTTTGTGTCTAGGTTTCGAGGACGAAACCTCTTTTAAGGGGGGTAGACTTGTAACGCCCCAAAAATCAATTAATATCAAAATAAATGAAAATGAACAAAAAACTAACTTAGTTGATGGGTTATGATAAAAGATAAGTTAAATGTTGGAAAAATGCTTGAAATTTATAGTTATCAAACTTGGAAGGGGGTAATGTGTAAAGTTTTATTAACTATGGATTTATAATGAAGAAACCCATAAACACACACTCTGTGAGTGGTTGGGGTCGATCAAACAGGAGGGGAACAAGGTGAAACCCTTGTTCTCCAAATTCAGCAAATTGAAGTGGAAATTCAAGGGTAATCCAATGCATGAACTTCGATTTACACTCATCTAAACTCGATTATTGAAGGGGTAAGCTTGATTTTCTGAAATCATGATTTGTAGAATGAGGGGTTCAACCAATCTCGATTTCTTGTATCAAATATGGGAAATCTGAGTTAGAATTGCCTTCTAGAACAAGAATCATGTATGATTTTAGGTTGCATGAAAGATTGTAGTGAAAACCCACTTTGTGAAATTGTGTTATGATTAGGAAGATCATAATGATTGTGATGGTATGTTATCTTGATATATGATCTTGTTTGTAATGCTTGAATGTTAGATAATTTGATGTAGTAGGAATTAATTATGCAAATTAGAATAGATATGAATGTTGGGTGATGATGAACTAGTAAAGATGTGCTTTAAAGACTTGTACCCTATACCTTAATTATGATGCCTACCAAGTGTTTGATGAAATGCTTAGGAGACGAATGTATGTGTAATGTTGAAATGGTAGGATGAATTTGGTATACTAAATAAATGAATGAATGTTGTAATGTAGGCGTGAAGGAAGAAGGTACAAGCACTAGGAAAACGGAAGGCACGCAAGATCGAGGTATGTTCCGTTGCATACAAAACCTTACTTAAACTTTGTTAATAATTATGATGAACAACCCTTGTCATAATGAATATGGTGATTAGTAAGTGGATAACAAATCCCTTGTGGATTTGGTTATGCTAACGAAGGTTATGATAAGCTATGCAAGTCGACCGGTTCGAGTTGAACAAGTCGAGTAAGAATAAGATACCATTCGTTTAGAACGGGTGGTCATGAATGCAATAACGAATGTATGAAGTTCAATCCGTTAAATGGATAGAACGAAAGATTTAGGTTGAAAGCAATTAACCCGATGTTACCGGGTCGTAAGTATATGCTTGAATCTCATTATGAGAGTATATGCCATACCCATTTAATTGGGTAATCGAATGCGTAAGAGGAATAAAAGTACATAAACGAATGGAATTTAAATGATGGTATTGTAAGCGTAATAAGTATAATGACTAACTTTTTAAAGCTTTGTTGTTGAATGTAGGTAAATCCTCAATTTAGGCGACTTGGAGAATTGGAGCGAGCACATGATCAAAATATGTCTTACCAAGCGCTTCCGCTAGCTTATGTTAATATTTTGGGTCAAAATACTTTTTGTACAATTGTTGGTAACACACCTTTAAGTACTTGATGTTTTAGTTTCAGTTGTATCTTAAAGAATGGTATTGTCTTGTTATGATTTAAAATCAGGGGTATACTCGTCTTACGAATGGGTCATGCCCAAATTTTGTAAAATTATGTATTAAAGTTGTTATTTGAAGTCTTTAAATTACTCTTGTAAACAATTTTATGAAGACGGAAAAGCGGACCTTACAATCTCTTCCCAAGATGAGCCCAAAACTTTTCATCAAGCATAACAGGATGAACGTTGGAGAGATGCCATGAAGAAAGAAGTACAAGCCCTTAAACAGAATGGAACTTGGTCTTTGGAACCATTACCAAAAGGCAAGAAAGCCATTGACTCCAAATGGGTGTACAAGATCAAGTATAAGCCAAACGGGGAAGTCGAACGTTACAAAGCGCGACTCGTGGCAAAGGGATATACACAAATGGAGGGGGTAGACTATCACGACACGTTTGCCCCCGTCGCGAAACTAGTAACCATGAGAACGCTTCTAGCCCTAGCGGTCAAACGGGATTGGTTGATTCACCAACTTGATGTGAACAACGCATTCCTACATGGAGATTTGGAGGAGGAAGTTTAGATGAAGTTGCCACAAGGTTTCTCCACAACAAACGAAACCAGAGTATGTCGCCTCAAGAAATCCTTATACGGGCTCAAGCAAGCTTCTCGTAATTGGTACCACAAGTTCATAAGCGCCTTGTCACAATTGGGTTTTCTACAATCTAAGGCGGATCTGTAACAACCCGCACTTTCGTGCATTGTTACTACTCGTTACGCCTAGCACCAGAGATTCGGATCATAATGTAACTATATCGCATACATCGCTATTTCGCAGTATATAATCGCATATTTTCGCATATTTTAACGCTACATCGCATCGCAAAATACTAACACTCACGATGACTTTGGGTGAGGACCTATTCTACCCTCCTCGATGGCCGTGATGTGTCGCAACGCAAACAATTAATGCTAACAAAGACTCTCGGGTGAGTACTATAGCTCCAGCCGTCGTGACGATGATGGCAATACGAGCAAGTAGTACCCCGTCAGTCATTGTGGCACAACACATCACTATCGAAAGCGCACCCGCGACCATGTGCAGCTCGATTATCGCACCGAATATTTGAAATATGGATATGTATATACGACCTTTTTGTGATTAATTATAATAAATATATGAAAATATGGATAAAAAGGCGTAATCAAACTATCGCAACGATTAAACAATCGAAACGGAACACCTAAACGCAGCTCGCCGAAGGACATCCGAACAGATCGGTCATCCGGACGGATGGGCCAGCCGAACGGACGGCCCCCACTCACCATCCTTTCCTCCTCCTTGCCTATAAATACCCCTCAGTCACATCAAGAACACTTGATGTGACTGCTACTGTTCGACCAGACGCTCCAACCCCTTCATCTCTCGATTTCTCGCGATCCTTGTAAGTTCTCGATCTAAACCTTGTACTTCTATAATCTACACTCAATTCTACACCTTTCTATCTTTCAAAACTCAACTTTTAACCGCGAAATCTACTGATTTGAGGTGTTCAAAGATGATGTCATCAAGAGTCCATAGGAACTTCAAAGCATGACCTCATTTCACCATGAACAACTCAGATCTGGGTGATTCCCACATGCTTTTATAACAATCTCACCTAAAAATCTATGAAAATAATCAAGGTACTGTGCGATTTCGGGTTAGACATGGAAAAACCGTCAAGGGCGGCCAGATCTAATGGAACAGGGTGGTTCCCGGCCGATAGAACGGGCCGAACTCGATGGAATTTCAGTAGTTTAACACGACGGCACATCGTCTCAGTCAATTCACCAGTATCCTTTCCAGAAACAATTGAGTGTGACGTAATCAGAAAATTTGAACGAGTTGCCGTCCCATCGGACTGCTGTCCGATCGAACGGCAAACCAACTTCAAACCAGCCGATCGGACGACATGTCAGCCGATCGGACAACATGTCAACCGACCGGCCGACACGTCAACCGATCGGACAACATGTCAACCGATCGGACAACATGTCAACCGATCGGATAACATGCCAACCGATCGGTCAACATGTTAACCGATCGGACAACACGTCAACCGATCGGACAACATCTCAACCGATCGGACAACATGTCAACCGATCGGATAACATGCCAACCGATCGGTCAACATGTTAACCGATCGGACAACATGTCAACCGACCGGCCGACACGTTGTCCGATTTTGGGTGGTGGTGGTGGTGGGGGTGGGTGTTTAGTTTTTTTTATATATTTTTTTTAGGTTTTTGGGGGGTGGGGGGGTGTTAGGTTTTTTTAGGTTTTTGGGGGGTGGAGGTGGGGGGTGGGGGTGGGGGGGTTATGTTTTTTTTAGGTATTTGGGGGGTGGAGGTGGGGGGGTTAGGTTTTTTGGGGGTTTTTTTGGTGAGGTATAGTTTTTTTTTTGTTTTTTTTTGCGGGGGTGGGGGGGGTGGGGGGGTTTAGGTTTTTGGGTGGTGGTGGGGGTGGAGTGGGGGTGGGTGTTTAGGTTTTTGGTGGTGATGTAGTGGGTTTAGTTTTAGGTTATTGGACACTTGTCACTCTATAAATCCTTCTTACACTTCTTACAATTAGAAGCCTTTGTAGAATAACTTGACCCATTGTATGAAACGAAAATAGTTATCCTCTAGTTGATGAGGATGACGATAATTTTGAATTTCATCTTTTATGCGATCGTGAACTTGAACTTGATGTATTCAACACTCAAATGGCTTAAACATATCATACACTTTCATTTAAAAGACTGTTGGAAAATTGAATGATATTCGATTATCTTTTGGATTATTTTTTATTATGAACTTACTTTTGGATCATTTTTAATATGTAATCAAGCATTTTTGGATTAACTTTTGAGTTGATGATGTAACTTATGAAATTATAGAGTTAGCTAATCAACCCGGTTGAACCGCTCGGTACAACCTGATTCAACCGGTTGAACATTTTTTTAGCCTAATCCGGTTTAATTTAAAAACCTGTTTTTAAAACATTGATTTTAACACCCTCTATCTATAACACAAGAGAACTGTTATCCAGCTTCAACTTTTCTTCACTGCTACACCAGACTTAAATTGATATATGATGAATTTATGTTTAAAACTACCCTTTCTGAGTAACGGCTGCGTCGACATCAAACCCTAACCAAAATCGTGTGTCCAAAATACTACCAAATCCACTCATTGTTTACTTTGCAGGCCTCGCTCCTAGCTTTGTTAAAAGATTAAGGAGTCAATAAAATAAGGGAGGGTGGGGCACCCTAACGGGTATGGCTTGCGGGTTCGAACCCGCACGGTAACACCACTGCCAACCCCTAGGGTTGCCTCGTGGGTTGATGTTTGCGAAAGCTTTGCTGTGAAGTTTGGAGAGATTAAGGTTTGAGGAGGTGGGGGTAGGGTGTGTGTGATTGGTGGGTGGGGTTCATGGTTCTAGGGTACTTGTGGGTATGCGTCATCAATTTTTTAGTGGTTCTATGGTACTTAAGGTGTACGGGTCACATGGTAGTGAAGGGGAAGAGGGGATAACTCCCCTCGCGGGAACACCGCCACCAACCCCCTTTACCATCCGGCAAACTCAAAGGGGAGTGGAGTATTAACCGGTAAAGGAAGAGGAGAGAGAGAGGGATAATGGTGGATCTCATTCTCTTCCACCCAATCACACTTTTATCTTTTTCTAAAGAGGAGAGAGAGTGGGTTTGGGTGGAGTGTTGCCAATGTTTGAGTGCAAAGGGAGTGGAGAGAGGAGTTGACATGGGAGGGTAGGGTTTGCTGGGGTGGAGAGCAGTGGCGGATCTAGGATCCACGCCAAGCAGTAACGTTTTATAAGAAAAGCGGTAACGAAATCGAAAAAACGTCAAATTTTTCCAAAATTTACACTAAAAAGGTCAAATTTTTCCCCGCCTAGCGGTAGCGGGCGCTCCCCCGAGTAACCACATAGGTCCGCCCCTGGTGGAGAGAGGACTATTACCCCATGGTGGAGCACCCTGTAGAATTGACATGGCAGCGTAGGATTAGACGGGCTACGGTTGTATCCTTAGGTGCCCTTTCCACCCTAAGGCTAGAGGGTATGGTTGGAGGCTTGGAGCCCCTTAGGAGCTCCATTGTGACACCTCATCGTCATGTAGACGACACGTAAGATACGGAGCTCCATTGCATTTTCTTAATAGAGCCCCTGGTATGGTTTGGAGCCTCCACAATCATTACCTAATGATTATTTTTAACTATTTTTAATTCTATTAAAATTACATAATAAATAAAATTACTCCCAAATAATAAAAATAAAATATAATTTAAACAACTAAGAAAAAATAAACCAGAGTTCAAAAAAATACATAACCCAAATAATAAAAACATACTACTCGTCGTCGTTGTTATTTAGCATGCGATCCATCCAAAGATGTTCGACCAAATCCGATCGAAGATCCAAATATGTGTCTCTCCTTCATATCTTAAAGCGTATTTCTTCTTTCTGGCATAGGTTAGGATTGGGTTCTTCGACTGCACGGTTTCATCATATTCGGGAAAAATGGCTCGACCCGAGTCATCCAAAATCATATTATGTAATATAATGCAAAGCATACATTACATTTCACATTTTTAGATGCTATAGACGATGGTTGGGCAACAATGGTCCATCGCTTCTTTAACACCCCAGGCTTGTTCGACATCCTTTCTCGCCGACTCATGTGTTTTCTTGTCGTACAATCGTTTTTCATCATCAGGGCAAGAAAGACTTTTCATCATGACCGGCCACTTAGGATATATTCCATCAACAAGATAATACCCGTATTTGTAGTGAAAAATGTTCGCATAAAATGATGAATCCCGTGCGACCCCGTCTTTTACATCATCGAAAAGATTCGATAAATATAAAACTTGAAGATCGTTGTTTGAACCGGCCATGCCAAAGTACGCATGCCAAATCCATAGATCTTGAGACACGACTACTTGTAGGATTATGGTTGGACCATCGTGATCACCACGGTAGGAACTACTTCGGGTCGGTCGGCAAATAAAAGGCCGTAAAAGAGATCGAAAACCAACGAGTCGGTTGAACCCGAAACGCCAATGTTCGACGCTCGAAACACGGACGTTAACGATGTTAATCCGTTATTCACCGAAGAGGAAGGGGCGGATGAGCCGGCGGAAGAGCTAGCACGACCCGCCGGAAGAAGAAGCGGTGCAAGATCGAGGAGGACGGGGTCATCGTTGGTGAGATCCGACTTGACTAATGTCTTTTCGGAGATGAACCGACACCTTCAAGACATACACGACCTAGGGGCTCAACGTATGGAAGAGAACCGGGAAGTGACCAAGATTATGTGGGATAGACAATGGGAAAAAAAACTTTGAATTCTACTCGAAACCGCACGACCACCTAACCGGAAAAACGTTGAAGATGGCGATACAACAAAAGGAGCGAATTGAAAAAAATATATAATCTTTGAGTTTTTTTAATTTTATTCTAATGTTTTTTAATTTTGTTGTACTGTTTTCTAATTTAATGAAATGGTTTTGTTGCTTTTTTTAATGGTTTTTAATTTACTAACGTTAGAAATTAATTATAAAAAATAGAAAATTAATAATTGAGTAATGATGAGTATGTACTTTTTACCACTTGTCGCATAACGCCCTTAAAGGGGCTGTATGACTACACATGTGTTACACATTTGCTATGTGTCGTATAACCCTACATCCATTGGTAGGGCTGCAAACGAACCAAACGTTCGGCGAACAGTTTGTGAACCGTTCGGCGGGAAGTTCGTTTGTGTTCGCTCGTTTATTAAACAAACGAACATGAACAAGAAATTTCGTTCGTTTAGTTAAATGAACAAACATGAACAGAGGTCGTGTTCGTTCGTTTATGTTCATGAACGTTCGGTAACATGTTCGTTTGTGTTCGATAGTTCATTAGTGTTTTTAGTTTTTAGTTTTTATATTTATTTAAATACTTCAAAATTCCGACAAATTAAATATCTAATAAGTGTCAGTGTATTATATATTCTGTTCATGAACGATTGTTTGTGTTCGTTTGTTTTCATTTGTGTTCATGAACATTAGTTTGTGCTCATTTGTGTTCGTCAACGTTCGTTGCCTAAACAAACACAAACGAACACGAACAAGTTCATTTCCTTACCAAACGAACACAAACATAAAATCTCGTTCGATAAGTGTTCGTGAACGGTTTGCGAAGACATATATTTCTTAACAAGCGAACACGAACACGAATAAAGTCTCGTTCGTGTTTGTTCGATTCGTTTGCGGCGCTCTCCATTGGGTTATGGCTTGACGGCATTATCCAGAAAGAGACTTTTCTATTAGTGATTAGACTTGGCACTAATTTGTTAAAACATCTTGTCATTATTCACACCAACCAACCCTCTGTTGTATTATATCTTTCACCGGCCTGCACCTTTTGTCACTACACGGACAACCTTCCGAATCTCCCCTCGCTAATGGCTTCTTCTATCACTTATATTCACACGCACGCATCCCAAAGTTTCACTCACTGGCGTCAGCCATGACTGTTTGCATTGCCGTCGCACTCACCACCGTCATCCTCCTCTTTACGGCTACTCACTCCTCCACCCTCGGAGTGGAGTATGTTTCTCGTCTTCTTCAGGTTCAGGATCGAGAGAGAGCTCCGTCATCCCTACAACTTTCCGCTGCTAGAGCAGTGCTTGATCGCTTCATCCCTTCGCATTCATCTAGTTTCGAATTTAACATCATCACTAAGGTAAATTTCATTTCGTTTATTGTTTATTTAAATACGGTTTTGTAATTTTTACTATGCCTGGATTATGATATTTGATTTCCCCTGAATCTTTTGACTTTTGTGGAAATTCAATTGACTGATGAAGTCAATCAGGTGTTTTTTGATTTTCCTTAGTTTTCAGAGAGTGAGAGAAAGTTGAGTAAATTTTTGGGTGATAGTGAAGGAAGGGAGGTCCACCCTGGGCCCGGCTGACGTGCTAATTTTTGGTTGGGAGGGCGGGAAACATGCTTGTGTCGATCTCACAGGTGTATCCCCTAGCCGGGTTCAAGGAAAATGGGTTTGTGGCGGGGCAAGCGGTATTGAAAGCAGAGTCAAAGAAGGTGGAAAAGCACGCGAAAGCTTGTGAGGATAATCAGCATGCCTTTGTCCCCCGGGCATTTGACACGTTTGGCTCCTTGGCGCCGGAGGCAGTTCGGTTCTTGGCTAGAGTTCAGCGTGTGGTCCATAGCAACTTTTCGACCCCTCAGGGGCGAGGCTTTGTTTTTAGTAGATTAGGGTTTTCTATTCAGAATGGGTAGTTTGCCTTTGAATAAGCTTAAACATGGACTATTTATACACAGACTGACTTTCCACGAGTATAGGTAGTGCTAACAAATGCTTACATAACCTCAGATAGTATACAAATATAAGCTTAAGTAATTTCATTCAGCAGTTCCCTCTTCCAATTTAAATCCATGTTTTGAATAACCTATGTTCAGCTCTGTTTAAAAAAAACTTGTCTTTTGGCAATTTTATGCCAAACAGCAGTTCTCTCTTCCAATGTAATTATAAATTTAAGCTATAATGATACGGAATGGAAATATTAGAAAACTTTGATGCTTGTTTATTTTAGATAACATGATTTGAGGTGGATGATTCAGTCATGATTTTCTGATATTTTAGATGAATTGACATTTGTAAAATTGTAGCAGAGCGTTTAGGTTATATATTAAGTTAATATACTGATTGTTGTTGGCTAAATTGATTTCTTTAGTGCCCTTTGAAATTGTCCTATTATCATATACATTATACACAAATTAGCACTAGGCACATTCATATCTGGTAATCTTTTTTGTCACTTGTATGTGATATCATTAAAAGTGAAAGTTTTTTATGAATATCCTTATAATCAAACTTACACACTGTTGCATTCTTATTTACAGGAGCAATGTGGTGGAGTATCCTGCTTTATGATAAGTAACCATCCCTATTCTAACTTGCTAGGTGCCCCTGAAATTATGTATGGTTCTTCTTTCATCACTTGTATATTTCTCCGTTTTACCTTTAGCAATTCTGATTATAAACTTCAAATCTTTGTCATTATAATTTATCAAACTTGTAAGTTGAAATGCCCACAGACGCAAAACTCATTTGTCGTTTGAAAATCTAAATAAATAGACACCATTCATGTCATTTTAGGTACCATGTTCATTATTATTATTATTACTGTATCTTTATACTCTTACCGTCTTCAAGAGTTGCTTTCTATTTATATCAGCTCTTTTATGTGCAATGCTAAACAGAATAAGTGGTGTCACGGGAGTGGAATTACTGTCCGGTCTTCATTGGTACTTGAAAAACTTATGTGGGGCCCATATATCATGGGATAAAACTGGTGGTTCACAACTATCTTCTGTGCCTAAGGCAGGGTCTCTTCCTCGTATGAAAGACGACGGACTTCTAATACAAAGGCCCGTTCCTTGGAATTACTACCAGAATGCTGTTACATCTAGTTGTAAGCTCATATTTTTTTACATAAATACGTGAAATATCTACAAGGTTTACTGTGTTTAACTTTGACCTTCTAATTGTTTATATGGTCATATTTTTTGAAGATACGTTTGCCTGGTGGGACTGGGAAAGATGGGAAAAGGAGATCGACTGGATGGCTCTTCAAGGCATTAATATGCCTTTGGCATTTACTGGGCAAGAAGCTATCTGGCAAAAAGTATTTGCGGTATTTACTTTTTCACTCTTAGCATTCTGACTTTATAAATATTAACTAGTGGGTTCGAAATGTAGATAAAAATAAGTAAACGGCGAGAGTTAAAGTTGTTTGATGTTTTAGTTAAGGGACTAAACATGTCATTACTAAAGGTGAGGTGTTAAAGTTGTTTATTTCCTAAAGTCGAGGGGATAAAGTTGTTTTAGTTAAGGGGCTAAAGTTGTTTATTATTAAAGTTGATAGGACCATATAACTAACATTATATCTGTCTAGATTTGTCTTGTGAACCGGGTTACATTTATTGTTTTCCTTCTCTTGTTAAACATTATTTATTTATTTATTTTTTTTTTTTGCAGAAATTTAATATTAGCAGTTCAGACTTGAACGATTTCTTTGGAGGTCCTGCATTTCTGGCATGGTCTCGCATGGCCAACTTGCACGGGTGAGCTTTGTTTTCTTATTGTACTTCATGGTTATCACCTTGCACTTCTTATTGGTGTCGTTTAACTGGTTTTGTTTAATCGTATATGTAAATATTATATAATGGTTGCAGATGGGGTGGCCCACTGCCACAAAGTTGGCTAGATCAACAACTTGCAATGCAGAAGAAAATTCTCACTAGAATGTATGAGCTTGGAATGACTCCAGGTACTATCGATTGTTTGGGTCATGCGGTCCTACTTACTTTGCACATTAATAGAACAAAAAAAAATAACTTTTGTATTATTGCAGTTTTACCAGCTTTCTCGGGAAATGTACCTGCTGCTTTGAAAAATGTGTATCCGTCAGCGAAGATAACGCGTTTAGGAAATTGGTCTGTATCCATTTTTTTTTAAATCTTTGCATTTGATTTTTTATGCCAATGGTCATGTAGTTGAGATTATTTGAGTAATTTATTTATTTGAAGAAATTAATATTATGCTATTCCTCACAGGTTTACAGTTGACAGCAACCCTAGATGGTGTTGTACTTATCTTCTCGATGCAACTGATCCTTTATTCATTGAGATCGGGAAATCATTTATACAGCAACAAGTCAAAGGTACATCTCTCACAATCTTCGCATAGAAAAATAAAATGACATAACAATCATCGGATTGTTGTGCTCGGTAGCACAGAAAATCTTTCTACTGTTTGTAATACCGGATATCCTTTTTGTTTTTCAGAGTATGGACGGAGTAGTCACATTTACAACTGGTAAAACTTCTAAACACTTCATTCTTCTCTTTGTCAACTGCATATGAAAAAACTATCTGGTTGGAAAATGCTGCGGTAACTTCATGTATCACCATTTTACCATGATGTTTTCTGATTTTTATCTTCTTATAGTGATACGTTTGATGAGAACACGCCACCGACAGATGACCCTGAGTACATTTCTTCACTGGCAGCTGCAATTTTTAAGGCAATGCAAAGCGGTGATGATGATGCTGTTTGGTTAATGCAGGTATGAACCAGAAAACAGAATTATTCCTCAAGTTGAATATCTTTTTTGTTACTAAATGAAATCGCCATTATTATTTATTTATGTGTTAATATTGTGTCTGCAGGGATGGCTATTTGCATATGATCCATACTGGCAGCCTCCACAGATGCAGGCACTTCTACATGCTGTTCCTATTGGCAAAATGATTGTTCTTGACCTTTTTGCGGAAGTCAACCCTATTTGGACTACTTCAAATCAGTTTTACGGTGTTCCTTACATCTGGAAAGTTACTTTCTTTTATCATTTTCTTGACAGATAAGCATGTAGATTCTCGGCATATTAATAATTAATATTCACCTATTGTTGTTTTTTTCTTATTTGGGCTACTATCTCTACTACACACAGGTGCATGCTGCATAATTTTGCAGGAAATGTTGAGATGTACGGTTTTTTAGATTCTGTAGGATCTGGACCTGTTGAAGCCCGTGTTAGCAAGAATTCAACAATGGTAAATCAAGTGTTTTATTTTAGCTCTTGCTTTATATTCATAAAATAAAAGAGTAAATTACTTTTTGAGTCCCTGTGTTTTAGTGGTTTTAACCACTTGAGTCCAAAATCAAAAAGTTTAACGCCCTGAGTCCCTAGCCATTTATTTTATAACGTTTTGAGTCCAATTTTGTTCATTTTATAATGATTTGAGTCCAAAAAATTGGACTCAAAAGGTTAAAATTTGGACTCAAAAGGACTCAAATGGTTAAAGAAAATGCTTATAGGGACTCAGGTCGTTAAACTTTTTGCTTTTGGACTCAACTAGTTAAAGCTAGTAAAACACAGGGACTCAAAAAGTAATTTACCCAAAATAAAATGTTCAAAAGCTAAATTTTTCTGTAATTATTTAAATCATTCTTTTACTCTGATGTTGTAGGTTGGTGTTGGAATGTCAATGGAAGGTATTGAGCAGAATCCCGTAGTCTACGATCTCATGTCAGAAATGGCATTTCAGCACAACAAAATCGATGTCATGGTAGCATAAACTTTCCTATTCAAATATTGTATCTATATCTATATATATCTAATTCTGCATGCTGCTGCTGCTGCTCATTATTAATTATATATGTGTGTGTGTATTTTAGAAATGGGTTGATTCATATTCAAGCAGACGATATGGAAAATTTGTTCCGTCACTGCAAGAGGCCTGGAACATATTATATCACACGGTTTATAATTGCACCGATGGTGCTTACGTAAGTAATCTTTAATTCTTTAATTATAATAGTAATGCACCAACCAAAAACTAGACCTCATATAGAGCTGCTTTTATTTTTTTCAATTTATAAAACTTTACAGGATAAAAATAGGGATGTGATTGTTGCATTCCCAGACGTTGATCCAACCGTTTATTCTATAAATCGTTTTTCAACGAAAAAATCCTTGAAAGACGAAGATGAACCTTTCGACAAACCACATCTGTGGTATTCAACATCAGAAGTTATACGCGCATTAAAACTTTTCATTGAAGGTGGTAAAGAGTTATCTAGAAGCAACACCTATAGGTGAACCATTTACTGTTCATTCTTTCCTCGAGAATCTATATTTTCTGCTACTATTTTATGTCTAAATATTTACATATTTTACTTTTAGGTATGACCTTGTTGACTTAACAAGACAAGCATTAGCAAAGTACGCCAATGATCTGTTTTTAGATGTCATTGAAGCGTATGAGTCACATGATAGCTATAGTGTTGCTTACCTTAGCGAGAAATTTCTTGATCTTGTGGACGATATGGACGCGCTATTAGCTTCCCATGAAGGGTTCCTACTAGGACCATGGTTAGAGAGTTCAAAGCAACTAGCCGTCGACAAAGAACAAGAGAAACAAGTAAGTTTTTTTAAGTATAGTATCGTATTCAACTATAAATCAATAGCTCTTAAAAAAGTTTTTTAACTTTTTATCGACGATTGATAGTATGAATGGAATGCAAGAACTCAAATCACAATGTGGTTTGATAACACGGAGGAGGAAGCTAGTCTGCTTCGTGATTATGGTAAGTAACATGTTTGTAGTGCTGCTTTATGGCATTTTTCATAGAACCCCCTCAAGTTTGATGTTTGACACAATCCGCTAAAACTTGATGACAGGAAACAAATACTGGAGCGGACTTCTACGTGACTATTACGGCCCTCGAGCAGCCATTTATTTCAAGTATCTGAAAGAGAGTTTGGCAACGGGAGATAGATTTAATTTACAGGGATGGAGAAGAGAATGGATCAAGCTTACAAACGAGTGGCAGAACAGTAGGTATGTGTACCCAGTTAAAAGTGAAGGCGACGCCCTCAGCATATCGCAACAGCTTTTCGATAAATATTTGTATGATTCCGGAATAAATGATCATTAGCTGCTTGCTACAGTGTCAAATGTACAAATTCTTTATAATTCTGTACTTTATCAACGTGAACCTTGAAATCCCTTAACATGGTTTGGCAGTTGGCACTTTGGCCAACTCTTTAAGAGAATGGATTATTGTCTGGTTGTTCCTTGACTTTGCAGATAAGCTCTAACATGTAACGATCCAAGTCTTGAGAAATACCATCTAACTTATATACTATAGCACTAGGTTAGAAACTCGTGTATTATATTGGTTTTATAAATAGGTAGTAATGAAGATTCGAGAATTATAACACGATATTTTGAGATAAGAGATGAAATAAGAGAAGCGGAAAATCTTATATGACTCGCAAAATTGTGATACGTGGAATAAACAGTTATTCATGAGATATAGATATGATAATTTGAATATTTTATGTGTGTAAGAAACTGATGTTACCTTGGTTTTAAAAAGTGTGTTTGAGACGTATAAGGCGCACACCTTGAGGCTTTTTCGCTCAGCGCCTAGAGTAATTACAAGAAGCGCCACAAATGCACGCTTTTTTGGGATTTTTCAAGGCTTTTTGGCCTAAGGCGCACGCCTCTCCTATCTGAGGCGTTTTTATGCATTAAACTGTTGTATCTTGGGTTTTTTGGCTTGTACATGCAAATAAAATCATATAAAAACCTTACTTGTAGCTATATTTTGTGTAGGAAAGCTAAAAACCTATAGGATATATATGGGATGTATAACAAATATATATAATTAGCTTGCGCCTCGGGTACGAAAAGCCCGCTGTTTTTGCGCTTCGTGCTTTGCGCCTCCATTTTAAACTTCATTGCTTTTGTGCGCCTCTCGCTTTTTAAAACCAAGGATGTTACACACAAACATAACATGCCAATACAGAGTGAAGGAATTGATATCAGTTTACACATAAACTTAATTCCGAGTATGTTGTTGCGACGTACTTATATTTACCTACACTTTACATGTACACCCATATATAGGGAAGGAAATGGTTTAAACAAATATAACTAGATACTATTTGGTAACTTGCATCTTATCTTATCTTATCTTTGTCAACCAACTTATATTGTCCGTATCTTATCCAATATTATTTTAGTATATCTATTCCAACAACGTGTAAATACAATTTATTTTACCTATGAAAGAATATATATAAAAATAAATAATAAAGGTTAAACAATTCGGTTTAGACGGTGAGTCCCATGTTCATGTTTCAAACCGAACCAGACTACAAATAGTCAAACCTTTTAGATCTCAAAATACGTTTAAACGGTCAATACTTAGAATAACATATGGCGTCATTGGTGATTAAACCTTTTCCAATAGAATACTCCAAATCTCACGTATTAAAACAATGATCTAGAAGAAGGTTCGTCGGTCAAATCAATGATGTTCACCTAACAACGCGCAGCGAAAGTTGAAAGTCAACATCTGCATATATACATAAACAGCTAATGCACATTGTGCGACATAAATCATTAAATCTTGAATAATATTTTCTTTCTGGATCGGTGAGGAAACCATAATGGACGGAAACTACGGTGATCATAGAACGGCAGCAGAGCTAAACAGAAGGGATTACATGTGGGCGGATCATACGGACAGGCAGACGGTGTACGTTGTTCCAACCCAGAGCAACCGGAGCAAGATCAAAGATAAGTTGGAAGATGGGTTGGAGAAGACCAAAGCAGTGGCTGCGACTGGGTTCAAGAAGATTAAACAAGGGTCAACGGTAGGCTTTCATTGGATCAAACACAAATACCATAAAACCACCCATAAATAATACAAACAATACTACTCCTATCGATGATACATCAAAAGCTAGTGTTGTGATTTTCAGTTTTCTTTTGTTTGTTTTATGATTGATATTTTGTATTGTAAATTTATTTGTTAATAATAATGAAATATCTCTGATAAATCCGCTTGTTTTACAATATTTGTTATCTTGTTATTAAGTTGTTTATCTTTTTTTTAAATTCTAAATTAACCTACTCTTATTAACTATCAATACATGCAACTTAGTGGATTTTAATCCTCCGCTTTTAGGGAGGACGAAATTGTTATGACTTCCCTGTAAATTTTTCGGTTTCCCTGATATGTGGCAAAACCAAGGGAAATGGTATTCCCGTGTGTGTGTTCAGAGGACAAATTTCCCCAACTATCTTTCCTCGTTCACCCCTTTTCCTTCTTTACATCTCTCCTAAATCGATGACTATACCCTTCTTCGGTGGTTTCAACTTTCTGCCTCCACCTCATCCCCGGATTTCCCCTTGGACCGACCGAGTCCGTCCTCCCTTATCACCACGGCATGTCCTTTGAAGAAATTAAAATTATTTATTTATTTAATATTTTATGTGCATGTGTAAAAGGATAATAATCTAATATGATTTATTTACTATAATCGAGATTAACGTGGTTGTTTATCAAAATGAAAAATATTCCATTGGTTAAATATATCTAATATCTAATCTAATCTAACTTATAATAATAAAAAAAAACTTCAAATAATGACACATGTCATTATTTCCTTCAACCTTATACATTTTATTTATATTTGTTTAATATATTTCTTTTAATAATATTAATAATCAATATACAGACATCACTTATCTTTATCGTTATCTTTATTTTTATCCTTATCTTTATCTAAGATTTTAAATAATTAATAACTTCAATTAACGTCACATGACATTTTACCCTTCAATCTTTTAATAATATAATTAATATCTAATAAATTATTAATATTTCTTGAACTAATATGAAAAGAATTAATTCACAAACATTAATCTAATCAAAGAATAATAATAAATTGAAACCAAATTGTGTATTATGCAGATAGTAAATAAGTATTTAACCATTAAATATAGTTTACTCTATTGATATATAATATATAATAGTTTATTCAAGTTCTAAAAAAAATTACTGTAATTTATGGTGTTATACATCATGTATAGGGTTTTCTGTTCTTTTTCATTTCTAACTCAATCCTTTTCTACTTTTGCAATTTTATCCCTTTGTTTTTTAGTTTTAACCTAAAGTTTTTCAACTTCTGCAGTTTAACCCCTACTCTTTTTATTTTCAATTTTGGTCCACCATACTTTTCATCTTTCCCAAGCTTTTCGTTTCGTTCTAAATTTTGTGAGTTAACGCACCGCAACATGCGTGTTGGGTTTAACATTTTTTCTTAAGTTTTTTCCCGTTTGACTGACCCGTTGCAACATATCTATTTTTCTCCGTTTGACAAGTTCGTCACAATGTGCGGGTCCTGGATTGACTTAATTATTTTTTTCAATGTTTTACGTTTCGGTTTAATTTCTCTGCAACGAGCGTGCGCGATTCAAAGATTTTACGTATGTTTTTCGCTCGACGTTATTTTTTTTTTTTGTAGTTCTTAAGCTTTTCCGGTGTTGGTGGTCGCTGACAATGGTATAGCATTGGTACTAGTTGACACAGTTTTACGACAACCGCTGCAACGCACGGGCTTAATACTAGTAAAGTTTAACTTTTTAAACAAACTAGGTTTTTTCACAATCACCGCGTTGCGGCGAACTTATTTTGTTATTTAGTCTGCGTTTACATGTGTTTTGAAATCACTACGAGGGCGTTGCGCACGAAACTGCTGACAAGAATAAAAAGAAGATATAGAAACAAACACTAAAAGATAACCAAAAGAAAATCAACAAAAAAAATTTTATGGTAATGATTTTGTTTGTATGAAACCAGTGGTCAGAGATAAGCAAATGGTATTGGGTACCGGTACTGAATTTCCCGAACCGAAAGATCTTAAGTACAAATTCGGTACCGACTTTTGGCGCCTACCGGTTTTTTACCTTCATATACCGATACCGTAACCGGTATTTTCGGTATCGATATCGGTTGGCACCGAGCTCATCCCTACCCCTGAAACTGAAAAAAAGAAATCATTAAAAGTTGAAGAAAATCAACAAAAAAGTTGCACGATACCGTTGTTGTTTGTACGATACTCATGATCAGAGATGAGGAAATGGTACCGGTTAGAAGTACCAAATTTTCCGAACTAAAAGATTTTCAAAATCATTTCGGTACTGACTTTTGGGGTTTTCTGTACAAGGCTGGTGCCGGTTTTTACCTTCGTGTATCAATAACTGTACCAGCCTGGTTCCGGTTTTTACCTTCATGTACCGATAACGAACCGGACCATACATGTATTTTCGATACAAGTACCGGTTGACTCAAAGCTTATTCAACTTAAAAAGTAAGGAAATAATATATTACTTTAATATTAAAAAAATTACAGTTCAAAACGTTGGAAATTTAATATAAGGATAATATGAAATATCCAAGTCTTCTCGAATGAAAAAATAAAATAAATGGTAATTACAAATATATATATACATATACATATATATATATATAGGGAGCCGCTAAAATGAAAACCACCCCCAGTTGTAAGAACCATGAGAACCACTCTCCACCAATCATATTCTTCCAACAAAAAGGGTAATTTGGTCATTTATCCCATATGTCAAATCCATTTATTGTCTCTGTCTTAAAATCATGTCTCACCTCTCTCTCTTAAAATCACCATCATCTCTCACCTCTCTCTTTTAAAATCAGATTATAAACCTATATTCATCTCTCACCTTCTCTCTTGAAATCCAAGATGAAACCACACCCCTATCACATCCGGCTGGTCCCCCACACCCACGTTTCTCCGGCGACGCTGATGCCGGTTACGTCCCCTCGTTTCTCCGGCGACGCTGGTGCTCCCACGTTTCTCCGGCGACGCTGGTGCCCCCTCGTTTCTCCGGCGACTCTGATTTGCGGTGGGTTTGGTGGTGTAGCGGTGGGTTTGGTGGTGTAGCGGTGGGTTTGGTGGTGTGCCCCCTCGTTTCATCGGAGATAAAACCTTGGTCGTCGCCGCCGCCGTCTCCTCCGCCACCGTCACCGTGGGTGCTCAACTTGATGGTTTGAGTTGGGTGGTGTAGTGCCGATGTCGGAGATAAAACGGTGGTGTAGTGCCGATGTCGGAGGTGGTGGGTGCTCGAGATGATGGTTTGAGTTGGGTCAGTGAAGTTGGGTTTTCAATTTTGTTTTGGTTGGGTTTCTTTTTGATATTTTGTCTGGTGAACTCTGTTTTTGATGCGGGGTTGATTCTGTTGAATCTGGGTTTGAATCTTGTGGGTTTGACTTTCTTGATGGTTTGTTTTATCTGCTTCAATCTGGGGTTTGATTCTGTTGAATCTGTTGCCTTTTGAATCTGTTGAATTTTTTTGAATCTGTTTGAATATGTTTGAATGATGTTCTTGTTCCTTTGGAATGTTTAAATCGGTTGAATATGGTGCCTTATTGAATCGGCGGTGATGATGCAAAAAAAAAAAAAAACTGACGATGGCGCGGCAATGATGGTGGAGGGTAGGTTTTTGAACCTGCAACCCCACTTTGCAGCCTCTGATTATCGGAAAATCTGAGCCAAAACTTCGTTTTTTTTTCAAGAATCCCCTCGTTCTTTTGATTTTTGTTTGTTGGTTTTTTTTTTTTTTTTGAGGCGTCGATGATGATAGCAAACTATCTGAGACACCACCCGAGTGTGCGATTTTCTGGTGCGTTCGTTTTTGCGTAAAAACGTTTTTGTAAAAAAAAAAAAGTTAAACCGTAAACTTTTTAACGTAAAACGTAAAAAGTTTTATGTAAAACGTAAAAAGTTTTCACGTAAAACGTAAAAAGTTTTAAAGTAAAACGTAAAAAGTTTTTCAAAAAACGTAAAAAGTTTTTCGAAAAACGTAAAAAGTTTTTCGTAAAACGTAAAAAGTAAAAAGTTTAACGTAATACATAAAAAGTTTAACGTAAAACATAAAAAGTTAACGTAAAACGTAAAAAGTTTAACGTAAAACGTAAACTTTTTAACGTAAAATGTAAACTTTTTAACGTAAAACATAAAAAACCGTGTGATAAAACGGCGCCTAAACAAGGGGCGTGAATGTGGCGCATAAAAACGCTGCGAAAAAATACAGGACGTAAAAAACGCCGCGTTAAAACGGGACGTAAAAAACGGCGTGTTAAAAAACGACTCTTGAAAAAGTTGAGCGTAAAAAACGGCATGAAAAAACGACCCATTAAAAAACGATGCGTAAAAACGGCGTATAAAAACCGGCGCGCAAAAAAAATTGTTTTTGTTAAAAAAATCTGAATTTAAAAATGTTTTTAATAAAAAAAATCTTTTTAAAAAATAAAAAGTAATATAATAAAACTAAAAAGTAATATAATAAAACAAAAAAAGTAATAAAAAAATAATAAAAACAAAAGGACAAAAAAGTGTTATTTTACTAAATTACCCTTTTGGATTAAAATATTAAAGAAATAATAAGACAAAATGTATTTAATATTAATTTTTGTTACTTTTAATCTCATCCATCCATTTTGTTGATATAAAGGCTAGAAAGTGGTTCCCATGGTTCTTACAACTAGAGGTGGTTTTCATTTTAGCGATCCCCTATATATATATATATATAAACGGGTTCAGGAGAAAATGCCCAAAAATGTGGAAACGGTGAGAACGAATCCTGGCCCAACACGTGGCGCGGGACATGATCAGGATCCGAGGGTTTTTTTTGTCATTTTAGTATTCTTCTCATTTCCCGATTTTCGCGTTTGACATGCTGCTTCATTGTTTGCGTGCAAGATAATTTTTGCGTTATCTAGAATCATTAATTACTTGACGTTTTACTGTTTTTCTTAGATTTCTTCTCGTTGAATTAATTCTTTTTGTGTCACATAGTTAATTTTTTGGCATTATGGCTTTTTCCATGTCATTTTTTGGCGTTTTGGTTCTTTTTGTTAATAATTGATTACCATATATTAGTATTTTATAAAATTACAATAATACGAAATCAAAATAAACTAATAGTCTTCCGTGTGTGTGATTACATCAGAGATGTACCCATCGCTTTCTTCAGATTCATCATCATCAAATTTTAGATTTGCGTATAACGTCATTAGCTCGTCTCTTCTTTGCTGCAGCCTATTCTTGAATATCACTGCAACCTTGGATTTTGGATCGTTTGAAGGTGTTAAATCACAAAGTTGTTCAATGATAGATAGGAACCCTGTCTTCAACATTTCTTCCATTGGCAATGAATATTGCACCCCGTTTTCATAAGTCACTTCAAGCGTTCCTTCTTCCTCATGCATCACCCAACTACTAAGTTTTGGTAGAGGAGTATCGTCAATATCATCATCATCTTCTGCCAGAAATTTTCTCTTCAGTCTTTTTATTACAGTTCGGGTTCTTTCACAATCGTTGGCCATTGGAACCCCAAGGGCCAGGATATCCCTCTGAACTCCTTCATTCATACCAAGCATGGCTTTGATTTTCCTTACCTTTACCCTTCTCCTATCAGAGAACTTTATGATGAATCGTTTCTCTTTCATTTCAAACCTTCATACAATAACCTTAGCCATTTTTAAAGTTTTTGGCGTTTTGGATAATATGTGGCGTTTTAGTCAATGTTTTTGGCGTGTTTGAGCTTGTGTTCTCATGGTCTTCTTTTATATTGACTTTTTTTTCCCGCGCATGATATGTAATTATGGCGTTTTGTAAAAGATAAATAAATTTAATTCCCCAAGTATTTTGCTTTCAATATAATAAATGTTAGTAATTATGTTTTCCGTCATTTCATTTTACTGTTTTTGCAGTTATCGTGTTTTGTTTTCAGGCTCAACTGTTTTTATGGTGTAACACGTCTAATCTTGACGGCTGTAATTATGGCGTTTAGATAACGATTGGACTTTTTTTGTTTTATATTCTTTGCACATTGTTTCACGTTTTTTTTTATAATAGTAGTTGTTCAAAGCAATTTTATTATAGTTTGGTAGTTTTTTTGGGGCGTTTTTATGGCATGATGGCGTTTTACAAGCATTTGCTCGTTTTGGCGTTTTATTGCATTTTTCATTATAGTATTAATGTACTTTTGTTTTTATTAACTGAAATCACAAAACAAACAACAGATAAAGAAAATTAAAAAAAAAAACAAAATAAAAGCAATTTATGATTTAAATCTTCAGTGTAATCAGTCTTTTTTTTTCTTTTGAAACTACAAGAACTGTCACAAATAAATGGCGTTTTGAGTTTGGTGTGGTTTATTTTCTTTGTTCATGTGTTGAAGTGTCTTTGTGGATGTTGGAGACATAGATCAACCCTTTGTGGGTGGATGTTATCTGCCCGTCGTCTTCATTATAATCATCGATGCCAAGGTAGCATTTACACTAGGATAGGTCTCTTCTAATCATCCAAACCTTCTTCAAGAACAAAGATGACAGAATGACATATGGGTGTCATCAGTCCCTCTTTTTTGAATTTTGTCAATCTCATGCAGCAAAATCTTACTACACTCACGTAACAAATCATTCAGCGAAACTTCATGCAGAACATTACTGAGTATCAAAGAAAAGATGTTTGTCATCGTTGTATTTTTTGGCGTTTTACATTGAGTTGTATTTTTTAGGAACCACTGTGTTTTTTGTGTGTTTTTTTGGTGTGATAAACGGAAGGTGGTGAGATGTTTCTATTTATAGAATTTTTTTTGCGCGTAGTTTAGGCGGGATATTACCCTATATATTAATTATTTTTATAACAAAAAATGAAATTAACATTTATCCGGATGTAAGGTTTGGCGTTATATATTATGGCGTTTCATATTTTGGGGCGTTTTTGTAGCCTGAGAGCTTAAATAAAAACACAGAAAAAAAGTACGACGTGATAAAATTGGCGTTTTGTATTTATTTGGCGTTTTATATTTCAATAGCGTTTTATGTGAGAAATTATGTTTTACCTTTTTTACCCTTAATGAAGCGCGTCAACGTAATAAAATTGATGTTATTTACGAAAACGCCACCGCGCCAATCTAGTCCATAGATTGTTTCGATCGGACGATCCATAAGCGTTCTCACCGTTCTCACACTTTCTACCGTTTTCTCTAAATCCTGACCCTATATATATATAGGGTTAGGTTCATTTGTGAACCTCCCCTTATTTGTGAACTTAATGAACATATCTTGACCCTTGATTTAGTTTTAAGATTATAAGGGTATGATTGTAATTAGTAATTTAAATTTGATTTTTTAATTTAATTATAATCCAAATTTGAGTTTAATTTAACACGATCAGTTTTCCATTTTTTATGTAACTACTTCCTATTTTCTTGCAATTCAATTAAAGGAACGAATAATCAAAATTTTGAATTCAGAATTTGTGACAATCAAAAGGAACGAAAGATATTTTTTTTTATAAAGCTTAACTAGTTATGTAGCTTTAAAGTTTACCAATTTATTGTTCTGGACATTCAATGTATATTATTTTTTTGTAATACATATGTATAATGTGTGCTTTCATCACAACACAGAACTTCAAAAAAGTGGACCATCCAAACATGCCATTATATGAGATAAATTGTAACTTTCGTAGTATATTATGCATTACACATATGTACCCATTCTAAATTGTCCTTTTTTTCTTTTTTCTTTTTCTAGACATCACACTTATTATTCTTGCAATACACATACGTATAAAATGTGCTTTCATCATCCACACAAGTTCATAAAAGATAAACATCCAAACCCGTCATAAAATACGATAAGTTGTATTCAAGTTATAGGTAGCAACTGAAAATAACACAATCTATAAATTTAACCACCAAAATAATGGTCGTAATCATACTACATTAAATATCCGAATAAAGCATCTCAAACCTACCGTAAAAATATTCCACCAAAACAATTAAAAAGGCAAATCGTAAGTGTAAACACCAAACCAAATAGTTCACAAACTTCTTCCTAAGTTGTGCTATTTTGGTTTTCGTTTTGGACTCATCAGTTGGGAATCGGGCGTCCCGACGCCCTTCAACGATCCCATCCAGGTTTCCATGTGGCGCATTTCATATACACCGCAATCAACATAATTTCCTACATTCGCCCAACTAATATCCAAACGTACATGCTAGACAGCTTCAGTCTCATAGCAACGAGGATGTCTCTCACGCATCAGGTACTTTACCACCACGTCTTTCTACACACAAATAATACGGTATATTGTACAAGTGAGTAGCTGTATCATTATACACGTTTCTAGATAAAGTGCGCTTATGTATAAGACATCTATATAACGACAATTGTGAAGTATATGACAGTCAACACACATGTGTATCCGTAAAGTACACTTGTTTACAAGGCATGTAAAATACACATGTGTATCCGTAAAGTACACTTATGTACAATACATCTAGATAACGTCAATTCTGAAGTATATGACAGTCAATACACATGTGTATCCGTAAAGTAAACTTATGTACAAGCCATTTATATAAAGACAATTTTGAAGTATAAGACAGTCAATACACATGTGTATTCGTAAAGTACACTTATGTACAAGCCATTTATATAAATACAATTTTGAAGTATATGACAGTCAATACACATGTGTATCCGTAACATACACTTAAAAAACAACATAGGTTTTAAAACACAGACTTGTTGTTCAATTGGATGAACCGTAAATTAAAGAACAAAATTGTCAAAATCGGAATAAAACTACCACAAAAAACAACAAATCAAAGTTAAATCAAACATCTTAAACAGACCTCGCTAAACAAATAAAGCTTTTTATATGAAAATTTAACTAAAACATTAGCTTTTTACATGCAAATAACAGAGAAAAACCTAGAAATATAGACAATAAGATGAAATAGAGAATTGTAAAAAACTGAAATTCACTATATGGTTGTACCTTGATATGTAGCCTTAAGATGTAATCTGCATGAAAGATGGTGATGTTGAATGATTCGCCGGAAGAAAAACACTAGGTCGTTTTTTATCTTCAAGAGAGAACGAGACGAGGGTTTTTTCTTTGATCAACAATTTGATCTAAAATAATTGATATTAGAATTGAACGAGAGATTCCAAATTTTCAAGTTATGGAATTATCGAAATTAGTGGAAGTTACTAATTAGCCCTTATATTAAAAACCATGTAATATATAAGAATTACAAAAATGCCACTATTATTAAATCTCAAGATCTCCTCATCCAATGGCCAGGATCTGTTCATTTTTGTTCACAAAATTAACATTGTTCACTCTTGATCCCTACCTTATATATATATATATATATATATATATATATATATATATATATATTAAAAATGGGTTGTGAGTGCAATGTATACTCAAAATTTATGCTTATGCGTGTAATGAAGTGATCTTTAATAATAAATCAATTTCTTGTTTAGGTGTATGTGTTCACGTAGATTAGATATGATTTTATCAAGCAAAGCAAACATAGTTTTGAATCAGTTTTATTAAAGCAAAAAGGCAAAGCAAACATAGTCTTCAATCAGTTTTATTAAAGCAAATTATTTGCCACACGAATGGAGTATTTTTCCCTTAAAATATGTGTAACGAAGGTCGCCATAGGTACATTCTAACTATAAAATCACGCTCATGTTATATCTTGCATAATTTTTCATATATGAGAGAAAATAACTACAATTAAAATCATGCTCTGTTATATACATCAATCGTAGTTAAGATAGCACGAATGGGGGTGTAGCTCATATGGTAGAGCGCTCGCTTCGCATGCGAGAGGCACGGGGTTCAATTCCCCGCACCTCCACTTTTACCAATATTTTTCCAACGTCTGGTTTTAATAATAATTTGCTAAATTTTAATTACCTATTTCTAAATAATAAATCTAATATTAAATTAACAAATTTCGAATTATATTTTTTTCATCAGCAAAAGTAGTTTCGAAATGAAGAATCAAGATTGTTATAATTTATAATAAAAGTAAATTCCGTACGATGTTTATTTGTATATAATTTTGATTACGGACTTGTATATAAACAATATTATTTTTATTATTATGTAACTTTTAAATATCACTTTTAGTTAAAGTAAATGAAAATAAAATTATGTCATAAATTAGATTTGTAATTTTTATTAAACATTCTTATGCAGATTTAATTAATAATTAGTTATTATAAAATTATGTTGTAAGTTAAGAATTTACATGTGACGAATAATTTTTTTTATAATTAATGTTTAATTGATTATGTCACAAATAATTTTTTTATAATTAATTGTAACACCCCGAAAACGGGTTTGGTAATCAAACCACGTTAATACTAAAAGACGGGTAAATTACTGTTAGTGGTAAAATTAATCCGGTGAATATTAGGATTTTAAATAAATAAACCTAATATTAAATAAAAGTTATATAAAGGCTTTTGTGGAAATAAAGTTTATAGAAGGCCCGAGTTAAAGGGACTTAAAATAAACTTAGTCATAGATTTCTCGAACCCACTAATTTAACTAGGAATGTTTAACCTAGTTAATAAGTGGGGAATATTGTTAGAAATAAGTATGTTGTGCCCTACTTAATTAACTAACCAAATAAGATGGGCCAGATTTGGATAAATGGAAACTTAAGTTATAAAAAGAAAACTTAAACATAAAAACACACATTGAGTGTGTTCTGGGTGTTCTGTTCGTCGACCAGAAGCTCCTCAGGAGCCAAAACCCTAAGTTTCCAACAAATCATCAAATTGAAGGTCCAAATGGAGTCTAAATTCACAATTGAACATGGATTAATGATCACCCGAGCTAGGGGATCATAAGGTATGTAAAATCTTGATGTTTGGTGAAGTTGTAAAAATTGGATAATCATCCTAATTGCGAATTAGGCATGGATTAGAGAAGCTATGACTAGATTAGTGATGTATATTTGCTTAGGAACAAAACCCTAAGTGAAAATCATACATAACATGCTATGAATTGAATGATTTACCACACCAGGTTAAGTGGGTTTTAATCATATGACGAAATTGATGATATAACTATTATTAGAATCATCATGCGTGATTGTAATAAGGAAATACTTGAATAAATTGTGTGTTCGAGTACATGATCATACTTGCTAGGAAACGGTTTTGTATGATAAAATGAAAATGATGATATATTCTTGATTAGAATGATGTTGATATCATCATGTGTTAAAATGATTAAACCGGTAACATAAGAATGACGTTATCGGATAATGGACTAAGTAATTAAACGAGTAGTATCGAGTAATTATTAACGTTGATAGGCGGTTGACTTTAAAAAGTCAAACCGACCAAGTACATGATCGAATGATAAATTCGACATAAGAAGTGTAGGATGAAATAGTCGTAAATGATTACGACTAACCTAACCATCTTACAATTTCAATGATAGTTTAACGCTTGGCAAGCTAGGTAAAAGCTTGGAAAGGAAGCGGGTCAAACGAATCAAGAGAGAAGGAAAAGCATAATCTGGATGCAAGGTAAGTATAACTTACAACATTCTTAAATTATAGAATATCCTCTTATCGTATCAACTACGAATAAGACAAGTTAACAATCAAGATATAATGTTCTGACGTGTAGTCGTACGGAACAAGATAACCAAAGATTATGATAAACCATGTGTAAGGGTTAAAAAGGACTAATACGGATACTTAGTCATGCAATGACTAATAAATATAGAACTTTTAATGGCTACCTTATAAGGTAAACCAAAACAAACAATAGTGGTAAAACGGTAATTTGGTCATGCATTGACCATGACCGTTAGTTTTTTTTTTTCTAAAGACACTTAGGACGTAAGCCATAATAGGCCAAAAAGTGTTAAGAAATGAACTATAAGTAAAATGACTGCACGGTGTAAACCGGAGCGAGTCATATAGACGAGATGGTAATAAATGTCATCTCGCCAATATAAGGGTCAAAAGGTGAAGATATCACCTTTGACAATATCGACTAACGGTTGTCGAGTTGTATGATTATAGGAATAAATATCGAGCGGATATTTACGTCGGTATTACCTAGTGGCTATTAAAGCAATGTATTGAAATGGGTCAATATAGCGATCCGAGCCAGGTAAGCATAATAGAATAACCCTCATTTAAAACATAAGGTTTAATGAGAGTTAAACGGAGTCTAAAATGGATATTGGGTTACTTTGTTAGGTAAACCGAATGTTACAAATGTTGGTCATTTCGTTTGGAAAGCATTTTGACTTTCCAAACAAAATCATAGCTAAAAAGAGGGTTTGTGAGTTAAACATGTTTATAAAATCTAGGAGTGTTCAAAATCGGATATCCGAATTTCGGATATCCGAAAATTCGGATAGTTGATTTTTACTATCCGAATCCGTATCCGAACTTTCGGATATCCGAAGTTCGGATACGGATTCGGATAATAACTCGGATATCCAAAGCTTAAAAACAAAAACAAAAAAACAGTTCCAAAATATAAATCAAACACTTTTTTTCTCTTTACAATCCAAGTTCTGTTAGTGAAAAAGTAAAAGATCAGAATAATTCACATTATTTCAACAACTTACACAATCATCTTTATACTTAATCCTAAAAGTAAATCAGAGTCAAGACGATTACTTTACAAGATCCTAATCTTTACCTTTTTCTCCTAAATCGGCTCAAATCCTGTTGTTCTTGATAATAAACAAATCCAAGGCAAATAACCTCATTAAAAATTGTACAAATCGAAGGCCAGTATCTCGGTTCAGAGCGAAGAACCCATAAGAGAAGAGGGATCATCTCGATTCAAAATGTATATTGACTCGTGTGTGCGTTCATCGTCACTAGCGGCGACCTCAAACGACTTGTTATCAACACTCTTGTGTTCGTTCTCACATGCAGAGATCTCAAATACGACTTGTTGTTGAAGATTACAGCAAATCAGCCATGGAGCATTCGAATATAGGTCGAAGATTACAGCAAATCATCGAAGAAGAAACCCTAGCCATGGAATATTTGAACTTTGAAGAAGGCTTGGGGAATGGCAGAGAAGAAAAGATGAACGAGTGGGTTGAAATTAGGGTTTTCAACATATATTCTTATATATATTTAAAGAATAAAATAAAAGTATTTAATATTTTGGATATCGGATATCCGAAATATCCGAAAATTTTCAATATTGCTATCCGAATCCGAATTTTCGGATTCGGAATTTCGGATATTTCGGATTCGGTTTCGGATTTGGATTTTTTTGAACACCTCTAATAAAATCCCTCATCGTTAATGAAGGGCTAAAATAGACCAAAACGCCCTTATAAGTTAAACTGAACAAACAACCCTTAAAGGTTGTTGGGAAATGAATTTAATGGTTGGATAAATATTTAGAATAAGTATAGAAATCGAAAGATGTAAATCTTTAGTCAAATGACTATATTTGAGTCTTCGCCGTAAACTAATGATTCGAGGGGTAAAACTCGGGTTATATAGATCACCACATTAAACCCACCAAAAATACAGTTGTGGTGGAAAATTTTATGATAAGAAATGTGGTAATGCAATGCAAGAAGCAATTGAAAGCGATTTTAAGTTTGAAAGCGCTTAAATACCCTTAACGGGTCAAAATAAGCACTTGAGCGTAAACGGGTTTTAAATACGTAAGAAACCCGTGACTTGAACCTAATATGATAGAAGATATTGAAATTATGAATTTCATGAGTTTAGGGAGTAAACAAACCTGCTTTGTTTGATAAAAACATGAACGGGTCAAAACTTTGAAAAAGGATATTAAGCCGAAGGCTTAAAAGTTCATAATTTTGTTATTCCGGATGTCGGATGTTAACTCCATATGATGGAGAATCAAATTACAATCACGTAGGAAGAAACGGATCGAAAATCGAATCAATAACGAATGAGTTATGTCCGTTTTCGTAAGAATAAGAATTTCTGGAACAATGCAGGACTGAAACAAACCTTTCTGCTGAAATAGGGCCCTCGCGTCACGTGACGGAAAACCCCATTTGGCGTCGCGGCACGCGACAGTGAACCTGAGATCCCGTCGCGGCACGCGACGGGTGTTAAAGTCAGCAAAGGCTGCTGAAACTCATTGTTGTTGTTCGTTTCGACTCGCGAACTTGGTTGGACATGTTTTAAACGCTAAATGACTAACTCATTTCATGTTTTATGAAATGTAGGTATAATGTACGGTACCGGACGACGATCAAGCTCAACAAAGGACCGAACACAATCAAGAATCAAGCTTCCGCGAAATGTTTCGTCGTCACGTTTTAAACGACGATATCAATATATGATGTTGAATTGTTGTAAATCTGAAAAATGTTTTTAACAAACTCGTATTTTCAATTGTATTTGTAATCGATAATACACAATTATAGTCAATGTTTGTATGTAAATCATATAAATCAATTAAGGGTCTTACATTAATGTTTAATTGATTATGTCACAAATAAAGTAAATGAAAATAAAATTAGTATATGTCAAAAATTAGATTTGTAATTTTCATTAGACATTCTTATGCGGATTTAATTAATAATTAATTATTATAAAATTATGTTCTAAGTTAACAATTTACATGTGACGAATAATTTTTTTTTTTAATAATTAATGTTTAATTGATTATGTCACGGGTAAATAAAAAGGAATTAATAATATTAAAATAGAATAAGATACTTTTTCATACTTTATAAAACAATTCTTTATCTAGAGTCATTGGTGGATTTGGATAGGAAAACATTGGTTTGGTGAAATATGATATTCACAACAATATCCAACTTTGTATTCTTTCATTTTCTGTAGGTAGTAGATTTATAATTGCAATTTTAAATTAACTTAATTGTGCAAAAAAGATATTTCAAAGACTTGATAAACATTAATTGAATTCATATTTATTAATTACATAAAGAAAATTAATGGCCAGTTGAAAAAAAAAAGTTTTGAAATTTAGCTTAACATAATTTAGAAAACTTCCATGTCGAATTACATTTTTTTTTTAAAAAACATATCTTTTCGATTGTTTGTGTTAATACATTACGTTTTATATTATTAACTCGTGTAATATACTAGTCTTTTTAAAGACATAACTTTTACCTTTTTATTCATATTATAATAAGTGATTCCAAAAAAATTGTCACCTATGACCGTCACAATCACTCTGCCACATATATCTTTTATACTAATTAGTTTAATATAAAAATATGTAGCTCTATCTCTATATCTATTCTTATCTTTCTCTTCTCTATATATATCTTTATCCTCTATTTCTATACCAAATAAATAAAAAACTTAGGGGAAACATGACACAACTATATTTCGTCTAAAGCGTATACTCATTTAACTTGCACGGGAATCTATATCCGTTTCAAATTTACCCTATTTCCTCTTCAATAATACATTTAATGTATTACTTATTTCATTTTCATCGACATCATACGTTTTCATTATTTGTTATTGAGTAAATTGTCATTTCAGTCCCTGAAGTTTGTCCAAATTTGCCATTTTAGTTCAAATAGTTTTTTTCCCCTCTAGAGCCCTGACTTTTCTCATTTGTTGCCATTTTTATCACATTGCCCAACTCCATCCAAAAACCCCATTTTTAACCAGGGGTATTTTAGGGATTATCTTTATAAATGTTTTCACTTGCAATTTTGATCCATTCTTTTACTCCAGTATATAAACACAATTACCCTTTATAAACCCCTATTTCACCATAACCTTCCATCTTCTTTCATCTTATCCTCCAAATTAATCAAGTAATCCTACATAATCACACAGTTCCTCAATCGACGATTGAAAGCAACAACAATATGGAATGCTCAGCCTCCCGGTTCAACCTTTAATCCCGACGTTGGTTATGGTATGTGCTAAAACCCACAAAATTAGTGTAATGATCCCCTGTTTTGTTCGATTAATGTTGTTTAATGGTGTGTTTTGATGTTGATTTTAGCTGACGAGCTAGACTTGTTCACATTTGAGATACATCATGGAGGGGAATTGATTGACTTTCCAGAATTTGGGTATGAGGGTAAAGTATCGTATATTGACAAGGTTAACCCTAACTACTTTTCTTTTATCGTATTTAATGATATGATGTGTGAGCTAGGTTACACAGAAGATGAACTGGGGGGATTAAGATACGGCTTTAGGATTCCAGGAGAATGTTTTGAATTTGGGATAAGATCCTAAATGGGTGATAGTGATGTTATTAGGATGATAAAGTATACTCAAACTAACAAGGTCATTGAGGTGTATGTTGAGCATATTTGGGGTATTAAAAAACAAGCTGATGCTGCAAACTTTGGCGATGAATCACAAGCTAATCCTGCAAACTTAGGTGATTTAACACAAGCTGAAGTTCAGGGTAATGAAAAAGAGGTTGGGAATAATGAAAAAGAGGTTAGCGCAGTAGATGTAAGCTCTGACTCTAATTCAGATGAAAGTGTTGATGTAGTAGATGATGAACAGAGCAAAGAAACCGAGGTAACAAATGCAAAGTTTATTGATCCTGATGGTGGTGATGATCCTGATTACAGTGGTAATGAGGATGAGGGTAGTTATGAAAGTGAGGAGGGTAGTGTGATAAAGGTGACGATAGTGATAAGGGTGAGGATAATGAGGATCCTGATTTCATAGTAGATGAGGAATACTTAGATGAAGATGTTGATGTGGATTAGGTTGAGTTTAAAGCTACTGTAGAATTTGATATTAGTGATGATTAAGGGGAGGATCAGGATGAGCAAGAAGTTGATGACTTTGACTTAGACAATTTTGATAGTCTTATTGATGAAGACCATACAAGTGTTATAGATAAGGCAGTTAGGGGTATAAGGAAGAAGAATAAAAAGGCAATGGCAACTGATGATTGCTAATTCTATGTTAGTCAGTGTTTTAATGATAAAGAGGACATTAGGCAAATGGTGAAAAATATGCAGTCCAGTCTAGAAGGCAATTGTTAATCTATAGAAATGATAATGTTAGAAAGAGGGTTATTTGTCATGGAATTAATCCAAAATTAGGCAGTTGTGAAGGTGGTAGTTTTGAAGCTAATGTTAGGAAGGGCAAAAAAGTAAAATCGGGTGAAGATGGGTCACATGTGGATGTTGGTAATTCAAGAGCAGTAAATAAAGCCCAGAAAAGTAAAGGTGGTGGGCCCAAAACAAGACAAAATATCTAAAAAGAATACGATTCCATCTTGTCCTTAGACATTGCATGTTTCCAAAGTTAAAAGGGAAGGCACATGGATGGTGAAGACATTTAACAAAGAGCATAATTGTTTATATACCCGAGATGTTTCTCTCTACACAATAGATTGGCTAGCAAAGGAAATTGAACCTATCATTCAAGTTAATCCAGAAATACCACTGAAGGCACTTGTAGATACAATACAATACAATACAAAAGAAGCATCAAGTTGAAGTGAGTTTTAATAAGATGTTTAGGGAAAAGGCAACCAAGAAGGTTCAAGGTGATTACTCTGATCAATATACTAACCTGAGAGATTACTGTGAGGAACTTATTAGGGCAAATCCTGGTACCACTATGAAAATTGAAGTTGAGCCTGAATGTAACCCAAGCAGTCCAACAAAGCAATTTAAAAGGGTTTATATATGTTTGGGGCCATTAAAGGCAGGGTTTAACAAGGCTAGAAGGGATCTACTTGGGCTTGATGGGTGTTTTTTGAAAGGACCTTAGCCTGGACAGATGTTAACAGCAATAGGGTTGTGCAAACAATGGGATTTACCCACTTGCATATGCTGTCGTGGAGGCTGAAACAACAGCTAGCTGGAGTTGGTTTCTGAGGTGTTTGGGAGATGACTTGGAGCTGCATCAAAATGGCAATTTCTTCTTTATAACTGATAGGCAAAAGGTATGTTCATTGTTTATTTACATTAACCATTTCAATCATCAAACTCACTTGTTGTCCAAATGATGTATATTGATAATTGTTGTAGGGTTTAATACCTGCCATTCAGCAAGTCTTTCCAAATGCTGAGCATAGATTCTGTTTGTGGCATATTCATGAAAACATGAAACCAAGGTGGAAAGGAGCAGTTTATAAGAACCTGTTGTGGGCGGCTGCTAGTTCAACAACACCTCAGAAGCTTAAGAAGTATATGCAAGCAATCTTGAAGGAGGATCAAGACTTGTTAATGCTACTATTATTAACAGTTCACTTATTTAACTTGTCTTGTTGTTGACACAATGCAGAAAGGCCAAAGTGTGATGTCTTGTTAAACAACCTATGTGAGGTGTTCAACAGACAATTACTCACTGGTAGGGACAAACCAATCATTACCTGTCTTGATTTCATTAGGGAATACATCATGAAGAGGATAGTGGGAGTTCATAAGATGATTGGAAAGTCATAAGGACCATTAACTCCAAAGGCAACTCTGATTTTCGGGAACACAAGGACTGAGGCTGCAAAGTACACAGCTATTTGGTGTGGCAATGGAAAGTATGAGGTAAGTTGTTCTTTACTCAACTAACCATGCTTCAATGTTCCCTTGCAGATATGTTAAGCTGGTTATTTTGTGATTATAGGTTAGTGGTCCTGAACTTGAAAAAATAGTTGTGAATCTTGTTGAAAGCACTTGTGGTTGTAGAAGGTTCCAGTTAACTGGCATGCCATGTAGGCATGCAGTGGCTTGTATCTTGAATAGGGCATTGAATGGAGAGGGTAAAGGTGTACCAGAAGAATGGGTTGATAATGCCTACTGTGTAACAACCCGACTCTTCGGGTCATTACTTATTGATATCATTTCTTTCGTAATCGCTTGTACTCTGAGATTCGATGCTAATTAACCATTTGCATTAATATATGAACTAATTTAAATTATATTTTTCAAACGCATGATTACAACACTTATTCTAAACGCAGTTATCGCATTTAAACACTATTTATAACGCATGTTACTTAGACACATTTTAACGCAATTTACATCGCATGTTTAAACTAAACGCTATCACAACGCAAACGCAACGCAGAATTGAAACACATATTTACTTATGTTATGTGTGTGACTAATTGTTTATTTGTTATGTGGTTATCAACGCAACGCTTACACGCTCAAATGCTCACTCGCAACTCTATTAAATGCAACGCAACGCTTAACAAACGAAACAAAGTTGGGAAACCAACAAAACATAACTCGGCCGATCGAATGGACAACCGATCGAATGGACTTCCGTCCGGATGACCATCTGCTCGGATGGCCATCCGAACGAATGGCCATTCGACCGGGCAAGCCATCCGACCGAACGCCACAACACACACCGCCTTAACCCTCTCTCACTCGCCTATAAATACTACCCGTACACCGCCTTTCACTGATTTGACATCTCCATCCGACCACACACACTCAAGTCGCTCTCAGTCACTTTTACTCTCGATTCAAGGCCATTTCGTAAGTATTTCTCCTCAAATCTTGTACAATCATCATCACTAAACACTTCTATATCATCTTCTCCATCAAACTCACACACAAACACTAACTTTTCTCTGAAATCACTGATTTGGACCTCTTGAAGGTGTGCTTCACTCGTTTTGCTTATGCAACATATTGTGGAGCACCAACTCATCAAGATTGGCTCAGATCCAAGATATTTCCACAACCTTTTAACTAAGTTTTGCAAGATTTCACACTTCTTCATCTATTTTCAAACTTTTCTTCAATTGTTTACTCAAAACCGATGGAACCGGGACTCAATCAGACTCTCTACTCATTTCCTAGTGGAGAGCCGGCTTGAAAACGGATTTCCACTGGAGAGATGACCGATTAACGGGTCGAACACGAAATTCCATCAAGCACAGTGAGTCTGATCGAATGGGCTGAGACCATTCGACCGAATGAGCTGAGCTCGTTGTGTTTCCGTTGTTTGACACGTCATCACGCCGTCTCCGTTAAAATTCAAACTTTTTACTTAGAGAATTTTACAAATTTTCAAAAATAAAAAAACAGATTGCCCACTCGAGTGGCCATCCGATCGGATGACCATCCGATCGGATGACCATTCGACCAGGTGACATGTCCCTTATACTAATCCTTGTTCAAAATGATTTGATAAAACTTCGAATTTTAACAATTTTACAAATACCCACACACTCACTCGAATGGCCATCCCTTCGAATGGCCATCCGTCCGGATGACCATCCGTTCGGATGGGTTATACCTATTCGCTCGAATCACCATTCGACCGCTTAGTCATCCGACATTCTATTCAACGCTTACGCTACTGTTCTATGCTCAGGCTAACTCAACACGCTCCTTTCAATCCAATCAAGATTGTGTTTACTTGATAAACACGCTTTGTGAGTATACTCGAACCCATTTTCATTTAACGCACTTTTGGGTGTTACATACGTTCTATATCAAAACATAACGCAAACACTTTATAACGTTAACCGCTCACACTCATGCTATACGTGATCTATGAATGCTTGTACTATGCTTATATAGTCTTACACTATACCGCCTCTAGCAACGATAGTGCTATAGTTTGGACTCAGCACCATGTCGTGGATAGGGGTTGTTAGGGATCACAACTCTTTACTTCACGTGTTCATTGAACATGTGTTGCGCATACTCCAAAACGCAGTCTCGTGGTTAAGTTGTAGACATTGTTTGATAGTTACATGCTTCACCCGTTACGTGTTACATGCTGGTTATGCGTAAACGCTTTTACTTCTATATGCTACTCAACCTTGTGTACTCACCTTTACATTTTATGTATTGACTTTATTTTAACGTATGTGACAGGTTGATAAGATGCTATGCAGTGATGAATCAAGTAGGAAGTCTAGAAATCCGCTAAATAAAATCTGAGTTGTCGGAATAGTATTTGTTTATGAGACTCACTATCTGTAATGACTGTTATTTCTTTATATGTTAGTAGTATGCGATATTAACGTTAAATATATTGTCATTTAATAGTTGTTATGGATTCTCTTGAACAATCTGTTTCGCTCAGTGCCACGCCCGATGATTCCGCCATCGGTTGGGGTGTGACAGATTGGTATCAGAGCCATAACTATAGGGAATTAGGTCGAGTCTTGTAGGATTGACCTAGTCTATAGTCTAAGCATCAACAGACCCACTTCGTGCGAACCCAGTAGGGGTTTTCGTATGAACCTACTTTTGTTACTCACTCGAACTCGCAAAAACTACATCTTCGTGTGGACATACATACTACAACTCCGCACGAAGAAGCCTTTCCTAAGGCTGACACATTACACATGTTTTCAAAAACACTCGCATAACACAATCGAGTGATTGGGTCGAGATTAGGAGTGAAAACCAGGAACTCTCGATAAGATCACTCACTCTACGCGTATTTTTGCTCTCATCACGAGAATATTTGTTGAGTTAGGAATGACAACCATACCTCGACAGATATCTCCATCTCTATCTCGTGGTTATGCCACACCTTTCAGGAACGAAGTTGTTAAGCTAGGGGTGAAACTCGCATCTTAACGACCTGTTCCACGCCCTACTTTGATTTTACAAACTCTCACCAAAGTCTCGATGGATTCCAACGACCCGAGTCACATAGTAACTGGAAGGATGAGTGCCGCGAGCCAGTTTCGGTGGTATCGCGTATTTATTCAATTTTTGGCAGCGGAATTTACATCAGGACCGTAGTTAGGAAATATTTTATCAGAGTAAAACACCACCATTTATATATAAATAAACATATTGGGATGAAACCCACGTTTTTATTACAAGCTGATTTATAGGGATAAATCCCATTTTATTTGAATTAAAACGCCTTCTTTATTTAGGTAACATTTATGGCCACTTTTCCAAGCCTTCAGTGCTGGCCAGCTGGCTTCTAATTGGATTTCACATTGTGTTACCTGAAACGCGTTTTAAAAACATTTGTCAGTGGAAAATACTGGTGAGTGAATCCCAGTTTAATCAAGAAATATTAATTTAATTTAACTTAGTATTGAGGGCGATTACAATGTTTATATCTACCCAATTACTCATTCAGTATTGTCAATCCTGACTGGTGGGTCATATTACACATTGACTAACTCTTCGTCCAATGGTAACGTTACTCACATTTTGTATACAAAACCCCAACATACCGGTAGTAATCGTAGAATTACAAAGACTCAATCACTGCTAAATTGCATTGTAAAATAGTTAAGGTTTTGTGAAAACTGTTTACAAAAAGGAGATTACTCACATTGATGTCTTAGATTATCCTTTAGGGTTTCCCGAGAATTATCTATAATTTACACAAATGCACACGCGTTAGTATAATAACCCATTTTAACATTAGTAATACCCTCCCTGAGACGGCATTCCAACGACTACGTCGGGCAGAACCACGACAGCCATTACGGAACCCTAGATTAATCGGGCAGCGTATCTAATACGTATCCAGGGGTTATAATACTTACAACGGAGCAGAACTTCGTTATTTAGGGGGGTATAATACCCGATATTATGCCTATACTTCAGATTTTCGTGATTAAGAACAGAAAGTGAGCTAATTGTTTGAAGATCCGAGGCCCTCTATATATAGTGCCTGATTCTGATCTTCTCGCCGCCCGCGTAAAGGTAGACAAGGGGCTACGCGGCCCGCGTCAAACCCGGTCAAAGGCGTAGCTGGTCCGGGTCATCTAGTAGGGTCGACAAGTGTTGGGCCACGTGGCGGCCCAGGGTTCAGCCAGGTTTCACCCGCTCGCGGCCCGCGTAAGGGTTGAGGTGAGACTTACGCGGCCCGCCTCAAACCCAAAATTCCATTTTTTAATTAATTTTAATAATATTTAAGGTGTTCGGGGCCCGTTTTCACGTATGGGGTGTATTTTTGGACATATTGGGATATTTTAAAATATATTACGGTGTCAGAAAATATTCAGGAGAGTGTTAGTTTAATTTAGTTTTGTTATATCCTCCCCACCTTGTTTTAGAGCTCGTCCTCGAGATCTACTGAAATAGGTGTGGATATTTCTTCTGCATTTCAGATTCAAGCTCCCACGTGTACTCAGGTCCTCTTTTGGATTCCCACTTCACTTTGACCAGAACTAATCTCTTATGCTTGAGGTTTTTGACTTTCCTGTCTTCAATCTGTAGAGGCCTCTCTAACAATTTGAGTTGTTCATTTACCTCTATATCCTTAAGAGGCACTATTAGTGATTCATCAGCTAAACACTTTTTGAGATTAGATACATGAAATACATCATGTATTCCTGCCATTTCCTCTGGCAGTTGTAGCCGGTAAGCTACAGGTCCTATTCTTCTAATAATCTCAAAAGGTCCAACATACCTGGGACTTAGCTTCCCTCTTTTGATGAATCTCACTATTCCTCTCCAAGGAGAGACTTTCAACAATACTTTCTCTCATACTTGAAATTCCAATGGTTTTCGTCGGTTGTCAGCATAGCTCTTCTGTCGATCACGTGCTGCTTTCAGTCGTTCTTTGACTTGAATAATCTTGTCAGTTGTTTCTTGTACTATCTCAGGTCCAGATAGTTGCTTTTCCCCAATTTCTGCCCAACAGACTGGGGTTCGGCACTTTCGTCCATAAAGTGCTTCAAATGGTGCAGCGTTGATACTTCTGTGATAACTATTATTATAAGAAAATTCTATTAAAGGTAAGTGATCGTCCCAATTACCTCCGAAATCAATTACACAAGCTCTAAGCATGTCCTCCATTGTCTGAATTGTCCTTTCGCTTTGTCCGTCCGTTTGAGGATGATAAGCTGTGCTCAGATTTAACTTGGTTCCCATGGCTTTTTGGAAACTTGACAAAAAATGAGAGGTAAATCGGCTATCCCTATCAGAAACAATTAATAAAGGTATTCCATGTAATGAAACGATTTCATTTACATACAATTTGGCTAATTGTTCCATACTAAAAGTTTCCTTCATTGGTAGGAAATGAGCTGACTTGGTTAGCCTATCTACAATTACCCAGATTGTTTCGTTATCTTTCTTTGTTTTGGGTAATTTGGTAACAAAATCCATTGTTATTAATTCCCATTTCCACACTGGCATTTCTAGTTGTTGTAAGAAACCTGAGGGTTTCTGGTGTTCAGCTTTAACTTGTGAACAAGTTAAACATTTAGAAACATAGGCTGCTATGTCCTTTTTCATTCCTATCCACCAAAAATTCTTTCTTAAATCCTGATACATTTATCATTTCCTGGATGCATCGTATATTTGGACTTATGGGCTTCTTCTAATATACGATGACGTAGGTTTCCTAATTTAGGTATCCATATTCTCTTTTTATGGAATCTCCAAATTCCATCTGTTCCTTGTTCTAATTCTTTAATCATACCCTTCAATTTTTCAGTATCGTTCTTGATTACTGATTCTTGTGCTTTTCTAATTTGATCGTTTAAATCTACTTGTAGATTTAATTTAAAAGAACGTACCCTTTTTGACTTTTCATGATATTTTCGACTTAAAGCATCGGCAACTACATTTGCCTTTCCTGTATGATACTGGATATCACAATCATAATCACTAAGCATTTCCATCCAACGTCTTTGTCTCATATTCAACTCCTTTTGCCCAAAAACATACCTTAAACTTTTATGATCAGTGAAGATGGTAAACTTACTACCATAAAGGTAATGTCTCCAAATCTTAAGGGAAAAAATTATAGCTCCTAATTCTAGATCATGGGTTGAATAATTCTCTTCATGATTCTTAAGTTGTCTAGATGCATATGTTATAACCTTTTGGCGTTGCATTAATACACATCCATAACCAATTTTGGAAGCGTCACAATAGACTACAAAGTCTTCAGTTCCTTCTGGTAAAGTTAGTATGGGTGTATTAGTTAATCTTTGTTTAAGAATTCTAAATGCTTTTTCTTGTTTTGGTCCCCATTCAAACTTAATGGATTTACAAGTTAACTTAGTTAAAGGAATGTCTATTCTAGAGAAATCTTGAATAAATCTTCTATAATAACCGGCCAATCCTAAGAAACTTCTAACCTCGGTTGGTGACTCAGGTGTTTTCCATTTGGTAATCGCCTCGATTTTTGTGGGATCTACATGAATTCCTTCATGATTGACTAAGTGTCCAAGAAATTGTACCTGTTCTAACCAAAATTCGCACTTGGAAAATTTAGCATAAAGCTTTTCCTTTCTTAATAGACTTAAAAGTGCGTGCAAATGCTTTGCATGTTCCTCCTTACTCTTAGAATAAATTAGAATATCAGCTATGAAGACAATTATGAATTTATCCAAATATGGCTTACATATTCGATTCATCATGTCCATAAATGCGGCTGGAGCATTGGTTAAACCAAATGGCATGACAGTAAATTCATAATGGCCATACCTTATTCTGAAGGCGGTCTTAGGAATGTCCTCTTCCTGTACCTTTAATTGATGATATCCTGACCTTAAATCGATTTTAGAGAAAAATCGAGCTCTTTGCAGTTGATCGAACAGATCATCGATCCTTGGTAATGGGTACCGATTCTTAATCGTGACCTTGTTTAATTCACGGTAGTCAATGCACATACGCATTGATCCGTCCTTCTTTTTAACGAATAATATTGGTGCACCCCATGGCGATGAGCTTGGCTGTATAAATCCTTTTTCCAGCAATTCGTCTAATTGTTTCTTAAGTTCCTGCATTTCGGCGGGTGCCAAATGGTAAGGTGCTTTAGCAATCGGCGCCGTTCCGGGTAGCAGGTGAATTCTGAATTCAACTTCTCTGTCTGGCGGTAGTCCTGGTAATTCTTTTGGAAATACATCTGAAAACTGAGACACTACTGGAATGTCTTTTAGTTCTTTTTCTTTAGTGTTAGTGATTATAGAAATCAAATACACTATAGACCCTTTTCTTATATAGCTTGCAGTTTTCATCACAGAGATGAATTTCGAGGATCTAGATGGTCTATCTCCTTTAATTGTGATCTTTTCACCTTTTGGTGAATTTACTTAGATTGACTTTTGATCACATAAAATACTGGCTTTATTGGTTATTAACCAATCCATTCCTAAAACGACATCAAATCCTGCCAGATTCATGGGATACAGATTTGCCATAAATTTTTGGTTTTTAAAAATTCTATTCTTGCTCCCTACAAGATTTCAGAAATCCTAACTGTTTCTCCATTAGCTGTCTCTACTAGACATTCTTGTGGTAGTTTAGTTAATGAGTGATTTAGAAGTTTGCAAAACGAAGTATTAATAAAACTTTGGTTTACACCAGAGTCAAATAATACTTTAGCAAAAACATCATTAACTAAAAACGTACTAGCTATCACGTCTGGAATCATCTTGGCTTCATCTGTAGTCAGAACGAATGCTCTAGCATTTTTAGTGTTCTTGTTATTTGTAGCTGGAGCTAATTTCGGACAGTTTGGCTTGATATGACCTTATTCTCCGCAATTGTAGCATATCCTGTTGTTGGCTTTACTCCTGCAGTCTTCTTCCTTGTGACCTAATATTTTTGCAGAAATTGCAATATGTTGAGCATCTTCCAGAATGCTTCCTTTTGCAATAATTGCAAAAGGTGCAGATGTGGAACCTACATTTTTCCCACGGTTGGAATTTCCAAATCGGAATTCCTGGGTAAGTCTTTGAGCTAGGTTTCTCCTCTGGTCTTCTTCTCTAGTACGAATTAATTCATCTGTCAAGGTGTTGGCTAGTTCTACAGCTTCTTCTATGGTTTGAGGTCTAGCTGCCTTGACTACATGCCTAATCTCTCCAATTAATCCCCATATGTAGCGGGAGATTAATACTGGTTCAGGTGATGCAAGGGTTGGTACTATTCTGGCATATTCAAAGAATGTAGTAGTATAACCCTTACTATCTACCCCGGTCATCCTAAGGTTCAGAAACTTATTTGGTATCTGTTCCTTTTCATTTGGAGGGCAGAATTTCCTTTCTACCATATTTTTAAATTCCTCCCATTCCATGTTGTATACCCTATCACTTCCTCTTGATTGGAGGATAGTATTCCACCATTCTAAGGCTGAGTTTTTAAACAAATTAGAAGCAAACATTATTTTGTCTTCTTCAGCACACTTGCTTATTTTTAAGACTGCCTCAGTCTTTTCTATCCAGCGTAGAGTTGCAATGGGTCCTTCACTGCCCGAGAATTCTATTGGTTTGCAGGACCAGAATTCTTTATAAGAACAACCATAAGGCATGGTTCTTCTTCTTTTGGGAATGGGCACTCGAAGTACAGGTCCATTGTTTACGCTGTGTTCTGGTTCAATTGGTCGCTTACTGCTATGTTTACTTTTATTATTCGCTTCCTGAACCGTTTGAATAATAAATGGCATTGCATCTATGATTCCTTGTGCCACTATGTGTTGGATAGCACTATTATCCACTTGGTTTCCTTTGTTATTGATGCTTGGATTCTCAGTAACCAAGTTAATGTTACTCTGGTTATCGTTATTCAGATTTTCTTGATTTCCTTCGTCGGCCATCTGAATTTTAAACATTTACCACATATTAATATCACAAAATAATATTTAATATACTCTATTCATATATTATGCATCTATTACACACCAGTACTGAAATTAAAATTACAATACCAACTGAAATAAAATTACACTAATAGTAGTAGGCATCCGTACACACATATTTTATTTTATTATATTATTATTATTACTACTACCGTTTCACCATTACATCTACGGATATGGATTCATCCAGAAATCCATATTGCGCTCGTCGTACTTCTAGACGAGTCGCTCTCCCACCTGTCGCATTCGTTCACTACTCTCTAAAATTTCCTCACCAAATGTCCTAAGTTCTTGTACATTGTCTGCACTCATTGGGGGTGCAGGTTCTAGGACTGGGTTTGGAATCTGGGGTGCGGGTTCCTGGTATGGAGGTGTAGGGACCTGAAATCGGTAAGGATCTTCTAAAATCTCCCTAATGTATTCATCGTGGTAATAGGGATCTAAAGGATCCAAACCTGGGTAGGCTCCTATGTTTGGCATGGGCATGTCTTCATGTATCGGGTAACGTTGCACATAGTCCCTATTGTCGTCCCACCAGGGGTCGTAATTTGGGTCTAGGGGGTTGGTGCATGTACCCTAGGTATTTCTTCCGGATTGAAGTCATGCATTTCTACTTGATTTTCAGGGTTTTCTATTTCCATTGGTTGGTCAGGGATTGGTAGTTGTGGTTGGGGTGCTAGCATTTGTTCCAGATTAGGGTCAGCTGCAGTGGTGGCTAGGATGTGAATGTTGGCTATACCCCTATTAATCATGTTCTGGGCATAGGCATCGGTTTCTCTTTTGGCTGCTGCTAGTGCTCTCTGGTCTTGTAACTTTTTCATACGCTTTCTACGCTCGTGTGCCCCTCGACTGAACCATCCTCTCTTTTTCTGAGGGAATGGCTTCTCGGACTGAGCCTTAAACACAAAGATTCCTTCTTCCGTATCAGCAGAGTACCCTGAGAGGGCATGCTGTGAAGAGGAGGTGCCTTCGCTTCTAGGCGAACCAGACAATTGACGATACGCGTCAGATGGTCCTTGGTCGCTCATACTGTAAACTAACAAATAATCAAATAACACATAACAATAAAATACAATTATGCACGTATTCCCGTAATTTATTTCCTAACACTTTAAATTTTGATGTCAGCAGAACACTTCTATGGCTGAATCAGTGGATAAGCTCTGATACCACCTTCTGTCGCAACCCCGATCCCTAATCCCCAGGAACGGGCGGCCGCGAGCCAGTTTCGGTGGTATCGCGTATTTATTCAATTTTTGGTAGCAGAATTTACATCAGGACCGTAGTTAGGAAATATTTTATCAGAGTAAAACACCACCATTTATATATAAATAAACATATTGGGATGAAACCCACATTTTTATTACAAGCTGATTTATAGGGATAAATCCCATTTTATTTGAATTAAAACGCCTTCTTTATTTAGGTAACTTTTATAGCCACTTTTCCAAGCCTTCAGTGCTGTCCAGCTGGCTTCTAATTGGCTTTCACATTGTGTTACCTGAAACGCGTTTTAAAAACATTTGTCAGTGGGAAATACTGGTGAGTGAATCCCAGTTTAATCAAGAAATATTAATTTAATTTAACTTAACATTATTGAGGGCGATTACAATGTTTATATCTACCCAATTACTCATTCAGTACTGTCAATCCTGACTGGTGGGTCATATTACACATTGGCTAACTTTTCGTCCAATGATAACGTTACTCACATTTTGTATACAAAACCCCAACGTACCGGCAGTAATCGTAGAATTACAAAGACTCAATCACTGCTAAATTGCATTGTAAAATAGTTAAGGTTTTGTAAAAACTGTTTACAAAAAGGAGATTACTCACATTGCTGTCTTAGATTATCCTTTAGGGTTTCCTGATAATTATCTATAATTTACACAAATGCACACGCGTTAGTATAATAACCCATTTTAACATTAGTAATACCCTCCCGGAGAAGGCATTCCAACGACTACGTCGGGCAGAACCACGACAGCCGTTACAGAACCCTAGATCAATCGGGCAGCGTATCTAATACGTATCCAGGGGTTATAATACCTACAACGGAGCAGAACTTCGTTTTTTAGGGGGGTATAATACCCGATATTATGCCTATACTTCATATTTTCGTGATTAAGAAAAGAAAGTGAGTGAATTGTTTGAAGATCCGAGGCCCTCTATATATAGTGCCTGATTCTGGTCTTCTCGCGGCCCGCGTAAAGGTAGACAAGGGGCTACGCGGCCCGCGTCAAACCCGGTCAAAGGTAGACAACAACAAGAACTATGCTACTACCACCGTTCCTCTCAACGCCATCCTTGCTCAACCCAACAACCAGAACCGCCAAGCTACTGTCACCAACGCACCGTCTGCTAAGCGTGCATATACTGGTGTTCATCCTCTCTGCCCAACTTGCACCTACCATCACCCAGCTAGGGTAAATTGCCGTTTCTTTGCAAACTGCAACATTTATGGGCACTTTACTGCTCACTGCCGTTCAGGCCCGCGTCAACAAGCTGCTCCAACTCCAGCGCCACCAGCTCAACCCCTTGTTATTCAGGGTAACCAAGCAGCTCCTGCTCCCGGTGTTCATGCACGAGCTTGCTACTCTTGTGGTGACCCGAATCACCTTGCTAACGTCTGCCTGAATCGCGTTGTGAAACAAGAACCGCAGCAACAACCACCGCGGCAGCAACAACAGCAACCACCGCAGCAGCAGTAACCACAACAAGCAGCCCGCGGAAGAACTTTCAACATCAATGTCCGCCATGCTCAGACTGACAACAATGTTGTCAATGGTACGTTCTTTGTTAACGGTATTTATGCTTCGTGTTTATTTGATACTGGAGCCGATAACTATTTTGTGTCATTTGAATTCGAAAAGCTCCTAAACCGTAAACGCGCTAACCTCCCAACGACGTTCGACGTAGAAATTGCCACCGGAAGAACCGTCACCGTCAGTTCCGTTCTCCGTGATTGTACTCTCGAACTCAACAATCACGTTTTTCCGATCAATCTTATTCCTATGCAACTTGGTAGTTTCGATGTCATAGTAGGTATGGATTTTCTTCGTGAAAATCGTGCCGAAGTCGTTTGTTTTGAAAAGATGATCCGTTTCTCTCTTTCAAACGGTGATCAACTCTGTGTTTATAGCGAAGTATCCTCGAAAGAACTGAAGCTTATGTCGTGCATTCAAGCAAACAAGTATCTCTGCAAGGAATACTTGGCTTTATTAGCCCACATCGTAGTAGCGGAGGAGGAAAAGAAGCCGATGGAAAAGGTACTTGTGGTTCATGATTTTCCTAATGTCTTTCCTGACTTTTTACCCGGTCTACCCCCGACTCATGATATCGATTTTCGAATCGACCTCATTCCTGGAGCTAATCCTGTCGCTAAAGCCCCTTATCGCCTCGCACCATCTGAAATGCATGAACTCTCTAGTCAACTCCAGGAATTACTTGATAAAGGCTTCATACACCCTAGCACATCTCCATGGGGCGCACCTGTCCTTTTCGTGAAAAAGAAGGATGGATCGTTCCGAATGTGCATAGATTATAGGGAACTCAACAAGCTTACTATCAAAAATCGCTACCCTCTACCTCGAATCGACGACTTATTTGATCAATTGCAAGGCGCTACGTGTTTTTCTAAGATCGATTTATGCTCTGGTTATCATCAACTGTGAATTCAGGAACAAGACATCCCTAAAACCGCTTGTTATGGCCACTACGAATTTATCGTTATGCCTTTCGGTCTTACCATCGCACCTGCGGTATTCATGGATTTGATTAATCGTGTATGCAAACCCTTTCTTGATCGCTTCGTCATCGTGTTCACCGATGATATCCTTATCTATTCGAAGTCGAGAGCCGAACACGCACAGCATCTTCATCTAGTTCTCGAGCTTCTCCAAGGAAATCGCTTCTACGCCAAATTCTCCAAGTGTGAATTTTGGCTTGAGGAGGTTCAATTCCTCGGTCACATTGTTAAAAGTCAAGGTACTCACGTCGATCCCGCGAAAATTGAAGCAGTTAAGAGTTGGATTACGCCGAAAACCCTTTCCGAAGTTCGTTCTTTTCTCGGATTGGCGGGTTATTACCGTCGATTTATCGCTGATTTCTCTAAAATCGTCGTTCCTCTTACCTCTCTTACGCATAAAGACAAGCATTTTGTTTGGGAAACCGAACAAGAGGATGCCTTTCAGACCCTTAAGCATATGCTTTGCAACGCTCCCGTACTCGCGCTACCCGATGGAAAGGACGACTTTATTGTCTATTGCGATGGTTGTGTTCTTATGAAACAGGACAAGGTTATCGCATTCGCGTCTCGCCAGCTCAAAGTCCACGAAAAGAACTACATAACCCATGATCTCGAACTCGGTGTAGTTATTTTTGCGTTAAAGATTTGGCGACACTACCTTTATGGTATTAAGTGTACGGTCTTCACCGACCATAAGAGCCTACAACACATCTTGAACCATAAAGAGCTAAATATGCGCCAACGCACACGGGTTGAACTTCTCAACGACTACGACTGTGAGATACGTTACCACCCAGGCAAAACAAACGTCGTTGCCGATGCTCTTAGCCGACGAAGCTATTTACATAGTGTTCGTAAAGTTAAGGCCGAACATCAACGACCCTCTGGCTTACTCGAACAACCCAAGATCCCGATGTGGAAATGGGAGAGTATAGCTATGGAGTTCATTACAAAACTCCCTCGCACGCCATCAGGTCACGATAGCGTTTGGGTTATCGTTGATCGTCTTACGAAATCCGCGCACTTTTTGCCGATACGAGAAGACTACAAGGTTGAACGATTAGCACGAATCTATACCGACGAAGTCATTTGTCGACATGGGACACCTCGTGACATCATCTCTGACCGTGATGGTCGATTCACCTCACGTGTCACACCCCCAAAAATACCACAAGCGGAAACCCCCGCGAGGTGTGTAACGTACCAGTATCTAGTCACTAATCACATTGAACCATAAGTAAAATAAAACTTTCCATTAAACAAAGATGGTATAATTTAAACATTTATTTAGAAAACCAAACATGTTCGGCGGAAGCATAATAGTTTATTCAATAAGTTTAACAAAAATGTTTAAAACAATGCAACTGCAAAGGAGCATTCCAGTTACCACGACCCATGACCACTCCAGCTTCCCAGACAGCAGGTTCCATGTCAGTGTACCTAAGGGCCTGCAAGCATGCAGATAGGTGTATCAGCAAAAAGCTGGAGAGTTCACAGTTTGTTTAATCGTTTGTTACCAAGTACTGATTTACGTTATGTTGATAATAACTCGATACCGCAGACGGCCCCTTTTTGCCCTTCTCAAATGCTCTATCAAACATTGGTCATGATTTTAAAGTTATTAGTTCACGCCCGTCCTATCTACGTACGTCGTGAGGGTGCCAAACCTAATATCGCTATCAACTAATAACCCTGTTGCCCTACATGCAACTAGTTCGGTAGTATGATGGGACTTAAGTGATAGAAAGTGAGTGTATTATCCAACATCAACAATTTCTGAAAACTGCCTCATATCCCCTACAAGGATATGGGTTTATGAAAATCTGTTTGTTTTGTTTGCCTGTTTGATTGTCCCCGCCGGACACATGCTTGTAATGAAAGTAGCGAACACTCCTTGGTTTTGCTCGGTAAGAATAACTACTTGTTTAGATTAAATCAACCGGGTCCTATTTAAATTACCCATAACAGTTAGGATCTCATCCATCTTTTTATACAAGAAATCATCACATAACACACCTCATGCATTTCTTGGATCTCATACAACTCATCAGGCAATCATACAACACCATAACACATAATCAGTTAAACACATAAATCATATAGGTGTTCGGCCCACTTGTTCCAAGGTCCAATAAGGGTGTGCGATTTACTTGTTAGTGTGCGACTCAAGTTGTAAGGCCCAATGGTATACAAGGCCGAGAGTGTGCGATTGAGTCGCATGGCTTATTGCAATGGTGAACCCAATACTAGCAGCCTGATACATGTGTGTGGCCCATTCATATTTGTGTGAACCCAATGAATTATGCAGCCCAGTTAGATGTGTGCAACCCATTAAAGTGTGCGATTGGCCTAGCGGGTGTGCGATTCCAAATTGTGCGGCCCACTGGGCTCCGGCCCACACTCTAAGGTGTGCGGCTGGGATTTAGTTGTGCGATCCAAATCTGGGCTCGTGGCCCAACATAGCTGGCCCAGTGGTAGGATGCTGTCATAGCCCCCGTCCCAGTGTTACCCGGTCCAGGAGCCGCGGGACAGAAACCCGTGGTATTTATTATTTGAGTTGACAGCGGAAGTTTAACAGGATCTTTTAAAACTTTAATATGCCCAATTATTTTATTTCATAAATTGGGACAACCCCCGTAATGTACAATAGAGGAATTTCACGAGGAATATGCCCACCACTTCAAGCTTTATTAGTGCTCCGTAGCACTTTTCCTTGATTCACAGTAGGTCACCTGAAACATGTTTAAAAATATTTTATCAGCGGGGAAATACTGGCGAGTCACTCAATTTTGATAAAACGACTCTTAGTTATGAATTACAGCATAAGAGCGATTATAATGGCTACTATCTTATTTTTATCTGGCGCCGTGTCACACCCTGGTGACGATGGTCATACCACTATTGGGTCCTTTTACCCAAGTTGTGATAATTATCACTGTTAGGTTGATGAACCTAACCGTGAGAAATTAGTAATGTGCACAATACCCCACTTGCCAGTGATTCAAGATAACCAAGACTTAATCCCTGTAACTATAACTTTTGAAAATAATTTGAGTATTGTAAAACATTGTTGATAAAAAGAGAATGGCTCACATTGCAAGTTTAGATGAGCAGAGTTTAGCCTACTGATAAGCCTGATAACCTAATTTAATAATAATGCATACGGAACTAGGTCAGTAACTTAATACAACATTTACGATAAGCTCACGAAATCAAAACCCTCACAACGAATGACAAATTATAGCCCGAGTTCGGGCAGCACTTAAACATCCATCGGATTGGTTTCAATCAATCGGACATTGTATCGTAGCAGTGATCGAGTTTTTGCTATTGTGAAAGTGATTTTCGAACAGAAAGATGTGATTTTTGATAAATTTCTCGCACACAACTGAACTGCTCATGGCCAACCCATTTATAGCTGATTTTTGGGTTTTACGCAGCCCGCGTAAACCTCTCTTGACTCTTACATGGCCCGCGAGGGCCACCTAGTCTACAACTAGGGCTAGCGTGTCACAGGTAGGTCCGCCACGTGTGCGACACGTGGCCCGGAACGGTTATCCGGTCATCTTTAAGTTGACGCGGCCCGCGTAAATGTAACCTTATGGGTTACGCGGCCCGCGTGAAAACCAAATCCTTAAATTTATTAGTTTTTCATGTGTATTAGGGTTTCAGGGGTCCGGGTTTTCACTTACTGGTCGATTTGGGGCATTTTTGTAGGTCCTTACATCCTCCCCACCTTATTTAAAATCTCGTCCTCGAGATTTATTGAAATAAGTGAGGATACTTTCGCTTCATCTTTGATTCCAGCTCCCAGGTGTATTCGGGTCCTCTTTTTGAATCCCATTTGACTTTGACCAGTACCAATCTTTTATGCTTGAGGAATTTAATCTTTCTGTCTTCTATTTGGAGCGGTTTCTCTATGAATTTCAATTTTTCATTTACCTCTATGTCTTGGAGAGGTACTACCAGTGATTCGTCAGATAGACATTTCTTGAGGTTAGATACATGAAATACGTCATGTACCCCGGCTAACTCGTCTGGTAGTTGTAAGCGATTGGCGACCGGTTCTATTCGCTGGATAACTGGGAATGGTCCTACGTACCTTGGACTTAGCTTTCCTTTCTTACCGAACCGAATTACTCCTTTCCAAGGAGAAACTTTCAAGAGTACCTTGTCTCCCACTTGAAATTCTAGCGGCTTGCATCGATTGTCTGCATAACTCTTCTGGCGATCTCGATCCGTTTTCAGTCTTTCCTTGATTTGAGTTATCTTGTCGGTGGTCTCTTGTACAATCTCAGGACCTGATAATTGACTTTCTCCTATTTCTGCCCAACAAACTGGAGTTCTACACTTACGTCTGTATAGTGCTTCGAACGGGGCAGCTTCGATGCTTGAATGATAACTATTGTTATAGGAGAATTCAATTAAAGGTAAATGGTTGTCCCAGTTTCCTCCAAAATCTATCACACATGCCATGAGCATGTCTTCCAGGGTTTGGATCGTCCTTTCACTTTGTCCGTCTGTCTGAGGATGGTATGCAGTACTTAAATTTAGTCGGGTTCCCATTGCTTCCTGGAAACTAGTCCAGAAATGGGAAGTGAAACGACTATCCCTATCCGATATAATAGAGAGTGGGACTCCATGCAAGGATACTACCTCGTCTACATATAATTTGGCTAATCTTTCCATGCTAAAGTTTTCCTTAATGGGTAGAAAATGAGCTGATTTGGTTAATCGATCCACAATTACCCAAATCGCATCGTTACCTTTTCTGGTTTTGGGTAACTTAGTAACAAAGTCCATGGTTATTAGTTCCTATTTCCATACAGGCATTTCTAATTGTTGGAGTAACCCTGAAGGTTTCTGGTGTTCTGCCTTAACTTGTGAACAAGTAAGACACTTAGAAACGTATCTAGCTATGTCCTTTTTCATACCGATCCACCAGAAATTATTCCTTAAATCTTGGTACATCTTATTATTACCAGGATGCATGGTATATCTAGATTTATGGGCTTCCTCTAAAATCTTATTTCTTAATTCTCCTTGCTTAGGTACCCAAATTCTTTTCTTATGGAATCTCCAAACTCCATCACTTCCTTGCTCTAATTCCTTTATTCTTCCTTTCATTCCTTCAGCATCATCCTTGATTGCTGTCTCTTAAATGTTTTTAAGTTGTTCCATTAAATCTAACTGTAGATTTAATCTAGGGGGCACAAATTCGCTTTTTTTTTCATGATACTTACGACTTAGAGCATCTGCGACTACATTTGCCTTTCCTTCGTGATATTGAATATCACAGTCATAGTCATTTAGAGTTTCCATCCATCTTCTTTGCCTCATGTTCAATTCTTTTTGCCCAAATATATACCTTAAGCTCTTATGATCTGTATAGACTGTAAACTTACTGCCATACAGATAATGTCTCCAAATTTTAAGGGCAAAAACGATGGCTCCTAATTCTAAATCATGAGTCGTATAGTTTTCTTCGTGCTTCTTCAATTGCCTTGAGGCGTACGCAATTACCTTCTTGCGTTGCATTAACACACATCCTAATCCTAGCTTAGAAGCATCACAGTAAACTTCAAAATCTTCTGTCCCTTCTGGTAAGGCAAGAATTGGGGCGTTTGTTAACCTTTGCTTTAAAATCTTAAAAGCTTCTTCTTGTCTAGATCCCCATTCAAACTTTACTGCTTTACAGGTTAGCTTAGTTAATGGTACGGCTATTTTAGAAAAGTCCTTAATAAGCCGTCTATAGTATCCGGCTAACCCTAGAAAACTTCTAATTTCCATAGCTGATTACGGGACCTTCCATTGGGTGATTGCTTCTATTTTGGAGGGATCTACGTGAATACCTTCGTGATTCACCATATGTCCTAAAAATTGTACTTCCTGTAGCCAAAATTCACACTTTGAGAATTTGGCGTAAAGCTTCTCCTTTCTTAACAAAGTTAAGAGTGCATGTAGGTGCTCACAATGCTCGTCCTGAATTTTGGAATAAATAAGTATATCGTCAATAAAGATAATTACAAATTTATCCAAGTACGGTTTACAGATCCTATTCATCATGTCCATGAATGTTGCAGGAGCATTTGTTGATCCAAAGGGCATGAATGTAAACTCGTAATGTCCATACCTAGTTCTGAAAGCGGTTTTAGGTATGTCTTCTTCTTGTACCTTCAACTGATGATATCCGGAGCGTAAATCTATCTTAGAAAAATATCTAGCTCCTTGAAGTTGATCAAAAAGATCATCAATCCTAGGCAATGGGTAATGATTCTTAATTGTAACCTTATTCAATTCCCTGTAATCGATACACATTCTCATTGAACCATCTTTCTTTTTCACAAACAACACAGGCGCTCCCCACGGGGATGAACTAGGTTGTATAAATCCTCTGCTTAATAATTCATCTAACTGCTTTTTCAATTCTAGCATTTCGGTGGGTGCTAACCGATAAGGTGCCTTAGCTATCGGTGTAGTTCCAGGAATTAGATGAATTCTAAATTCTACTTCCTTATCGGGTGGTAATCCCGGTAGTTCTTCTGGGAATACATCCGGGTATTCTGATACTACTGGAATTTCTTTAAGTTCCTTACTTTTCGTGTTAATGATTACTAAAATCATATACATTACTCCTTGTTTTCTTGAATAACTGGCCACTTTCATTACTGAAATGAATTTCATTGGCTTACGTGGCTTATTTCCTGTAATTACCACTATTTCTCCTGTAGGTGTATGAATTTCTATGGAATTATTATCACAAAGGATTCGAGCATGGTTGGCTACTAACCAATCCATTCCTAACACCACATCGAATCCAGCTAAATTCCTAGGTAATAGGTTTGCAGAAAATTTATGGCCTAAGAGTTTTATCTTTCCTTTTTGCAAAACCTTATCTATGTTAACAGAATTCCCATCTGCCATTTCTACCGTAAAAATTTGTCTAAGATTGGTTAAGGGTAGGTTAAGAGCTTGGTAGAATGAAGTATTTATAAAACTTTGGTTTGCTCCAGAGTCAAACAATACTTTTGCATAAACGTCGTGAACTAGGAACGTACCAGCTATCACGTCTGGGATAAGTTCTGCTTCTTGGGTAGTCAACTGGAAGGCTCTTACATTTTTCTTGGTAGTTCCTTCTGCAGGTTTGGCTTTGTTATCAGCTGGTTTGACCAATTTCGGGCAGTCTGGCCTAAAATGTCCAACTTCTCCACAATTGAAGTAGATTGTTGATTTCTTCCTCCTGCAATCTTCTTCTTGATGTCCTGGAATTTTGCAGAAATTGCAATATACTTTGCATTTTCCAAAATGCTTTCTTTTACAGGTATTGCAAAATGGAGCAGTGGAAGATTGCCCTGTTCCCTTTTTCTTGAAATTACTACTATTACCCACTCGGAATCCTTGGGTAATCTTTTGGGCTACTTCCTTTTTCCGGTTTTCTTCTCTTGTGCGTACCAACCCGCCCGTTAAGGTGTTGGCTAATTCTACTGCATCGTCAATTGTGCGGGGTCTCGCTGCTTTAACGATATCAAGAATTTCGCCAATCACACCCCAAATATAACGAGAAATAAGTACCGGTTTTGGCGAAGCCAGGGTTGGTACCACTCTAGCATACTCGAAGAATGTCGAAGTATACCCTCGACAGTCTACATCCACCATCCGGTGGTTCAGGAACTTATTTGTCATTTGTTCCTTTTCATATTCAGGACATAATTTTCTTTCCACCGGATTTTTAAATTCTTCCCAATTCATGGCATAGGCCACATCGCTTCCCTTGGCTTGTAGTACTGTATCCCACCATATTCGGGACGCGTACATGATGTCACAACCCCTGTCCCCTTATCTGTCCCGGGAACGGGCGGCCGCGAACATTCGTTTGTGGTGGTATCAATTATTAATTTGGCAGCGGAAATTTACATCAGGACCGTAGTTAGGAAATATTTTATCAGAGTAAAACCACCTTATTTGATATTAATAATCATATAGGTAAAACCCAAGTTTCTTTTTACAACATAAGGTTAAACCCTCTTTTATTGAGTTTAAAACATCGTATTTTAGATAACTTTTATAGCCACAGTTTTCCAAGCCGTCAGTGCTCTCGAGCTGGCTTTTTACTACTTGGCTTTCACATTGTGTTACCTGAAACACGTGTTTAAAAACATTTATCTGTGGGAAATACTGCTGAGTGAATCCCAGTTTAATCAAGAAACATTTTATCAATTAAAACAGTATTGAGAGCGATCACATTGTATATTTCTACACAATTACTCATTCAGTACTGTCAATCCTGACTTGTGGGTCATATTACACATTGGCTAACTCATTGTCCAATGGTAACGTACTGTCATCCCCGACTTACTACTTGCAGTAGTAAATTTTGTATACAAAACCCCAACATACCGGCAGTAATTGAAGAATTACAAAAACTCAATCACCGCTTAATCACATTGTAAAACAATTAAGGTTTTGTAAAACGTTACAAAAAGGTTAACAAAAAGAGGATAACCTCACATTGCTATCTTAGACTTCGCGTAAGGTGTAACACCTCGAAAATTCGTGTTCAATAGAATAACGATATGTGTCATGTAAGACAAAAATATTATTAAACCCGGATCCAATTAAAGATGTATGACAGAATTTAAAAGTGTTGTCATGTTAATTTTACACCTCTGAACGACCTCATTATGAATTCCAAGACTAATAAACATCTGGTATATATTCAAAACCGGTGATTTCTATCAATAATGGACCCATAATTGCAAGAGTGGACTCCTACGAAGAAATGCACGATAAACCTTCATTTATGGCACTTTCAAAAGGATTCAATAAAACATTACAAAATGGTAGGGTACATAACTGTTCAAGCATGTTGTTGAGGCCCCAACCTGATAATTCATGTCCCAAATTCGTTATACATGGTTTCCCCTTCGAATACTTGAAAGGCCAAAAATTTTTGCCTTCTGCAAAGGGCTTACGGACCGTAAGCCCACCCCTTACGGTCCGTAAGGGTTGCCCAGCGACAGAAAGTTTGGCAGCAGCTGTTATAAATGCAATAACCGACTTATAATCGATTTTCCACATCTTTGGACGACCCCTATTTTCTTTTTAGACCACTAGGACACTTGTGGGTGATCAGGGGCACATGATAGACTTGTTTGTCAACAATCTATGGGATTTTAAGCACTATATAAAGTGCCAAAGTTGCAACCATTTGATCACTCATTCCTTCTGCAATTCTGAAGCTTCCTGGAGCTTAAGAGCAGACCCTAAGCCTTCCTAATCGTGCATAAGACTTCTGTAAGTGTGCTTAACCTTTCTTAGTTGAGTTTTTACTTAGTTTTAGCTTAAAAGTCAAACCGTCGTAATTAACGGTTGACTTAGCGATTAATCACTAATGGTCCAGTGATTAGTCGAATTGAAAGTAGTTATAAGTTGGTAATTATGTGGGCAATAAACCCTTAAAAGGGCACCCTCTGATTCCCACTCTAACTAGACCAATTGTCGGGTCAAAGTTGATTAGAAAAAGTCAACAGAATGCTAATTTTCGAATTAACGCATAATTAGCAATGTAGAAGGCGTGTAACCTATTTTATCACTCATATAACTTGGGAATAAGTATAATAACTGGTCTAAGCTTGTTTGATCTGACAATTTTCTGTTTAGACCCGGTTCGGAACCGAAAGTCGCAAAACTTTGACTTTGCTTTGACTTCAGTTCTGACCCGTTTTAGTATGATTTGGAAATGCCTTAGAGCTTCCTTAGGACCAGGTTACATGCTAGTATAACCCTCTGTGATTATACACCTTGGTTCATTAGTTATCCAATTAATATGCATGATTCCGTTAATTGCCTATATGTTGACTATTATGCCCTTTTCACCATAAAACGTGATTTTTAAAGATGTAAAAGAGTAGAAAACTTAATTACTGATTTATAAATTTGCACCCAAAATTTGACATCAGTTTGAGGTGTAGATTGAGAGTTATGCTCATTAGCGTAATTAGAAAGCTTTTTAGCGATTAAACGGCATAATTAGCATATAGCCTATTTAAAACTTTTTGATATCAAAATTTTTACCCACTGATGTAATATATTATTTTGGGATTTTTGAAGATTTTTAATTAATTTTAGGCTGAGCATAACTTAGAGTCATAAGCTTAATTCGGTAATTGTCGGTTTTGCCCTTTTGGGCTATAAAATGAGTTTTACATATCTTTTTGACCCCAAAACTTTTGCTACTGATTTCATATGATAAATAAATTATTTAAAACCTTCTGGGATAATAAAAATATCAGCTTTCTATATAGAACCCGGAAACGGCTTCTAATCGCCTTTTTAAGCGTTTTTAACGCATAGTATGTACTAAACTATTTTAAACATACAAGGGTTGATACCTACTGATATTTTAGGTAAATTATAATATCTTAACAGTAAGCAAAAGTTGTTTAACTCAGACTTCAGTTTTGAGCTTTTCGGCTTATGTGAAATTACCAAAATGCCCATACGGTGCATAGTTTGGTTATAATTGATAAGTTTCACATATATGCAATACCCTACTGTTATAACTTATTAAATTAAGTATTTTTATTAATGATATCAGACCTGTAACTCAGGTTAATACTTAAACTCTTTTATAACCTTGTAAATGACCAAAATACCCCTACGGGGCATAGTTTGGGTTTAAATTCGTTTCGGGCATAATAAAAGATATCTTACTGATCTCACAACATATTTGAGGCATATTAACTTAGGAAACCTGTAAATGACTCTCATGGTCACCCGTTACGCCTCTTGCGCGTTCGGTTCGGTTTATGTAACTAGTTTGCATAAATTAGCCGAAACGGGTCAAACCTTATCGGTTTTATCTCAAAATCCAGAATGTGTTTAGATTACCCATATTAAACAAGTCTTCAAACTTTTCAGGTCTAAATCACATTCTATTCCGGTCTTCGCTTAATCGTGCGTTTCAACCGTATCTATCTTTAAAACTAACCGGTCTAAGCTTAAGCTTAACTAAAGGCCGTTAGGATTCTAATAGGTTATTATAAACCTTTGTTCCAGAATAGGAGACCCGGTAAAAGCTACCCGCATTTGCTAATTGTGAATTATACTTACAAAGGTAAATACTTTTAACTTATTTTCCCTTATACGGGCTTGGGGTACGGTATATAAAATACCGCTTGGTCGGGCATTCGACCTTAATCGATTGGTGGTTAAGTATTATCGAGATGACCCGTTTAAATATGTTTTGTTTGCTTAACGCCTTTGGGGGGTTAATGACCATGTCCCGGATATCCTTGGCATCATTTTACGAAATGGGCACGACCTAAGCGCGGGGTGTAGGCGTACACCCGGCAGTGCATAAATAAATCATGTGGTGTGTCTATTGATCTTTAACCCGGCACGAACCGGGCTACTGAACGCATAAGGAACATGTAATCCTTTTACAAGTTTATATATTCAAATAATTATCCCAAGTTATAAAAGATATTTGTGCCACGTGCATTCAAATCAATTTTATCAAACCTTTTTAAAATGAGTCAGTTAATTGTATTTACCAGTGTAAACTGACGTATTTTCCCAAAAAGGTTAAGTGCAGGTACTACGCGAACTAGGCTGGCTACTCCTAGCATCAATAAAGAGTCTCGCAAGCTTAAGATGCCTAACGTCTGTTGAACTACTGTTTCCTAATTATTTTTGATCCGTCTGTGGATAAAATTTCAACTATTGTGATACTTGATATTACAATTATATTCGGTTGAAATATATCTTTCATTTGCTTCCGCTGTGCATTTAAATATTGTGCTGTTTGACTATTATGTTACCAACCACGTCACGATACTCCCCACCGGGCCCACCGGTGATACGTGGAAAGTCGGGGTGTGACAGGTTGGTATCAGAGCCAACATTGAGTGAATTAAACACTAGCCTTTTGTGTTTAATCTCAATGACACAATTGCACATTCCTAAAAACTTTCGAGTCTAGACAAATAACATAGGACAAATTCTACTTTGTTTTGTTTTGTCCTTTATTTTATATATTTTTGTCGTTATCTTATGTTATATTGACAGGTCTAAATATGCCGCCAAGATTTTTCAGACGAAGAGGACGAGGCAAGGGGCCAATCACCGCCCCCAATGACCACGAGGCTGGGCCTTCGCACAGGCGAGCTCCTTCTACCACTGCGAGTGCCGATCCTCGAGAGAACAGGAGGAACCTTTTTGAGCCTGCTAGACGGTCTGTCTCGCACAGTTCAACGCCTCCCTATCATAACTCCTATGGGCCACAGTCAGAAAATGAGCCCGATAACCCACAACCTTCCTATATACCTCTTCAGCGATCCCTATCGCACAATTCCTTTGGCAACCCCACACCTGTTTTTCGGGGCCGGTTTAACCCGGCGAACTACATACAAGAACCAGTGGGTTTTAACCCATTGGGACCAGAGGACCACTTCTCAGGAGACAATGCCATGGACATGGACGAGGACACGGATCCCGTCGAACCTGCAACCGGAACCCCCAACCATCCTATCGAGATCTCGGATGGCTCATCTTTTCACGGATCACCCTACGGTGGTCTAGACAGTTTCCAGGCAAGGTTCAACCAGCATGAGTGGTACTTCACACCTTCTCACCATTCATCACCTCACCAGCAGCAGCAGGATCCCTCTGGGGATTCACGTTTCGTGGCTGTCACGCCACCGCCTCCACCGCTGCCAGTTCATCAAGCACCTCCAGAACCGCCAAGGCGTAGGAGGACAGGCGCACGGATGTCCGCGCGAGGAGGGGATTTTCATTTTAGCTCCCCTCACCACTCAAGTGGCAGTCATTATCCGCCACTTCATGAAGACCCGCAAATGGGTGGGCCTTCAAACCTAGTTGCACCGCAACCACCACCGATGGGTTTTGATAACCCGATTCCTGCATACACTGGTTCAATGGCGTACAACCCGTTTGAGCAGCCGGCTCACGCCAACTATAATTACGCTGAAGCCGACCCATACTTGGTAGCGGCCAATTACAACGCCCTCAATCCTGAAGGACCGTATGGAGCTCCTTGGGGAGTAGGGTACCCACCTCATGGGTTCCAAATACCTGCTAGACCTCTGTTTCGGCAACAATCACAGCCGCCACGGTTTTCCCCACCAGAGCATGAGGAAATCCTTCAAAGATTGGACCAAGTTGAACGGGAAGTTCACAGGGACCGCAGGGAGCGACAAAGTTTCTTCCAGGGATTGACAAGTTTAATAAAAGGGAAGAGCAAGAAGGACCATTGAATCCTTCAATTATTGATTGTATTTTCCTTGTTTCAGTTGAGCCCCTGCATGGGTCTGTCTTGCTGTTTTGACCCCTGCGTGGGTATTGTTGTCTTTTGAGCCCCTGCGTGGGCCTATCTTTCTGTTAACCCCTACGAGGGTATGTTGTTTGTTTAAGTCCCTGCGTGGACTAGTATTTCAGTTTGACCCCTGCGTGGGTATGTTGTTCTGTTAAAAAGTCCCGTTTAGGGCGATGTGTAATCTTTTCAATAATTAATGGAATCTTAAGTTTATAAATTTCATTTTTGTCATTATATGCATAAATATATTATACATGAAATAAATAAATCAAAATCATTCCTTTTAAAAATAATCTGCCTATTTAAATATTAACTAAGGATCTTAAAGGTATAGCCTAGCCTGCATGTCATTATAAGACCTGGCCAAGATGGTAAGACCTGTTTAAAAGATTCAAATTCCTGTTAACATCTTAAAACATGTTAACGCTCCTGGCAGACGTGATTCGTTAAAATCACACACGTCATTCTTAATAGGATTCTTCAAAAGATTCCTAACTTAAACTAATGATATATAAATCATGGGTTTAAATCATCAATTAAGATGATCATATGTTAACCATCTATTGGTAATATAGTGCCTACGGGCCCTGCTCATTTTCATATGAGACAAAAGACAGTAGTAGTCTGCGACCCAGTCTGAAAAAGGTAAAGAACTATGTTCAAACCTTCATGCCTTGATTCTCTGAAATCATGGCTTATAATTTAAAATGTCCCTATGACTAGGCCTTGTGTGCTAAAAATACTGTTATTGTTTATAAATAGGATAAATTATAATAGGAATCCTAAATAAATGTGAGTAACAAATTAACCAAATATGGTCTATGTTTACCATGGTTAATGAATTACCCTAAGGGGCAATTCCATAATAAACTCCCAAATAAATGATTGTCAATCTTTTATGTAACAGTTCAAACTGCAATGGCTGACTCGGATGAAATTAATAGTCACCCAAGGGAGAATAATGATAATGCCCGAATTAGTATAACGGGTGCTGAACTACAAGTGTTAATAGACAACGCTGTTACGAGGGCTATAGAGCGGCAGTATCAGGAATCTAGCGGGACTCGGAGTAGGACCCTATCCGCACCGCATTCAAAGCCTAAAACTCAAACTGAGGCTCACAGTAAGCATCCCTCCAAGAAGGAAGAACCCAAGAAAGTTGATGACGATCGTCAGTCCACCATTCAGCAAAGTGTCCCATCTCAAAAGGTCATACCGAATCAAGGACCCCGTGATAAGGGTTGCTCCTACAAATACTTTGTTTCATGCAAACCCAGGGATTTCACTGGGAAAAAAGGAGCCATAGACTGCATGACGTGGTTAGATGAGATGGACACAGTAGTGGATATCGGCGGGTGCGCTGACAGGGATATAGTCAAGTTTGTGTCTCAATCATTTAAAGGTGAGGCCTTAGCCTGGTGGAGATTGTTGATCCAAGCTACTGGGAAGATTCCACTGTACAATATGACGTGGGAACGATTTGTTACCCTCATCAGGGAGAACTACTGTCCTCAGCATGAGGTCGAAAAGATTGAGTCAGATTTTCTGTCATTGGTAATGACAAATCTAGATTGCCAAGCTTACCTCACGAGCTTTAATACAATGTCGAGGTTGGTTCCGTATCTGGTGACCCTGGAACCCAAAAGAATAGCTCATTTCATTGGGGGTTTAGCCCCAGAGATAAAGGCAAGCGTGAAGGCCTCTCGACCAACTACTTTCAGATCTGTGGCTGATATATCTTTGTCCCTCACACTGGACGCGGTCAGACAAAGATCGCTAAGGAACAAGGACGCCGAGAAAAGGAAACGTGAAGATGACAATTCACGAAGGTCAAACAAGAAGCACCGAGGGAGCAATGACCACAAGAAAGGGTCTGAGTCTAAGAAGGATGGGCATCAATCTGGTGATAAGCCCAAGTGTAAAGTCTGCAAGAAACAGCACTTCGGGAAGTGCAGGTATGAATCGAACTCGCAGACTCAGTCAAGAACTTTAGCTTGTGGTATATGCAAGTCCAAGGAACACAAGACCTTGGATTGCAAAAAGTTGAAGGACGCAACGTGCTACAGTTGCAACGAAAAAGGGCATATCAAGTCCAACTGCCCAAAACTCGCTAAGAAAGTTGATGAAGGAAAGAAGACCAACGCTAGGGTCTTTAGGATGGATGCGAAGGAAGTTGTGCAGGACGATAACGTGATCACAGGTACCTTTCTCATAAATGATGTCTATGCAAGAGTACTTTTTGATTCAGGAGCTGATAAATCATTTGTAGATAATAAGTTTTGCAAATTGCTGAATTTACCTGTTAAAACCCTAAGAGTGAAGTATGAGGTGGAATTAGCAGATGGCACCTTAGAAACCGCCTCAACCATATTAGAGGGATGTCTTATATCCATTAAGAACCACTCTTTTCCCTTGTCCCTACTTCCTTTGAAGTTAGCCGGTTTTGACATCGTTTTAGGCATGGATTGGTTATCTCATAACCAGGCCCAGATTGTCTGCAATAAAAAGCAAGTGGTGATCAAGACTCCGTCTGGTGAATCACTTACCATTCAGGGAGATACCCGGTATGGACTGCCTGAGCAAGTGACTATGCTCAAGGCCTCTAAGTGTTTGAAGAAGGGTTGTGTCATCTACATGGCACAAGTGACTATTGATGAGCCGAAACCCAAGATTGAGGATATCCCCGTCATTTCTGAATACCCAGAAGTGTTTCCTGAAGATCTACCTGGCTTACCACCAGATAGGCAAGTAGAATTCAGAATTGACATCATCCCTGGCGCAGCACCAGTAGCAAGGGCGCCTTATAGGTTGGCACCAACAAAGATGAAGGAATTGAGAACACAACTAGATGAATTGCTAGCCAAGGGTTTCATTAGACCTAGTTCGTCTCCTTGGGGAGCACCAATCTTATTTGTCAATAAGAAGGATGGATCGATGCGTCTGTGCGTCGATTACCATGAGCTTAATAAGGTCACTATCAAGAATAGGTATCCATTGCCCAGGATCGACGATCTGTTCGATCAGCTTCAAGGGGCAAGTTACTTCTCTAAGATTGATTTAAGGTCAGGCTATCATCAATTGAAGGTTAAAGATGAAGATGTACACAAGACCGCATTTAGGACTCGTTATGGTCATTACGAGTTCCTAGTGATGCCTTTTGGGCTCACTAATGCACCTTCCGCATTCATGGATCTCATGAATCACGTCTGCAAGCCTTACATGGACAAATTTGTCATCGTCTTCATTGACGACATCCTCATCTACTCGAAGAACCAAGCTGATCATGAGAAGCATCTTCGATGTGTTCTTTCACTACTTCAGCAGGAGAAGCTCTACGCCAAATTCTCTAAGTGTGAGTTCTGGATTCGAGAAGTCCAATTCCTTGGACATGTGGTTAGTGAGCGTGGAATACAAGTGGATCCCGCTAAGGTGGAAGCTGTCATGAACTGGCAAGAGCCAAAGACGCCTACAGAGATTCGTAGCTTCCTAGGCTTAGCAGGATATTATAGGCGTTTCATTGAAAATTTTTCAAGGATTGTTGCACCCCTAACCTCTTTGACTAGGAAGAAAATAAAGTTTGATTGGGGCCCTAAGCAGCAAGAATCCTTTGATATCCTTAAACAGAAGCTAAGCAATGCACCTGTGTTGACATTGCCTGATGGAATAGAAGAATTCGTAGTCTACTGCGATGCATCACACACTGGCATGGGGTGTGTGCTTATGCAGAAAGGCAAGGTTATTGCCTATGCTTCACGACAGTTAAAGGTACACGAAAAGAACTACACCACCCATGACTTGGATTTGGGTGCCGTTGTATTTGCACTGAAGCTATGGAGGCACTATTTATATGGTATCAAGTGTGTGATCTATTCTGATCACAAGAGCCTCCAGCACCTGTTTAACCAAAAGGATTTAAACATGAGGCAACGACGATGGATGGAAACTTTGAATGATTATGACTGTGAGATCAGATACCATCCTGGCAAGGCGAATGTAGTCGCCTATGCCTTGAGTCGAAAGGAAAGGGTGAAGCCCATCCGAATCAATGCCAAGAGCATTGAAATAAAGAACAGTTTGAATGAAAGGTTGTTAGCTGCACAGAATGAAGCTGTGTTGGAAGCTAACTACCCTAATGAAAAGCTAGGGGTAACTGAGGAGCAGTTATCTCTTGGCAAGGATGGAATTCTAAGATTAAATGGATGAATATGGGTTCCAGTTTATGGAGGACTTCGAGATGTCATCCTCTAGGAAGCCCACAGTTCTAAATACTCCGTTCATCCTGGAGCTGATAAGATGTACCAGGATATGAAGGCAAATTTTTGGTGGATAGGCTTGAAGAAGTCTATAGCCATCTATGTAGCTAAATGCTTGACATGTGCGCAAGTAAAAGCTGAACATCAAAAGCCGTCAAGTTTGCTACAACAGCCTGAACTTCCCACATGGAAGTGGGAAATGGTGACGATGGATTTCATCACCAAGTTGCCAAAGACAAGGAAAGGAAATGATACGATATGGGTAATAGTGGATAGACTGACTAAGTCAACACATTTCCTACCCATTAAGGAGACCTATAGCTCCGACTTGTTAGCCCAACTGTACGTAGATAAGATTGTAGCTCTACATGGCGTACCTATGTCTATTATCTCTGACAGAGATACTAGATACACGTCGCATTTTTGGAAAAGTTTCCAACAATCTCTGGGCACGCGTTTAAATTTTAGTACGGCTTACCATCCTCAGACAGACGGCCAGAGTGAGCGTACTATCCAAACGTTGGAAGACATGCTGCGAGCATGCGTGATTGACTTAGGTGGTAGTTGGGATAACCACCTGCCGTTAATCGAATTCTCCTACAACAATAGCTACCATACCAGCATTAAGGCTGCGCCCTTCGAGGCCTTATACCGTAGAAAGTGCAGAACGCCCGTTTGTTGGGCGGAAGTTGGAGATGTCCAATTGTCAGGACCGGAAATAGTCTTTGAAACAACGGACAAGATTGTCCAGATTCGTGACCGTCTCAAAGCTGCCCGAGATAGGCAGAAAAGCTACGCAGATTTAAAGCGTAAACCTTTTAACTTCGAGGTAGGCGACAAGGTGTTGCTTAAAGTTTCACCCTGGAAGGGAGTGATGCGATTTGGTAAGAAAGGCAAGTTAAGCCCGAGATACATAGGACCGTTCAAGGTCATCGAACGTGTCGGATCAGTTGCTTATAAGTTAAATTTGCCGGAAGAGCTCAGTGGAATTCACAATGTATTTCACATCTGCAATCTAAAGAAGTGTTTCGCTGATGAATCACTAGTCATACCGCATACAGATGTGCACATAGAAGAGAGCTTAAAGTTTGTTGAAAAACCTGTGTCGATCTAGGATCGACAGGTTAAGAAACTTCGAAGGAAGCATGTGCCTATTGTAAAGGTAAAATGGGATGCCCGTAGAGGTCCCGAGTACACGTGGGAGGTTGAGTCCACAATGAAAGAAAAATACCCTCATTTATTTCAGTAAATCTCGAGGTCGAGATTTATTTTAAGGGGGTGAGGATGTAACACCTCGAAAATTCGTGTTCAATAGAATAACGACATGTGTCATGTAAGACAAAAATATTATTAAACCCGGATCCAATTAAAGATGTATGACAGAATTTAAAAGTGTTGTCATATTAATTTTATACCTCTGAACTACCTCATTATGAATTCCAAGACTAATAAACATCCGGTATATATTCAAAACCGGTGATTTCTATCAATAATGGACCCATAATTGCAAGAGTGGACTCCTACGAAGAAATGCACGATAAACCTTCATTTACGGCACTTTCAAAAGGATTCAATAAAACATTACAAAATGGTAGGGTACATAACTGTTCAAGCATGTTGTTAAGGCCCCAACCTGATAATTCATGTCCCAAATTCGTTATACATGGTTGCCCCTTCGAATGCTTGAAAGGCCAAAAAATTTTGCCTTCTGCAAAGGGCTTACGAACCGTAAGCCCACCCCTTACGGTCCGTAAGGGTTGCCCAGCGATAGAAAGTTTGGCAGCAGCTGTTATAAATGCAATAACCGACTTATAATCGATTTTCCACATCTTTGGACGACCCCTGTTAGCTTTTTAGACCACTAGGACACTTGTGGGTGATCAGTGGCACATAATAGACTTGTTTGTCAACAATCTATGGGATTTTAAGCCCTATATAAAGTGCCAAAGTTGCAACCATTTGATCACTCATTCCTTCTGCAATTCTGGAGCTTCCTGGAGCTTAAGAGCAGACCTTAAGCCTTCCTAATCATGCATAGGACTTCTGTAAGTATGCTTAACCTTTCTTAGTTGAGTTTTACTTAGTTTTAGCTTAAAAGTCAAACCGTCGTAATTAACGGTTGACTTAGCGATTAATCACTAATGGTCCAGTGATTATTCGAATTGAAAGTAGTTATAAGTTGTTAATTATGTGGGCAATAAACCCTTAAAAGGGCACCCTCTGATTCCCACTCTAACTAGACCAATTGTCGGGTCAAAGTTGATTAGAAAAAGTCAACAGAATGCTAATTTTCGAATTAACGCATAATTAGCAATATAGAAGGCGTGTAACCTATTTTATCACTCATATAACTTGGTAATAAGTATAATAACTGGTCTAGGCTTGTTTGATCCGACAATTTTCTGTTTAGACCCGGTTCGGAACCGAAAGTCGCAAAACTTTGACTTTTGCTTTGACTTCAGTTCTGACCCGTTTTAGTATGATTTGGTAATGCCTAAGAGCTTCCTTAGGACCAGGTTACATGCTAGTATAACCCTCTGTGATTATACACCTTGGTTCATTAGTTATCCAATTAATATGCATGATTCCGTTAATTGCCTATATGTTGACTATTATGCCCTTTTCACCATAAAACGTGATTTTTAAAGATGTAAAAGAGTAGAAAACTTAATTACTGATTTATAAACTTGCACCCAAAATTTGACATCAGTTTGAGGTGTAGATTGAGAGTTATGCTCATTAGCGTAATTAGAAAGCTTTTTAGCGATTAAACGACATAATTAGCATATAGCCTATTTAAACCCACTTTTTGATATCAAAATTTTTACCCACTGATGTAATATATTATTTTGGGATTTTTGAAGATTTTTAATTAATTTTAGGCTGAGCATAACTTAGAGTCATAAGCTTAATTCGGTAATTGTCGGTTTTGCCCTTTTGGGCTATAAAATGAGTTTTACATATCTTTTTTACCCCAAACCTTTTGCTACTAATTTCATATGATAAATAAATTATTTAAAACCTTCTGGGATAATAAAAATATCAGCTTTCTATATAGAACCCGGAAACGGCTTCTAATCGCCTTTTTAAGCGTTTTTAACGCATAGTATGTACTAAAACTATTTTAAACATACAAGGGTTGATACCTACTGATATTTTAGGTAAATTATAATATCTTAACAGTAAGCAAAAGTTGTTTAACTCAGACTTCAGTTTTAAGCTTTTCGGCTTATGTGAAATTACCAAAATGCCCCTACGGTGCATAGTTTGGTTATAATTGATAAGTTTCACATACATGCAATACCCTACTGTTATAACTTATTAAATTAAGTATTTTTATTAATGATATCAGACCTGTAACTCAGGTTAATACTTAAACTCTTTTATAACCTTGTAAATGACCAAAATACCCCTACGGGGCATAGTTTGGGTTTAAATTCGTTTCGGGCATAATAAAAGATATCTTACTGATGTCACAACATATTTGAGGCATATTAACTTAGGAAACCTGTAAATAACTCTCATGGTCACCCGTTACGCCTCTTGCGCGTTCGGTTCGGTTTATGTAACTAGTTTGCATAAATTGGCCGAAACGGGTCAAACCTTATCGGTTTTATCTCAAAATCCAGAATGTGTTTAGATTACCCATATTAAACAAGTCTTCAAACTTTTCAGGTCTAAATCACATTCTATTCCGGTCTTCGCTTAATCGTTCGTTTGAACCGTATCTATCTTTAAAACTAACCGGTCTAAGCTTAAGCTTAACTAAAGGCCGTTAGGATTCTAATAGGTTATTATAAACCTTTGTTCCAGAATAGGAGACCCGGTAAAAGCTACCCGCATTTGCTAATTGTGAATTATACTTACAAAGGTAAATACTTTTAACTTATTTTCCCTTATACGGGCTTGGGGTACGGTATATAAAATACCGTTTGGTCGGGCATTCGACCTTAATCGATTCGTGGTTAAGTATTATCGAGATGACCCGTTTAAATATGTTTTGTTTGCTTAACGTCTTTGGGGGGTTAATGACCATGTCCCGGATATCCTTGGCATCATTTTACGAAATGGCCACGACCTAAGCGCGGGGTGTAGGCGTACACCCGTCAGTGCATAAATAAATCATGTGGTGTGTCTATTGATCTTTAACCCGGCACGAACCGGGCTACTGAACGCATAAGGAACATGTAATCCTTTTACAAGTTTATATATTCAAATAATTATCCCAAGTTATAAAAGATATTTGTGCCACGTGCATTCAAATCAATTTTATCAAACCTTTTTAAAATGAGTCAGTTAATTGTATTTACCAGTGTAAACTGACGTATTTTCCCAAAAAGGTTAGATGCAGGTACTACACGAACTAGGCTGGCTACTCCTAGCATCAATAAATGTTAGTGCATTCATCTGTCAACTTCGTCTTAGATCGTGTCTCAGTTCGTTGCGAAGAATGTTCAAGAATGATGTCATGATGACATCACCAAAGCAACATCATCATGACATCATCACACAAGATGACAAAAGCATTTAAGGAAATGATATTGTAATTTCGCTTATAGGGTAGTTTAGGTGATTTCGCTCTTATGGTTCAAGGTGATTTCGCTTATATGATCACATGGTGATTTCGCTCATATGTCATGTCATTGGAGCGAAATCAGCCATACTATAAATACCCGAACATGTGATCTCATATGTAACTTGGAGCGAGACCTGTTCATATGCTAGGTAACCAAACTCTGTCAAATTCATTTCAGAAAGCATAAATAAAGCAGGATTTGAAAGGAACAGCTGTTGTTACGTTACGTATTCTGATTCCGCCTTTATACGTGATGATGAACTGCCTTAACTGATCGTTTAGGGTCACGACACGGTCCAACAAGTGGTATCAGAGCTTCAGGACGAGGAGTTCATACTACTTCAGCTGATTCGACATTATTCTCTCATTTCTACTCAATTTCACTTTTATTTTTTTTTTGGATTATACAAGTTACTACGGTCAAAATGAGTTGAAGTTCAAATATATTGTGCGAAACTGGTTTTTAAACAATACGTAATAATATCAGTTCTTAAAACATAGTAAAACTCAATCAATTTTATCAAAATTCAATCAGTTTTCGAACAGGAACTTCAAACTCAGATCTGGAACGAATTTGTGGTCGAAATTGAACAATAATCATATCATTGTGTTCGGAATTAAGTATAGATCATTCCTTGAAAGTATCAGATTGTATTTCGGATTAAAACATGGTGAAATTTGGTTAAAACTTGATTTCGCTTTTATGAACATCGAGAGATAGTTGACTGATTTCGCTTTTACGGACACTTTAAATCTGATTCCGCTTATTTGAACAGTTTGATTCCGCCCTTGTGACACTTTAGTGATTCCGCTTTTGTGACACTTAAGGTCTCGATTATTGTGACACTTAGAATTTTGTGTTCATCAAATTACGTGAACCGTTTGAAAAGTAAATTGAATTGTGTGATACGTAAAACAAGTTGGTTGAAATATGTGAGCATGTGATTTTGGTTTAAATGTCAAAGTATTTCATGTGATTGAACATTGAATAGTGTGAACTGTTTGAGTGCTTACATCGATATGTGTATAAGAGTCTATGAAGTGTCAAAGATGTCAGATTGCATGTGATTGCATATGATACGTGTATTAATCTGATAAATTGTTATCATTTGGTTTGAATTAAAATCGGTTTGCATGTGTGTTGTATACAAAAATTTTTGAGTTGATAAATGTTGGCATGTGAAACAAAATAGGAACGGTCCAATGAGATTTTAGATAACATTGAAATTGTCGGATAGCTTTAATTGTTTGATTGCATGTGAACTGACAATGAGTATATTGAAAGTTGTGAAGTAATCTGTTTGTCGGCAAAGTTCAATTGAGTAAATCAAGGTTGCATGAGTATGTTATAATAATTGTTTGCACGTGAAAGATAATTGTTGTCTGACACATTCTAAGAGATTCGTTTGGTTTAATCAATATATCATGTGATTGTGTTGGAAAGATTTAATTGAATAGACTTGTGGTCACGTGATTTTTTTTATATATTACAGTTAGGTCGTTTTGTGTGGTCAGTTGCGTGAAATTATCCAGTTCATACGGTTTGGAGTTCAAAGGTTTCAAAGGGTCAAGTCACTTGAATTCGATTCGGGTCCTAGAAGTCCGCACAGTTGGTCAACTTTCAGTCCGCACAGAAAATCATCAGTTCGAGTACTAGTTTGTTTCAGTTAATTGAGAAGTTGTTAAACTGATTGTCGTTTGTTTTGTTTGGTTGCTAGGTATTTGAAGATGTCAAACAACGGTGAAGAGTTCTACAATACTTTCTACAACGCGTTCAATTCCGAATCATCAGATAGAAGATCTGAGATGAAAGAATATTCAAAAGAGATTTCGGAGAATTTGAAGTTTGAGAACATGTACGGAAGCCAACAGAAGCCACCAAAGCTAATGAAAGTGGAAGATTATCACTGGTGGAAAAACAGATTTGAGGGTTGGGTAAAAGCTTTCGCTACTGAAAGCTGGTTAAAACTGACACATGAATATGTTGCACCAGTAAAAGAGGGAGGAGAGTTAATAGATCCAAAAGATTTTACAGAAAAAGATATAAAAAATGTTGTGGCTGAACATAGAATGATAACATTGATCAAACAGTCAGTGAGAGAGGATATTATTTCATTGCTCGAACAAGAAAAGACTTCAAAGAGTTTGTGGGAAGCATTAGAGAGAAAATGTGTTGGAAGTAATGAAATTGTTAAAAACAAAAAGAAATTGTTGCGTAAAGAGTTTGATTTATTCAATTGTATGAAAAATGAGTCTGTTTGTAAAATGATTGAGAGATTCGGACATCTGAAAATGGAGCTGATCAGACACAAAATCTTACCTTCTGAAGAGGAGCTGGTGGATAAATTGTTTGATTCATTGCCAAATGATCAAGAGTGGCAATACTTCACTTTAATGTTGAAGAACACTATCAAGCCTGAAGATTTGAAAATGGATTTGCTGATTGAAAGACTTGAAAGCCATGAGTTGGAGATAAAGAGATCTAAAGTCAACAATCCAGCTTATCAGCAGAATGTAGAGCTTTACTACAGAGGAAATGTACAGCAGGCTGGGTCTCCAAGAACAGCATTTTCTGCGGAAAGTTCAAGTTCAGTGAACAATGAAAGTCTTCACAGTGGTTTTCACAGTGGATCTTCTTCAACAACTTCTGATCAATCTGCTTCAAAGAATTTATTCCAGTGTAATATCGCAGTGGATTTGAAGAATGGGCATAATTTCAGCGAAGAGTCGGCAAAACAACAGATGGTTTTCTTGGCATCTGTACTTGAATCGTATGAAAGCCTCGTTGCAGGGAAGATTGGCAACACCAACTTGACGAAAGAAGATTATGATCAATTAGACCCCGAGGAGATGGAACTAATGGATATCAGATGGTGCATGGCCAGTGCGGTTCGTCGGGCACAGCGGTTCATGGAGATCACGGGGAGAAAGTCAATTGGTGGACCATCTACCAAACTGGGATTTGATAAATCTAAGGTAACATGTTTCAAATGCAAACAAAGAGGTCACTTCAAGCGCGAGTGCAGAAATGCGTATGCTGATGATGATTCTGCAAACCCGTTCAACGAAGATTATTACAAGAAAGCGATTTACCATCAGAACAAGTCTGAGCCACCAAGATTAAAGCAACCAGAAGAAAGATCAAGGGCTCTTGCAGTTATATATGATGATGAAGGTTACGATTGGAGTCAAGTTTGCCCTGAAGAAGATGCAGTTGGTTATGCATTTGTTGCAAATGATGATCATGATAGATGGTGGAGAAGAGACAGTGCGAGATGGGAGATTGGCAAATTGTATGAACCATTTAAGGAAGCACAAAGAGCCAAGAGATGGAATGAAGAACTAGAGTGTTACATGGATCCACAAGGTAATCCAGTAGTTGATCCATCAAAAGTGGATTTTGATGCTGTAACCAATGTGTTTCCAAGTGAGGGCACTTTCAACACAAGAAGGCTTTCTGATAAAAGCTATTTGCCAAATTTGATGAACAAGTTAAAAGAAGTTTTTGAAGCAAGTTTACCGAAGGTGGTAGAACTGAAGAAAAGAAAAGAAGAAGAATTGAAGAAGATGATTGAAGAAGTGAAGACTGTTGCAAAGCTTGCTGGAGAGGAACAGAAAGCTGAAGAAACGCATAAGAATGAAGAAGCTCAGAAAGAAGAAAAGAAGGAAGATCAGAAAGTTGAGTCAGAAGAACCGGTGCTGAATGAGACTGAGGTTAGAAAATCTTCTGATCTATCGAATGTTGAATTGGTTGATGAAAAAGAAAACAAGTGCAGGAATTGCATAGAAATGTGCAAAGCCTGTACTGAAAAAGATGATATCATAAAAACAAAAGATATTGAAACAAATAAACTTGAAAATGTTTTCAAAATAAAATGTAAAGAAATGATTGAAAAAGAAGAAATTTTGAAACTAAAAGTTGAAAATTTGACACAGAAATGTCAAGGTCTTGAAAAGGATAATGATGTTTATAGACAACTGTGTTCTACAAAATGTGTCGATTGTGTTGAAAAAGAATCTAAATTTCAAGATTTACAAAAACAGTATGATTCTTTAAAGTGGTCGAGTCAGAGAGTACAAGAAGCTTATGATACTTTGAAGAGCCAAGTCAAAAGTTTTGATCAAAGATTGTCTGAAACTTTAACAACCAAAGAAATGTATGAGAGACAGTTTAAAGAAAAGCAAATTGAATTAAACAAATGTGTTGATGAAATTGCAAATCTTAAACAAGTCTTGGCTGAAAAAGAAAAGGTTGTTACAAAACTTCAAAGTTATCATAACTCTTCGTACATTCTCGAACGCATTTTCAACATCACACCAGATGACAAAGATACTGAAAATTGCAAAAAGGGTATTGGTTCAGAATTTCATCAGGTACCACCACCATTGAGAAACAATTATACTTTTTATGATGAGGAAAAGGTGGCAAAGGGTTTGAATATAGCTGACCAGTTACCTGAAAGTATCGATGTGACTTACTCCAAATCTGATGATGCTAATGATTCAGAGGTGGTAAGTAAGGTTGTTGAAAGCGTTTTGAAAGATGAGTCTACAAAAGGTAAGTCTGAATCACAGGATGAAAATGAAGGAAATCTTTATGATGGTTATCTGAAAAACACAAAATCCGAGAAAAATTTGAATGATGATTCAAAAGGATTGGTTTATACCATGATTGGATCGGACAAATTATTCTTAGATGTTGTATTCCCGATTCAGAATGTGATTTCAGAAAAGGTCAATCAAGTTTTCAAAATGGTTGAGATTGAGATGTCTGAGATTCCAAAGTTTGCTGGTAAAGGTCATAAATCTTTTTATAACAAACCTGGTTTTAAGAAGAAAAACATGAAGGCTGGTTTGGGTTATAAAAAGAAACGGAATTGGAATCAAAGTGAAAAACAGGATTTGCAACAAAAGATGAATTTTGTTCAAGGGAAAAGTTTGAAAGAAGAGGAAAAACTCAAATTTGGACGACAGTCTAATGATGAGTTTGATGCTATGAAAAATAAACAACAACAGGCCAGGGATGTTTCAAAGAAAGTGTGTTTTAAATGTGATCAAATTGGACATGTTTCACGAAAGTGTCCAAATCCAAAGCCTGTTGATGTTGTAAAACAGAAATCTGAGGATGTGAAATCGAGATCAACCAGATTTGATTCGAAACAAACTTGGAGGTACAATACAAACAAGTTTGCTTCAAATCAAAATTGGAAATCAAACCCGAACAGGTTCGATTCAAGACAGACCTGGAACTCTCACACACCCAGATTCAAAACAACACAGAGTTGGAGAACATCTGTTGATATGACAAAACCTCAAGAGTTTCGGAAACCTAAAAATGTTGTTCAAAATCAAAAGGTTCAAAAAGAGACAAATTTTTACAAAAGAGGTACTCCGGAAGGTCAAATGTGGAGTGCTAAGAAACAAGTGACGTTGGAAAAAGATGAGAAAGTTGAAGTCAAAGTTGAACAAGTTTTAAATGACAAAGAGTTTCCGAAATTAAATGAACATTATTGTGTTGAAATGCCTAAGGTCCAACAGACCTGGGCTAAATTGTTCAAATGATTGATAAAGTTTGAATGTGCAGGTGCTCAACGAAGCTGAAGATTGTGAGAATGGTAGTTGGAGCAACCTGGCACAGGAAGAGGTTGCAGGACCCTGGTTTGGTTGAACAGGGAGTTTAGTTTGATTGTTTTATGTATATAAATACACAATATTTTCAAAATCCTAAAAATTGAAAAATTAAAAACCAAAAATATGTTTTTAGTTTGTTAAAATTTGAAAAACCAAAAATATGTTGTTTTTAATTTTGTTTGAATGTATGTTGATTGAATACGCCGAAACCCTCACGGCTGAACAAACATGATTACTTTCATCAGATTGAAACACGGTTTTCAAACTGTTAAGATCAATGGGTTGTAAATCATGGGGGTATGTTATATTTTCTGCAAATCAGTGCATGAGAAGCAGAAAATGGATGGCGAGACAAAGCTATCAATGTTGGTTGTCAAATTTTCTTTATATGATTTTGCATTTTAGGGGGAGTAATATTGTTAGAAAATACAAAAACATTTGAAAATTTGAAAAAGTCAAAAACATGATAAAATTTAAAAAAATGAGTTTTTGCGTAAAAAGAGGAAATGATAGTACATCAGTAGACAGTTACAGTATGCTAAAGAAATGGAAAGTTTAAATGTGTTAAACGATCTCACCGTGGATGTGTCGATAGATTTTTATACATTTAGTAAACTTTTTCGGGATATAAACCTAAATTCAAACTTGCTTATTTTGTGGGGAACACTACTTGGATATATAGGTAACCCCTGAAATCTCGTTTGAAAGGTCTCATAATCTGATATACTAGGTTTTTATACTCAATGATGTCTGGGGTATTATTCCGGGACTTCTGCTGAACGGTGGTTCTGACCTAGTCCTTGGATAATACTTGCTGCAATGCTTGAAACACAGCATTAAACCCTCAGCATACTGAAACAATAAAATTGATAAATGCTGCTGTTGTAAGCAAAAAGATCCTCTAAAGGGGACACACCGAAAAGTCGAAGCTGATATCTCTCTGCGTATACGGAAGTATCGACCTGAGATCCCTCGGCCCTCGCATACCTAATTTATATACAGATATCATTTTAGTATACTCACTTGTAAGACTGATTATTGGGATTCTGGATACGGGAGTATATTCAAGAGGTGGGACACATGAATGAGTTTAAGTTCTTAAAACACCTAATTCGTATCCTGAATCAGTTGAAATTTGTATGAAAATTTAAGTGGACAAGTATATCGACAATCTAAGTGAATTGTTTAATTCTTAAAGTGAAATTAAGCTCAACGGTACTTGTGACTTGTCAAAAACTGATATGATCCTCTGACGCATACTCAAACAAAAATATTGTCTGTAAATATGTTTGTACATATTTCTTTACTGCTTTACGTTTTCAGAAAATACAAAAAGATTTTGATTTATGCTTTATTTTCGACAACCGATGTCTGAGTGCTGAGTTTCAAAATCTAAGTAAGCTGATCGTGTTTCTGAAAATAAAACAAGTTCATTAATTTGAAACTTGAATTTTTAAAATTCAAAATTCAAAAACAGTTTGTGATATCTCCAAGGTCATTAAGTTGGACTTGGATGATTAACTGTGGGGGAGTTGGATGTTTATATTGTTATAGAGCTAGTTTCCGATACGATTCGATGAAACTGCCAAATTCATGAGAAGTGATTTTGAGGAGATTGAATTGTCAGATTACGATATCTGGAAGATTAAAATGTTGTTACTTATAGATGTATGAGTGATTGCAGATAGTCCAGATTACGATCCCAAGAGCAGAGTCTAAGGGGGAGTCTGAAGACAAGCTTGAAGCAAAGAGAAGCTTGTAAATGGAAAGCTAGGTGTCGATCCCAAAGCACTTGATGAAAGGGGGAGCCTGAAGCTGATAAAGACTGAAGACTGAGAAGACTCGACACTTAAGACTCGTCAACATCTGAGGGGGAGTCTGTTAGTGCATTCATCTGTCAACTTCGTCTTAGATCGTGTCTCAGTTCGTTGCGAAGAATGTTCAAGAATGATGTCATGATGACATCACCAAAGCAACATCATCATGACATCATCACACAAGATGACAAAAGCATTTAAGGAAATGATATTGTAATTTCGCTTATAGGGTAGTTTAGGTGATTTCGCTCTTATGGTTCAAGGTGATTTCGCTTATATGATCACATGGTGATTTCGCTCATATGTCATGTCATTGGAGCGAAATCAGCCATACTATAAATACCCGAACATGTGATCTCATATGTAACTTGGAGCGAGACCTGTTCATATGCTAGGTAACCAAACTCTGTCAAATTCATTTCAGAAAGCATAAATAAAGCAGGATTTGAAAGGAACAGCTGTTGTTACGTTACGTATTCTGATTCCGCCTTTATACGTGATGATGAACTGCTTTAACTGATCGTTTAGGGTCACGACACGGTCCAACAATAAAGAGTGTCGCAAGCTTAAGATGCCTAACGTCTGTTGAACTACTGTTTCCTAATTATTTTTGATCCGTCTGTGGATAAAATTTCAACTATTGTGATACTTGATATTACAATTATATTCGGTTGAAATATATCTTTCATTTGCTTCCGCTGTGCATTTAAATATTGTGTTATTTGACTATTATGTTACCAACCACGTCACGATACTCCCCACCGGGCCCACCGGTGATACGTGGAAAGTCGGGGTGTGACATAAGGGTTTCCTGGGAATAATCTATAATTTACACAAATGTACATAGGTTAGTATTATAACCCTTTGAAATTATTAATGATACCCTCCCCGAGACGGCATTCCAACAACTGCGTCGGGCAGAACCACGACAGTTGTTACGGAACCCTAAATCAATCGGGAAGCGTATCTATTACGAAACTGGGGTTATAATACTTACAACGGAGCAGAACCTCGCTAATTAGGGGTATAATACCCGAGTATAATAACTCTAATTCAGCATTTTGAGATTGAGAATGAATTGTGAACGAAATTTGGTTGAACCCGATGGCCTTCTTATATAGTTGTTGAACCTGGGTCTCTCGCGGCCCGCGTAACATAAGCACAAAGCTTACGCGGCCCGCGTCAAAGCTGGGTCAACGCGTAGCTGGGCTGAGTCGACAACTAGCTTAGCCGGGTGTTGGGCCACATGGCCGCACCGGGCTACGCCACCTTTTTAGCCTCTCGCGGCCCGCGTAAGGGTTATGGAGTGCCTTACGCGGCCCGCCTCAACTTAACTTTTCTTGTTTTTCATTTATTTTCAATGCTATATTGTATTTCGGGCTCGGTTTTCACATACGGGGTGTATTTAAAAACATATAGGGGTATTCTAAATATATTAGAGGTGTCAGAAATATTTTGGAGGGTTGATATATCTTGGTACAACTCCTGGATTATTTAATAAAATATATAGTGCACTCACATTAAGTATAGTAACCCAATTTTATTTTATCCCTACGTCACGAGACAGAACCCAACGAATTTAGGCAGAGCCTTGACATACGTAACGGGGCCCTACGTCACTTGGACAGGGTATTAGTGATTAAGGGTTACAACACTCAAAATGGGGCAGGGCTTTATCATTATTATAATATATATATATATATATATATATTGAAAGGGTGTAGTAAGATTTCGAGAGAAGGAATGGCAGACTATCAATTGAAATGCAACATCTTATTTATACTATATGTGACTTGGAGCTCACAAAAATCTAGATTCCTTATGACCAATAATTACATCAAACCTATACACGTTGACATGAATTCTTAAATATTAGTGTTAATTATTAATTCATTAATTAAACTGCTTTACTTATTTGGCGCGTATAACTTCTAAAATATGATGTTTTATAAAGCAATGAATATGTCTTTAAAACGAGAATATTTTTATTTACATTTGGGTCTAAGTTTCATTAAAACAGAGTATGTTCAAATATAAAGTATTTTTATAATTTAATTATTAAACGGTTCCTAGGCTTGTTTAGGTACTTCATATTTTTAATAGTCAACTTACCCATGACCTATCCGTTTAATAACATAAGTTTTTATATATTTTATTTAAATAAAAAATTTGGGAATGTTACATCCTCCCCACCTAATTTTAAATCTCGTCCTCAAGATTCCCTGAAATATGGATTAATATTTAGTTAGTTTAGCTTCTAGGTATATTCTGGTCTTTATTTTGAATTTCACTTTACTTTGACCAGAACTATTCTTTATGAGATTCTTATTCTTGACTAAAATATGTTTTGTATTTTAACACAGCTTTTTAGTTACAGGTTTCCTAATGCGTTAATAATCGCAAAGGAAGTTCTTATACTTTTGATGGCATTCCAACTTAAAGAGTTCCTGTCGTTTATCTTGTCGTACGAATTTCGAGACGGATGATCAAATGAAATAATGTTTGATATCGAAATTATAGACGTATACTAGAGATTCCTAAATAAATCTAAAATTATCATTGACACACCTGTTCGTGATTTATTTCTAATTGTCAATCAATACGGTCCTTGGATTTCCTCATAGATATACATATCTATAAAATCATATATTTCACATACTGTAATATACACACCATTCATAAGGTCAATGTATTTAACAGATTCATATTTCTAAAAATAAATCAGATATCAGGTCATGGTACTATTTAGGGAATTTCATAACACATACCCCATCTTATCCGGTCTTGCTGGAGAGGTAACCCCATCTCACCCAGACAAGCTGGAGAGTCTACCGCACCATACCCAGTTTTGCCGGAGAGGTAACCACATCTTACCCGGACAAGCTGGAGAGTCTACCGCACCATGCCCGGTTTTACCGGAGAGGTAATTATCATAATATTTCTCATAAATAGACTTCTCTCAAATCAGGATTTTGAAAGTACATCGTTTATTATGGTTTGCATCAAGAAACAAGGAGATCAGTATTCTTATGATGGATCATATTCTAGAACCGAGTAGTACTAATAACCAAGAAATAACAGTGGCCAGTTGTTATCGCTTATTTATCATACAGGCACTGTTCTAGTCATCATCCTCACGGGATACCAATAACCATCACACTTTATCTATGCAAGTAATTGGCTTATCTCAAAGCTTTATACTAAGGCATTCTTCTTAGGTTCAAGTCTAAATACTGTCCTGGTTGTTACCAGTGAATATCAATATCCCAACTCTTTCAATTAAGCATAGATATTATTATGGTTGTGGTTTTCTTTTGGTTGGAGAATGAAGTTTTGACAAAAATATAACTGTCTCCATTGACACTATAGTTAGGCTCGATGTGATGAGTATACTTACAGCTAACTCTATTTATGCATATATAACTTTAGATTCCGTTGCAATGAATATTTTATTGAGACATGGTATTTTTAAAACATAGTAGGTTTCATGGTTTATAATGACTTCATGTTTTCATATGAATCACCAATGATATTTTCTCTTATGTTTATCTTACAGAAGATATTATATTGGGTATATGCATATATATGTATAAAATTTCAAATCTCTAGTTAATATTAAACTTACGGAATATATACACACATATATATATAATACTAAATTATTATATAAAAATAATACTATACATCCGATGGTACCAATCATCAAGCTTATTTCCATGACTTTATTTTATTCTTTTATAAAAGTGGTATATTGAAATAAACTTCTGTTTAAATTTATTGAATATAATATTTTGGAATTTAGGGATGGATAAATAAAAGATTTTAAAGAAATGAATTACTCAAAATATGAACTTTCTGGATTCATGGGAATAAATTTATTTTTAACTAGTGGGTTGAACCATAAAGTATCAAAACTTAACTATCAATTTATTGTATATTATATTATTTATTCAAAGAAGTACTTATGGTAAGTAATACAGAGTTTGACGTTTCTAAAATTGATTCTAAATATATTTGAGTAATATACATGTATTAGAATATGTATGTATATCTCATACAATAGTAATAGTAATTTTATTTAAAGATATTACAATATTAAAATTGTAATCTGATTTTTAAATAAAGTTATATAAAAGACAACTGCATTAAACACACATTTGGGTCAATTATATTTATGTGGGGTATCTATTTTAAATTTTAGTTTTGAAAATGAAACAAAACTAAAATTTTCAGGGAAATTTTAATGTGCCAGGTAAAATAAATAAATAAGTAAATAAATATAATACTTAAATTATTAATTTAAGTCTAGTAGGAAAAAGGGGTTTTCATTTGGTAACATCTTTTACTTTTAAAATTATTTATTCTCTTTTATATATACCGATTGTATAAACCATTAGACCCCTCTTTTCTTTACTTTTATAATATATTGTAAAATAAAATTTATTACTTCTTTTAAATATAATATTCTAAATGAAAGAGAATAAAAACATGATGATTATAAAAAAAATATTTTGAACATATACTTTTTTTTACATCCCTGTCGTTTGTCAAAAATCACTATTTCAGTCCAGTAGTTTAAAAATTGTGATTTCAAGTTCGAAAGTCTAAGCGGGTGTTTAGTCCGCTTGACTTATGACTCTACATAAGCACTTAAACTAAAAGTGACGAGCTAAACATGTTAAGACATGTTTAGTTTAATTAGAAAACAGGTTTTGATATTAAAACAAACGGTTTTGATACCCAAGAGTAGTTTGGTTACAAAATACGCATAAATACGTATTTTGGCCGAAACTACGACTCGTCACTACGCCTAGTCAACGTGGTAACTAAACCATTTATTTTGTGTATGTGAAGGAATATATCCTGTAAGATATATATAGTATGTATTAATATAAAAAAAATTCAATCATATTTAGGTGAATGAATGCCAGCTCTCTTGGACACGTGTAGTTTCAAAGAAAATTTATGGTGACTCACCTCAATTGTGATATACATGAATTGCAATTTCAATTATATATACATATACATAAATTCATAATTGTAAACTCATATGTATTAATAAAATAATTAGTAGATTTCTGTGTATATATTAGTGAAATGATAAGAGGCCGTTTACTTATTTGTATAATAATTTGAAATGTTCCCTGAAACAATTACTTTTTTTGAATGGTTATTTCACAATTTAAATACGGCGTAAGATTTTTGGAATGCATGAAACAGCTAACATTTGGGTACAATCATAAAATAGATTGATTAAGAACGGCGAACCTTGCGACTTATATATATATGTATTTATTACAGACTACAACTGGAATTCAAAATATACTAGTGATTATGCATCCGTAACTTATTTTAGTCTATCTAGGTTATAGGAGTATTAGGCTCAACATGCTTTTATATAAAGTTTATTCTATCTCCTGTCTTAACTAAGTTGTTATCTAATGGGTGAAGTTCCTTTAAAGTTTCTAGCTCATAGGTGGCACGGGTGCTGGTACTGGTTTGGCCGTTCGACTATTTAATATAAGTTAGCATTTACTGTTGTAGTGGCTAACATATGGAGATTTACCCATTGTTCATCTAATTCACCTTCCCATGGTAGGTTATTGCCTGTTTCCTGAGTTTGTGTATTTATTTCCTGATTAATTATCGCTCCCTTTGGTTGTGACTTCTTTATTTTCTCTCGAATTTTGTTAATAATCCAACTTCTTTTCTTAGTAGTAAATGGTTTCTTAGACTGTGCCTTACGAATAAATATTCCTTCTTCAGTATCTGCTGAATATCCGGAGGGGTTTGGTTGAAATGAGGTTCCCTTATCTTTTGGTGAACTATCTAATTGACGATAGATGTCCGAAATTCTTTGCTTACCCATACTGTAGACTAACAAATAGTCAAATAACATAAAACACATAATCACATAAGTTATTTCCTAACACAGAATTTAAAACTTAAGTGTCAGCAGAACACTTCTTTGGCTTGAACCAGTGGCTAGGCTCTGATACCACCTTCTGTCACAACCCCCGTCCCCTTATCTGTCCCGGGAACGGGCGGCCACGAACATTTGTTTGTGGTGGTATCAGTTATTAATTTGGCAGCGCAAATTTACATCAGGACCGTAGTTAGGAAATATTTTATCAGAGTAAAACTACCTTATTTGATATTAATAATCATATGGGTAAAACCCAAGTTTCTTATTACAACATAGGGTTAAACCCTCTTTTATTGAGTTTAAAACATCGTATTTTAGATAACTTTTATAGCCACAGTTTTCCAAGCCGTCAGTGCTCTCGAGCTGGCTTTTTACTACTTGGCTTTCACATTGTGTTACCTGAAACACGTGTTTAAAAACATTTGTCAGTGGGAAATACTGGTGAGTGAATCCCAGTTTAATCAAGAAACATTTTATCAATTAAAACAGTATTGAGAGTGATCACATTGTTTATTTCTACACAATTACTCATTCAGTACTGTCAATCCTGACTTGTGGGTCATATTACACATTGGCTAACTCATTGTCCAATGGTAACGTATTGTCATCCCCGACTTACTACTTGCAGTAGTAAATTTTGTATACAAAACCCCAACATACCGGCAGTAATTGAAGAACTACAAAGACTCAATCACCGCTTAATCACATTGTAAAACAATTAAGGTTTTGTAAAGCGTTACAAAAAGGTTAACAAAAAGAGGATAAACTCACATTGCTATCTTAGACTTCGCGTAAGGGTTTCCTGGGAATAATCTATAATTTACACAAATGTACATAGGTTAGTATTATAACCCTTTGAAATTATTAATGATACCCTCCCCGAGGTGGCATTCCAACAACTACGTCGGGCAGAACCACGACACTTGTTACGGAACCCTAAATCAATCGGGCAGCATATCTATTACGAAACTGGGGTTATAATACTTACAACGGAGCAGAACCTCGCTAATTAGGGGTATAATACCCGAGTATAATAACTCCAATTCAGAATTTTGAGATTGAGAATGAATTGTGAACGAAATTTGGTTGAACCCGATGGCCTTCTTATATAGTTGTTGAACCTGGGTCTCTCGCGGCCCGCGTAACATAAGCACAAAGCTTACGCGGCCCGCGTCAAAGCTGGGCCAACGCGTAGCTGGGCTGAGTCGACAACTAGCTTAGCCGGGTGTTGGGCCACGTGGCCGCACCGGGCTGCGCCACCTTTTTAGCCTCTCGCGGCCCGCGTAAGGGTTATGGGGTACCTTACGCGGCCCGCCTCAACTTAACTTTTCTTGTTTTTCATTTATAATCAATGCTATATTGTATTTCGGGCTCGGTTTTCATATATGGGGTGTATTTAAAAACATATAGGGGTATTCTAAATATATTGGGGGTGTCAGAAATATTTTGGAGGGTTGATATATCTTGGTACAACTCTTGGATTATTTAATAAAATATATAATGCACTCACATTAAGTATAGTAACCCAATTTCATTTTATCCCTACGTCACGAGACAGAACCCCAACGAATTTTGGCAGAGCCTTGACATACTTTACGGGGCCCTACGTCACTTGGACAGGGTATTAGTGATTAAGGGTTACAACACTCAAAACGGGGCAGGGCTTTATCATTATAATAATAATAATAATAATAATGTATATTGAAAGGGTGTAGTAAGATTTCGAGAGAAGGAATGGCAGACTATCAATTGAAATACAACATCTTATTTATACTATATGTGACTTGGAGCTCACGAAAATCTAGATTCCTTATGACCAATAATTACATCATACCTATACACGTTGACATGAATTCTTAAATATTAGTGTTAATTATTAATTCATTAATTAAATTGCTTTACTTATTTGGCGCGTATAACTTCTAAAATATGATGTTTTATAAAGCAATGAATATGTCTTTAAAACGAGAATATTTTTATCTACATTTGGGTCTAAGTTTCATTAAAACGGAGTATGTTCAAATATAAAGTATTTTTATAATTTAATTATTAAACGGTTCCTAGGCTTGTTTAGGTACTTCATATTTTTAATAGTCAACTTACCCATGACCTATCCGTTTAATAACATAAGTTTTTATATATTTTATTTAAATAAAAATTTTGGGAATGTTACACATGACCTTGTCTTCCTCGGCACATTTACTTATTTTAATTACTGCTTCGGTTTTCTCTAACCAACGCAGTGCAGCAGTCGCCCCCTCATTGCCTGCAAATTCGATTGGTTTACAGGCAAGAAATTCCTTATAAGTGCAACCAGGCGTTGCAGCTTTCATTTTCTTAAGGAATGGGGCTTGTATCCCATCATTATCGTTATTATTATTGTTACCGCCTCCATTTACACTATTACTGAAATTGTCTCCGTGAGTACGTTTGCTGGGAATAATTGGTTGAGGTTCAACTGGATTTCGGGCAGCAGCAAGGATTGCTGGAATAACATTGACTATTCCTTAAGCAACAATATTTTCGATATCCTGCCTATTAAGAAATTGATCTCCATTGTTTTACTCCGATTGGTTAACCTCGTTAACTGGTTCATTACTAGCGTGTTCCATCTGGTAATTAATATATATATATATATATAAGTGATTAGCATAAAATAAATAACAACTAAACACAATAAAACAATCGCGCATAATCACGTTGACACGTATAGCCAAAATTGTCGACTTTGCGACGTTGATATTTTTATATATATTAGTATGCATCATTACACACTCGTTATATTACAAAAGTTTTATTTTAAGTTATTTTATATAGTTATATTTTTATTATTATGATTATTATTATTATTATTAAACAAGTAACCACGCAACCACATACGATCCCTGTCAGCTGGTATTTCAGAAACGACGTTCCCTCTCGTCGTATTTCCATGATATCCTCTCCCCCACTTCCCGGATTCTATTTCCTGCATCTACCAGCTCCTCGCCATAGTGGCGGAGTTCAGCCAAATTTTTTGTGCTCATAGGTGGGTTTGGTGCAGGCTCAGGGTCAAACTGAGGGAAAAAGGTGTGAGGGTTATTCAAGAGATTCTGAAATTGCCAATCACTTGTCCACCATTCCTCCAGCTCTCCGGGTAGAAGTTGGTGGCTGACAATGGGATCTGGGATAGCAGGTACAAGATTGACTGGAAGTTGTGATTTAATTGGGTAATTGAAGAGGTCTTCATTGGCAGGTCTAATGAGGTCACAATTTTCCAGTTTACGATCAAGCTCCTCCCAGGGTGGCATTTCCTGGGCATTTCCTGGGCTTGTCCTGAACTTTCCCCGATTTCCTTTCCCTTGCCTTTGTCTTTTGGTTCCTCAGTCTTTTTAATCCTCTGGGCAGCTGGCTTCTTTCTTCGTGCGCATCTCCAGCCTATGATTCTCCTTCTTTTCTTCATCTTGGGTTTCTCCTGGGCTTGAGCCTGGAACTCCATGGGTTCTTCAGTGTCGGCCAGATAATCGGAAAAGTCTCTGGAAACTTCCATACCAGCAGAATGGAGATTAAGATTCTGAAGAGCTTCAGATAAGTCATTCATGTTGTTTAGCAAATATAGAGAAACATAAAATTGCAAGTTAAATTTTCATAAAATCACAGAGTGGCAATTTGAGAAATTAAGTATTTCTAAATACTTAATTGGCTTAAATCAGTGGCTCTGAAACCACCTTTTTCTGTCACGGCCCCCGTCCCAATGTTACCCGGTCCAGGAGCCACGGGACAGAAACCCGTGGTATTTATTATTTGAGTTGACAGTGGAAGTTTACCAGGATCTTTTAAAACTTTAATATGCCCAATTATTTTATTTCATAAATTGGGACAAACCCCGTAATGTACAATAGAGGAATTTCACGAGGAAATTCCCTGTTTTACAAAACATGTTTATTTATTTTACTGAGCCACCACTTCAAGCTTTATTAGTGCTCCATAGCACTTTTCCTTGATTCACAGTATGTCACCTGAAACATGTTTAAAAATATTTTATCAGCGGGGAAATACTGGTGAGTCACTCAATTTTGATAAAATGACTCTTAGTTATGAATTACAGCATAAGAGCGATTACAATGGCTACTATCTTATTTTTATCTGGCACCGTGTCACACCCTGGTGACGATGGTCATACCACTATTGGGTCCTTTTACCCAAGTAGTGATGATTATCACTGTTAGGTTGATGAACCTAACCGTGAGAAATTAGTAATGTGCACAATACACCACTTGCCAGTGATTCAAGAAAACCAAGACTTAATCCCTGTAACTATAACTTTTGAAAATAATTTGAGTATTGTAAAACATTGTTGATAAAAAGAGAATGGCTCACATTGCAAGTTTAGATGAGCAGAGTTTAGCCTACTGATAAGCCTGATAACCTAATTTAATAACAATGCATACGGAACTAGGTCAGTAACTTAATACAACATTTACGATAAGCTCACGAAATCAAAACCCTCACGACGAATAACAAAGTATAGCCCGAGTTCGGGCAGCACTTAAACATCCATCGGATCGGTTTCAATCAATCGGACATTGTATCGTAGCAGTGATCGAGTTATTACCCTTGATCGTAGCAGCGTTTTGCTATTGTGAAAGTGATTTTCGCACAGAAATATGTGATTTTTGATAAATTTCTCGCACACAACTGAACTGCTCATGGCCAACCCATTTATAGCTGGTTTTTGGGTTTTACGCGGCCCGCGTAAACCCTCTCTTGACTCTTACGCGGCCCGCGAGGGCCACCTAGTCTACAACTACGGCTAGCGTGTCACAGGTAGGTCCGCCACGTGTGCGACACGTGGCCCGGAACGCTTATCCGGTCAACTTTAAGTTGACACGGCCCGCGTAAATGTAACCTTATGGGTTACGCGGCCCGCGTGAAAACCAAATCCCTAAATTTCTTGGTTTTTCATGTGTATTAGGGTTTCAGGGGTCCGGGTTTTCACTTACGGGTCGATTTGGGGCATTTTTGTAGGTCCTTACAGATGCCACGGCCCGCATAAATGGCTCGGGTGTACGGGTGTGCGACTAAACTCCCGGTGTGTGACCAGTCTCACTTGTGCGATTGACCAAAATTTATGGAAAACAGTTACACATTCTAATTTGCAAACCAATTCCAACAATTTCCATATTCCATTAATTCATATGAACCCTAGATCTATTATTTGAACATTCAACACATATCAATATCCAAGGCAATAATGAGCATGTTATTCAATGATTTCTATATATTTCTTAATCATCAACCCAGGTGTTAGTACTACTGCCATTATTTGGATCGATTTTATGGGTTCATCCACACCTAAATGTTGTAGGATTTCATAATTATCCTATCATTGAATCTTGTCAAAACTCTATCATGCATCCCTAACAATCAACATCATTTGTTTGATTAAATCAAACAACAACTAATGTTTTAATCATCCAATAATCCTATTCGACAGTTTACACATAAAACAAAGATAGATGTTAAGGATCAAGCAATAATGAATTCACTAACCGAGAGATGGTGAGGTTGTTTGCTAGGAGTTCTATCGAGAGGGTGGTGCTTCGAAGAGAGGTTGCTGTCGTCGCCCACTTGAGAGAGACTAGGGTTTACAATTGTTTTTGAAAGAAAAGAATGATATGCATCTTCCATGCATATATGCGTGCCAAAGGGGAAGTGGGTTTGGGCTCGGTTTGGGTTTTAAAGCTTTGGGCTCCAAGAAGCCCACGTGGTTTGTGCGACAGATAAGAAGATGTGCGATCCGGGACTATGTGCGACTAATCATATAATCTAACACATACAAACTCACAAGTTCACTAATATTCCAATATAACCAAACAACTTATTCAAATAATTCGTTCACTCAACATGTACACAACAAAAATCAAAGGAACTAATACATAGAGCGATCTTGGAAATATGGGTTGTCACATCACGTCTCTGGGAGACTTTCCAATCCGCTCTCGGTACTAATCTTAATCTCAGTACCGCATTCCATCCCCAGACCGACGGTCAGACTGAGCGCACGATCCGCACCCTTGAAGACATGCTTTGCATATGCATTATAGATTTTGGTGGTAATTGGGATTCGCATTTACCTTTGGTCGAATTCCCGTACAACAACAGTTATCACGCTAGTATTCAAATGGCACCCTTTGAGGCATTATATGGAAGAAAATGTCGATCGCCTATTGTATGGAACGAGATCGGAGACGCCCAGATCACCGGTCCTGAGTTATCACAAGAAACGACTGACAAGATCCTCCAAATACGAGACAATCTCTTGAAAGCCCGGAGTCGTCAAAAGAGTTACGCCGATAAACGCCGCAAGCCCCTTGAGTTTGAAGCTGGTGATCACGTACTCCTAAAGGTTTCACCAAGGAAGGGGGTGATCCGATTCGGCAAGAAAGGAAAGCTAGCGCCATGATACGTGGGTCCCTTTAAGATTCTGGAAAGAATTGGCAAAGTGGCCTACCGACTTGAATTACCGGAGGAACTCAGCAAAGTACATCCAACTTTCCACATCTCGAATCTCAAGAAGTGCCTAGCCGAAGAAAATCTTCATGTTCCTTTTAAAAGATTTGCAAGTGAACAAGACCCTACTCTTTGTGGAAAAGCCAGTAGAAATCATGGATCGGGAGACCAAAAAACTTCAATGCTCTCGCATTCCTATAGTGAAGGTTCGCTGGGAAGGCAAACGCGGTGCCGAGTTCACTTGGGAACTCGAAAGTGATATGAAAGCTAAATATCCACAACTCTTTGTTACGCTTGCGCCTTAATTTCGGGATGAAATTCCCTAAAGTAGGGGAAGCTGTAACAACCCGACTCTTCGGGTCATTACTTACCGATATCATTTCTTTTGTAATCGCTTGTACTCTGAGATTCGATGCTAATTAACCCTTTGCGTTAATATATGAATTAATTTAAATTATGTTTTTCAAACGCATGATTACAACGCTTATTCTAAACGCAGTTATCGCATTTAAACACTATTTATAATGCATGTTACTTGGACACATTTTAACGCAATTTACATCGCATGTTTAGACTAAACGCTGTCACAACGCTATCGCAACGCAAACACAACACAGACTCGAAACGCAGATTTACTTATGTTATGTGTGTTATTTGTGTGACTGGTTGTTTATTTTTTATGTGGTCAACGCTTACACGCTCACTCGTAAATCGATTAAACGCAACGCAATGCTTAACAAACGAAACAAAGTTGGGAAACCAACAAAACGCAACTCAGCCGATCAAATGGACTTCCGTCCGGATGAACATCCGCTCGGATGGCCATCCGACCGAATGGCCATTCGACCGGGTAAGCCATCCGACCGAACACCACAACGCGCACCGCCTTAACCCTCTCTCACTCGCCTATAAATACTACCCGTACACCACCTTTCACTGATTTGACATCTCCATCCGACCACACACACTCAATTCTCTCTCAGTTAGTTTTACTCTCGATTCAGTCAGTTTTACTCTCGATTCAAGGCCATTTCGTAAGTATTTCTCCTCAAATCTTGTACAATCATCATCACTAAACACTTCTACATCATCTTCTCCATCAAACTCACACACAAACACTAACTTTTCTCTGAAATCACTGATTTGGACCTCTTGAAGGTGCTCTTCACTCGTTTTGCTTATGCAACCTGTTGTGGAGCACCAACTCATCAAGATTGGCTCAGATCTAAGAGATTTCCACAACCTTTTAACTAAGTTTTGCAAGATTTCACACTTTTTCATTTGTTTTCAAACTTTTCTTCAACTTATTTACTCAAAACCGATGAAACCGGGACTCATTCAGACTCTCTACTCATTTCCTAGTGGAGAGCCGGCTTGAAAACGGATTTCCACCGGAGAGATGACCGATTAACGGGTCGAACACGAAATTCATTCAAGCACAGCGAGTCTGATCGAATGGGCTGAGACCATTAGACCGAATGAGCTGAGCTCGTTGTGTTTCCGTTGTTTGACACGTCATCACGCCGTCTCCGTTAAACTTCAAACTTTTTACTTAAAGAATTTTACAAATTTTCAAAAAAAAAAAACAGATCGCCCACTCGAGTGGCCATCCGATCGGATGACCATCCGATTGAATGACCAATCGACCAGGTGACCTGTCCCTTATACTAATCCTTGTTCAAAACGGTTTGATAAAACTTCGAATTTTAACAATTTTACAAACACCCACACACTCACTCGAATGGCCATCCATTCGAATGGCCATCCGCTCGGATGGCCAACCGTCCGGATGACCATCCGTTTGGATGGGTTATACCCATTCGCTCGAATCACCATTCGATCGCTTACTCATCCGACATTCTGTTCAACACTTACGCTACTGTTCTATGCTCCGGCTAACTCAACGCCCTCCCTTCAATCCAATCAAGTTTGTGTTTACTTGATAAACACACTCTGTGAGTATACTCAAACCCATTTTCATTTAATGCACTTTTGGGTGTTACATACGTTCTATATCAAAACACAACACGCAACGCAAACACTTTATAACGCTAACCGCTCCCGCATGCTATACGTGATCTATGAATGCTTGTACTATGCTTATACAGTGTTACACTATACCGCCTCTAGCAACAATTACTATAGTTTGGACTCAGCACCTGTCATGGACAGTGGTTGCTAGGGATCACAACTCTTTACTTCACGTGTTCGCTGAACATGTGTCGCGCATACTCCAAAACGCAGTCTCATGGTTAAGTTGTAGACATTGTTTGATAGTTATATGCTTCGCCCATTACGTGTTACATGCTGGTTATGCGTAAACGCTTTTACTACTATATGCTACTCAAACTTGTGTTCTCACCTTTACATTTTATGTATTAACTTTATTTTAAAGTATGTGACAGGTTGATAGGATGCTATGCTGTGATGAATCAAGTAGGAAGTCTAGAAACCCGCTAAATAAAATCTAAGTTGTCGAAATAGTATTTGTTTATGAGACTCGCTATCTGTAATGACTGTTATTGCTTTATATGTTAGTAGTATGGGATATTAACGTTAAATATATTGTCATTTAGTAGTTGTTATGGATTCTCTTGAACAACCTGTTTCGCTCAGTGCCACGCCCCAATGATTCCGCCATCGGTTGGGGTGTGACATACTGGATAGAGATATGGAAAGAAGTCTATAATCACACCATAGAGCCAATCAATGGTATGGATTTATGGAGCCTAAAAGTTAATGCCCAACCACTTTAACAACCCCCAAGTATCACAAGCCTGCTGGGAGACCCAAAAAGAAAGGAAAGAAATCTGCTGTGGAGTTGGAGGAGGTAAACCATGTAATTGAAAAAAGTGGAAAAATGGCCAAAAAGGGTATACATTGACTTGTCTTACCTGTAAGCAAAAAGGTCATAACAGAAGGACCTGCACTAAAAGTAAGGGTGGGGAGGCTGCTGGTGCTGATGGACAGGATGCTGGGGTTGCTAGACAGGATGGTGGGGAGGCTGGTGGTGCTGCTGGACATGATGGGGTGGCTGCTGGTGCTACTGGACATGATGGTGGGGAGGATGGTGGTAACGTTTAGGCTGTTTTTGTATGGTATTTGGTGTTTAGGGACTTTTGTTGGATATTAAGTCATTTGGACAAGATGGTAGGGTCTTTTGTTGGACATTAAGTCTTTTGTTGGATATTAAGTCTTTTGTTGGTATTTGAGCTGTTTTGTATGGTATTTGTTGTTTAGGGTCTTTTGTTTAGGTTATTCAGTTGTATTAGTATGGTATTTGGACAAGTTTGCTATGGTTTGTAATGGAACAAGATTGTTATGGTTTATTATTGTCTTTTGGTATGCATCATGGATTATTATTGTCTTTTTTGTATGCATCCAGGTTATCAGCTGTATTGGTATGGTAAATGGCAAATTTGTGCCTATAAGTTTGACACATTTGCATATCAAATGGTGTCATAAGTGATCAAACCAATGTGCATATAACTTCGACACATTTGCATATCAAATGTGCCTAAACTGATGTGCAAATGGTGTCAACACTTTGACCAATTTTCAAAACAAACAAGGTACTGCATTTCAACAATAATCTACACAAATAGTGCATTTCATTACATTAACAAACACAGTTGCATAACAATACTTGAAGACACTGCATTACACACATGCTTGATACATATGATACTAGATTACATCAATTTACTTACAAAGGAAGTACAACACTACAAACAACAAAGCCACCACTAAAATCATCTTCAAAGTTGTGTTTTCTGATTTGAATCGTTGAGCAACTTCTTGCAATTTCCTGAGTTCAGCAGCCGAATCACTTTGATTTTCCTTGGACTTTATGGTTAGTGCTGGCACGTACAAAGGGGGCTCAGCCCAACAGACGAACCCACAACTTTTTCCTGGCCAATTGAAACAATGAAACCGGTGACCTGGATTTTGTGAGGTCCTCGAGGTACGAATCTTGGTTTCAAACCCACAAATGCAGTATACCATGATGAATTCCAAGTGAAGATCGAAATTTGATCAAAACCCTCTAAAATTAGGGTTCCATTTGAACAAGGGATGGATGATGTACGACTCTTGTGTGAAAATTGGGTTTCTAGGGTTTAGGGTGAAAGTGGAAAACTCATGTGTTTATATACCGGAGTAAAAGAATGGATCAAAATTGCAAGTGAAAACATTTATAAAGATAATCCCCAAAATACCCCTGGTTCAAAATGGGGTTTTTGGATGGAGTTGGGCAATGTGATCAAAATGGCAACAAATGGGAAAAGTCAGGGAGCCAGAGGGGAAAAAAACTATTTGGACAAAAATGACAAATTTGGACAAACCTCAGGGACTAAAATGGTAATTTACTCTTTGTTATTTACCATTGTTAAAATAAAATTTTAATTGACCGTTATTTTGTTTCTATTCCTCTAAAATTAAGAGTTGTGATTTTTATTTTTCTCTTTTGCCTTTTATAATCACACATATCTAAAATTATAAATATGAAAACAAGTTTTACTAATGTAAGCCATGTAATAGACGAGATTCTAATGTAGTTTTTTTTAATAGCTAAATTAAACCTTACCCACCTTTGGTGGGATTTAAACCCAAGATCACCAAGAGACTCTATCACTAGGTTATAGCCTAAGTGATGAAATTCTGACCTAGTTACTGAATATATAAATCAAAATGTTCCACTCATCTATACATGAGATGAGAGTATAACATAATAAAAAATAAATTGTATTTTTTTAACAACAACAGGATTATATAAAAATAAAAACGCCAGCGAAAGGCTGGTTTCAAAGGAAAAAATAGACAGAAAAAAGGCCATACAACCCTACAAGAAGCCAACAAAACTAACACTGTTAAGGGGATCTGCAGACCAATCCTCCCAACAACTGCCTACACCCTTAGCTCTATTTTTCATCCAGCCATACAAAGTGGACACAATCTCTTCCTTAATAGAGACTGACGAACGAAACGTGGCTGTAGGGATTCAGGGTGTTAAACATTTTGATTTTGGACTCAAGTGGTTAAAACCTCTAAAACACAGGGACTCAGAAAGTAATTTACCCTAATAATTAATTAAAAAGGGCCTTGAAAATAACAACAAAAAATTGTCAAGGTCATATAAGACCATGTGTAGTGGTACACATGAATAATGCCCCCACCCATGGGCGTTATGCGACACGTGTCATCCCAATCAACAAAGGGACATTATGAGACGTTTTTCATATATGGATGTAGTGGAATAATGCCCAATAATGCCCCACCAATTATTACCTAATTATTATCTTTTAAAAAAATAAAACAACAAATAATACAAAAAATAATACTTGGAAGCTTATGATTGGTCAAACAGTAATGGAGAAACATTGTACCAGCGTTCTTTACACAACGCCTCCCCCCATTTTTTGAAAACAATGCCCAAAAATTTTTAAGACATGGATTTCAAAGGAAACGCCCAAAAATTGGGCCATGAAAACCTACAAGGCTACACGTTTAATATCCCCTCTATTAATTTATATGGATTTTCTAATGGCACACCCCCTGTCTATCCGCACACTTTTTCAATTCAATACGTATCGTATAGGCCTATACGATGCGCATTGTAATAAAGTAAAAAACATGGCAGGCTGACAGGTGCAGGTTATGTCTGGCGGCGGGCTTGATACGCATCGTATAGGCCTATACGATGCATATCAAGGCACTGATTTTTTTAAGTTTATTTTTTGTTGTGTTGTGTCGAACGCTAACCTGAGAAACGGAAGGGATTTCGAGCAGTTGGAAACAGGGATTGTAGGAAACAGGTGTGATTATCAAATGACAACTTGAGGGGTCTAGTCCTAGCTAGTTTCTCACATGTGATACGCATCTAATATGACACATGATAAAAGCGCTTCTTTAGACAATCTGGGATTATGTTCCCCAAATTGGGAACCACATATTCGTGTGTAAAAGCTTGGAAAGATGACCGAATAGAGATCTGTATACACCCTTGGTTTCTCGAAATCCCTTTGGTTTCGCGTCAAGATCTTTATCTATCATGTCATCGACAATAGGGCCCACGGATCTTATGCCCACCTGAGACCGACCTCTGGATCACACATGATAAAAGCGCTTCTTTAGACAATCTGGGATAATGTTCCATTTTATGACACATGACACGACATGCTTACCTTCATCACATCTTCCATGGAGTCACAGATCCGACAATAGGGCCCACGGATCTTATGCCCACCCGAGACCGACCTCTGGATCACACATGATAAAAGCGCTTCTTTAGACAATCTGGGATTATGTTCTGTTTTATGACATTTGACACGACACGCTTACCTTAATCACATCTTCCATGGAGTCACAGATCCGACAATAGGGCCCACGTATCTTTCTTCAAGAATTACGTCTGATGTCCAAGTTTGATCACATTTGACTTCATCTGCGGCAGTCCAATGACTTTCTTGGATTAATAATCCGTTCAGTTTCGAGAAACGAAAGGGATTTCGAGTAGTTGGTTCAATAATCTGTTCAATATCAGCGTTGGTTATCACCCTGTGTGAGCATTGGAAGCCCGACAAACAGTCTTGCAATTACACACAAGAGTATGTTGTTCCAAGATCAATTCAATAGATTCCGTCCGGTTTCAAAGCCGGTTGAGGATTACGAGTGTTCTAGACTCGTTCAAAGCATGCTTGTTTTTGTGCGATTTTTACAGAAATAATGATGCATTCCACGGTAAACGATGCAACTGATGAAACCGAATAGAGATCTTAATAACAAACTGCGGAGAACTTATTTGCACAGTGGGAGAAAAGACAAGCACCCCTGTGTGAGCATTAGAAGCCGACAAACAGCCTTTCAATTACATCTTCAATCAAGACCGCATTATTAATTATAATGAAGCAATGAAGATTGAATGTGCAAACCGCAACCGTTTTGTACTACGGAAACGGTGGCTATGGGAAATACAAACCCGACACGAACCACAATGGACTCAGACTCATACTACTCTAATATGACACATGATAAAAGCGCTTCTTTAGACAATTTGGGATTATGTTCCGTTTTATGACACATGATACGGCAAGCTTACCTTAATCACATCTTACAGTCGTGAGGTGGTCAAACCTTTCTAAAAGTAGAAAAAAAATAAAACAATTAACAGGACATTGTTAAAAGGGAGAATCTATTTGAACACCTGATCGAAAGAAACTTCTTCGAGCTAATGAAACCGAAGCTGTTATTTATGTTGTTCAGTACTTCCGAGATGATTCAAGTGAGTCCTATGAAGCAAGTGTCTGTCTATTCAATTGAGAGGAATCGTTACATGCATCATTCCACGGTCGACGATGCAACTGATGAAACCGAAGCTATTATTTCTGTTGTTTAGTACTTCCGAGATGATTCAAGTGAGTCCTATGAAGCAAGTGTCTGTCTATTCAATTGAAAACTGTTAGTCGCGTATTTTAACGTATTTTTGCGTATTTTGACGTATTCTAACATATTGTTGCGTATTTAATAGTATTTTTTGACATATTTGAACGTATTCTAACGTATTTTAGCTTATTTTAACCTATTTTAGGGTATTTTTACGTATTTCGCAGTATTTTTAACGTATTTTAGCGTATTTTAACGTTTTTTAATGTTTTTTTTATCGTATTTTAACGTATTCAGATCTCTATTCGGTCATCTTTCCAAACTGCAACACACGATAAGTTTAAACTTTATAATGTGTGATATGACCAATAAATGATTGGAGGTGATTTATACTTTTAATAAGTTGTCACAGTTGTCAAATTCGTTGTGTGCATTCATAGTTTAGACAACAATCTGAACGGATTGTTGGACTTCTTGTTCCAAATGGACGCCTCAATTAGTCTTTTTTACTCTTTTCGTCGATTTCAACAAATCTTTTCAATCAGATATTATTTATTGAAACATAACTAAAGCAGTCGGAAAAAACTGAAACAATCAGATATTTATCTATCTGTGTGTGTCACATCCATCCTGTTGTAGCAAAGAATGCATACACAAATAGTTCTAGTGGATGAAGCAAAGAAACCACCTTTTTAATTTTAATGAAGCAATGAAGATTGAATGTGCAAACCGTAACCGTTGTGTATTTGCATGCTGATCTGGAATTGGAGAACCGTTGTGTATTTGCTTGCTGATCTGGAATTGGAGGACCGTTGTGTATCTGAATCAGGTTCTCAAACAAACACTACTTATTCATGTGACAGTCAACAAGCGTATCGTCGTTGTGGAGAACAACCTCGTTTAATAGTAAGATAAGAAGGATGAGATATCGGCAGTTAGCTCGAAGAAGTTTCTCTCGATCATTCAACACGTATAATCCAGAGGTCGGTCTCGAGTGGGCATAAGATCCGTGGGCCCTATTGTAGGATCTGTGACTCCATGGAAGATCTGAATATCCCCTTGGTAGTTGTTACCATACGTCACATGATAAAAGCGCTTCTTTAGACAATCTAGGATTATGTTCCGTTCCGGTTTTACCTCATGAAAATGAAAGAAACAAACCAACAAAATCCAAATACTGAAAAACCAACATTCCTTCAACCATTCTAAACCCTAGCTGGAAACAAACCAACAAAATCCGAATACTGAAAAACATCAGCAACCATTTTTCCTTTCCCTTCAATTTCGAGAACATTCTCCCTAACATGATAAAAGCACTTATTTTGCTAGTGGGTTTTATAAGTCAAATTTAACTTTCAGATTCAGGAAGACATGTCAGGTTCTGTACCCATCTCCGCGTTTATTATAGTCATACGACACATCGATATTGTTTAATTTTACAAATTTGTTTCTTATTGGCCATTATTCGACCGAATATTTGGGTACTTCTTCTAATGGCGCCTCATTAGCGCTGTTAACTACCAAAAGAATTGATGTGTTAAAAATGCAACATATAAATTTCATCAAATGAGGCATAAAACTAACCCTTTTTTAGTACTAATGTTGGAAAAAGTGTGCTTTTGTCTTCCTTTTGTATTTTCAGGATTAAATGAGCTCAAATTAACAAAAGAAGCAAAAAGACATCAAAATCTAACATAAATACAAGAAAAGGAACAAGACGTGACATGCCCGACCCCACGACAGCATCTTCCCAAGCAAAACAAGAGATCAGAAGACTGAACACGCCCCGTGCTCAGCCAGCACGGGGGCGTGCCCAAGTGTCAGCAGAAAAGACAAAGTGGTAGAAGCTTCTATTGCCCACCACGGGGCCGTGCTCAGCGGACACGGGGCCGTGGTCAACTATAAGATTCGCACAATCCAGCAAATCTGCATAGTACAAAGATTCTTCTGCACCACGGGGTCGTGCTCAGCGGACACGGGGGCGTGGTCAACTAAAAAGACAAAACTGCATTAAATGAAGAAAGAGAATGATGTGGACACGGGGCCGAGCCCACTAGACACGGGGCCATGCCCGAGCTTCTGTTCAGCCTATAAATAGAAGTGCTTGGCTCCAGCTCAAACCATCCCTTGGCACACCACCTCTCTCACACTTCACCCACCACCCACCACCACCATAACACCATCATCCACCACCATCATCCATTGTCCATCGTAGAGTGTGTGAGTCGTCTCGGGATCCAAGATTGATCGTAAGAGTTCTTGACAATCAAGGCCATGTTTGCCTAAGTCTCTTACATCACTTGGTGAAGACAAAGTGTCTAGTGTAATACTTTTTATTTCTAATCTTTTCGCACTTTTTATTTGGTTTCGTATTAATGACTTTAATAACTAGTTGCTTATGTTGAAGATGATCTTTCTTTATCGTTTGTCCGTGGTGTCTTGAAATTATTTTACTGTCTATATAAAATAAAAGATTTTCACCATTCATATCTCCACGGTCTATATGGAGGTATGTTGGCTACCTGGTCGGGGGTTAAGGGAACGGTTTGGTAAAGGTCTTGCCATTGTTCAGCGTTTAGAGGTCCTGCAATGGACCTGGGTCAAATTTAGTAGGACCTCCTTCAATACTTAGCGGTATTGGATGGCGGGGGTCTAAAATCTTTGATCCCCTCATAAGTTAACTACTATTAATACTATAACCCGACTATTTAGGACTGTATCCCTGCTGACTCAGACTACTTAGTCGAGGGTAACGTCACCTCCAAAAGAGGGGCCTACCATAATTTGCATTAATAACTTAATTAATTATCTTCCAATAATCCACCCTTTTAGGATTGTATCCTTGCTGACTCAAACTACTGGGGTGAGGGTAACGTCACCTTCAAAAGAGGGGCCTACTACAATAACTAAGATAATCTCTTAAAATAGTGCAAAAGTGCGGAAATAATCAAAGGTTACACTAGATACGAGTCGGAACCAAGTGATTCATCTTGTCTATCTGTTTTTCTTTTTATTTTTATTTTCAGCATTTTAGTTAATTTTTATTTTTCTTAGTTTAAAACATTTTTCTAAACTTCTTTTTTATTTGATTAGACGTTGAGGATAAACCGGTACTAAAAGCTCTTGTGTCCTTGGACGACCTCGGTATCTTACCAACACTATACTACGCTCACGATGGGTGCACTTGCCCATATGTGTGTCTAGTGTTAGCAAATATCGTGTTTTATAAATTTAAAACTTGACTAAAAAGTGTTAAAGGGGCTTAAAATATACACCTAATATATATAACACTTCACACGCATCAAGTTTTTGGCGTCGTTGCCGGGGACACAAGGATTTTAAGAAAGTTAGGAATCAACGGCCTAATCGTTTTTCTTGTTTTTCATTTTTTTTTAGGATTTTTTTTTAGTTTTTCTGTTTCTGCAGAGCTCAGCACGGGCCATGCCTGGTCGGACACGGGCCGTGCCCAGCATCATCACTGGCAGTTTTTATTTTCTGAGTTACAGAGAGCTGAACACGGGGCCGTGTCGGTGCAACATGGGGCCGTGTCAAACTCCCAGTAACAGGGATCCAGAAAACAATCACTGTATCTCTGACCACGGGCCGTGTTCACCGAGCACGGGGCCGTGGTGAACATTCTGACCAACGTTCTTTTCTGTTTTTATTGCAGGACTTGGAACCCATGCGCCACATTTGAACCTCCTACGTAGTGCATGAGCTCCAGTTCTAGTAGAGACATAAAAGAACCTCTAGAAGAACCCGAACGCTTTCTCAGAAAAAGACTTAAAGCTAAAAATCAAGAGAAAGTTTCGGGGCACCCACTTCCAATGGCGGACCAACGTACCCTCATGGATTACCTACGGCCCACCGTAGGCAATCTCGGCGCCGCTATCAATGCACCGAATGTCGAAGCCAACAACTTCGAACTTCGGCCGCATTTGATACAAATGCTCCAAAACTCCGCAACCTTCCATGGGCTTGCGGACGAGGATCCCCATCTACATATTACTAATTTCTTGGAAATATGTGATACTTTTCGGATCAATGGAGCATCAAACGACGCCATTCGCCTTAGGATGTTTCCATTTTCACTAAAAGACCGAGCTAAGGCTTGGCTTAACACCCTCCCAGTTGGCTCGGTAAACACCTGGGATGAACTAGCCCAAAAGTTTCTATATAAGTATTTCCCTCCTGCTAAAACGGCTAAATTAATGACTGAAATTAATACATACTCACAAGAGGATGGGGAATCCTTATATGAAACTTGGGAAAGGTTCAAGGAGCTTCTAAGAAAGTGTCCTCATCACGGTCTAGCGGTGTGGCAACAAGTATCCACTTTCTACAATGGGTTGTTGCCACACACAAGACAAACACTTGATTCAAGCTCCGGGGGACTTTTAGGTAATCGTCACCCAAATGAAATATATAATCAAACTGAGGAAATTGCTCAAACCAAATTTCAATGGCACACTCCCCGAGGTAATAAATCTATTGCCCCGGGCGCCCATAAGGTTGATGAAAGCACCTCTTTACAAGCCCAAATCGAGGCCCTCTCTTCGAAAATCAAAAGGCTAGAAATGACAAAAACGACCTCGGTTATGGCTTGTGAAGGGTGTGGTGGGTCACATGAAAATTGGAGTTGTATGAAAGAATTAGATGAACAAGCAGAAACGGTAAACTACATTGATAATAGACCTAGGCCGTCGGGTCCTCCAACGGGTACCTACAACCAAGGATGGCGTAACCACCCAAATCTTAGTTGGAGGGATCCCGGCAATAGTAGTAACCAACAAAACCAACGAACTAATTTTCAACAACCATAAAATTTCTCTCAACAACAATGTGGAAGAGAAAGGCTTGAAGATACCATATCTCGCCTCATCTCCGACACCGAAAAGAAAAACTCGGGTCGATTTCAACAATTGGAATCGAATTTTAGAAATCAACAAGCTAGCATTCAAAACGTTGAAAAACAATTAAATCAACTAGCTCAAAATTTCTCCGAGAGACCACAAGGCGCGTTACCAAGTAATACCGAAACCAACCCAAAGGCGCAAGTACGCCTCATCACATTGAGAAACCGAACCGTGGGTCCCGAGGATGCCCCATTACCACCAGTTGAAGGAAGTCAACGCCAAAGCACGACTTCACCTACACCTCAACCAGAAAAGGCTTCTTCACCAAATCAAGAGCCCACCAAGACTCCTCCAATTCCGTACCCCGGTAGGTTAAATCGTCAAAAGACCGATGAGCAATTCGCAAAGTTCGAAAGTTTACTAAAACAATTGCATGTCAATATTCCTTTTATTGAGGTCCTTACCCAAATGCCTAAATATGCAAAATTCATGAGGGATTTCCTCACTCACAAAAGGAAAATTGAATCATTGCAATTAGTTAACTTAGGCGAAGAATGCTCCGCTTTAGTACTCAACAAACTTCCACAAAAGAAAATCGATCCCGGGAGCTTCACAATTCCTTGCTCGATTGGGAAGTCCCCCGTTCGTAATGCATTAGCCGATCTTGGGGCTAGCATTAACCTCATGCCCACGTCAATGTTCAAACGACTCGGCCTAGGAACAACAAGCCCTACAAAGATGAGCATACAACTCGCCGACAGGTCCGTCAAATTTCCACAAGGTGTCGCTGAAAATCTACTGGTCAAGGTTGACAACTTCGTTTTTCCAACTGACTTTGTCATCCTAGACATGGAAGAAGACACCGATGTCCCTCTCATCCTCGGGAGGCCATTTCTAGCCACCGCCCAAGCAGTGGTAGATATGAATGACGGAACGTTAACATTGAAGTTTGGGGACGAGGAAGTGAAGTTTGAATGTGGAAAGAAAATAGAGGAAGAAGACCCGGTCAACTACATGAAGGTCATAGACTCAAGCTTGGATGACGCTCTCCGACGGTGTAACACGGGATGCAATACATCCCACTTGGGTAACATGTGACCAGGCTTTGGGTCTAGCCAAGGACCCTTATAAACGTGGCGCACCCCGGAGGCATTCCGCGGAACTATCCTTAGTTTAGTTTAGATTAATTTTCTTGTTTTCTAGTTAGTTTTAATTTTCAGGAATAAAACACACTTGAGATGGCAAAGGATGCAAGGGAAACTTGAACCAGCACTCCATGCAGGAAAACAGAACCGTCCGACAAATTTCTTCGTTTACACTAAGCTCGGCACGGGCCGTGTCCACCCAACAAGGCCCCGTGCTGCACAGTCTGCAGAAAAAGACCCAGTTCAGGTAACTGGACACGGGCCGTGTTCACCCAACACGCCCCCGTGTCCAGACTTATGTTTCTCTTGTTTTAATTTTGTTACTGGCACTTGAACACGGGGCCGTGCCCGGACAACACGGGGCCGTGTTCAGCGCCCAGTAACACAAAATTTTTGCTTTTTTCACACCTTTTACACATTCAATCAACCTAAAAACTTATTTTTAGGACACATTGAGGACAATGTGTAATATAAGTGTGGGGGGGGGGGGGGGATGCTAAAACCTTGAATCTTACAAGTCCTAAATACAAGCCTTACACAAAACTCTATTGGAACCGCTAATCACCCCAAATTTTTTCAAAAATTTTCATTTTTTTTTACTTGTCTAGGTTTAACTCGGGAATTTCAAGTTCTAAAAAGGTTATATTTTTACGAATTTACAACCGATAGCGTCGTGATAAAAAGAACCAACATAAGAAAATTATGAAAAGGCATGACAAGCTTAGTTAAAATTTGATTATATATACTTGATCACATAAAAATCCATTCCCACAAAGTGAGTTTTGAGCCTTTATTGAGCATACAATTACATATCATTAGACTAAATGCTCATTTTTCGTTTCTTGTGTGAATAGCCGCTTGGTTCTTACGACTCTAGAACTTGCCATGGCGATACATTCCCGGTCCTTACCAACTTAAACCCGAGTAAGTAAATGATGGAGGCATTAGGACTAACCCTTTTTATTTCTACACCATTATTTTTCTTTTTTTTACCACCTACCCAAAATCCCCCTAGTTAGCCCCTTTGAGCCTAAACCTTTTCATTTCATAACCCAAACCAAACACCCTTTTACCCACCAAAACCTTTTTATTTTTAACCCTTTGTTTTAGTAACAAGTTCTGTTTTTCGTATGACTTAAAAAAAAAAAAAAAAAAAAATTGTTGATGAAGCAAAAGAAAATAAACAAACAAGTTCATCAAAAATAACTTTGTTTGAATAATAGCTTCATCAAAATAAAAGTTACAAAAATAGAAAGTCTTACGAAAACCGACACTTATTACGCTTTTCGCCCTTTTTCTACTAACCACTAACCACCAACCCAACCACCTACCTTTAACCCAAGCCTAACCCTTCGCCCACAAAGTCCTCTTGATATTTACAAAGGTATATAAGTTAAAAAGGAGGAGGATTGATTGCTTGGCAAGCCTATGGTAGGAGTAAGTTCCATGCCGCTCTCGAGTGATCCACAAAAATACATTGTCGGCCGAGTGTTGAGTGATCCCCGTGAGGTATGTGAACTTGTATATAAATAGAATTTTAAAGAGGCATGTTATGCCCTAATAAGTAATTTATCTTATGAGAAGTTTTAAATAAATCATGACGAATAGGATTGTAAATAAATAAAAATAAAATTAAATAAAGAATCTTGGAAATCCCGACACTCTACGACAAGCCCAAAAACCTTCTTCTCTACTCATTCCATTTGGGAGTGTAATAGCCACATATTAAAGAGTTTTGCTTGAGGACAAGCAAAGATTCAAGTGTGGGGGTATTTGATGTGTTAAAAATGCAACATATAAATTTCATCAAATGAGGCATAAAACTAACCCTTTTTTAGTACTAATGTTGGAAAAAGTGTGCTTTTGTCTTCCTTTTGTATTTTCAGGATTAAATGAGCCCAAATTAACAAAAGAAGCAAAAAGACATCAAAATCTAACATAAATACAAGAAAAGGAACAAGACGTGACATGCCCGACCCCACGACAGCATCTTCCCAAACAAAACAAGAGATCAGAAGACTGAACACGCCCCGTGCTCAGCCAGCACGGGGGCGTGCCCAAGTGTCAACAGAAAAGACAAAGTGGTAGAAGCTTATATTGCCCACCACGGGGCCGTGCTCAGCGGACACGGCGCCGTGGTCAACTATAAGATTCGCACAATCCAGCAAATCTGCATAGTACAAAGATTCTTCTGCACCACGGGGTCGTGCTCAGCGGACACGGGGGCGTGCTCAACTAAAAAGACAAAACTGTATTAAATGAAGAAAGAGAAGGATGTGGACACGGGGTCGTGCCCACTGGACACAGGGCCGTGCCCGAGCTTCTGTTCAACCTATAAATAGAAGTGCTTGGCTCAAGCTCAAACCATCCTTTGGCACACCACCTCTCTCACACTTCACCCACCACCCACCACCACCATAACACCATCATCCACCACCATCATCCATTGTCCATCGTAGAGTGTGTTAGTCGTCTCGGGATCCAAGATTGATCGTAAGAGTTCTTGACAATCAAGGCCATGTTTGCCTAAGTCTCTTACATCACTTGGTGAAGACAAAGTGTCTAGTGTAATACTTTTTTATTTCTAATCTTTTTGCACTTTTTATTTGGTTTCGTATTAATGACTTTAATAACTAGTTGCTTATGTTGAAGGTGATCTTTCTTTATCATTTGTCCGTGGTGTCTTGAAATTATTTTACTGTCTATATAAAATAAAAGATTTTCACCATTCATATCTCCACGGTCTATATGGAGGTATGTTTGCTACCTGGTCGGGGGTTAAGGGAACGGTTTGGTAAAGGTCTTGCCATTGTTCAGCGTTTAGAGGTCCTGCAATGGACCTGGGTCAAATTTAGTAGGACCTCCTTCAATACTTAACGGTATTGGATGGCGGGGGTCCAAACTCTTTGATCCCCTCATAAGTTAACTACTATTAATACTATAACCCGACTATTTAGGACTGTATCCCTGCTGACTCAGACTACTTAGTCGAGGGTAACGTCACCTCCAAAAGAGGGGCCTACCATAATTTGCATTAATAACTTAATTAATTATCTTCCAATAATCCACCCTTTTAGGATTGTATCCTTGCTGACTCAAACTACTGGGGTGAGGGTAACGTCACCTTCAAAAGAGGGACCTACTACAATAACTATGATAATCTCTTAAAATAGTGCAAAAGTGCGGAAATAATCAAAGGTTACACTAGATACGAGTCGGAACCAAGTGATTCATCTTGTCTATCTGTTTTTCTTTTTATTTTTATTTTCAGCATTTTAGTTAATTTTTATTTTTCTTAGTTTAAAACATTTTTCTAAACTTCTTTTTTATTTGATTAGACGTTGAGGATAAACCGGTACTAAAAGCTCTTGTGTCCTTGGACGACCTCGGTATCTTACCAACACTATACTACGCTCACGATGGGTGCACTTGCCCATATGTGTGTCTAGTGTTAGTAAATATCGTGTTTTATAAATTTAAAACTTGACTAAAAAGTGTTAAAGGGGCTTAAAATATACACCTAATATATATAACACTTCACACGCATCAAGAATGCATACACAAATAGTTCTAGTGGACGAAGCAAAGTGACCGCCTTGTTAATTTTAACGAAGCAATGAAGATTGAATGTGCAAATCGCAACCGTTTTTTACTATGAGAACGGTGGCTATGCGAAATACAAACCGCAATCGTTTATGACTATGGGGAACACAAGTTTTCTTTTTGAGTTTGATGGATGTCCATTATCTCAACGTTTCTCCTTACATTACTGATCTGAAATTGGAGAACCGTTGTGTATTTGCTTGCTGATCTGGAATTGGAGAACCGTTGTGTATCTGAATCAGGTTCTCAAACAAACACTACTAAAGATGAGTTGGCATTGAACCAAGAATATGAAGATCACGGTGCAGACACGGGGGAAGAAAGTCAGTGGACTGCCGCATATAAAGTCAAATGTGATAAAAAATGGACATCAGACGTAAATCTTGAAGCAAATATGTGCTTCCCAATTTGCGGAACATAATCTCAGATTGTCTAGAGAAGCGCTTTTATCATGTTTCATATGGTAACAAGAGTATCTTGTTCCAATATCAATTCCAATTGTAGTTTTTTCAACTCTCCTGTTCCATATGCCGCTGATGAAACCGGAGCTGTTATCTCGGTTGTTCAGTACTTTCGTGATATATACAATGTTATTACATCCGAGACGATTCAAGTGAGTTCTATGAAGCAAGTGTCGGTCTATTCAATTGAGAGGAATCATTGCATTACATCCCTGATGAAAAAATAGAATCGATAAATTTAGGGAAAAATGGGGTTGAAAGATGATAACCCAACAGTGGAGGATCTCATTCTACAGCTTCGATAAATTCAGGGGTATTCTCAAATAATGTTTCCTAGATGTTTGAAAACCGACAAATGTCCAAAATGCTGCTTCTTCGTTCGCGTGACGGAAAGCTACCGCGTGACAGGAAGCTACCTTGCAAAAATTAAAAAATTAAATCGACACCCTCAATACGCATCGTATAGGCCTATACGATGCATATTACTTTTTGGTAGGGGACAATGACAGCCTTTGGCAGACATAGAAGGTTGAACCCACCTCAATACGCATCGTATAGGCCTATACGATACGTATTGAAAGTGTCGATTTAATCCCCAACGTGTGTCAATAATACCAGCCTTTAAAAAGGCCATGAAAACCTACAAGGCTACAAATCAAATAAAACATGATCTATCAGATAAGATCCTCAAATCGCGATCGGATTTCTACACGTTTTATATCCCCTCTATTAATTTATAAACCCCAAACCTTACACTGAAACACAACATAACAAACTTGATCCAATCATCCAAACAAATACATTACCGTCCTCCGTCGCATCGCCGCCGTGGAGTGATAAATACCTAACTTTCACTCACCGACTCTTACTATTTCAAGTAACCTCAAGCCTATTTCGGCGATCGAAGTTGCTCGCTACATTCGCACAAATCTCCAAGTCAGATATGGCGATCTCGATACCGTTTCGTCAGTTATTTATCGACGGAGAGTGGAGAGAACCTGTTAGGAAGAATCGCATCCCTGTCATCAATCCTGCTACCGAAGAGATCGTCGGTATATTTATTTTCGCGAATTTTAAATACTTTTATGTGTTATTGAATCGAATAGGTAGCTGTTCTGCTGTGGATTTGTAGTTTATTGCATTAAATCAGACGCATGCACTGTTGATTCCGATTCGATGCGATTTGTCTCTGATTAACCGACTATTTTGTGATAGATTCGTTTTGTTAGGTTAAGTTGCTGATAATCAGGTCTCTAGTTAGAATATCGTATGTAAGATCTGTATTTGTTTATTATATCTACTAGTCTACTGACGGACTGATAATACAGGTAATTGATTTTAATTTGTGCAACTTTATACTTCTGTTTATGTAACATTGAAGCGATTTTTTAAGATAGATTATTGTGAAAATCAAAATAATTATATCAAGTAATTTAACATATATTGTCGTGAATTGGCTCTCTTGCAGCAACTCGATTGATCGATGATCATCCGAAGTTTATTTGACCTTAAATATAAGACATTAACATTTTAGAATCAATTTTGCATCATCAGTGGTGAAGGTTACATTATTTATCTCTTCAAGTTTGACATCTTGCAATGTGTGTGTGTGTGTTTTTTGCAATTCCTGCAGATCAAATGAAGGTTACATTATTTTGAATATTACTCTGGCTTCCATGTTTCCTGCGATAAAAAGTAATATTATATTATTATTGTTAATCTCATGTGTGCATTATGCAATCTACTACCTGATTTTCTTGATTCTTAACTGTTTGGTCTGTTCATGTCTTGATTTGCTAACATTACTTGCATGTGTTGAAAAATATGGTTGCAGGGGATATACCAGCAGCTACCGCGGAGGATATTGATATTGCTGTGAAAGCAGCATGCAGAGCTCTTAAACGTGATGGAGGAAAAGAATGGGCATCAGCTTCTGGGGCTCATCGTGCAAAGTATCTTCGTGCCATTGCTGCAAAGGTAAGGATTTTCTGGATGATATTTTAAATTTGGGTTCGGTTTGTTTTCTATTGTTAATATGCTAAAGCTTTCAATTATGCATAGATTACTGAGAAAAAGGATAAGTTCGCTAAGCTTGAAGCCATTGATTGTGGAAAACCACTTGATGAAGCAGTATGGGATATGGTATGTCCATTCCATATAATCATTTTGCTATATTTTCTTAACTAAGCATACAACCAGCTAATGTATCTGTTATTACTCAGGATGACGTTGCTGGATGTTTTGAATATAATGCTGATCTTGCTGAAGCTTTGGATACAAAACAAAACGCACCTGTTAATCTTCCAATGGATACCTTTAAATGCCATATCATCAGGGAACCAATTGGTGTTGTTGGGCTGATTACTCCATGGTACTCTCTACCTCTACTGTAATAATGATTTGTATTTTGTAATAAATATTTTTCTTATAGTCTATTTTATTTGTTTTCTATAGGAATTATCCTTTGCTAATGGCTACTTGGAAAGTTGCATCTGCACTGGCTGCTGGGTGTGCTGCAGTACTTAAGCCATCAGAGTTGGCATCTGTGTAAGTCCTATCTTATCATTTTCTGTTTCTTTCTTCTTTTTTTTTTTTTTTTTTGCATTACGGTGTAATGGTGTATGATATTCTTATATATATCATTTGTTAATATAATTCCAGCACGTGCCTGGAATTAGGCGAAGTATGCAGGGAGGTGGGGCTGCCCCCTGGTATTCTCAATATTGTGACAGGATTGGGTCCTGAAGCAGGTGCTCCTTTGGCTGCTCACCCTGATGTTGATAAGGTTGAGTAAAATTTCTTTTTTAGTTTAACATGTTTCGTGCTTTTATAATCCAAAAGGACATTCAAATACGGTTTTGTTTCTTAAACAGATTGCTTTCACTGGTAGCAGTGCTACAGGAAGCAAGATTATGACTGCTGCAGCTCAAAATGTTAAGGTATTGTTATTCTTATCCCTATTCCTATTCCTATCAATAATAAAAAGAAACATGTAGGAATTGAAAGTTGAGGTTAACTGTGAATCAAACTCTTTTAATCATTTGCGTGCGTTGTTTGTTTGGCAGCCTGTTACACTTGAGCTCGGAGGAAAGAGTCCAATAGTTGTGTTTGATGATGTTGACATTGATAAAAGTTGGTTTAATTGTTTTGTACATCATAAATTTTGATTATCTTGTCTTTCATGTTGTTAATATTACATTTAATGGAGAACACATATGACATATGATAGTAACTTTTTTGCCTTGTGTTCAAACAGCTGTGGAGTGGGCACTTTTTGGTTGCTTCTGGACTAATGGACAAATCTGCAGTGCAACTTCTCGCCTTATACTGCATGTAAGTATGCAGTGGTAAATACGATATGTTATATACAATATTTATTATATATTTATGTTGATATTTCAGGAAAGTATTGCCAAAGAGTTTCTAGACAAGCTTGTAAAGTGGGCTAAAAACATCAAGATTTCTGATCCATTGGAGGAAGGTTGTAGGCTCGGACCTGTGGTTAGTGCCGGACAGGTAAAAAGATCAAAGAGACAAAAAGTTACGAAAACAAGATTTATCAATATGACCGATTTCTAAATTATTTAAAAATCCAGTATGAGAAGGTGTTGAAGTTCGTTGAAACAGCCAAAAGGGAAGGTGCTACTGTTTTATTTGGAGGGAAGCGTCCCCAACATTTGACAAAAGGGTTCTATATTGAGCCAGCCATCATTACTGATGTTACTACATCCATGCAAATTTGGAGAGACGAAGTTTTCGGACCTGTTCTCTGTGTTAAAACATTTTCTACAGAACAAGAAGCAATCGAACTAGCAAATGACACCCAGTGAGATAAAATTTATTTCACTAAAAAAATGTTTTTTTTTTCTTGTTTAACATTTCCCGTTTCATATGTTATTGTAACAGTTATGGATTGGGTTCGGCTGTTATATCCAATGATTTGGAGCGGTGTGATCGCGTGGCAAAGGTATTAACAACTTAATTAGAAGCTAACACAGGCATCACAATTTACAATTGATTTGTGAGTCTAGGGGTGGCAATTATGTTGGGTTGGCAAATGAATCGTTCTGGTCAAAGAAACACATACCTTTAAAATCGTATGACCCGAACATGACCGGTTTAACCCATTTATCTATATACTAGTCAACAGATAGCATGTTGTGAATGGCTTGACAGGTTGTAATAAATGGGCCATAAACGTGTCAATGGATCAGCATGTTTAATTGGTCAACCCGAACACGACCTGGCCCATTTAATAAAACAGGTCAATCTGAACACGATAAGTTGATTAAACGGGTTAGATGAGGCAACCAAAACCTGATTATATGCATATATAGTGTTTAGGGTCCGAATCGTGATCCCTATATGCGACTAATTTAGAATTTTGTTTTATTCGTGCAGGCTTTTGAGGCAGGTATTGTGTGGGTCAACTGCTCACAGCCATGCTTCTCTCAAGCTCCATGGGGTGGGAAAAAGCGTAGCGGTTTCGGTCGTGAACTTGGAGAATGGTAATAATTATTTTTTTAACGACATGCATTTTTATATAATCTTATTCATTTGTATTTAATAATTTATACATCTATTTCCAGGGGACTTGATAATTACTTGAGCGTGAAGCAGGTAACACGTTATATCTCCAATGAGCCTTGGGGTTGGTATACACCTCCTTCTAAGCTTTAGGATGACAAAAAAAGTCTGTACCGTTTGGCACTTGTGTTCTTGCATTGGTTACCTATGTAATATGTTCGAGTCAGATCTCCCGAGTAGAAATTTAATAATAAGTATGACTTCTAATTCTAAGCCTTAAGTGCGAAATGCTTGGTATTTTGATCATGGGTTGAATTCATAAAGCTATTGAAAGGGTTGCTATTGTAGTAAACTTAATGTTTTTAAACATTGACATTATGAGTTTTTAATAATTAACTACAATACATAAAAGTCTTTTAATAATGAATTGGTTTGGTTGGGGTGTTTGATCATGTGAATTTAATATGTGGTCCGTAGTTTCGAAATATATAACACACGTTCCTTAAGCTCAATAATATTTTTAAGTTATGGTTTTTATAATTTCCTGCGTTTTGAGAAAAAATAAAATATAATAAGATGTATGTTGATTACAGTGAATTAAATTCGCTTTAATCTACTTTACTTGATTGCGAGTTTTCTTTCATAACACAATGTATCTTTAAGCCGGTAGAAATCAAATCACTATCACGTCTTGTTTATTTGGTAGTCTCAACCTCATGTCTTTTGTTGATAAAAAATTACCACCTTAAAGTTAGGTCAAGTTGGTTATCCCAACAGTTGCCCAATGAATATACGTTTGCTGTAAATAATGGAACCACACTCCAATAGTTCTCGCAATTTTTCTTTCAATCCTGCAACTCTAAAGATGCCATTTTCTGAGTTGCTTTTGAGAGTGACTGATCTAAACCAAAATTTCAAGAGCAACATTCAATTTTTTTTTTTTAAATCCATACAATGTAAACGAAACAAAAATAGAAACACGATAATAAATAAATTTAAACAAATACCTAATAGATTTTAGTTCGGTTTTTGAAAGCTTGAAATCGAGCCCTGACATCCTTTTCCTTTACTTTATCAAAAGTTTCTCTTTCGATCGCACAAATTAGAGCATCATGCAAATACTTCTCACCTATTCGATTGCGTAAATATGTCTTGATTAGCTTGCTTTTAGAGAAAAATATCTTTCAACGGTTGCAACTGGTAAAACCAATGCTAGTGACTTTCACATCATAGGATCCAACACTACGAACAAAACCCATTAATCAATACTGATTTGCAATCTTTTCTTCCTTACTATGCTTAGTGATTTTCGCATCACAGGATTGCTTTTTGTTCGAGAGATTGTTGCATTTTTGTGCCGCCTTATTATGAAAGCTGTTAAATAACCCAACATGTTTTTTTAAGGCACCTGGTTTACTCCAATTACAAAAGCCTCCACTTACAAAAGCCTCTCTTCCACCTTGATTACCAACACTTTCATTAAACAAGTAACAACATAAGCAATATGCCTTTTCTTGCTTAGTGCTATATTCCAACCAATCATATTTATCAAACCATTGCACATTAAAACGTCTCCGACCACTAGAATAGTTTGTCCATTTAAAGTCATGACCTCGTGGTTGAAAAGCCTTTTTAACAAGATACGCTCTCCTTATGTCATCTATTTGATTAGGATGATAACTAGCAATAGGTGGTCTATCAGAGGGATCCGAAGGAATATTTAGACCAATATCATCATTTTCTTGCATATCATTATCAATATTTGAACTTGGACCGATATCTACATTTTCTTGGATACCATCATCAATATTTGAACTTGGAGTTAGACCAATATCATCATTTTCTTGGATATCATCATTTTCTTGGAATTTTCGTTTAAAAAAATTGCTAATAAGACTTTGTTTTTTCATCTTCCAAGTTCCCTAATTTTTTAAGAAACAAAATTTAAACCAATTCTAATATACAAATAAACCCTAATCAATTCCAATTTACACATAAACCCTAATCCATAATCAATGCAAACCATAAACAATCATTCAAAATTGCCCATAAACAATTCCAAATTAACAATTTATATAAACAAATAAACAAGTAGAAGTGGAAGAATACCCAAATTGGGAGGCGACCGGATAACTGGTCGGAGTAGGCTGGCTGGACGTCAGAGATTCGGAGGCCGAAGCAGCGGCTGGCCGGCAGCAGCAGTGGGTCGTCGATGGTTTTGTGAGGTCGCTGAAGCAGTGTTCTTTTGAGATTGTCCCGCCTTCAAAAAACAAAGAACAAAGGGAGTGGGCTTTTGTATTTGTTTGGGCTAGGGTGTTGAGTTATTGAGGAGGGGTAGCGTAATATTTTTTTCGGGGGTAACGGAATGTAAAAAAAGACGAAACGAAAAAAAAATTGCAATTACAGTGAAAAGTTGAAGGTTAGCAGGGACTACCCTGCGTGCATGACAGGTCCGCTCTTGGCTTTTGAGATACGTTCACTAGTAATGAGGAAATAAATAGAGATGGTTGCTAATAACCGATGAAGCAAGGAAGTAAAAGAACAAAAAAGAGAGGTCTCGCAAAGGCTTTTTAGTTCAATGGAAAAGTGTTTCATAAGACAATACCTAAACCAATATCTTGTAACACCGTTACACCCCTATCATGAAAGTAATATTGTTTGATTGATCTTATGAATCATGATTTTGTTGTTGAAGACCAAACAAGAACCTCACTTAAGGTCCAACGTAAATTGTAGTACTCTCATTTGAGATCATTTTTAATTAATTTTGGAGTTCTTTGGATCTATTGTGTATGCGGCGTCAAATATGTTTCGCAAGATTGGTTTCAAGATTTATATTCAACTTTATTGTTTGAATATAAAGTCCCCAAGATCTTTTTTCGATCGATATAAGCAGTGGTAGACCCATAATTTTTATTTTCATGAAGTCTGAACATTTTAGAGAGTCAGTACTCATTTGTATCGCAAAATATAAAAGGGAGTACCAGGTACACTAGGCTTCCGCATTTGTGCAGTGTCAGAGGTGGGGGGGACCGCTTCACGATTTGATGTACACAAACTTACCCTGCACTTTGTGCAAGAGGCCGTTTACATGGCTTGAACCGATGACCTCAAGGTCACAAAGCAGCAACCTTACCAATTGCTCCAAGGTTCGCCCTCAAAACATAAAAGAGCTCTATGAATTAAAAAAAAAAAAAGATCCTTTTCAATATAACAAATATAACCATCGCTCATATTCTCAACAACCAGTCAACCAATAAGTTTCAAGCTTACAATAACACTCCACTGTCTCCGTCATGCATATACAACACACTTTCTATTTGCATTTCACACCGTAACACATAGCCTGGCTATATAAAAATCTTTAAAAGGATCCCAAGTGGGCATAGAGATATACATACCTACCATCTAATTATCCCCGATCGAGTGGTCCACTTCAAATTCACTCCTCCCTCAACATTTCAACCACACAGAAACTCACACTCCCAGATTCAGATTCAGATCCACACCAATCTCATTCAGTAACAAATTAGGCGCCAATTCAGCAATTCATTGTTTGATTCAAGGTATCGAATGGGGATGACGACCACAGATGAAAGAGCTGTTGCTGTGATCATGGTTGGTGGTCCCACCAAAGGTCTCTTCTTAACTTCAATTGCTTCTTCTATAACTTCATCATATTTCATTACCATTCACTCGATTACAATTCACTAGATCTCCTACTGTTTGTTTAGCTGATCATACTACTTGTGTTATTGCACACTTCACCATCTGAATTTGCAGTTGATTTGCTTTCTTATTGTCTTAGATTTGAGAAATTATGCATGTGTTCAAGTTTACCACCTGCAATTACATGTATTTTTCAGTGGAATTTGATTGTGAAGAGAAATTTTTCTACTTTTTCGGTGTAATAATTATATGTTAAAAGTTCTTCTTCTTTTTTGTTGTTATTTAGGTACTCGGTTCAGGCCATTGTCACTCAATATTCCAAAGCCACTTTTCCCACTGGCAGGACAACCGATGGTTCATCATCCGATCTCTGCGTGTAAAAGGGTATGCAACTCTATGTACTAACTAAACAGAAGCTAAAAAGATCAGTTAGTTATTGTTAGATTTAGAAGCAGACTCATGATCATAAAGTTTAATGTTCAAAATATGTAACTTTTTATTCGTATGCATAATTGTTTCTTTTATAGATACCAAACCTAGTACAGATCTATCTTGTTGGTTTCTACGAGGAGCGTGAGTTTGCCTTATACGTGTCTTCCATATCTAATGAGCTCAGAGTCCCTGTCAGGTAACATAACATCTCAATCTTTTTATTCTTAAAATTTAGCCTTTTTTATGGTGTGTTAAATTTGAGCTCAATTTTCATTATGTTATGTGTTTTGCTTTGTATGATTCTAAAATAGATACTTGAAAGAGGACAAGCCACACGGGTCTGCTGGTGGACTTTACAATTTCAGAGATCTCATCATGGAAGATGATCCTGTATTAACCTTCACTTTCTCATTCTTGATTATCTGAAAAAGAAAATATTCGAACTCCGAATGTTAACGTGATACCATGTTTTTGACAGTCGCACATCTTCTTGCTGAACTGTGATGTTTGCTGCAGTTTCCCATTGCCTGAGATGCTAGGTAACTAGACTCATTGTAAAATTTATCGTGGAAATAAATGTTGACATGAAAATTAAATTTCTAACGTTTCATTATTTTTATAGAGGCTCATAAAAGATATGGTGGGATGGGAACGATCCTTGTAATAAAGGTTAGTGTAGTGTACAAGAAATAATAATATAAATAATTGGTGAATGAATTTCATTTGATCTGCTCATATGTTATTTCTTGTTTTTTTTTTCCTGTTTTCTTGTGTAGGTTTCACCTGATACAGCAGACCAATTCGGGGAGCTGGTAGCTGATGCTAACACCAATGAATTGCTGCATTATACTGAGAAACCTGAAACTTTTGTACGTGCTTGAGTAAAGTCAAAGTCAACCACTTGCTTGTAAAACAAATTAAGTTATTTCTTGCATCAAATGCGAGCACTCTTTTGGTCTAACGTTTTATCTGATTTACAGGTTAGTGACAGAATAAATTGCGGTGTTTACGTATTTACACCAGAGATTTTCACTGCTATTCAGGGTGTTTCCACACAGCGAAAAGACAGAGGTTACTTTTTTATTTTTTTTCTACGATTTTCTGTTATCAGTTTTGCGTCACTCGGTGCACTTCCTAATCTATATCTATAATATATTCTCTTGCAGCTAATCTAAGGCGTCAATCCAGCTTTGAAGCCCTACAGTCAGCAACAAGGTACTACTGTAGTGACTTAAACTTCCCTGTTTTTGTATTGTGGATACATTCGAATAAAATGCTTCTGAAAAATGATAACAATACAAATACATCTGACAGGAGTCTTCCTGCAGAGTATGTAAGATTAGATCAAGATATATTATCACCGCTTGCAGGGAAGAAACAGTTGTACACATATGAAACTATGGATTTTTGGGAACAAATAAAAACACCTGGGTAAGCAGTCATCGTAAGCATAAAGCATTCATCTAATCCTTTTTTTTTCAGTCGTTAATATGCCTTTTTCACATTTATGCAGAATGTCGTTGAAGTGTTCTGGCCTGTATCTTTCCCTATTTCGGTACACCTCACCTCGGCTTTTGACCGAAGGGGATGGGACAAAAAGTTCCACCATAATTGGCGATGTTTACATTCACCCGTCAGCAAAGGTTCATCCAACTGCAAAGGTAAGTGGGCTCCCCCGTTTACGGGTCATTTTAAGTTCTCCTTCGATTATATCAAAATCTTGAGTGTTGTGATCATGTAGAAGTTGCATCTGGATAGTTTTCTTTTAAATGAAACTTTTTTGTGGATACAAGTGACAACAAGAATAATCATTTTCATACAATGTTGTTTGGATTTTTAATATCAAAGTTGGCTAAATGGATGGGTTAGGTAATGAGTGAAAATAGCTGATATTTGGTTATGGGTCAATATAGGTTAGGTTGATCTAAGAAGTGAGAACTTCTTGTCCAAAAATGTATATTTCAATAGGAGTAAAGTACGCGGATGGTCCCTGTGGTTTACCAAAATTTTAGATTTGGTCCCTAGCTTTCCAAAAGTACACGTATGGTCCTTGTGGTTTGCACTCTGTAACGCATTTAGTCCCTAGCTTTTTCCAACAGTACATGGACGGTCCCTGTGGTTTGTACTTTGTAACGCATTTAGTCCCTAACTTGGACATGCTAAAACCTTTAGATTTGATTTGTTGGTTGGGCACTAAATGCGTTACAAAGTGCAAACCACAAGGACCATCCGTTTACTTTTGGAAAACCTAGGGACCAAATCCAAAGTTTTGGTAAACCACAGGGACCATTCATGTACTTTTGGAAAACCTAGGGACCAAATCCAAAATTTTGGTAAACCACAACGACCATCTGTTTCCTTTACTCTATTTGCAATAATGAACTAATTTGTTTTAGATAAAAGGAAGCTTTATGCATTATAAATACGCTTTTAGCGACTGTCAACTCCCAGCCCGTTTCCTTTAAAGCAAATCTTTTTTTACCCATTTGACTATTTAGAGGCAAAACATAACCGTACTGATGAACCGACCCATTCATGGTAAATAAGTTGAAATACCAACCTCTATTCAGTATGATAAGGTACTTGCTATATTAATTTCTAATATGCACAGATTGGTCCAAATGTCTCTATATCTGCCAATGCACGTGTAGGAGCTGGTGTGAGGTTGATCAATTGTATCATTCTTGACGATGTTGAAATCAAGGTACAGAAATTTACAATGTAGCACTGGTCCACAGGCTTAAAGGATTACGTGTAACTTAATATCATTATCATGTGATTTCAGGAAAATGCCGTTGTTATTCACTCAATTGTCGGGTGGAAATGTTCAATCGGGCGGTGGTCACGTGTCCAGGCTGAAGGAGATCACAATGCAAAGCTTGGAGTGACAATTCTCGGTAAGTGTCCAAATAGTCAAAGCTTTGACTTCAGAAGTCAAATTTCACTAAGAATTCTATTGTGTACTAAAATGCAGGTGAAGCTGTAAATGTTGAAGATGAAGTAGTGGTAATCAATTGCATTGTTCTTCCTAACAAGACTCTTAATGTTAGTGTTCAACAAGAGATTATCTTGTGACAAAGCAAGATTTCACATCATTTCTCCAGCTTCTTGTTCCCAGCTGTAATAATATAATAAAGTTAGTATGGAATTTTTGTTCTTTTTATTGTGTGATCATATAAGGGTCATTTGTATTATTTCATAAATTTGCATCTTCAAACTTTGTTTGGATATTGATTTATGCAAGCATGACCGTTTATTTTACCTTTTTTTTTTATGATTCAGAGATCATATGGTTATTCGTCGAAGCTTATGGCATATTATCTTTTGATCAGTAAATATTAATTCGTTAAAATATATAGTGCATTCAGTATTGAATATAAGTTGATAAGAACCTACCAAGTCAAACATTTCACTATTTCAGCATCATAAAATGAGTTTTATTTTAGGTTGTAGGTTATAACTTAACACCCAAGATATATTTTATTTAGGTAGGAATGTTAATAAGTAATTTTGACCATCTATTAAGTAATCAAGGGCTAAGATTAAATAGGTGAGATTGAACAAAAATAAGGAGGCGCGTGGGTTAGTCTAAGGGTATTCTAGTCCATCCAAGTCAATAATTTCTCTCTCCTCCAATTCCCCCTGTTTTTAAAACGTTAATAACTTTTTCATACAACATTATTTTATTATAAAAATTGCACCATAAAAACGAGCATTTTTTATCTTTAAAATGAGCATACTATTGCTATATTGTTGAAAAAAAAAAGTTTTCGATAACCAAGATGCGTAAAACGCAATGGACAAAAAAAACCAAAAACTGATTTTTTTTCTAAAACGCAATGGATAAAAAATAAAAAAAAATGTTTTTTTTTTCTTTCTAAAACGCAATGAATTAAAAACACAAAATAAATTGTTCTTTCTAAAACACAATGGACGAAAAACACAAAAGAAAGTGTTCTTTTTTAAACGCAATTGACTAAAAACACAAAAGAACGTGTCGTTTCTAAAACGCAGTAGACTAAAAACATAAAAGAAAATGTCTTTTCTAAAACGCAATGTACTAAAAACACAAAAAATGAGTTTTTTCATTGTGTTATTGAACGTAATAGACAAAAAAACACAATAAAATGTGTTTTTCATTGTATTATAAAACACAAACTAAAAACGTAATGGTCTAAAACACGATAAAATGTGTTTCATCATTGTGTTATAAAACACAATGGAAACAACAAAATAAAATGCAATGAATTAGTGTGTTTTATAAAACACAAAATACAAAACGTAATGAATTAGATGTGTTATTGTGTTTTAGAAATATATGGTAGAAGTTGAAAAATACATATAAGAGTGTCATGTGTGGGTCTAGGGTGACGTTTTGACCTGTAGAAAACAATACATAATTGAAAATGATGACATGTTCAATAATTAGTAAAATTGCTTTTTACAAATACTTAAAAAAAATCAAACCACTTTTGCAAAACTTAAAATTGTGTTTTGACCTGTACGTTCATCCTCGTCATCTTGATGTAATTATCCTTTCCATGTGGTCCACTATCAACATAGTTTTTGCAAAAGTAAACTTACAAAATGAAACTACAACAAACTAGATAATGTTATAAGAGAAATTGTAAGCTTACTAAAAGAGGGATATCGGTTCTTGCACCAAGGTCATAGCCTACAAGTTTTTTGTATTTCAGCTCTGTTTTCAGGGCCCTTTTTCCCAATTACGGAGGTAATGCAGTAAGAGGTGGTTACGCCGCTCCTAGTGTCGGAGGAGGTGGTGATGGTGCAGGGGTGAGATGAATCGTAAAAGAGAGACTTAGGGGAGGAGGGGTGGTTCACTAGTGATAGTTTCTATCACTCCCATTGTCCAATCACATCATGCCATGTCATCAACCAAATTTCTATCACTAGTGATAGAAATGTAAGCGGGGTGGTATCACTAGTGATTGAATTCTACCACTCCCAAATTTTAAAAATATTTACTCACAAACAACACGTGTCCAGAGCATGTCAGGCTCCATTAATTTGTTGTCAACATGCAACAGGGAGTTATAATTTGTTGTCAGGACATGCATCACCAAATTTGTTGAAGTTCAACGCGTGAACTTTTTAACGAGTTATAAGTTTAACGCGTGAAGGGAGTGGAGGCGGCGGTGTGCTAACGCGTGATAGAGTTTATCACGATAAAATAACGTGCCACCCCGTGTGGCCTTAGTGGGTTTTTTTATCTAGGGTTTCATGATACTAATTTGTGGTTGACTAAAATATCATGCTCTATGTTTTTTTTTTATCTTTGTGATGTGTCACTCTACTATTACTTCCTACACTTCTCACTCAAAACAAACTTTGATCTTTTCCATATAACTTCATCAACAATTAATAAAGATTAAATGCATTTTAGTACAAGGAGTATAACAAAAATAACCTTATTTATATTTATATGAAAACAATATTTTAAATTTCTGTCGACAAAACTAGTCAACATTTTTTGTTAACCAGTGGACCGTTTCGATAAGATCTTTTATAAATTGGGCTTTAGCCAACAATACCCTTGGCCCATTCTTCGATAAGATCTTTTGTAAATTGGGCTCCGCAAGAAGCTCATAACCCATAAAAACACCATTTTGATCACAATTTTTTTTTAAGATCTTTTTATGATAACTAGGTTAAAACCCCGTGTATTACACGTGTTGCATAAATATAATTTTATATAATAAATAATAAAAAGATATATTTAAAAAAAACTCGTATATTACAAGTGTTGAATAAAATATAATGTGATATGTTAATACAAACAATCATCAAGATTTATTTTTTATGAATGAACATTGATGTATTATTTACTTATATTATAAAATTTTACTTTGTTTTTTATTTTACATAAATGAAATTTTATATAATAAATAATAAAAAAGATATATCTTTAAATAAAACTTGTATATTGCACGTGTTTAATAAAATATAATATTATATGTTAACACATACAGTAGTCAAGATTTATCTTTCAAAAATTAACTTTAATGTACTATTTACTTATTATAACATTTTACTTTGTTAAATATGTATTCTTAACTATTTTTTTGTTACAAATTATCATTATTATTTAATATGAAACCACGTGTTGCGGCGGACCCGTAATCACATACGTAATTTATATAAACCACATCGATCAACTATATAAAGGTTTTTTATAAAGTTACATCTTTTCAAACCGTATAATAAACGAAGTTTTTTAAGATATATACTTTGTAGAGGCTTATGTCTTTTAGAGAGGAAATCCTAAGTTCAAACCTACTCACGGGTATAGATTTATTGGTGTGATTTATAGTAAAGGTAACATTTGCCATTCAAAAAAAATATAAAATTACATTTATTCAACCCGTGTAAAATACGGGGTTCTAACCTAGTATATATATAGATTATTTATAAGTTGTGGAAATTATGTATTTTGATGAATATATCCATAAATAAATTAATTCATATTTTATGAACACATATAAGGAAATATATATTTATATATTATTATTTAAATACTTGAGAAAGTATGAGAAGTTGTCACGTTACATTTAGTTGAATCGTGAATTAGATTTTAGATTATGTTATGGTCACCTAAAAAATCGAATTCTTATCTATTTTTATTATTATTATTATTATTATTATTATTTTTATCATTATTATTATTATTATTATTATTATTATTATTTATTATGATCATAATAAAACAAATGTTTATCCTTATCTAAATATTTATTTTTATCTAATAATTTTGTTTAAAATTATTATTATTATTTAGTATGAGAGATAAATAGGAAAATAAGGTGAGAGAGCACCAGAAAGTGACACGTGTCCAAAAAAGATTTTCATTTATTAGTATAGGAAAATTACTATTACTAACTTAAACAAAAAAGTCGGTTGTGGTTTTCTCAACCACCCTCTAACTTTCAAATTTTTTTTTACTTTAAGCTTATAATTTTGTAAATTAAATTTTTAGCACATAAAATTTTCCTTTTTTTTAATCCCTCTCTAACTTTGAAGACTTTTTACTTTTAGCTTGTAATTTTGTAAATTACATTTTTGGCACATAAATTTTTTCTTTTTTTAAACCCCTACTTTTGTAGCTTACAATTTTACCTATACTTTGGTAATTTACATTATTAGCACGTATGCTTTATACCGACCTCTCAACTTTTAAATTTTGCATTTTAATATTTCAACGCAAATTTAGTATACGCTTTCGTGCTTTACTTTGTATGTCTCCTACAATCCTACATATGAATCGGGTCGCTTATAATTCGTTCTGACTTGACGGTATAGATTCGAGTTAATCGAGTTGCATATAATATGTTATGAGTGTACGCTATAAACTTGATTTTCTTTACGTTTTGATCTCATCGCAATGCAGCTATATGCTGCATTGAGTTCAATCGGATACGTCGAAACACGTGTTTTCATATGATTAATGCATCACATAACGTTTGGACTAATCCGTTCGACGTTTGCAATGTACTCGCGCCATAACGCGTGCGGGTTTTCTTACTAGTTAATTCTTAAACATTCATTGTCATTTTCTTAAGATCTTTTTAAGATAATAAGCATAGTGAATATAATAAATTATTTGAAAACTCCATAAATAAATAAATAGACTAAAAGCTATTGACAAACAACTAGACCCGACTCATCGTCTGAGATGAATTTTGGGCCGACCACGTTTCGAGTGTTTAACAACTGGCTGGGGTTTGAGGAGATGGAGGAGATACTCTCGGCGTGTCAGGGGAGGGAGGTGGGGGTGATGTAGGTGATGTTGTTTTGAGTAGGAAGCTGAAGGTAGTGAAAGATCTTATTAAGGAGTGGAGAATTTAAAAAAAAATAGAAGAGGGGAAGGAGGTAGCGAAAGCGAAGGTAGTGGTTAATAGGCTCGAAAGTCTAGCTAAAAATCGTATCATAACCAACGAGGAGTGGAAATTATGGAAAGAAAACAAAGTATCTCTGAAGAAAGGGGACTGGATAAAATTGCATGATATCCATCAGAAGGCGAAACCGGATTGGATTATACATGGGGACGAAAATTCAGCCTTCTTTCACGGGGTGGTCAATGGGAGTAAGGCTAGAAATAGAGTGAGCGGGTTGATGATTAATAGGCATTGGGAGAATAGACCTAAGATTATTAAAGATTCGGTTCTAGAATACTTTAAAAATAAATTTAAGGAACCGGTAAAAGTGAGACCAAAGATGACGGGGGACGGGTTTCCTCAGGTTTCGTGAAACGCCCACTTTTTCACATCCGAAAATAACAAAAATGACATACTAATTTTAACAAAAAATGGGAATGACCCGTTCGTACGATAAACAATTCCCTGTTTTTTTTAAACATAAAAGTATTAACCATACAATATTTAAAATCCTAACCTACTTAGGAAACATCCTAGACGTAAATTTAACATTTACATTATGAAAATGTTTTGACCCATTTACAAAAGACGACTTAACCGGAAGCGCATAAAGGGCTATGTAGTGTGTTCGGTCCGAGCTCGCATCGTCAAGAGCGGGATTTACCTAACATACATAACACAAACATTCATTAGTTCAGATCTCAAAACAAATTTAATGAGTATCATTTACTTATTCTAATTCAACCCATTAGCGAAATAAAACATTTTATCAACATCCTTATTAAAATCATTCTTTTCGTTCTAGCATGAAATTTCTTCATGCTCATTTATTCTTGCCTTTCGAATACATTCAACATGTAAGTCTTTCGACCCATTCATAACGGATCAATTCATACCATACACTTTCAACGCTTTTTCCTCATCCCAACTCGTTATCTACAAGTCTTTACTTAACCATTACATTATCCTTCCTTTTAATATTTCGACCCACTTGAACCGGGTTAAAACGCATCCATTGCTAATACACTTCCTATCCATTACCAATACTCAACATAACACAATTTTACCATGAACAAGCGTAAAAATTCCACACTAGGATTTAATTACCCAAACTAACATTCGTGAGTCTATAAGTAGAGAAGATGAAGTTCATATCAACTTACCGCGATCTTGCGTTTCTTGCGTTATAGAATGAATTGCTCCTCCTTCCTTTTTTATTCCTATACATCACAACTTCATATACTTAGCTTTCGAAAATTTCATTATTCTCATATTCTTTATCATACAATATGACGTTTATGAACCATATGCATTCCCACCATAATCATATTTCGTCAACTTAGCAAATTTTCATACAAAATCACAATTTCATTAATTTAGACATTTCATTGAACACATGGCGTGCGTACATTCTAATAAGCATGATGTACAAGTATTTATAACACATTCATCCTAAATTCATCAAATAGATCAACCAATTCTTTCAAAATCAATAATCATAACCATACTACATATGATTCAAATTAAGTCACTCATCAAAACACTTCTATAACATGAGTTTAACATCAACATTACATAATTCATCCATAACTTTTACTAATTTTTACTACCTTACATAAACTCAGGTGGGTTTTACCCCAACTACTAGTACAATCGAAATAACACATAATATAACTCCTATTTGTTCATATCATCCAACATCTAGGTTCAATTTCATAGAAACATCATAAATTATACATAACCCACTTCATGAAATCTCATAAAAACATCAAATTTAAACTTACTAGATGTCAAGAACGCTTAGATAATCAAAGTTCCAGGCTTATGCATTCGATTAATCCTTGATTCCACTTTCAATTTTGTAGAAATTTGGAAGACTAGGGTTTCCTTGGCTCCCTCTCTCTTGTTCGATCGAACTGGCCAGGAGAACACTGACTTCTCTTTTTTTTTATCAAATTTTATTACATATTTACATTATTAGCCCCTTGTCTTTTAAAGTATGATTAAAAATGGCTATTCCCCATACTAACTTGATTACTTCCATTAACATAAGGGGTTTTTATTTCATTATTTCTTATAAAACTTTCAATATGATAAAAAAAATCTATGTTTATCATTCCTTATCATTAAAGCATCACAATTAAATTATTATTCTAGGTCATACGAAATTTTGGGGCGTTACAAGTCTACCCCCCCCCCCCCCTTAAAGAAGGTTTCGTCCCCGAAACCTGAATACATACATTTTTACGAGTTTATCTGTATCCCTTTGCGATTACATACCTCGAACTTCGTTAACATGCCTTCATTCGACCATCCCTCGTGATGAGTCAGTCGTTAGTACTTTAAACTTGTCTAATACATTTGGTAATTCAATCTTGTATGAATCAAAGCGATCCTATTACGTTATTTCATGATTATCATTCAATTGTTCAAGCTGATCTCTTAAAACTTATCTGTCAGATTATTCATTCCCGCATACCTCTAACATCTACTTAGAGGAAATAATTATCATAATATTCATACTTATTCATTCCTATTCATTCATATTAATTTACAAATCAAACATCATTCAATAGTTTCTAACTATTTAGTTTCTAGATAGTCCCCATCCTACCAAGGCCAATATCAATCAAAGTTTCTTTCATGTCGTTTGCTTGATAGTTCTTTTCTTACTTTTCTTGCAATACCTTCGTATAATCTTTACCCGAGACTAATATTTCTTTCAATGATGATCTATCATAACTGCATAGTTAACCACAACTTAATGTATACAGTTATACAAATCGTGTACATACTATCTTGCTCTAATCTTTTACCGTCTATCCCTAGGTTACAAGGGCCAACATAAATCTTTAATCATGCTATCAATATAATCGTGTAATCAATACTTACATTTGAGCAACTCATATTACACCCGAGGTGTCATACTCAGCTATACTTGTCATCACATTTCATAGCTGTCTTACATACGTCATTCCTTCTAGCAATTGTAATACTAAGGCAATTACCTAACATTGTACCTAAAAGGGTTAATTCATATCAACCCAGGTTCCGCTACATACGAGATTATAAGCTTATTACATATGCCCCTCCATTTTATGTATGAATTACATAAAACTTGGCACAACCATTCATTCGATAATTGAGATTACACTCTACCACGTAGGGTTGTTTTAGAGTACGAATCAAGAATCATGCGTATAAAAACTTTAACTCTCGAACATTTCTTTAGAGGTTTATCTTCTAATAATTCCTCACATACGATAGGGAACTTGACACAGGGCAACATTTATTCAAATATCATTCAAATATTCATCATATTTTACATTCCACTCAACCCCTCTTTATGTAACTTTCCTCCTCTAATAGTTACGCATTCTTATATTTTCATTCTAGCTTCCTTCGACGTTAACCTTTCACCTCTTCCATACAGTTCTTTCTAATAATTCTAAATTTGGCATACTAAGTGTGTATCCCGCTTTATTAACAGTTCCTCACTCTTCTTTCCTTTCTTCTACCTATTTTCCGATATACGGGTCGACTTTTACCATCTTTCCATCATGACATTTCAAGACATCTAATAACCGTACTTTACAATAAACAAGAATTTAGAGCCACCATTGTTTCCTGTATTGACCATACTTACTCCTTCACCATGTTGTTAGAAACAATAATGCTCACCATGAGCCTACTACTTGGTTCCTCTATTATTAATATCATCATTCTTCCTAGTCACCCCCTCTTGTGATGTAAAAACTTTGACTACTAATGTATGTGTGTGTGTATATATATATATATATTCATATACATATACTTGCCTCAAACATTTAGTAACTCTATTACTATTAGTTGCTTGTTAATCCATTCCTACAGTATGGACTAATCCTCACATTTGTACTTTCTTATTGATTTTAGACATACTTGTTATCATTTTACCATTTCTTACAAAAATCTCTATCCTCATCGGTGCTTAAATCATCCATCTAGGTCTTAGCCCATTATTCATTTTAGTCCTCATAAGTCGATCATCACATGCTTAATACACAACGTATTCGAAGCATACTTCTTTCATTATAATCTTATCACCTCCACGTCTTTCTATGTATATATATATATATATAATTACTTACACCATCATATGTTACCACATTTGTCATATGTTTTACTCTTACTCGTAGATCCCGTTTAGGTCTACGACGATTAACTATCAAACCATCCCTACTCATATTCCCACAACCAGCGGCAACATATCTCACATACGTTCACATACACATCACTTATATATATGTGTGTGTATGTGTTCTTTTAGTCCTACATTATGCTTGACCAACCACGCTATCTGTAACACCCCGAAAATTTACGTCCTATAATGTATTGACACGTGTCATAAGTTTTGAACGCGTGCAAGAATGTTCTTGAAGGACTAAAGTTGACAAACATAGAAACTATGTGAATTTGAGGGTTCAAAGTGTCAACAATGAATAAATATACTTTACAATAACCCTACATGATGTTTATAACCTTAAAAAAATAGATCATGGATCATACGAAGCGAATTGTGAAAGAAAGTGAGAGATTACAAACTACAGGGGTTAAATGTGCCAACATGTTTAAGTTATACCTCTGAGTGACCTTTTGACAAACCCGAAGCTTTGTAACGATTAATTATGCTCACTAGAATGTACCACAAAAATTTCATGAAGTTTCGTTATCATATGAGCAAGTTGTGATAAAATTCGTGTGTGAGGGTTAGAACCGTCAACATTGAAATTTAGGGCTTTTCGGGTGATCACAAAGTTACCCGAGGACTTGACAAAGTGGGTATAAGTATTAAAGCCCCTATATGTCAATATTAAAGCCCCTTAATGCAAGAAACCAAATGAAAGCGATGTTTATAAGGATTAGGGACTAAAATGCAAATGAATGAAACTTGTTGAGCTGGTCGTACATACGCTCGCGTAGCGCGAGCATGAAGGTCCCGGCAGTCGCGCTACGCGACTGCCCTATCTGATCAGAAACGTTTGCACAGCTGTTGGTTGATGTTTTAACCGACTTTGTTCACTTGCATGGCATACCTTGGGCTGCCTAAGGTGGTTTTTAGCTTGTAGGACACTTGTGGTTGGTATTATAACACTCCTAGACTTAGGTGTCGATGATCCAAGTGTGTTTGAAGCTTTATATCAAGACCCACATGTTACCACATGGTTCATTCATCACCTCTGAGAATTTCCAGAGCACACAAGCAGGTCACAAGCATCCCTCATCATCCATTAATCAAGTGTAAGTATGTCTAACCCTTCTCGATCAAGTTTTCCTTAGTTAGTAGCCTAGAAATCAAACCGTCGTAACTACGGTTTGACTTCACGATAAAACACATATGGTCCAGAGTTTTGTAGAATCAAAAGTTGTTATAAGTTGGTATTTATATGGGTAATAAACCCCTAAAAGGTCACCCACTGATTTCAATCTTAACTAGGTCGTTTGTCGAGTCCAAGGTTGTCCGAAAAAGTCAACAGAAACCTTAATCGCATATTTAACAACACGGAAGGCGTGTAACCTGTTTTATCAGCCATACAACTTGAGAATAAGTATAATAACTTGTCTAAGCTTATTTGATTCGACAACTTTATGTTTTGAACCGATTCGGAACCGAGAGACGCAAAAGTTTGACTTTTGCTTTGACCTCAGTTCTGACCCGATTTATATAGATTTAGACATGCCTTAAAGTTCCATTAGGACCTAGTTGCATGTGTGTATAAGCCTCTGCGTTTATACCACTCGAATCCCAAATCGTCCGATGTTTCCGTTAAACGCCTAAATATTGACCGTAATGCCCTTATGAGCATAAAACTAGATTTTTGGAAATATGAAAGTAAAATAATCTTAGTTACTGATTATTAGACATGTCTGTAAATTTTCACATCAAGCGGAGGTCCAGATTAGGAGTTATGCTTAATGACGTAATTATAGCGATTCTTAGTAATTAAATGACGTCATTAGCGTAACGCCTATCTAAAACCCATTTTTGACACCAAACCTTTTACCCACTGATGTGATATAATATTTTGGGATTTTTGAAGATTTTTAATTATTTTTAAACTGATCATAAGCTAGGTTAATCGCCTCGATTCGGTTAATACCAAAAATACCCTTTTCGGCCATAAAATGAGTTTTACAAATCCTTTTAACGCCAATCCAATTGCTACTGATTTTAAATATTAAATGGGGTGTTTTGAACCTGTTTAACTAATTAGGAAACTCAGAATCCTATTTTAACCCGTACGTCGCTTAAAACTACTTTATACGCGTATTATACGCATAGTTAGGGTTTAAAACTATTTTGGCATATAAGACTTATAACCAAATGTTATAACCTGTTAAAATAAACTATTTTACTGATGTATTCAGACCCGGTTCACAGAAACTTAATTAATTTTTTTTTAATCTTTAAAATGACCAAAATACCCCTACGGGGCTTTTTATGAGATTAAACTCGTTTTGGGCATAACGGAAGGTATCCCACTGATATCACAACATATTTAAGGCATGTTAACTTAGGAAACCTGTTTAGGACTCTTATGGTTACCCGTTACGCTTCATACGCGTTCGGTTCGGTTTATGTAACTAGTTTACATAAACTAGCCGAAACGGGTCAAACCTTATCGGTTTTATCTCAAAATCCAGAATGTGTATCATATACCCATATTAAGCAAGTATTCAAACTTGTCGGGTCTAAATCACATTCTATCCGGTCTTCGCTTAATCGTGCGTACGAACCGTATCTTTCTGTAAGACTAACCGGTCTAAGCTTAAGCTTAATTAAAGACCCGTTAGCATTCTAATTAGTTATTTATACCATCATTCCATATTAGAGCTTTCCGGTAAATTGTACCTATGCTTGCTTAAGTGAATACGGCTGAGTTATAAATTTATGCTATTTAAGACAGGAGCTAGCTCAGGTAAATACTCTTAACTTATTTTCCCTATTACGGGCTTGGGATACGGTAATATAAATACCGCATGTTCAGGTATGGGATTCGAAGACCAATGAGTCGGGAAATCCAAATAACCTGTTTTAATTCGTATTGCTTGACTGAAACATTGGGGATTAATGCGACCGTGTCCTGGATATCCTTGACTCATGAATTGCAATGGCCACGACCTAAGCACGGGGTGTAGGCATACACCTGACAGATGCCATATGTTTATACCCAATATGGAATTCCCAATAGGGGAATAGTGGTGTGTCGGTTAATCATGAACCGGCATAGATTCGGGCCCCACATGTAGAGCAAGTTATGTAAAACTGATAACATGAAATATAGTTTGTCTCAAGTATAAAATATTAATTTTGCCTTGTGCATTCTAATCAAAGTGTCGAAACATTTACGTGTCTTGTGCACTTAAACAAATTTTCATAAACATTTTCAAATGAGTCGGTTGAGTGTATTTACCAGTGAAAACTGACGTATTTTCAAAAGTCTAAGTGGCAGGTACAAGTACGTAATAGGCTGGAAGCGGCTCAGGACGTTAATAAGGAATCTTGCAAGTTCTAGGCGTCTAAAGTCTGTTGAACAATGTTTACGTTTTATGATCCGCCTGTGGATCCTTTACCTTCCGTTGTAATACTTGGATATTACTTTATATTCGGATTGTAATATATTTATCTTTTACTTCCGCTGTGCATTTAAATATTGTGTTGTTTGACTATAATGTTGCCAACCACGTCACGATACTCCCCACCGGGCCCACCGGTGACACGTGGAAATTTGGGGTGTGACAGGTAAGGTATCAGAGCCAACACTGAGTGAATTAAACACTAGCCTTTTTGTGTTTAATCTCAGTTACACAGTTGCACATTCTTGAGTCTAGACGAGAACATAGGACAAATTCAAATTTGTTTCATTTTGTCTTTATATGGTTCCTTTGTTATTTATACGATTAGCTCTTGTATGGGCGAGTCATTTTCGGTAGAAGTCCCGATTAGGGCAACCATATACTTGTTTAGATTTTTGAAGGAACGATTATATTTAAAATATCATTCCTATATTATAAGATCTACCATTATAATAAAATGGCAAAATCTAAAAGGACAAGACCTAGCCATATGTCACATTAAGACAGGGCCAAGATGGTAGTTCCACAATTAGATTTAGATCCTTATTAACATCTCGATTTAAAAATTTTTGTTCTGCGTTAATTATTAAAAAGAATCTTAAAGGTAAAACCTAGCCTAAATGTCACTGCATACAAGGCCGAGATGGTAGAACCTATTCAAGAGATTCAAATTCTTATTAAACATATGAAAGCATAATTACATGCTCGACAAAGTGTGATACGATAAAATCACATAAGTCATTTTTATGGAATTATTCTAAATCCTTATTTATATAAGCATCCCATATGGATGAAGTGCCCACGGGCTATAATTAACGTCCTCTGAGACTAAAAGACAATTCTATAATAAACTCACCAATAGACTATTGTCGATATGTTACAGTTCAAGCAACATGGCAGACTCAAACGAGGTCAACAGTCACCCAGGGATAGTACCTGATAATGCCCGAGTAAACGTAGCGGGTGCAGAATTACAAGCAATGATAGATAATGCGGTTAATAGGGCTATGGATAGACAGCTCCATGAATCCAGTGGTACCCATGCAAGGACCCAATCTGCACCACACTCCAGAACACCCTCCAGGACTCACACTGCCCACAACAGTAATTCTCACCACTCCTCAAACCAGAGGAGTGCTCCATCCCAACGAGTCATGCGGAATCAAGAACCCCGTAATAAGGGTTGCACCTATAAGTACTTTGTTTCGTGCAAACCCAGGGACTTCACTGGGGAAAAAGGAGCTGTTGATTGCATGACTTGGATGGACGAAATGGATACGGTTGTGGATATTAGTGGTTGTGATGATAGGGATATTGTGAAATTTGTGTCACAATCTTTCAAAGGAGAGGCATTAGCTTGGTGGAAATCTTTGATCCAAGCTACAGGGAAAGTCCCGTTATATAATATGACCTGGGAACAGTTCATGACGCTGATCAAAGAAAACTATTGCCCTCAACACGAGGTTGAGAAGATTGAGACTGAATTCTTGACTTTAGTCATGGAGAACTTAGATTGTCAAGCATACCTTACAAGTTTCAATACCAAGTCTCGATTGGTTCCTTATTTGGTCACACCGGAACCAAAGCGAATTGCTCGCTTCATTGGGGGTTTAGCCCCAGAAATAAAGGCAAGTGTAAAAGCATCGAGACCTACTACCTTCAGGTCAACGGCAGAATTGTCGCTAGCTCTCACACTCGATGTGGTTAGAAACAAGGCTGCCAAGGCCTCTGAAGATGGGAAGCGTAAAAGGGAGGAGAATAATTCCCAGAATCCTAAGAAGAACAAATCCGAGTTCAACAATGACCAACAGGATTCCGACAAGAAGCCTACATGCAAAACTTGCAAAAGAAGACACTGGGGACAGTGTCGATCAAACCAAAAGATAAAGCAATGTGGCATCTGCAAAAGAACTGGCCACCAGTCCCACGAATGTAGGGACATAAAGAATGCAAGCTGTTTCAGATGTGGTGAAAAGGGCCACATCAGTACTAATTGCCCGGAGGCTGCCCAGAGAGGAGCAGCTAAGTCTGGGATGGATAAGAAAGGAAACGCCTAAACTACCAGTTGAAGGCCAGAGACAGTGCATATCAATAATAAGGTACGTCCTTACCTTTTAGCATCAATTGTATCTGCTAAGTATTTTACGTTAATGTAAGGGATAATAAACCTTTAGTAAACCATAAGCTTAGCAAACTTTTGGTTACATTCATAAGAACTTCAGATATTAAAAATGAGGCATAATTTACCAATGGAGTCTTTAAAGACCCTCTCTCCCGTCCTCGGAGATAATCCTTCCATAAAAAAATCTGGAGTACTCTTCCCCAAAAAGAGTACGACAATATATATTATTTTATTTTATTTTCTCATTGCTTTCTATCTTCTGCGAATGCCTAACTATGTTTGATAAAAGTGCCATATGAGGATTGGCGTATCTTAGTGTGTCCCATAGATTGCTTCCATGCCTGATCAGTATGGAGGTTTAATACATGGAACCCCTGAGACATCCCAATGGTCATATCATACTAAAGTCGACTAGTAGTATTCAAAGAAGATATCCAATATAAAATGTCCCTATAAGTATCTCTACTTAGGGCACCCTTACATTTGTAAAGTGAATGTGTCATTTATCTGACACCGACATCGATAGATGAACCAAAGCCTAAGAACACGGACAACTATAACATCTCTATGTGTGTCATGATTATTTTCTTCATAGGAATTACCATGTTTACCTCCTAAGAGGCAAGAGGATGTTAGGACAAACATCCCGCTTAGGGCTACAGTTACTGTAAAAGCCGTATATCTGTTAGTACCAACGGAATAGGAATAACTAAGAGCCAAATCGATAAGTTTTTAGAGAAGGTTTCTTAAAGCCAAAATTCAAAGTTCTAAGAACACCGATTTTTAGTAAATAAGAAAGACGGTTCATTTTGCTTGTGCATTGATTACCGCAACCCTAATTAGGCAACAATTAAGAATCGCCATCCGCTGCCCAGGATCGTCGATCTGTTCGACTAACGGCAAGGATTAGCTATTCCCTAAACATTAGCTAAGCAGTGGTTGGAATAACCATCTCACCTTAAAAATAAAGCTTTTCTATAATAATGGATATGTAAGTATTAAGGCTACTCCTTTGGAGACCTTGTATAGATGGAATGTAAAATGTCTAGTGTGAGATAGAGAATTGGTAAGTCCAATTATCAAGATCTGAAAGTTGCCTGGGGAACAACAAATAAGATTATACAAATCCATAATCGATTGTAGGTTGCCAGTATATGGCAAGAAATCGAGGAGTTAAGAAAATAGCAAACTTCCTAAGTTCTTGTTAAGGAATATGGTTTAACACAAGATATCACCCAGGAAGGGTGTACCAAATTTGTGAAATTATCAGGCTAGTTAAGCTCTGAATATATGGAAATCATTCGAAGGAATTGAATGTATCAAGATCAAGTAACTTGTAAGCAGAAACCTACTTAAGGAGTTTGACGGAGCTCGCAATACATTGCAGAATAGTGACTGGAGGATGTGTTCTGCCAATAAGTCAAGAAGCACTATCACATAATGATATGCAGAAATATGATGTGATGAGCATCCTGTATCGATTGAGGATCGACAGGTCAAGAAGCTCCAAAAGGATACATACGCCTAATATAAGAGCCACTAAGGGAGCTTGGAAAGACTCCAGATATGCTATAAAAGTTAAGTCCTTTATACGACAAAGAGTACTTCCAGCATTTTAACAAATCTCGAGGTCGAGATTTCTTTTAAGGGGGTGAGGATGTAACACCCCGAAAATTTACGTCCTATAATGTATTGACACGTGTCATAAGTTTTGAACGCGTGCAAGAATGTTCTTGAAGGACTAAAGTTGACAAACATAGAAACTATGTGAATTTGAGGGTTCAAAGTGTCAACAATGAATAAATATACTTTACAATAACCCTACATGATGTTTATAACCTTAAACGAATAGATCATGGATCATACGAAGCGAATTGTGAAAGAAAGTGAGAGATTACAAACTACAGTGGTTAAATGTGCCAACATGTTTAAGTTATACCTCTGAGTGACCTTTTGACAAACCCGAAGCTTTGTAACGATTAATTATGCTCACTAGAATGTACCACAAAAATTTCATGAAGTTTCGTTATCATATGAGCAAGTTGTGATAAAATTCGTGTGTGAGGGTTAGAACCGTCAACATTGAAATTTAGGGCTTTTCGGGTGATCACAAAGTTACCCGAGGACTTGACAAAGTGGGTATAAGTATTAAAGCCCCTATATGTCAATATTAAAGCCCCTTAATGCAAGAAACCAAATGAAAGCGATGTTTATAAGGATTAGGGACTAAAATGCAAATGAATGAAACTTGTTGAGCTGGTCGTACATACGCTCGCGTAGCGCGAGCATGAAGGTCCCGGCAGTCGCGCTACGCGACTGCCCTATCTGATCAGAAACGTTTGCACAGCTGTTGGTTGATGTTTTAACCGACTTTGTTCACTTGCATGGCATACCTTGGGCTGCCTAAGGTGGTTTTTAGCTTGTAGGACACTTGTGGTTGGTATTATAACACTCCTAGACTTAGGTGTCGATGATCCAAGTGTGTTTGAAGCTTTATATCAAGACCCACATGTTACCACATGGTTCATTCATCACCTCTGAGAATTTCCAGAGCACACAAGCAGGTCACAAGCATCCCTCATCATCCATTAATCAAGTGTAAGTATGTCTAACCCTTCTCGATCAAGTTTTCCTTAGTTAGTAGCCTAGAAATCAAACCGTCGTAACTACGGTTTGACTTCACGATAAAACACATATGGTCCAGAGTTTTGTAGAATCAAAAGTTGTTATAAGTTGGTATTTATATGGGTAATAAACCCCTAAAAGGTCACCCACTGATTTCAATCTTAACTAGGTCGTTTGTCGAGTCCAAGGTTGTCCGAAAAAGTCAACAGAAACCTTAATCGCATATTTAACAACACGGAAGGCGTGTAACCTGTTTTATCAGCCATACAACTTGAGAATAAGTATAATAACTTGTCTAAGCTTATTTGATTCGACAACTTTATGTTTTGAACCGATTCGGAACCGAGAGACGCAAAAGTTTGACTTTTGCTTTGACCTCAGTTCTGACCCGATTTATATAGATTTAGACATGCCTTAAAGTTCCATTAGGACCTAGTTGCATGTGTGTATAAGCCTCTGCGTTTATACCACTCGAATCCCAAATCGTCCGATGTTTCCGTTAAACGCCTAAATATTGACCGTAATGCCCTTATGAGCATAAAACTAGATTTTTGGAAATATGAAAGTAAAATAATCTTAGTTACTGATTATTAGACATGTCTGTAAATTTTCACATCAAGCGGAGGTCCAGATTAGGAGTTATGCTTAATGACGTAATTATAGCGATTCTTAGTAATTAAATGACGTCATTAGCGTAACGCCTATCTAAAACCCATTTTTGACACCAAACCTTTTACCCACTGATGTGATATAATATTTTGGGATTTTTGAAGATTTTTAATTATTTTTAAACTGATCATAAGCTAGGTTAATCGCCTCGATTCGGTTAATACCAAAAATACCCGTTTCGGCCATAAAATGAGTTTTACAAATCCTTTTAACGCCAATCCAATTGCTACTGATTTTAAATATTAAATGGGGTGTTTTGAACCTGTTTAACTAATTAGGAAACTCAGAATCCTATTTTAACCCGTACGTCGCTTAAAACTACTTTATACGCGTATTATACGCATAGTTAGGGTTTAAAACTATTTTGGCATATAAGACTTATAACCAAATGTTATAACCTGTTAAAATAAACTATTTTACTGATGTATTCAGACCCGGTTCACAGAAACTTAATTAATTTTTTTTTAATCTTTAAAATGACCAAAATACCCCTACGGGGCTTTTTATGAGATTAAACTCGTTTTGGGAATAACGGAAGGTATCCCACTGATATCACAACATATTTAAGGCATGTTAACTTAGGAAACCTGTTTAGGACTCTTATGGTTACCCGTTACGCTTCATACGCGTTCGGATCGGTTTATGTAACTAGTTTACATAAACTAGCCGAAACGGGTCAAACCTTATCGGTTTTATCTCAAAATCCAGAATGTGTATCATATACCCATATTAAGCAAGTCTTCAAACTTGTCGGGTCTAAATCACATTCTATCCGGTCTTCGCTTAATCGTGCGTACGAACCGTATCTTTCTGTAAGACTAACCGGTCTAAGCTTAAGCTTAATTAAAGACCCGTTAGCATTCTAATTAGTTATTTATACCATCATTCCAGATTAGAGCTTTCCGGTAAATTGTACCTACGCTTGCTTAAGTGAATACGGCTGAGTTATAAATTTCTGCTATTTAAGACAGGAGCTAGCTCAGGTAAATACTCTTAACTTGTTTTCCCTATTACGGGCTTGGGATACGGTAATATAAATACCGCATGTTCAGGTATGGGATTCGAAGACCAATGAGTCGGGAAATCCAAATAACCTGTTTTAATTCGTATTGCTTGACTGAAACATTGGGGATTAATGCGACCGTGTCCTGGATATCCTTGACTCATGAATTGCAATGGCCACGACCTAAGCACGGGGTGTAGCCATACACCTGACAGATGCCATATGTTTATACCCAATATGGAATTCCCAATAGGGGAATAGTGGTGTGTCGGTTAATCATGAACCGGCATAGATTCGGGCCCCACATGTAGAGCAAGTTATGTAAAACTGATAACATGAAATATAGTTTGTCTCAAGTATAAAATATTAGTTTTGCCTTGTGCATTCTAATCAAAGTGTCGAAACATTTACGTGTCTTGTGCACCTAAACAAATTTTCATAAACATTTTCAAATGAGTCGGTTGAGTGTATTTACCAGTGAAAACTGACGTATTTTCAAAAGTCTAAGTGGCAGGTACAAGTACGTAATAGGCTGGAAGCGGCTCAGGACGTTAATAAGGAATCTTGCAAGTTCTAGGCGTCTAAAGTCTGTTGAACAATGTTTACGTTTTATGATCCGCCTGTGGATCCTTTACCTTCCGTTGTAATACTTGGATATTACTTTATATTCGGATTGTAATATATTTATCTTTTGCTTCCGCTGTGCATTTAAATATTGTGTTGTTTGACTATAATGTTGCCAACCACGTCACGATACTCCCCACCGGGCCCACCGGTGACACGTGGAAATTTGGGGTGTGACACTATCTGTGCCATTTACATGTTATGTTTATTCTTATCTTTAGTTAGGTGGAGAAAAAGCATCTTCTCATTTGCTTTCATAATTTCCTTCCCACCTAACGACTCTAACTTTCATCCGTCCACTACTCTTTCTTAAGGCTCTATCTATGCCTACCACATACATATCTTCCCTTAAAATTTTAATTCTACTAACATTTACTTTTTGTTTGACAAAATTTTTTTTCCTTTTTTTTTATCCTTAGGACCATACTATTCTCGAAATTCTATCATCCTTTCATGTTTATTATTTTCTAAGCTTAATCATAATTATCATTCCTACCTTTCATTACATTCTAGGACCATACCATCCACTTTCGTAATCATTGCTTTTATTCCTTCCCACCATGTCATTTGTTATCGTTTGTGTTTCCTTCGTCCATTATCTACAATTAAGCATTTTCTACATTCATTACTTCATATACTTTCCATGTCATCTCAAGTTACATTGATGCATTCATAATCACATTTCAATAACTTTCATTCCACTTATACATTATCATCAACGTCGGTCACGATAGGCCACATCACACATGCCTTTCGTTCATAGGGGAATAGAATCCCTCATCCTTCTTACTTACTTTCTCTCTCCACCCGCTACTCGGAACATATTTTATTAACAATTTATTCGCTTTCATTAGCCATCTACTATATCATTCGAGATCATTATTAAAATTTAATCCTTGGTCATGTTCATTCCATTCTATCATTTTAATTTTTAATAATTTTTTTATACTTTCCTTTCTTTCATGCTAGTGTTAACGGTCCTTTATAACTACACCACCTATTTCTCATTATAGGGTTGTAAACCCAACTAAAACTTCATTCACAACCTTCCAGTCATATACGTTCTTACTTCTAAACATTTCAACATGACCCGTTTGACATTTAGAGGATCCTAATATCATAGGTTGCATTTCGAAAACTTAACGAAACTTTTGGATTTGCCTTAAAAAATATTCTACCACATAGTTTAGGAAATATGTTAATATGCCTAACATATTTCAATGACTTTCATTCTCTTACTTATTAGACATTCGTTAATTTTATATATAACTTTTCACTTCGTTATATGTTACTTCATGTCATCATGCTTACGTCTTATTGACCTTTATCCCTTTTTTATTATGGTTATCATGTTTTTATTTCATAATTCCGGGTGTTAATAGCCACTTAGTGACCATACCGCATTGCTTTCATCATCCTCGGTGTTAACGGCTACTTCGTGCCCACACCGCATACTATTCATCATTCTTGGTGTTAACAGTCACTTTGTGACCTCACCGCATACCATTCATCATTCTTGGTGTGAATGGTCACTTCATGACCTCACCGCATACCATTCATCATTCTTTTCTTTATCATTCATGCATTATTTTGCTTTCAATAATTCGTTTCCGCAGGTCATAAAACCATACTATCCTTCATTACGAACATTCTAGACATGTTAATCAAAACATACATTCATTCTTATACTTACTTCTTATTCCTTCGTTCTTTAACTAATTGCCTTCGTGTTAGTCAACTTATATTCATGGTTTCATTATCATTCCCGTTTACATTGTCCGCCAACTACATAAAACATTCATTTCATTCATTAAATTTCTTTTCATACTTCTTTTCATCATATTTAAACTCATTTTATTATACTATAATCAATTTACGTTTCATGCTTCATGCATTATTGTCATCGACGATCATGTCGTATTGTGTAGATCAAAATCGTTGTTCGCAACAATTTTACCCCTTCATTCTTATTATATACTTCCCCCATCATTCTTAACATAAAAAATGTCTTAAACATTGATTATGAGGCTTTAGAAACTAGTTAAAAGCTGTCCCCTAATCAAATTCAGCAAAATAAAAAAAAATTGCCTACGATTGAAGCCCTAACGGGCCGCGTAAAACTACTCCTATTCTGTCGCGGGGCGCGACAGAGGTCGCGTGACGCGACGGTAAATCTTGTTGGGTGTCGCGCGACGCGACGCCCCATTTTTGCCAGAAGGTTCGGTGCTGTGTTGCTGCATTTGCCAAGCTCCAACCTTTTCTAAATTCCTAACTTTAAAACCTCATATCTATAGTTCTACTAGTCCGTTTTACTCGATTCTTTTTCCTATGTGTCCGTAATTTAAATACGGACCCGTTTAACATCATCAATTTCCTTAAAACTCAGTTTATAAACAAAATCCTATAAATCCCTTTTTATTTCTAACTAAAATCATAATCATATTTGCGATTTACTTACTTGCATAGCGCTTCGGAACGAACACACCTTCATACGAGCTTTCGGTTTGAGTTCAAGCATTTTAGCTCTAATACTTGAATCCCTCAAACCTCAGCTCTGATACCAACTTGAAACGCCCACTTTTTCACATCCGAAAATAACAAAAATGACATACTAATTTTAACAAAAAATGGGCATGACCCGTTCGTACGATAAACAATTCCCTGTTTTTTTTTAAACATAAAAGTATTAACCATACAATATTTAAAATCCTAACCTACTTAGGAAACATCCTAGACGTAAATTTAACATTTACATTATGAAAACGTTTTGACCCATTTACAAAAGAGGACTTAACCGGAAGCGCATAAAGGGCTATGTAGTGTGTTCGGTCCGAGCTCGCATCGTCAAGAGCAGGATTTACCTAACATACATAACACAAACATTCATTAGTTCAGATCTTAAAACAAATTTAATGAGTATCATTTACTTATTCTAATTCAAACCATTAGCGAAATAAAACATTTTATCAACATCCTTATTAAAATCATTCTTTTCGTTCTAGCATGAAATTTCTTCATGCTCATTTATTCTTGCCTTTCGAATACATTCAACATGTAAGTCTTTCGACCCATTCATAACGGATCAATTCATACCATACACTTTCAACGCTTTTTCCTCATTCCAACTCGTTATCTACAAGTCTTTACTTAACCATTACATTATCCTTCCTTTTAATATTTCGACCCAGTTGAACCGGGTTAAAACGCATTCATTGCTAATACACTTCCTATCCATTACCAATACTCAACATAACACAATTTTAACATGAACAAGCGTAAAAATTCCACACTAGGATTTAATTACCCAAACTAACATTCTTGAGTCTATAAGTAGAGAAGATGAAGTTCATATCAACTTACCGCGATCTTGCGTTTCTTGCGTTATAGAATGAATTGCTCCTCCTTCCTTCTTTATTCCTATACATCACAACTTCATATACTTAGCTTTCGAAAATTTCATTATTCTCATATTCTTTATCATACAATATAACGTTTATGAACCATATGCATTCCCACCATAATCATATTTCGTCAACTTAGCAAATTTTCATACAAAATCACAATTTCATTAATTTAGACATTTCATTGAACACATGGCGTGCGTACATTCTAATAAGCATGATGTACAAGTATTTATAACACATTCATCCTAAATTCATCAAATAGATCAACCAATTCTTTCAAAATCAATAATCATAACCATACTACATATGATTCAAATTAAGTCACTCATCAAAACACTTCTATAACATGAGTTTAACATCAACATTACATAATTCATCCATAACTTTTACTAATTTTTACTACCTTACATAAACTCAGGTGGGTTTTACCCCAACTACTAGTACAATCGAAATAACACATAATATAACTCCTATTTGTTCATATCATCCAACATCTAGGTTCAATTTCATAGAAACATCATAAATTATACATAACCCACTTCATGAAATCTCATAAAAACATCAAATTTAAACTTACTAGATGTCAAGAACGCTTAGATAATCAAAGTTCCAGGCTTATGCATTCGATTAATCCTTGATTCCACTTTCAATTTTGTAGAAATTTGGAAGACTAGGGTTTCCTTGGCTCCCTCTCTCTTGTTCGATCGAACTGGCCAGGAGAACACTGACTTCTCTTTTTTTTTTAATCAAATTTTATTACATATTTACATTATTAGCCCCTTGTCTTTTAAAGTATGATTAAAAATGGTTATTCCCCATACTAACTTGATTACTTCCATTAACATAAGGGGTTTTTATTTATTTATTTCTTATAAAACTTTCAATATGATAAAAAATCTATGTTTATCATTCCTTATCATTAAAGCATCACAATTAAATTATTATTCTAGGTCATACGAAATTTTGGGGCGTTACATTTCGGATGGAGATAAAAGTTTATTGGCGGAGCCTTTTCTAATGCCGAAATTCAGAAAGCTGTTTGGGACTGTGGAGGAGATAAATCCCGAAGGCCGGACGAGTTTTCCTTTGCTTATATCAAGAAATTATGGGGCAAATTATAGGATTTTTTTCGGACTATCATGGATGAGTTCTTTTTCCACAGGCCCACAAGTAAGTGTTGCAACTCCTGTTTTGTGGCTTTGATTCCTAAGGTGGTGGACCTTATTGTGTTGTCAGACTTTAGACCTATTTCCCTCATAGGTGTTATCAGCAAGTTGGTTTCTTGCGTATAGACTTAAATCGGTTTTGGGCTTTCTAAGTTCTCCGGAGCAAACGACGTTTGTCAAAGGAAGGAATATATAGATGGGCCCCTAATTGTTAACGAGGTGGTGAATTGGGTTAAAAAGAAGAAGAAACAACTTTTACTTTTTAAGGTCGATCTTGAGAAGGCGTGTGATTGCGTGTCTTGGAGCTTTCTTGTGAATTGTATGCACCATATGGGATTCCCGGTGAAGTGGAAAAACTGGATAATGGGGATTCTCTTTACAGGGAGGGCCTCTATATTGGTGAACGGGTCACCAACCAAAGAGTGTGAACTTAAAAGAGGGTTGAGGCAAGGAGATCCTTTATCTCCTTTCTTATTCACAATAGTTATGGAGGCTCTCCACGTAATGATGGCTAAAGCGGTAAATGCAGGCACTTTTGAAGGGGTTAAATTATCGAACGTGGGACCATATTTATCCCACTTATTATATGCGGATGATGCTTTGTTTGTAGGGGAATGGTCGAAAGATAATCTTAGGAACCTTAACCTTATCCTAGGTGCTTTCAGTTAGCTTTGGGCCTAAGTAAATTACAACAAAAGTAGGGTGTTTGGGGTGGGGGTAGGAGATGAGGAGGTGGTTGAATTTGCTAAAATTCTAAATTATCAAAGAGTGGAATTCCCGTTCATGTATCTCGGACTTCCTATTGGGGCAAGTATGAATCGGATCGCTAATTGGAAATGCATGGTGGATAGGTTCAACAAAAAATTATCGGCTTGGAAGGCCAAGCTCCTCTCTTTTGCCGGTAAAATCACGCTTCTCAAGTCGGTTTTGGGTTCCCTTGCCATATACTACTTGTCCGTTTTCAAGGCGTCGAGCAAGGTCATTAAGTCGCTTGAAGGCATTCGTCGTAAGTTCCTTTGGGGTGGAGCTATCTTGGCGAGAAAGATTAGGTGGGTGGCTTGGGATAAAATTTTAAAGTCAAAGAAAATGGGTGGGTTAAGAGTGGGTGGGATAAAAGAATTAAACTTAGCTCTCCTGGCTTAAGTGGTGGTGGCAGTTTAAGGAGGATGGGAATCTTTTATGGCAAGTCGTACGCGTGGACACGCTCGAAGCAAGTTTTAAAGCGATCAAACTTTGGTTTGAGCTCACGCCATTTGCGTAGGTGAAGAAGATTGGGAGAATATGGTTTGGGGTTGGGTATTAATAGGTAAAAGATGTATTTAAAAAAAAAATTGGTTTGGCATGGCGGCTACTCCAAACCGTTCAAAAAAAATGACCGTTTGGCCTGCACACCCCAACGATCCAATTTTTTTAGCCATCCAGAGCCAGCCACGTCACCCAGCCCCCGCCCCACGCCAGGCAGAATAACCACATCAAGCGGGCAACGCCAAGTCCAACGCCGAGCCGAAGTGGTGTAGTCGGCGTTAAAACCCCGTTCCAATCCCCATCCAACGCCTCACAGCCGATAATCTATACATAAAATCTGAAAATTGTTAGGCCATGTGTAGTCATAACGCCCCTTTGTGGGCGTTATGCGACATGTGGCGCGCCACGTGGGCGTTATGGGGCGTTATGCATTTAAGCCCGTAGTCATAAAGCCCCCGCCTAATCATTACTCAATTATTAATTTCTAATTTTTTATAATTATTTTCTAACTTTATAAAATTAAAATTCATTTCATTAAATTAAAAAACATTACACTAAAAAAAACATTACACCAAAAAAAAAAGTTGGACTAAAAAAATAAAAAAACAACACTTCAAAGATTAATCTTCGGCTTCATTTTCGTTCTCTCCTTCTTCCTCTTCGTTTTCTCCAGCATCCAAACCTACGTCTTCAAAGTTCCCGTCTTCGAATTCCTCAACCTCTTCTTCCTCAGAATCTTCTTCGTCGTCATTGTTGTATCGAATTGGGCGAATCGCCCAAGCATGCTCAACCAAATCCGCCTTCAACGTGTTATGTATTTCCTTAGATCGTAATAGTTGAGCATTTGCGAGTCTCTCTTCCATTGTTGCTTGGGTTCCTTCGACTAAATCTTCCGGAATATAGTTTTGGCATATCGCTTTTCCATCATCCTCAATGATCATATTATGCAAAATGATGCAAGCATACATGGTCATTCGTATTCTATCCTTATGCCACATGCGACAAGGATTTCTGATAAAATGCCATCGTTGCTGTAGATACCCAAAACACCTCTCGATATCCTTTCTTGAAGACTCTTGTAATTTTTTAAAATACTTTCTTTTCTCATCGAACGTTTCAGAAAACGTTTTAACAATAATCGAATACTCCGGGTATATACCATTGCCCAAATAGTAGCCATGCTCGTAGTCGTTCCCGTTCGCATGAAAACCGGCCTTTGGTATAGTTCCAGAAATGTAGCTCTCTATTAATGGTGAAGCCTCTAACGTATTAATATCGTTAAAACATCCGGCTACACCAAAGAAGGCCGACCAAACCCAAAGGTCGTATGACGCAACAGCTTGTAATACCAAAGTTGGCCCTTTTTTATCACCCCGTGTATGTTGACCTCGCCATGCGGTTGGACAATTATACCAACGCCATTGACGACAATCCAAGCTACCAATCATGCCGGGTATTCCATGCTTTTCTAGATGCACCTCATATATTTGTTGAAGGTCGTTCCAAGTGGGATTTCTCAAATAACGTTTTCCATATAACTGGCTAAAAAAATCAATATATAAAAGTAAGTAAATAAATAAAAGTCAATAAAAAATACCATAGCAAAAATGTTCCAAGCAATCTCGGCTTGTTTTCTCCGCCATCTTCAAGTACTCATCGTTGATGTCGTACGTGTTTCCGTATGATAATATGCGTAACGCGGATGTGACCTTTTGAATTGAGGTGAAGCCTAAATATCCTCGCGCGTCCATTCTTTGCTCAAAGAAATCATACTTATTTTCCAAATCATTAGTAATGCGCAAAAATAACCTTTGGCTCATCCGAAAACGCCGTCTAAAAACATTGGGTCCGTGAACCGGTGTCGCATCCAAATAGTCTCTCATCAAACGCTCGTTCGCGGCTTCACGATCTCGCAAGATATAGGTGCGCCGCAAGATGGGTCGTGAGGGGGAGTAGGCCGAACGTGCTCAAATGCTTGTATCACAAAAGTACATGCACTCGTAACCGCTTCTTCCTCCTCCGCGTCTTCTTCGGGTGAAAAAAATCTTCGGTAAATATCGGTGAACGAGTCTTCCGACGGGGAACCCATTTTTTTTATAGGGTGGGAGTAGCTTCAAAACTTTTTAAAAAATATATAGAGAATGAGAGAATATTTGAGTATGATTTGTAAAAAAAATGGAAGAGTTAGGTGTTATTTATAGTGTGAAAATTAAAAAATTGATTTTTTTTTTTAAAGAATATGACCGTTGATTAACGGTCAAAAATTAAAAAATACAATTCATTGCGCCGCTAAATTCATCGCGCCACACCCTTTTTTTTCCTTTCATAGCGCTCCACGTTTTGGTGTTTGGGCGTTTTTCCGGCGCCATTAGTGGGCATACCGCCCCACTACGTTCAGTCTTAGTAAAAGAATTTTTATTATTTGCATGTTCATGTTTTCAAGGATTTGATTTGGTAAATCAGGTGTACGATCTCCAATATCTACGTATCTTTCTTGGCTGGTGGACCCCGCTACCGCCACCGCCACCTGTAACCACCACCGTATCTTTATTTTTTATGTTCCTCAATATGTTCCATCAATATTTTTATTATTCCATAAAGGTTACTAAATCTTTTTAATACTTATTTATTGGTATATATCCGCTGTTACTTACGAATGAACATATGTCTTCCACAGACCTTGGAATCCACTGTAAATGATTTTTAAACGATCTCCTATTGAAAGTTATGCTTATTGTTTCAAGTATCCCAACAAATAGAATTTTAGTTAAATCTTTGTATGGGATAATATAATATAGGTTTACTGGATTTTAATAATCCTAAGTTTCATCAGTTGGCCGATAATAAAGCCAACTTTAAAAATTCCCTCCAATAATCTCAACTTGTAAAAGTTTGGCCATCATTGATCATTTTCAAACATATAAGAATTTGGTCTGCTCAATAGATTCATAAGAATTTGGTCTGCTCAATAAATTCAATTACACTTAAAGACTCCTTAATTGATTTAAGTGCACCTATGTTAGAAAAGAATCAACGACGGCCAAACTTTTACAAGTTGTGATTATTTGAGGGAATTTTAAAAATTGTGATTATTATCTACCAACTGGTGAAACTTATGATTATTAAAATCCAATAACCCTATAATTTATTTACTTTTATAAACAAAGGTACCAACTACTTGTTATTTGTGTGATGATATCAACTAATGTGATATCATTTTATGTAATCACTTGTCACATATTATTAGTTGGTTTTAAAAAGTTAAAGTTAAGAAAAATTTTAATTAGTTTCTGTGTTTATTATATGGATAAAATCACAAAACTATAATTACTATAGATTAATTACTTTTTAAATTGGTTTAACAAAACCAAAAAAAAAAAGAAAAGAAAACCAAATAAATTTTGTACTTACCGGAAAGTGGGTTTACCACAAATCACGACGTGATTGTGCAAACAAGATGATTTTGACTTTTGATTTCCGATCTGTGCTATGTAAAATTGTTAACTAGGCCAAATGTATTTATCATTCGAGTGATACCTTTAATTTTCAAACAATGACATTGTATAGCAAAAGAAAGAGAAGTAATGGGGTTTTGAATTTGTTGTAGGCTTTTAGCATGAATGGAATTATAGTTTTTGTTTTTTTTAACGGCAGCTAATTCATTAAAAAAAATCAAGCGAAGAGCTGGATACAAGAAAGAGCGAAACAACCAAAATGGCCAACAAAAACCAACAAACAAAACATTAGACAAAACAAGATAACGGATCCATAATCCACAAATCCCAGTTACTCACATACATCTTCGCACTATGCTTAATTCAATTGAAGAGGGTACACAGAATCTCCTCCATAAGACCACCCGTAGTGGTTAAGAAAAATAATGCCCCTACCATGGGGCATTATCCGACACGTGTCATCCCAGTCAGCATGGGGCGTTATTGCAAAAGTGGCGTAGTGGGAATAATGCCCAAATAATGCCCCTTCCAATCATTAAAAAGGATTAAAAAAAAAAACTTATTTAAAAAGCTGTTTGGTCAGACCATGTCATCCCACTTGGACCACTAATCCCCCTTCCCATTGGTCAGTCAAATTGGACACAATATTTGTTGAGCGTTTTATATAAAACGCCGGACACTTTTTTTTTCAAAAAAATTACAAAATAACGCCCTATGTAATGGTGGGGGAGGCGTTTTTGGGCGTTTTTTTTTTATTTAAAAAAAAAAAAACGCCCCACTACACATGGTCTAAGCATGTCAATCGATCTTTTAACTCCTTTGAAAAGGCTCGAATTATAGTTTATGTGATACGAATTGTGTGTATATTTTTTGATCTTTTAACTCCTTTGAAAAGGCTTGCCTACTCTTCAATCATCATCAGGTGCCGCTAAAACTAAATGCTAGGGGCAGAAGTCAAACCTATGTCACCTTAAATAACAGGTCTCTCCCTTAGTAGTCCACCACTAACTTATCCTAAAAATATAAACGTGTTGATTAAAAAAAAAGAAAATGAAAAAAAGAGAACATTAATTACATTGACCGTTGAAGAAGGTTGTTGAAACAGTATCGTATCTTTTCCCAGAGACAAACTGGGAAGTCACCGTTGTCTTGTTGACGCCGGCAGCCGGCGATGAAGAATTGAAGGCGGTGGTGTATTCCAAGGTAGTGACTTAAGTCAAATGACATTTCTACCCCTTATTTTGCCCACCGGAAACTCTTCATGTCTATAAAAGTCATTTTATCTTGTACCTGATCGCTTTTTGTAGGATTAATCATTCGTCTATCTTGTGACAAAACTAAAGCTGGTATACTCTCTATTAATAGATAACTAGAATTGAGCCCCCCGCTTTGCGGGGCGGGGGCGTAAACTGTGCTACCAGAGGTGGGGCCGTAAAATATGCTAAGTAGCAACCCAACGACGACTAATACCGGAGAAAAGCGTAAATACTTATTTGTTGCTGATATCACAACCATTTTACAAAGGGGATTTGGTTAGCGCCCGAACCACTATGTTCGCATTTATGAAACTGTGCAAAAAGTGTTATGTTTACAGGACCCCTTTTGCTACAGTCCAAGAACTGTAGCACTAGAAACATGTGAGCAAACGAAAATATCTTTCAAGGAGTTGCTCCCTATTCCATTTACATTTTACGAAGACCAAACGAATATGTCATTTTTTTGTATTAACTATGTTCTAAGGGCTAGGTTTTGGTTTTTCATGTTGTCAAAATCTAGAAAAAGGGCTTAAGTACTCATCTTTTCCAAAGCAAACCATCTTTACTAATGAAAACCATTATACCAGGTGGCCCACATAAATTACCACCACTAGAACCTTTGTTATGGTTATCGTTTGTATACCCCGTTCCAATTAACCACCACAACCATCGTTTCACCTTCACCTCCACAATTATTAGCCTCTCTGCACCAAAACCTATACCAAATATATGGATCGTCGCAGAAGCTTAAATCGATCATGGAGTTCAGTGACGTCGATGAATTCAAATCCTAAAGGCACAAAATTTTGATTGTTGGTGCCCATTTTTTAGTACATCAGATTATGAAATAGCTTATTAAAAAGTCATTAAATTGACTATCCATATTCGGATAAGACAACAAAACCATTTATAAAGAAAATCCAAATTTGATCAATTTCAATGGCTAAATGTATAAGACAACAAAACCATTTATAAAGAAAATCCAAATTTGATCAATTTCAATGGCTAAATATATTCGCGGATATTAACCTTACAAGTTTTCTATGGAGATCCGGCCACGTACCTGATGGAAAAAACCACCAAGGCCAACCAAAAAAAAAATAACCGTTTACACATCGCTAAACTAAAGAATACAAGATCTAAACAACAACAAACACGTATAACGTTTACCTAAACATGTAAGCACAATAGAAGGCCCAAAAATTATATACCAAATGTATACTTAACCATAATACTGGTACTGTAAGATGAAATTGACACATAATGAGAAAAGGGAAGCATAAATCAAACCTGGAGAAGCTTGAAATCGACCAGATATCGGAATTTAATAACTAAAACTGGCTCGCACTTGCCTCAAAATCGTAATCGGAAGTCGGCAATCAGACTTGCTTTAAGGCCGGTATTCTCTGCCACTCCCTCTCTTCGTCCCCCGCGAGGATGAGTCAACACGATGAAGAAGATAGGTGATGCGGTTGTGATGATTTGATGATTATGACTGGTATTGGATTTCGATTTGTTAACTCGCGCAGATAATTTTGATTTTTGATTAAAGTCTGATATAACTTTGACAATTGCACTCTAAGTCTCTACTCTGGTGAGAAGTTGTTGAAGAGGTGTTGAGGGTTAGATGGCAGGGAGCTGTCACGGGAGAAGAAACAACGTGGAGCCGTGGAGGACCTGGAGATGAAATACCTAAAGTGCCCTGTGGACGCGGTGCGGCGGGTATTTCATTTCTATTAGGTAGATAATGCTAGTTACAAACATGGTTTGTAGTTGAAGTAGAATCCAAATTATTTGCTTTTGTCTGTATATGTAATGGAGAGGTACTCCCTGTAACCTACAATGTAACAAAGGGAGGCAAGCACACACAAAACATGTATACAGTCATCATATCTAAAATAAAGCTGTAAACCCCAAAACAAATCCACTAATTCACTTAGTAAGCAATCTATTAACCAAGATATGAGAAATGCAATTCATAAGTATCTTAAACTTATACATATGCAACTATGAACTATGCACAAACATATTCAATTCAGTTTTCATCTATATACATAAATAAGAGTATTCAATTTGCAAAATTCCTACCGATTAAACAATTAATTAGAATACTAAAGCACATTTAATGACTGCTACGAAGACCACTTAAGCATAGGTTTAGTCAACTCACCGACCGTAGGCCAAGCGACACCCATAACCGAACTAACCGCATCCACGACTCCACACAGGTTCTTACACACATCAGCTTGGCTCCCTGTCCCCAGATCTTCAATAGAAGTCACCTCTACCACCACGTCGCGACCAATCCGAACAACCGTGACCTCCGACCACGCTGGCGACTCCGGCGCCGTAAACGTCACCGATTCTAACTCACCGCAAACAACCTTACACCACGGCGACGTCACCGATGATATTCCACCATGCTTCGTAATCCCAAAATTAGAGCATGAATATCATGAGGGTGAAGCAAGAATAGTGGTATTGCGGTGGTGGGAATGTTCCTTACTTCTGATCGATCTTCATACATCGATGTCTTCAACCATGTTTAGGCTTAGTAACCCAAAATCAGAGGTATTAGAGGTCGACCGACATAGGTAGGTTAAAAGCAACCGGAAAACGGAACTGTACTTAAGAGCATACGCAAAATGTTAATAAAATAATATGCGAACCTGAATCCCGACCGGAATCTCGCCGGAACCCTAGCCGACTACGTTTGGAAAGACATTCCTTGATACACCGATCATGCAACCATAACTTTCATCACCGCCTATTCTACTCCAAAACATCGCTATCTCCGCCAGCCGCTGCTGTCGGAGGCATGGATTCAACCGGCTGCCTTTATTCTACTCTAGAAGCCACAGCCGGCAGGTCTGCTTTCAAGTGACCAGAGAAAACGACCACCACCGCCTTCTGCGTTATCAGCCGCAGCGCTCCGCCGGTGGTCCACCGAGCCCACCTCCAGATTCTCTTCTTTATCTACCGGGTCTGTCTTATCGCTTACTTCAGTAAAAGAGAGATAATGAAAGAAAACAAACCTCAGTGGCAAAAACCCAAAAGTCTATAAAATTCCTAGCGCAATCCAACGATACAAATTGATATATATAATAATATGTGATGGTTTGTACAATACAAAAACTGCATCTTACTATACAAATCTTTTATGTTTTTTTTTTTTTGAAAATTAAACTACATTAAAAACAACCTCCGACCCAAACGGGCAAAAGGTCAAACACAAACAAAAGTACAAAACCCCCGACCCAAACGGGCAAAGGGCAAAACAGTTACAACATATACATAGGATATTTAGACCACTCCTTTCAACTAATATATTTATATGAAGATCTATTTTTAACCTAAGTATAACCTCTTGACTTTATTTCTGCAACAATCTTTTGTGGGCTTCTCCTAATCTTATTGAACACTACCTCATTTCTACCTTTCCAGATACACCACGCTGAAGTTATAACCAAACCAAGCATAATTTTTTTAGCTTTTTTCCCCCAAAGGCAGGAATTGTGGATATCCAATAAATTTTTGAAGGCGAAGGCGAAGATTGGGGGAATATTACACCAAGCACTGACAGCCGCCCAAACCCGGGTAGTTAGCGAATAACCGAACATGCCGTGAAAAGGTGATCCGCCGATTCCTCTTACTCGTCGCAGAAAGGGCACATAACCGACGTAATATCTACATTCCTTCTTTTCAAGTTAACTCTTGTTGCAAGCATGTCTAAGTTGCCTCTCCAAGCCATCATGTTACATTTTAGCGAAATCCATTTGCACCATTCAAAGTTAGGGAGAAAGCTATTTCCCTTATCAATTATGAGCGCCTTTTTCACCGAAACCACCGAGAACCCCTCCTGATTTTCAACGTTCCAGTACCATGAATCCATATCGTTGGACAGTCTCACCATGTTGATAACTTCTTGACATTCATGCCATTCCTTAAGCTCGATGTCCGTCTCGGGTTGTCTAATCTAATTCCAAGGGTAGCCATCAATTCCTTGATCTACATTCAGTCTATCCATAATCCTGCAAGATTTAAACCTTTCCAAAACAAACAAATGTGGCCAAGTAGTTTTATGTGTTAGAGTAAATTTCGATTTTGGCCCCTGTGGTTATATCACTTTTACCCTTTTAGCCCAAAAAATGAATTTTTAACATCTAAGGCTCAGATATTAAAAATTTTCTTTTGGGCTAAAAGGGTAAAAGTGATATAACCACAGGGGCCAAAATCGTAATTTACTATATGTATTATAATATACCAAGTAGTTTAAAGTAAGTTATCTATATATTCTTGTTGTTTAAACTCAACTTCGAACACTTCTAACCTTAATTCATGTACGAGCCTTTATCTTCTTAAGAGAATTACAAACTAGCTATGTTAAAGGTGTTGCAAACTCTATAGTATGTTATAAACGATAGAAGGACGTCATGTCTCGACTTTTATTTACGCTGATAATAGTGCAAAAAAATATATCTAACACAAATGCTATTTGGGACTATTCAAGTCCAAAATAGATGTTTTTCAATACTTTTCAAGTATCCACTTTATGACTTGTGCATCATTATATATAATCATTTGTTATAACCCACATGTCATGCACATGTTTTGTGCAAAAAGTTCTTATTCATGCTTAGCGGTTGTTTGTTTATCTCTTAATGAAGATCTTAATGATTCAGACCTCTTACTGGTTCAACACTTAATGATTCAGACTGTTTGTTTCGTGAGAAGATGTTTGAATGGTTCAGACATTTGTCTCTGAATGGTTAAGCATTATACAGAGTCTGAATAGTTAAGACCTCTAATCTGAATTGGTAAGAGATTTGTCTCTGAACGATTAAGCATTATACTAGCTCTTAATGGTTCAGACATCTTATTGGTTCAACACTTAATGGTTCAGACCTTTTACTGATTTAACACTTAACCATTCAAATATTGCCAAACAGCCCGTTAGTATAAGTTGTGTGTATAATGTTGTGTTAGTTACTAAAGAAATAGGGATAAGAAATTCAATATGAATGATGTGGTAAAGTTGTAAACTTATCAATTAACTTAGACAATTTATACTTATTCTTTTTTCATCACCTTAGAGGTTAGTAATTAGATAAATCTTAAGCTGATCTCCTAAATAGTTCTTCACAAGTCAAAGGCAAGAAACAAATGATGAATTTTCTAAGCTGATATTAGTGAGAAGACTGTATAAGTTGATCTATACATGTTTTAAGAGAGAAATTAGTGAATACAAGTATTGGGTGAATAGCACTCTCAACTTTTGATTTGTAAAACACCACTCTCAACTTTTAATTTTGTAACACCCCAAAAACCCGAATGTTTATATTCGTTAAATGTTCTAATATGGTACATCAAGAAATAAATAATTAGGTTATTTTACCTAGTTAAAGTTATGGCCAAAACTATTAAATAACGAAATTTGTGCCAAATATGTTAAGTGGTAAAACATGAGGGGCTAGATGGTAAAGAATGTAAGTGGAGGTGTTAAAAGAAAGTAATAACACACACACACACACAATCGTGTGTGTTCTAGATCGATCAGTAGCTCCCAAAGGAGCCAAACCCTAGCTCAACCTTAAATGATCAAATTGAAGGGTAAATCGAAGCTTAAATTCATGGATAAACATGGATTAATGATCACCATCACAAGAGGATCATAAGGTATGTCTTAAATTCTAGATTGGTGATCTTCCACGAAGTGGGTTATGTTCTAATCCGTGAATTGGTATGAAATTGATGATGTATAAGGGTTAGAATCATCATATAGAACATAGGTTATGTATGGTTTGTGTTAATTTGATGTTTAAGGGTGAAACCCATTAGTCATAATAAGAATGATGATTTGAATCATCATCTATGTTTAATTCTTGTTGAATGTTGATGTATTTTGATTTGTATGATGGATTTTGTTAGAGGAATTGAAAGAAATGTGATAGTAGTATGTTTGATGATTATGCATGTATGATTCGTGTTGATTAGAAGGAAGAAATTGATGAATTATGTATGAATTTAGAAGATTGTGCATGAATTAGTTGTACGTTATGCTTAGAAGGTAGTACGCACACCACGTGTATGATAAAATGGATATAGTGTCGTCCGTATAGCCTATCATGATGATACGGGTATAAAATGATAAGTCGAAAGTTAAATAAGATGAATTGTTGACTTTCTGAAAGTCAACTACGAACAAGAAGCATGATTTAACTCATTGTCGTAAAGATATGGTTATAGGAAGTCGTATGGTACATGTTATAACGATACGTTTTAAATGGAATGATATGATGAATTACATGAGCTTGTAAGAATGTGAAATTGGTCACATGTGCTATGCTTGTTGGAATTGACTAATTAAAGTCAAATGTAAAAGATGTGATTGTTATGATCGTTAACATGTGCAATGGGTATGCTAACAAGAATGTAATTGTGATGATATGAAAGTATAGGAATCATGTCGAGACGGACTCAAGCGCGAAAGGCTAACGGGTCAAGAAGAGGCGTGGAAACGGATGTGAACACGGATGCATGAGGTAAGTGATCTCCGTAATCACTTCTTATTTGTTTACGTAAAGATATGTGTTAGTTAATTAAGGTATGATAACTGAGAACTAATAAGGATGGATGGTATGAAATCGATGATTTTCGTTAAGTAGATATAACGGGTCAAAGATGGGGTTTGTCGTTATATCGGAGTGAAGAGTAGTAAAGGGTTACGGTATGATAACCGGATAACGTGTGTGATTGCACATAAGTGCGCTAGTTAGTAAACGGAGGTACAGATAAGTAGTCGAAGGACTTAGTTGTGAGTTATGACTAACGGGTAAACAAGTCCATGAATGAAACTTGGTTTAACAAGGTTGGTTTTAGTATAATCGAATAAAATGAATGAAATAACGCATAACGGGGATCGGGTGTGTAAATCCCAAGTACGAAACTCCGGACAATGTAAAAGTATCATGGTAGTAATGTTCATGCAAGTTTTGGGCTAAAACAAATGAGTTGTGTGATGAAAACAAGAATGGGTAAAATTGTCCGAAAATGAAAATATAGGCGTAAATGCATAAGTTAGGAATTTCCTTAATCCGGATGTGAGATTCTAAGTTCATATGATAGAATGTGAATTTACAAGAATGTAGGAAGAAACGGGAGGTTAAACGGGTAAACGGTTTAAAAGTTATGAGCGTTTTAGTGCGTACGAACGACGAAACGGATCTGCAGAAAAGTGATGTTTATAGAGGGCGTCGCCGACGGGTCCCCACCCCGTCGCCGACGGGCTGCCAAAAGTCCAAAAACTGGCGACGGCCTAACTGGCTGGTTACGGGTGAAATCAGGCGACGGGCATTTTAAGAGGCCGTCGCCGACGGTCATGGAACCCGTCGGCGACGGGTTGTCTTTTTCCTCTTCTCCGTTTCTTTGTTTTGCACTTCCGAGTGATCCGTAACGCGTCCCGGTACATAGTTTTTCAACCCAATGATTCGTAAAGCTCCCGAAAAGCCCTTTTAACACATGTAGTTAGGTACATATGTATGATGTGTATCTCTATATACGTTAGAAGAAGCGTACGAAAGTATGCATGCACCGTTGTGGCATGTGATAAGCATTTATGTATGTATGTATGTAAGTATGAATGTAGGTATATACGTATGTATGCCTTATGAGTGTAAATGTATGTATGTATGTGTGTATGTAGTTAGAACGTATATGTACGCAAGTGAGTATGTACGAAGGTATGCATGTATGTAAAGATGTAGGAAAGGTATGTACGTATGTAGATATGTAGTTATGTATGTATAAAGACATGTATGAGTGTATGCACGTATGTAAAGCTGTAGGAAAGGTATGAACGTATGTAGATGTGTATGTATGTTTTTATGTAAGTACGTATGTATGCATGATTTAGACACATTGGTTGTTAACGTTATTAGTGGTGTACCTTGAGAATGGAAAGTATGTATGTATGTGAGTAGCTATGTATGTAGGTATGTAGGTATGTATGCGAGTCGGTAGGTATGTATATAGTTATGTATGTATGTAAGTAAGTATGTGAAGACGTAATCATGTATGTATGTAAATAGATGCGTAGGTATGCAAGTAAAGGTATGTATGTACGTAGTTATGTATGTATTGTATAAGCGGTTTCAATACATTTATGTATTGACGACTATTCACAATGTGCCTCGAGAATAAAATGTAATGCAGGTACATTATTGAAGTTTCGCCAAAGATCAGACACCCAGATGGAATGCTTGAAACTAGAAAGTTAACAGGATGCGAAGTATATGTGGATCGAACATAGCAAGGCTACATTGTTATGAATCTTCTTTGTACATAAGTTTGCTAATGATGTGTATGTTTATGGTGGGTGCAGGTTGTATGAATCACGGATTTTCCTCATGAGGAGTAGCGATCGAAGATCGAGTCACAACATAGATTGTACGGGAATGTACTAAATACGTAATTTAGTGTTGATAAGTTACGTTTTTATATTATAAAAATGAATTTTAAAGAATGTCAAGACGTACATAATGAAAGAAATTTTATGGTACGAATTTCCGCTGCGACTTCTGTCAAATACGAATTAGGGTCTTACAAATTTATTGGTCGATAACACTTCCAAACTAACTCAACATTAACCCAGTTTGCTGACATCAGCTGCCACATCATCAAACAAGCCAAGGTAGATGCCACGCCAGCTAGCTAGCACATCATCAAAAAATTCCACGTCAAATGCCATGTTAACACACAAGTGTCACATCAGCAAAAAAAACTAACTGGGTTAAGGTTCAGTTAGTTTGAGAGTGCTATCAGCCAATAAGTTGAAAGTTGGGAGTGGTGTGGTACAAATTGAAAGTTGGGAGTGTTATCGGTTAATTGGTGAAAGTTAGGATTAGTAAAATCAATATCCCTTTTTCTTTTAAAATATCTCGTACCTACGATTAACTATCATATACGTTTGTGCATGCTTACGAGTTAGATCTGCTATAGTAAACATGCAACAGTGTGTTAGCCTGCAGGGACGGAGCTTAGTGGAAAGCCGGGGTGCTCCCGTCCCCCGAATGTTTCGGTTAGAAGTGTAAAATTTCTGATTTTTCGTCCGAAAATTTTAAAATTATAAAGGACCGCCCCCAATTATTTTGCCTACGATTAACTATCATATACGTGTGTGCATGCTTACGAGTTAGATATGCTATAGTAAACATGCAACAGTGTGTTAGCCTGCAGGGACGGAGCTTAGTGGAAAGCCGGGGGTGCACCCGCCCCCCTGAATTTTCGGTTAGAAGTGTAAAATCTCCGATTTTTCGTCCGAAAATTTAAAAAATATAAAGGATCGCCCCCAATTATTTCGCCTAAATATTTATACAATATATAAATTGAGTTCCATGACCCCCCCCCCCCCCCCCAATCGGAAACTTTTAGTCAAGCTCTGCCACTGTAAGCCTGAATGCATGATATATATGGGTAGGAGCTAGAAGATGAGAGGCACATTAATAAGAAATTCAATTGGCCACTAAGGTAAACGATATAAAAAGGGAGTTAATATTCACACATCTCTTCTTTTTATCTCTCACTATATACATAGATATGTATAGAGAGAGAGATAGAATGTAAAAGAATGTGAAAATAAGATTTAGGGGTATGAAAATAGTGAAAACTTATAAAAGTTGAATGTAGTTTTTAAATTTGGGGTTTATTTAATTCCATCAGTAGCTTTCCCTTGTATAATTAATCGAATGAAGTTTTTAAATTCGGGGTTTATTTAATTCCATCAGTAGCTTTCCCTTGTATAGTTATTATTATTTTAATAGCAAATTTAGATTATTGATGGAACACTGTAGTATTATCTTGTTATCAATGGAACCACCCGATCATATTCATCCCCATTAGGCTATAATATGTGTCTATACATCAATTTAGGAGGAAATTCAATAAATCTGAAAAAAAAAAAAAAAAAACCTTGTCGAAATTGAACCCAAAACTTCATGGTCTTTCTCTACTTTAGTCCATTTTGCAAGATAGTGAATTAGTGATTATAAATTTGAGAAAATTAAAATGAAATAGAATGAATGATTCCCTTGTTGGCAGGGAAATTCCAGATTTGAAGATTTTGGTGGGTCAGAGGAAGAAGATCTGATTTAAATAATGATGGGAGAGTCTCAAAACAGTTTCATATCCCCTAACTTTATTAACAAACAACAAAATCTTTTAAAGTATGTCACTAAATGATTCGCTCTAAATCCAAATCACATACAAATTTAAAGATTTAATTGATAAAGAAAACAAAATCTCTCTCTATGATTTATTCTATTGACTTGTTTACACCTTTGGACCACAATAAAGTATTTAAATCAACTTTTCTTGACTTTGACTTGGTTGCATTGTTTTCTCACCAAAAGTTACGAAAGTAAAAAGTCATATAGTAACGTTAAAACGTTAATTACTTTAATGATTTTTTAAGTTTTTCATTGTAATAACAACAAATGAAGATTGGGTATTTCTCGAATAAAATTTTCCTTCCAGAAGGATTAAAGGAACCCAACAATGAAGTTTCACAAAACCGTTCATAGTTAACAATCATATCAGAAACACATCCATAATAAAATTGCATTTCTTGTCATACGCTCGTAAAAAATCTTACTTTCCTATATTATCACTATCTCTTATATAACTTTTTTATAATCAAATTGTACGACCGGTATTGATTTTGTTTGTTTCATTGCCATCACCTTTACCTCTACAATACCGACAACTAGTATAGTTTACGACACAAAAAAATAAATTATACTTAGCACGAGTTAGTTTGTTACGGTACATGTGGTTGTATATTATAGCTTAAGATACAAAAAAAAAGTTTATTTAGAGCAATAACAACGCAAAAGTCCAAAATGGTGGTCCAAAACCAAACCACCAATTCTAGACCACCTCCGCGTTGTAAGAGGTTGACTTTGGTGGTCCAGTTTGGTATAGCAAACTAGTCCGGTTTGTTTAAGTGGGGACAACATACACCCATGCATTTTTTAGTGTAAAAGTAGGGTGTGGTGTGTAGGTTTAGAAAAAATGTTGAGATTTGGAATGATGTTGCGGGTGATGTGACGGGTTTTGATTTGGATTTTAACCAACGTTGTGGATGCTTTTTCAACGGTGTCATTACACAAGTGTTGTCTGATGTAGCCCAAAAAATTAAAGTCGTCTAACCCAATAAATAAAGTCATGCTTTACATCGACGAATACCGATACCAATTCACATAATATCAACACCGGTATCGAAGTTGTCCAATCAGTACCGATTCTATTCGTCATGGAATCGGTACGGTACTGGCCCTCGATGTAGCCTATGATACCGAAAAACTCTCTTTGAACAAACTCCGTTTTCAACAAAAAAAATTATACCGCAATAATGAGAAAAAAAAGTTTTAAACATAGCTATGTATTTAGTTTTTTTCTTTTAACTAACGAACACAATATAAAATAAAAACTATATTGGTAAAAGTTAACAAGTTAAGGCGTATATTATTATATAATAGTATAAAGGGTTTTACTAAAGTAAGCTTTTGGGCGGTAGGTTTTCTTTGGAATGGTGGGCATGCCTTGTTATGTTGTTTGTGTTTGCAGGGTGTGGATGACCTTTCGCCTTTGAATTTGCCCGGATTACTAAGTTGTATTGTATTAGTTGGCCATTAATAAATATAAATACAATATATAATGGTTTAGTATTTTTATTTGTTTTTTTTTATCACACATTTATAGTGCGCCTTGTATCTTTCCAAATGCTTGTACTCATCTGACATCTCATATCTCTAAACACAAAAGTTGTATTTAAATTGCCTTTTATTTTGTTTTTAATGCTTGTACTCATCTCTATCTGTAGATAAAGAGGTTATGTTTTCTTTTTGAGTTAATCAAAATATAAAAAAAAAATCACATTTCTTCACAATCAATATATGATTAGTCTTCTTATTTGCAGGGTCGCAAATGATACATGGGAAAGGATAAAAATATTGTGCAAAAACATGATATTATCCGGAAATTCGATGACAAAAAAAAGTTGTGTAGATTTCCTCATTGTTGATAGGAGATACATAAAAATACAAAATGATGATGCAGGTTATTGTGTCGTCTAATCTATGGTTCATGTAGAAAGCGAGGAATGACTATTTTTAATAATGTCAACCTCAATGCGGAAAAAGTTTTTGAGGACATTTGTACGTATGCTTCATGGGATCAAAGGTAAAGCAAACTTTAATTGTTAGATTGGAATGAATGATGTAATTTTGATGTGCTTGCTTAACTTTGTACTTTGCCATGTATCTCTGGCTAGAGGTGCTCGTTTTTTGCCTATGTGAGTATATTCTCTGTTGGTCGGTAAAAAATGATTATGATTAGTCGAGAATCATTTAAATTAAAAAAAAAAAAGAGACGATGAAAATATAACTCTTTTGTAAGCCAAAATAAAATCATAATAAAAACTCATCTTTTGTTTTTATTCTTATATTTTAACAATGTAAAAGAAATTACAAAGAAGCTTCAATTTACCCCGGCCGTTAATCATGCATGATTCGGTTAGAAAAAGTTTATTCACAAATTCAAGGCTTTATAAACAAGGGTTGAGATACAATAGGAAGTTTATTTGGCTATGAAGGCTAGGAAGTGATCTTGACCATCCATTAAGTTAATCAAGGGCTAAGATTAAAATCAGGGAAATTGAAAGAAAGAAAAGAGGCGCATGAGTTTGTTCAAGGGCATTCTAGTCAATCCAAGTCAATAGTTTCTCTCTCCTACAATTCCCCCCCCCCCCCCCCCCATTTTTTAAACGTTAATAACTCTTTCATACGACATTATTTTTTTATAAAAATTGCACCAAAAAAACGAGCGTTTTTTTATCTTTAAAACGAGTATACTATTGCTATATTTAAAAAAAAAATTAAAGCCAGTTGTGTAAAACGCAATAGAAAAACCATCAGTTACGTAAAACGCAATGAAAAAAAAACCCTAAAAAATGACATTTTTCTAAAACGCAATGCACAAAACACAAAGAAATGACTTATTTGTAAAACGCAATGGCCAGAAAACACAAAGAAATGTCTTATTTCTAAAACGCAATGGACTGAAAACATAAAAAAGTGTTTTACCTAAAACGCAATGCACAAAAAACACAAAGAAATGTCTTATTTGTAAAACGCAATGGCCAGAAAACACTTAAAAATGTCTCATTTCTAAAACGCAATGACCTAAAAAAACAAAAGAAAGTGTTCTCTGTAAAACGCAATGGACTGAAAACACCTAAAAATGTGTTTTACCTAAAACGCAATGACTAAAAACACTTCAAAAATGTGTTTTACCTAAAACGCAATGACTAAAGATACTTAAAAATGTGTTTTTTCTAAAACGCAATAGCCAGAAAACACATAAAACTCTCTTATTTCTAAAACGCAATGGACACATAAAACTGTTTGTGAATTGTCTGTGAACTGTCTGAATTGTCTACGAATTACTGTCTTCGAAATGAGCCAATTTCTGGAAAATTAATTTTTCTGATGCGTTTTTAGTACAACTCAACCCCAGCCAGGGGCTCTGCCCCTTGGACCCCGCTACCAGGGGCGCTGCCGCCGGACCCCCACCAAGATCGTAAAACGCAATGACTAAATCAAAAACCCATATCGTAAAAATGAAATTAAAGAATTTCTTACATGGATCGAAAGTGATTTCTTCAACAATTGACGATTTTTGAATGATTGAAACACTTATCAGCGATTGAATCGAACAAATCGAGTGATTATCTTCAAAATCACCAGAAAAAACGAGATTTTGAATGAAATTAAACTGGGTTTTCTTCGAAAAAAAGCTGAAGAACACGTTGATCGGGTGGTTGAATCATTGATTGATGACGAAAATCACACTATAATGTAGTGATTATTGAGATAGTAAGTGAAGAAAAGGTTGGAGATGGTGAGTTTTGAAAATGGTGGGTTTTGAAGTAACTGTGGAGAAGAAGGAAGAAGAAATGATGAGATTGACTAAAATACCCTTTCTCTTTATTTTAAAATTTGCCACATGTCATAATCCTATGGCTTCCTATCCTTCCTAGCCAAAATTAACTTCCTATTTGATCTTTTCCATTATAAACAAAGCACACATTATAAACAAAGCACACATCAATATAATGTTACACAAGAAATTTTGTCCCAAAGCCCATATCACTATCATACATCATTTAATTCAATATATCATCAAGATATCCCTGTAATCTTCAAGCGATTTTAGCCATTTAAAAACAATATACTATTTTATTGCTAATTCCTAATACAACTTGTAAAGTAATATCAATTTCGTCAGTTCGATTTAGATAGTGAGAGGCGGAAGTGTGAGGGAATGCAGGAGGTAACGTAGAAGGAAACGGCGTAAGGGAACGCATGAGGTAACCGATGATACTGACACGTGGTGTGTGACGTTATAAAAAATCAGTCAATGTAGCACCTTGCTTTTTAATAATATTGAGCAATCATCGTTTGAAAAACCTGATAATTGTGACATATTTTTTTTAAATAAACTTTCATTAACAAACAGCCGAACCCGAAAACCGAGTCAGACCAACCAACAAACAAGAAAAAAGAACAGATATTACATAATTACAAATTTACACCAATTACTCCATCCGATGGATCGAAAAGACGACCTATTTTTCAGCCAAAAGAACCCCAGCAATCTTATATCGCTAAAAACATCTTCCGCACAAACCCGGGATCCTGAAAAATTCGCTTTATTTCTAGCCATCCAAATGCACCAGCAAGCAATAATAATAATGCCCTGTAAGATCTTTTTTCCTGCCGGGCCCAACCTACTAAACTTATGAATTTCCAACAAGTCTTTAATAGAGAACGCGTAAATCATCGGGATGTGACACCATCTTCTGACCTTTTGCCATATAAGATCCGCAAGTTGGCACGAAATAAAGAGATGATCAACTGACTCTGATTCGCAGCCACAAAGAGAGCATGATCCGGTTTGGTTAATAATTCCCCTATGGTATAAAACGTCATAGGTCGGAATGCGGTTCAGTTCCATCCTCCAAACGAAAATATTACACTTCAAAGGGACCCATTTGCACCAATCATTCACATATACATTTGGATCGCATCTGTCACGAACGAGTAACTCCTTGACCGATTTCACCGAAAAGAGACCCGTTGAATCACCCAACCATTTCCATTTATCTCTACCACTACTAAGAGAAAACGAAGACAGCATACCCGAGAGAATAGCCAACTCCGCAACCTCAGCAGCCAAATCCGGCTCGTGTTTCCACAGCCACGAACCCCCTCCAGCCAATCTATCGCTCACCGAACAACACTTAACCACCTCAAGCCGAAAAAGACAAGGAAGAATATCTTTATGAGGAGACTCAGATATCCAGGGATCTAACCAGAAAAGAACTTCAGTACCCGAGGCGACCTCTCCTTTAAAAAATCTGCGAATGGACTTATTACCCACAACCGACTTGTTCATAGCGCTGCATATGTTAACCCAAACCCCCCTGACAGATTTATTACATGGCAGAAAATCCCACTTCGATCGGCCCGAATGAATAGCTTTAACAACTTTGACCCATAAATTATCGACTTCGATCTTAAGCCTCCATCCCCATTTACTAAGCAAAGCCAGATTAACATCTCTTAATTTACACAGCCCCTAACCTCCTGCTTTCTTCAGTAAAGACACCCTATCCCAAGCCACCCAATGGGTCTTCCTAACATTGCTCGAGCCTCCCCATAAAAACTTTGTAATGATGCTTTCAAGATCCTTGACGACTTTCACAGGAGCCTTGTAAATGGACATATAGTAAGTAGGTAAACTCTCGAGAACCGATCGAATCAATGTAACCCTTCCTCCTATAGATAACAACGCAACCTTCCAAAGAGAGAGCCGCTTTTCAAAGATATCGTACACCGACCTCCAATTGTTTATACGATTCATATTAGCACCTACCGTCAAGCCTAAATACTTAAACGGAATGGAATCGGCCATACAACCAATCCAATTCGCCATCTCCTCGACTTCAACGCTACTTATTCCTCCTATAGATAACAACGCAACCTTCCAAAGAGAGAGCCGCTTTTCAAAGATATCGTACACCGACCTCCAATTGTTTATACGATTCATATTAGCACCTACCGTCAAGCCTAAATACTTAAACGGAATGGAATCGGCCATACAACCAATCCAATTCGCCATCTCCTCGACTTCAACGCTACTTATTCCATTACCGAATATGCTAGACTTGCTAAGATTGATTTTTAGGCCCGAGCAAGCGTGAAAGCACCGAAGGATCCTTATAACATTAACAATGTTATTTTTGCTCCACTCCCCCATAATCATTGCATCGTCAGCATAGAATAATTGAGAAACAAAATGATCGCTATCTGGAAGATGAATACCTTAAAACACGTTAACCTCACACGCCTTATTGAATAAGCAAGATAGCGCCTCCATTGCAACAACAAAAAGGAACGGGGAGATCGGATCACCCTGCCTCATACCTTTACTGCATCCGAACTCGAAAGTAGGAGAACCGTTCACCAAAACAGACGCCCTGGCTGATTTCAGAACACCTGATATCCAGCCACACCACTTCTCCCCGAAACCCATTTGATGAAGAATATCCAAAACAAAGCCCCAGTTCACGTTGTCGTACGCTTTCTCGAAATCGACTTTGAGAAAAAAGACCTGTTTCTTATTTTTTCTCGCCCATGAAAGCAACTCGTTAATAACCAACGGCCCGTCTAAAATAAATCTTCCTTTAAGGAAGGCAAACTAGGAATTAGAGATAATATCGTTTAAAATCGGCTTCATCCTATTAGCAAGGATTTTAGAAATCACTTTGTTAATGACTCCTACCAGACTGATAGGCCGGTAATCACTCAACCCCAACGGGTCTCTAGACTTCGGAATCAAAGCTATAAACGCCGAGCCGCATCCCCTATTAATCATGCCAGTCTCGAAAAAAACAGCCATAATATTGAAGAAATCATTTTCAAATAGATCCCAAAAATAAGTAAAGAATCTAAAGTTAAAACCATCCGGACCGGGAGCCCGGTCTTTACCGCAATCGAAAACAGCAACTTTAATTTCCTCCTTAGAAAAACAAGCTTCTAGGCTGGCCGCTATAGACGGGGAAATCTGCTTCAGCTGAGGACAAACCAGACGTGGTCTATCGTCGCAATCCTCCACGAACTTGTCTCTAAAAAATCGGAAAACCTCCTTTTTAACCAAAGTCGGTTTAGAAATCCAAACCCCATTCACTTCCATACCATGTATCGAATTGCTCGCTTTCCTGCTATTAATCATAGAATGAAAAAACTTTGAATTTTCGTCTCCTTCCATCGCCCATTTGATACGGGATCATTGTCTAAGATCCATAACTTTTGACTCCTCCGCTTCTCGAATTATTTTTTTATTCTCATAATATATCCATTCCTCTTCCTCCGTAAAGTCTCTAGTGTCCAAAGAAGCTTCTAAGACGTCAATTTCACTTTTAGCGGCCTCCACTTCCTCTCCTTCCTTGCGTTTCATGTCAACTTTCCAAGTTCTAAGACGATCCCTTATGAAACTCAGCTTTTTGATAAAAGACACATTCGGAAGAATATCGGTTGAAATAAATTTATTGACTGCCTTTTTCACAACTTCGTCAAAGCCTTGTTTACCAAACCAGGAGTTAAAAACCCGAAAAGGGCGCGGGCCGAAATTCATAGCTTGATGTAGTCGTTTCTATGCAGTTTCAATTTATATATATCTCTACGTATTTAACATCATTCTTACCATAAGTATTCTTACAATCTCCAAATATTAAAAACTCTCTCTCTGCCCTTTCCTTTCCGATCGCCGGCCGGCTCGACGAAGGGTGGTAACCCGGCTTAGCGTGTGAGGCCACCGCTCCTTTTTGGCTTGACCTCCTCTCTAATCTGTCTTACTGTTCCCCTTCCATTCGTTTGCTGGGATTCGGTTCTCTTTGTCTTCTTTGTTTCCTCCCTGGCCGGAACTCCCTCTCGTTTGCTTAGTAGGTCTGATACTAGGTCGCAGCCGGCTTGTCCTGTTTAGCTTGACCAAGTTCGAATCCTATTAACCTTACACAGAGCTGTCTCCTTGGCTTGGTGAGTTTCGTTTGTTTGGGTGTTCTCATGGGTGGTGGTGTCCAGGACGTTGTCAAGTTTTTCGTCACTAACTTACCAGAAGGTTGCCCTCCATGGGAATTACGGAAGGGTTCGGGGTTATCTCGGGGACGTATGTTTCCAAGAAGAGGGACAAGTTGGGGAATAGGTTTGGGTTTGTAAGTTTTGTTGAGGTTAAGGATCGAAGTGTCTTGGAGAAGTCGCTCTCGGGGGTGAAGCTGGGGGACTCTAAGTTAAAGATCAATCTTGCTAAATTTGCTCTGGAGAATTCTGGTTCCCCTGTGGTGCAGGAGGTTAAGAAGAATGGTAACAACTTTCCGGTCCAGGTGGAGAAGGGTAGAATTTTTAAGCCTCGGGATGGAAGATCGTTTCGGGATGTTTTGGGGAGTTCTTTGGCTTCGGTGGATGTGTCGATGGGGGGCGGGTCTTCTGCCTCTGGTAAGTCTGTCATTGTCCCAGACAGACTGTCAGCCTTCAATGAGCTTGTTGGTCTTGCGGTAGTCGGTCGGTCAGTGGACTTGGAATCGTTGGTTGACCTTGACAAGCTTCTCCGTATTGGCAAGGTTCCATTTACTAGAATTCAGTACTTGGGAGGGCTCTCTACCCTTATTTCTTTCGCGGATGGTGACTCAATGTTTAGCTTCCTCAAAGCTCGGGTGATTTGGGGACCGTGGTTCTCTAAGCTTGAAGAGTGGAAGGGTCAGTCCTTGCCGTTAGAAAGGGTTGCCTGGTTAAATTTGCATGGGATTCCCCTTTAGTTACTTGGTGAGGAGGTGTTATCTCTTGTTGGGGATCTGTATGGCAAGGTGCTTCATATTCCCAAATCCTTTGAAGACAACCAAGATCTTTCGATGGTTTCTGTGGGGGTGTTAGCCGGGGAGGCTGTTAGAATTGGAGAGGCGGTGACTCTTAACTAGAAGGGGAGAAGCTTTAGAATATGGGTTGAGGAGGAAATGGAAGCCTGGGTTCCGGTTTGCCTGAATTATGTTACCGGTGGTGTTCCGGCTTCTGTGTCTGATTCGCCGGTTAAGTCGTCGCCGGTCGGTGACGTAGAAGTTGAGGGGTCCCAGTTTGTTGGAAGTCAGGGAGGTGTGGAGGAGTCTCATGTGGTGGACATTAGGAATTCCCATGCAAACATTGGAATCATGGATGAGGAAAAAGAAAGTGAAGGCGGTGGCGGCTTGTCAGTGGGTGGTCTCAAGGCTCCTAGGAAATCGGTTTGTCTCTTTCCTGGGTCTGATTCGGTGGGTCCTACTGATGTCCCCAGTGCAGTTGGGCCTCATCTTAACCCCTTCAATGTGGGCCTTGGGGTTAAGTCCAAAAATAGAAATGAAAAAATATCGTTGGGCCATAGATTGAGGAAGGCCCGTTCTAATCAGTCCAAGGATTCTTCTCCTGTGGAGTTTAGGCCATTGAAAAGGCCAAGACCAGTGGTGGATGAACTTGAACCAGGGTTTGGTTTCATTGGGTTCTGTTCATCTGCGACTCATGAGGAAGGGGGGATCGGTTTGTCAAAGACTGGAAATGATGGGGGGTTTGACTTGAACTTAAGGGTGGCGTCGGATTTCTCGGAGACCGGTATGGATCCTTCTCGGCAATGCGACGCTGGGGGTGCCCAGAACCCGTCGGGAGTAGCTTCCGGGGATCAAGTGGAGAATGAAATCACAAGTACTGTGGCAGTTGGGGATAAACTTGGAATCGATTTGAGTGGTCATTCGGATCTGATTAAAGAGGCTGTCTTATCTAAAGGTATGAATGCGGTTCCTAAATGAATTTGTTGTCCATTAATTTAAGAGGGATAGGGGGGATTTGAAGCCCAGTTGGATTAAGTCGATTAAGAAGGAGTATGGGATCAACTTCATGGTTCTTCAGGAGTCAAAACAAAGTGGCGTTCCTCGTTCCGTTTTGTCTAAATTTTGGGGAACAGGGAATTTTGAATCTGTGGCTGTCGATTCCTGTGGTCTCTCGGGAGGCTTGATAAGCATGTGGGATGCCTCTTTGTTTTCTTTGGACGAATCGTTGGAAAACATGAATTTTCTGTTATCTAGGGGTAGGATGACTGGGTTTGCCGGTCCAGTTAACATTCTGAATGTGTACGCTCCGCAAGGAGTGGCTGCTAAAAAAGAGGTTTGGGACTCGATTGCTTCCCTGATCAACAACTATGATGGGTATTGGGTCGTAGGGGGTGATTTTAACGCGGTCAGGTATATGGAGGAAAAAAGAAACTGTTCGTTTAAGCCTCCTTGTGCTTGCAATTTTACCTCCTTTATCTTTGATGCTGGCTTAATTGATTACGAGATGCAGGGTAGGCAATTCACGTGGCAGTCTAAAAATGGCAAAAAACTCAGTAAGCTCGATAGGTTTCTCCTCAACCTGGAGTTTTTCAATAAGTGGCCGGAGGCCCGTGTTCAGGCTTTACCGAGGTTGTGGTCAGATCACAGTCCCATCGTCTTATCAACCAAGTCCGTTAATTACGGTGCTAAGCCTTTTCGGGTATTTAACTCTTGGCTGGGTAAGGAGGGCTTCAACGAGGTTGTGGAGGAAGCTTGCGGTGCTTTTTCAGCGGAGGGTCTCCCTCCAGATTTATTATTTATTCAGAAGCTGGGTTTTATCAGAAGCAGGATTAAAGTCTGGAGGAATAGTATGCTGAAGAAGGAAGGTGAGGCCCTCGATTTGGTGAAGGAGGAAGTGGCTGATCTCGAGGCTATCCTTGACACTCGTGAACTTTCCGTCGAAGAAGAATGGGTATTGGCTGAAAATAAGAAGGTTATTGCGGAAATTGAACTCGCCAAAGTTATGGATTTGAAACAAAGATCTCGGGTTCAGTGGGCGAAAGAAGGGGATGAAAACTCAAAGTTGTTCCACTCGTTTATTAATTGTAGGAAGGCAAGTAATGTGATCCATGGTTTGAACATTGGAGGGGAGTGGGTTTCTAAACCTTCGCTGGTCAAGAAAGAGGTGTACAAATTCTTTAGATCTAAATTCTTAGAGGAATGTGTCAATCGGCCCTTGTTTCCTTGCCATATCTTGAAGAAAATTTCAGGGGTTGAAGCGAGCTGGGTGGAGGCCCCGTTTACCGCTGAGGAAATAAAGACCGCCGTCTTTGAGTGTGGGGATGATCGGGTGCCTGGCCCGGATGGTTTCAACTTCCGTTTCTATAAGCACTTTTGGAGGTTACTAGAAGATGATTTTATCAACATTATGGCTGCCTTTTTTGCTTCGGGCGAGGTGAATCCAGGGTGCGGATCCTCTTTTATTGCTTTGGTTCCGAAGAAAAGGGACCCGGTCGGCCTGTGTGATTATAGACCTATCAGCCTGGTCGGAGCGATTAACAAAGTGATTTCTAAGATTCTTGCTAATAGACTGAAAAAGGTGCTCGGGTCGGTGATTTCGAACTCTCAGTCGGCTTTCTTGGGAGGTAGGTATATCCTTGACGGCCCGCTTATAATTAATGAGGTTTGTTCTTGGATCAAGAAGGGTAAGAAAAAAACGTTCTTATTCAAATTAAATTTTGAAAAAGCTTATGATAACATCAACTGGGGGTTTGTCATTGATGTGCTCAGGCAGATGGGTTTTGGGTCTCGGTGGTGTAACTAGGTGCGGGGTGTTTTGTCGTCTGCTCGGGCTTCGGTCCTTGTCAATGGGTCGCCTACTTTTGAGTTCAAGTGTGATAAAGGGATGAGACAAGGTGATCCCTTATCCCCTTTTCTGTTTGTAGTGGTTATGGAATCTTTGTCTTGTCTTCTTGATAAGGCTAGGGAGGTTGGTATTGTGTCGGGTATATGTCTTCCTAATGATGGGCCGTCGCTGACTCATCTCTTTTTCGCTGACGTTGCCATTATCTTGGGAGACTAGGATGTGAATAGTGCTTTGAACATTGTGAGAGTTCTCAGATGTTTCCATGCGTGTTCTGGATTGCGTATTAATCTCGGAAAATCCAATCTTTTTGGGATAGGGGTGAGCGATGTCGAAGTGGGGGCGTTGGCGGACATTGTTGGATGTTCTTCCAACTCTTTACCATTTAAATATTTGGGTTTAAAAGTGGGGCTAACATGAATCGCTTAAGCAATTGGAAGCCGGTTTATGACATTTTCTGTCACACCCCGATTTCCACGTGTCACCGGTGGGCCCGGTGGGGGAGTATCGTGACGTGGTTGGCAACATAATAGTCAAACAACACAATATTTAATATGCACAGCGGAAGCAATTTAAAAGATATAATACAACCGAATTTAATTATTGTAATATCAGTATCACAACGTTCGATTGTTTATCCACAGAACGGATCGAAATAAAACATGAAACAATAGTTCAACAGACTTCAGGCATCTTAAGCTTGCGAGACTTCTAATGATGCTAAGGAGAAATCCCAGCCAATTTCGCTTAGTACCTGCATTTAATCTTTTTGGGAAAATACGTCAGTTTACACTGGTAAATACATTCAACTGACTCATTTTAGAAAATGATTGAAAATTGGTTTAGTTGCACGTGGCATAAACATTTTTATTTTAACTTGGGAAAATTATTTAATATTATAATCTTGTGAACGAATTACATGTTCCTTGTGCGTTCAGTAGCCCGGATCAAGTCCGGGTTAAAGATCAATAGACACACCACAATATTCTTTTGTGCACTGACAGGTGTACGCCTACACCCCGCGCTTAAGTCGTGGCCATTTCGTAAAATGATGCCAAGGATATCCGGGACATGGTCATTAACCCCCCAAAGGCTTTAAGTAACAAGACTGTTTAAACGAGCCGATCAAATTTATTCAACTACCCATTCAACGGTGGAGAATTTGATGCCCGATCAAGCGGTATGCTATATACCGTAACCCAAGCCCGTATAGGGAAAATAAGTTAAAAGTATTTTCCTGAGCAATGTATAAATCACAATAAGCAAAATGCACGTAGCTTTTACTGGTCCTCCTAATCTGGAACGAAGGTTTTATAATAACCTATTAGAATCCTAACGGGTCTTAATTAAGCTTAAGCTTTGACCGGTTAGTTTCAAAGATACGGTTCGTACGCACGATTAAGCGAAGACCGGATAGAATGTGATTTAGACCCGACAAGTTTGAAGACTTGTTTAATATGGGTTTATTATTCACATTCTGGATTTTGAGGTAAAACCGTTAAGGTTTGACCCGTTTCGGCTAATTTATGTAAACTTGTTACATAAACCGAACCGTACGCGTAATAAGCGTGACGGGTATTCATGAGAGCTATAGACAGGTTTCCTAAGTTAATTATGCCTCAAATATGTTGTGACATCAGTAAGATGTCTTTCATTATGCCCAAAACGTGTTTAAACACAAACTAGGCCCCGTAGGGGTAGTTTGGTCATTTAAAAGTTTATAAAAGAGTTTAAGTAACAAGCTGAGTTACAGGTCTGATGTAATTAGCAAATATACTCAATTTACTAAGCCATATCAGTAGGATAAAATATATATGTGAAATTTATCAATTATAACCAAACTATGCCCCATGGGGTATTTTGGTAATTTCACATAAGCCGAAAAGCTCAAAACTGAAGTCTGAATTAATCAACTTTTGCTTACTGTTAAAATATCATAATTTTCCTATAATATCAGTAGGTATCAACCCGGGTATGTTTAATATAGTTTTTAATACATACTATGCGTTAAAAACGCTTAATAAGGCGATTATGAGCCGTTTACGGGTTCGATACATAAAGCTGATATTTTTATACTTCCAGAAGGCTTAAAATAATTTATTTAACATATTTAATTAGTAGCAAAAGGTTTGAAGTCGTTTAGATATGTAAAACTCATTTTATGGCCCGAAAGGGCAAAACCGACAATTACCGGACTAAGCCTACGACTACTACTTATGCTCAGCCTAAAATTAATTAAAAATATTTAAAAATCCCAAAATAATATATTACATCAGTGGGTAACAATTTGGATATCAAAAAGTTGGCTTAACTAGGCTATACGCTAATTACGCCATTTAATTAACATAAAGCTTTCATTTTGCGATAATGAGCACAACTCTTAATCTACAAATCAAACAGATGTCAAACTTTGTATACAAGTTTATATATCAGTAATTAAAGTTTCTACTCTTTTACATTTCCAAAAATCACGTTTTAAAGTAATAAGGGCATAATGGTCAACATATGAGCAATTAACGAAATCATGCATATTAATTGGATAATTAATGATCCGAGGTGTATAATCACAGAGGGTTATACTAGCATGTAACCTGGTCCAAATAAATCTCTAAGGCATTTCTCAAACATGCCTAAACGGGTCAGAACTGAAAGTCAAAGGGAAAGTCAAACTATGTGACTTTCGGTTCCGAACCGGGTATTTACTGGGAACTGTTGGGTTGAACATGTTTAGATATGTTCTTATACTTATTACCAAGTTATAACAATGATCAAACAGGTTGTATATGATCTACATTGCTAATTATGCATAAATTAGAGTTTAAGTATCCTGTTGACTTTTTCTTAGCAAGTTTGACCCGACTTTTGACCTGGTTAGAGTGGTAATCAGGGGGAACCCTTTTAAGGATTTATTACCCACATAATTACCAACTTATAACTACTTTTAATTCGAGATTTGACTGAGCCATTATTAATTAATCTCGAAGTCAAACCGTAATTACGATGGTTTGACTTTTAGCTAAATAACTAAGCTAAACTTAATTAAGAAAGGATTAGCAGACTTACAAGGGTCTAATGGTTGATTAGGAAGTCTTGGAATCTGCTTTGGAGTTCCAGAGATGATCAGAAGTGAGTGCAAGAAGGTTGTAAACTTGAAGGCCTTATATACTAGTTGTAATCACCATAAAATGTTGACAACTAAGGCTACAAGTGACCACAATTGTCCCACAAGTGTCCCTGGGGTCTAGGAACATTTTAGAGGTCGCCCAATAGTGAGAAATACCAGTGAGATTGGTCAAAATCGCGCAAAACAGGCTGCAGCCTGTTTCTGGTCGCTGGGCACTGCCTTACGGACCGTAAAGGTTTTGGCTTACGGTCCGTAAGCCTCTGGTCAGACATGAAAAGTTGTTGTTCTTTGACGTTTTGAAGGGGCAAGTGGGTATAAACGAATTGTAGACTTCTTATTTACAACATGGGACTTCAATTATCAGTTATATACCCTACCATTTGAATTTGTTTGCTTGGATCCTTTATAAAAGTACCGAAAACTAAGGGTTACCGTAGGAATTTCTTCGTAGGAGTCCACCAATTAAATTATGAATCATTCCTTGCTATAATTCACTGAACTTGAACATATACTAGATGTTTTTAATATGGTTTGAGTCTTGGGATTTATAACGAGGTCGTTCAGAGGTGCAAAAGTTAACATGACGACACTTTTAAAATCCTGTCAAACATTTTTAATAAATCCGAGTTTATAACGCTTTTTATCTTACACGACACGTGTCGTTATTTTATTTTAACCCGAATTTTTGAGGTGTTACATCATCACCCCCTTAAAATAAATCTCGACCCGAGATTTACTGAAATAAATAAGGGTACTTTTCTTTCATGGTGGATTCAACCTCCCACGTATATTCGGGACCTCTACGGGCATCCCATTTGACCTTTACAATAGGTACATGCTTCCTTCGAAGCTTCTTCACCTGTCGATCTTCAATCGACAAAGGTTTTTCAACAAATTTTAAGCTTTCGTCTATATGCACATCTGTGTGTGGTATAACCAGTGATTCGTCCGCGAAACACTTCTTCAGATTGCAGATGTGGAACACATTGTGAATTCCACTGAGATCTTCCGGTAAGTTTAACTTATAGGCAACTGACCCGACACGTTCGATAACCTCGAAAGGTCCTATGTATCTCGGGCTTAGCTTGCCTTTCTTACCAAACCGCATCACCCCCTTCCAGGGTGATACTTTAAGCAGCACTTTATCACCTACTTCGAAGTGAAAAGCTTTACACTTTGGGTCTGCGTAACTCTTCTGCCTATCCCGGGTAGCTTTGAGACGGTCACGAATCTGGACAATCTTGTCCGTCGTCTCGAACACTATCTCTGGTCCTGATAATTGGACATCTCCAACTTCCGCCCAACACACGGGCGATCTACACTTTTTACCATATAAGGCCTCAAAAGGCGCAACCTTTATGCTGGTGTGGTAGCTATTGTTGTAGGAGAACTTGATTAATGGTAGGTTCTTATCCCAACTACCACCCAAATCGATCGCACATGCACGTAGCATGTCTTCCAGCGTTTGAATAGTACGCTCACTCTGACCGTCAGTCTGAGAATGGTAAGCCGTACTAAAATTCAAACGTGTGCCCAAAGATTGTTGGAAACTCTTCCAAAAATGTGACGTGTATCTAGTATCTCGATAAGAGATAATAGACACAGGTATGCCATGTAAGGCTACAATCTTATCCACGTATAACTGGGCTAACATATCGGAGCTATAAGTCTCCTTGATGGGTAAGAAATGTGCTGACTTAGTCAGTCTATCAATTATAACCCATATTGTATCATTGCCTTTCCTTGTCTTAGGCAACTTGGTAATAAAATCCATGTTGTAGCAAACCTGACGGTTTCTGATGCTCGGCTTTGACTTGCGCACATGTCAAGCATTTTGCTACATGGGCGGCTACAGACTTTTTCAAGCCTATCCACCAATAATTTGCCCTTAGATCCTGGTACATCTTATCAGCCCCAAGATGAACGGAGTATTTGGAACTATGGGCTTCCTGGAGGATGACATCTCGAAGTCCTCCATAAATTGGAACCCATATTCGTCCATTCAATCGCAGAATTCCGTCCTTGCTAAGAGTTAACTGCTCCTCAGTTACTCCTAACTTTTCATTAGGATAGTTAGCTTCCAACACAGCTTCCTTCTGTGCAGCTAACACCCTTTCCATCAAACTGTTCTTTATTTCCATGCGTTTGGCATTGATTCGAATGGGTCTAACCCTTTCCTTTCTGCTCAAGGCGTCAGCGACTACATTCGCTTTGCCGGGATGATACTTGATTTCACAATCATAATCATTCAAGGTCTCCATCCAACGGCGTTGCCTCATGTTTAATTCCTTCTGATTAAACAGATGCTGGGGGCTCTTGTGATCAGAATAGATCACAAACTTGATTCCATAAATATAATGCCTCCACAGTTTTAGTGCGAACACAACGGCACCCAACTCCAAATCATGGGTGGTGTAATTCTTTTCATGCACCTTTAACTGTCGTGATGCCTAGGCAATAACTTTGCCTTTCTGCATAAGCACACACCCCATGCCGGTGTGTGAAGCATCGCAGTAAACTACGAATTCTTCAGTGCCTTCAGGTAATGTCAGCACAGGAGCGTTGCTCAACTTTTGTTTGAAAATATCAAAGGACTCTTGCTGCTTAGGGCCCCAAACGAACTTTACTTTCTTCTTAGTCAAGGAGGTTAGGGGTGCAGCAATCCTTGAAAAATTTTCAATGAAACGCCTGTAATATCCTGCCAATCCCAGGAAGCTACGAATCTCCGTAGGCGTCTTTTGCTCTTGCCAATTCATAACAGCTTCAACTTTAGCGGGATCCACCTGGATACCACGCTCACTGACCACATGTCCAAGAAATTGGACTTCTCGTAGCCAAAATTCACACTTAGAGAATTTGGCATAGAGTTTCTCTTGATGTAAAAGTTTGAGAATACAACGAAGGTGTTTCTCATGGTCAGCTTGGCTTTTAGAGTAAATGAGAATGTCGTCAATGAAGACGATGACGAATTTATCTAAGTGCGGCTTGCAAACGCGATTCATGATATCCATGAACGCGGCCGGTGCATTAGTGAGCCCAAAAGGCATCACTAGGAACTCGTAATGACCATAACGAGTCCTAAATGCAGTTTTATGCACGTCTTCATCTCTAACCTTCAGTTGATGGTAGCCTGACCTCAAATCAATCTTCGAGAAATAACTGGCCCCTTGTAACTGATCGAACAAGTCGTCGATCCTAGGTAAAGGATATCTATTCTTTATTGTGACCTTATTAAGCTCACGATAGTCGATGCACAGACGCATCGATCCGTCCTTCTTCTTGACGAATAGGACTGGCGCACCCCAAGGCGACGAGCTAGGTTTAATGAAACCCTTGGCTAGTAATTCGTCTAGCTGTGTCCTCAATTCTTTCATCTCTGTGGGCGCCAACCTATAAGGTGCTCTAGCAACTGGTGCTGCTCCGGGGATGATATCAATCCTGAATTCCACTTGCCTATCTGGTGGCAAACCAGGTAGTTCTTCCAGAAAAACTTCTGGGAATTCAGAGATGACAGGGATGTCTTCTATCTTCGGTTTGGGCTCATCAATAATCACTTGTGCCATGTAGATGACACAACCCCTCTTTAAACATTTTGAAGCCTTGAGCATAGTCACTTGCTCAGGCAGCCCATACTGGGTATCTCCCCGAATGGTAAGTGGTTCACCAGACGGAGTCTTTATTACCACTTGCTTCATGTTACAGACGATTTGGGCCTGGTTATGAGATAACCAGTCCATACCCAGAACTATGTCAAAACCGGCCAACTTAAAGGGAAGTAGAGACAGAGGAAAAGAATGGTTCTTAATGGATATAACACATCCATCTAACACAGTTGAGACGGTTTCTATGGTACCATCTGCTAACTCTACCTCATAGTTTACGCTTAAGGTTTTGACAGGTAAATTCAACAATTTACAAAACTTATGATCTACGAAAGACTTATCTGCGTCTGAATCAAAAAGTAATCTTGCAAAGACATCATTTACAAGGAAGGTACCTGTTATGACATTATCGTCTTGCACAGCCTCTTTCGCGTCCATCCTGAAGACTCTGGCATTAGTCTTCTTGGCCTCTTCAGGCTTCTTGTTGTATTTAGGGCAGTTGGTCTTAATGTGCCCCTTTTCATTGCAACGGTAGCACGTTGCGTCTTTTATCTTCTTGCAATCCAAGGTTTTGTGATCCGTGGACTTGCAAATACCACAAGCATAGGTTTTTGACTGAGTCTGTGAGTTCGACTCAAGTCTGCACTTTCCATAGTGCTGCTTCTTGCAAATTTTGCATTTGGGCTTCTCACCAGAATTATGCCTATCTTTCCTTGACTCCGATCCTTTCTTGTTGTCACCGTTCCCGCGGTGCTTCTTGTTCGACTTTCGTGAACCATCATCTTCACACTTTCTTTTCTCAGCCTCCTTATTCCTCAGCGATCTCTGCCTGACCGCATCCAGAGTGAGGGATAAGGAAATGTCAGCTACAGATCTAAAAGTAGCTGGCCGAGAAGCTTTCACGCTTGCCTTGATCTCTGGAGCTAAACCACCGATAAAACGAGCTATCCGTTTTGGTTCCGGGGTTACTAAATATGGAACCAACCGAGACATAGTGTTGAAGCTCGTTAGGTAAGCTTGACAGTCGAGGTTTGTCATCACCAAGGATAGAAAATCAAACTCTATCTTCTCCACCTCATGTTGAGGGCAGTAATTTTCCCTGATAAGGGCAACAAATTGATCCCATGACATATTGTACAATGGGATTTTCCCGGTGGCTTGAATCAAAGATCTCCACCATGCTAAAGCTTCACCCTTGAAAGACTGCGACACAAACTTGACCACGTCTCTCTCAGCACATCCGCTGATGTCCACAACCGTATCCATCTCATCCAGCCATGTCAAACAGTCAATGGCTCCTTTCTCCCCAGTGAAATCCCGGGGTTTGCAAGATACAAAATACTTATAGGAGCAACCCTTATTATGGGTTTGTTTCGGCACGACTATCTGAGAGGGTACACTGTGGTTGTTTGTGGACTGACGATCGTCATCCACTTTCTTGGGTTCCTCCTTCTTGGAAGGAGGCTTGCTGTGAGCTTCTGACTGAGCTTTAGGCTTTGAGCGTGGTATAGATAGGGTCCTACTCCGGGTCCCACTATACTCCTCGTACTGTCGCTCCAGTGCCTGTGTAACAGCGCCGTCTACTATAGCTTTTAATTCAGCACCCGTTAAAGTAATCTGGGCGTTATCATTTTGCTCCACTGGATGGCTATTTATTTCATTTGAGTCAGCCATTTGAATTGAACTGTTGCTGAAAACAAGGACAATATTTTATTTGGGAGTTTATTATGGAATCACCCCTTAGGGTAACTCATTAACCACGGTAAACAGAGACCATATCTGGTTAATTTATTAATCGTATTAAATTAGGATTTCAATTATAATTCTTATCCTAATTATAAACAATAACGATATTTATTAGCACATAAGGCTTAGTCACATGGACATTTATAAATTATATGCTAGGATTTCAGAGAATCAAAGCATTTGAGGTTTGAACCTAGTTCATTACCTTTATCTGACAGGGAGTCATCGCTACCACTGTCTTTTGGCTCATGTGGAAATGAGCAGGGCCCGTAGGCACCATATTACCACGTATGGTAAAAATATGATCATCTTAATTGATGATTTAACCCATGATTCAGAGATCATTTAGTTGGGTTTGGAATCTTTAGAAAAATCCTCATATAATAATAATAACGCGTGTGATTTCAAATGAATCACATCTGCCAGGAGTGTTAACATGTTTTCAGATGTTAACAGGGATTTGAATCTTTTTAATAGGTCTTACCATCTTGGCCCGGCCTTATAATGACTCGAAGGCTAGGTTTCACACTTTAAGATTCTTATTTTAAAAATTTACATAGGCAGATTATTTTCAAAAGGAATGAGTTTGATTTATTTATTTCATATATAAATTATTTATGCACATAAGGCAAACATGAAATTTATAAAACAAACATTCCATTAATTATACATATTACACGCTGCCCTAAACGGGCCTTTTCAAACAACCATTTACCCACGCAGGGGTTAAGCAATAACATAATAGTCCACGCAGGGACTTACACATACAACATAATAGTCCACGCAGGGACTTTACATAATAACATACCCTCGTAGGGGTTTATAGAAAGATAGGCCCACGCAGGGGCTTAAAGCAAATAAACTAACATACATACCCACGTAGGGGCTTAACAACCAAATACATGCCCACGCAGGGGCTAAACTGATAAAAGGAGGTTACAACAATAATGGGAGGATTCAACGATCCTTTTTGTTCTTCCCCTTGATCAAGCTTGCCAATCCTTGGAAAAAGCTTTGTCTCTCCTGACGGTCGCGGTGATTTTCTCGCTCAACTTGATCCAGCCTTTGAAGAATTTCCTCCCGTTCTGGGGGAGAAAACCGAGGCGGCTGTGATTGCGTCCGTATTATAGGTCTGGGAGGTATCTGGTACCCATGTGATGGGTAGCCTACTCCCCATGGAGCTCCGTATGGTCCCTCCGGGTGAAGAGCGTTATAATTAACCGCTACTATGTAAGGATCGGCCTCCACGTAACCATAGTTGTGGTGAGTCGGTGGTTCAAACGGGTTGTATGCCATGGAACCCGTGTATGCTGGAATTGGGTTATCAAAACCCATCGGCGGTGGCTGCGGTACAGCTGGGTTAGAAGGTCCACCCATTTGTGGGTCCTCCTGGTGTGGCGGGTAGTGACTGCCACTGGATTGACGTGGGGAACTGAAATGGAAATCCCCTGCTCGTGACGACATGCGCGCACCGGTTCTCCTTCGCCTCGGCGGTTGCGGAGGTGCCGGCTGTACTGGCGGCGGTGGAGGCGGTGGCGTGACTGCCACGAATCTTGAATCCACAGAGGGATCCTGTTGCTGTTGCGGCTGCTGCTGTTGGTGAGGCGACGAATGGTGGGAAGGTGTATAGTACCACTCGTGCTGATTAAACATGGCTTGGAAACTGTCTGGACCACCGTAGGGTGATCCGTGAAAAGAAGATCCGTCGGAGATCTCGATGGGATGATTTGGTGTACCACTTGCAGGTTCGACGGGGTCTGTATCCTCGTCCATGTCATCCGCGTGATCGCCAGAGAAATGATCCTCTGGCCCCAGTGGGTTAAAACCCATGGGTTCTTGGATGTAGCCTACCGGATTAAACCGGCCCCTGAAATCAGGTGTGGGATCCCCGAAAGAATGATGCGATAAGGATCGCTGTAATGGTATATACGAGGGCTGAGGGTTCTTGGACTCGTACTCCGGTTGTGGCCCATAAGGATTGTGGACCGGAGGTGTAGAGCTATGTGAGACTGATTGTCTGGCTGGTTCAAACAAGTTCCTTTTGTTCTGCCGAGGGTCGTCACTCTCGGTAGTGGACGGAGCTCGCATATGTGATGGTCCTGCCTCGTTGTCATTGGGGGCGGTGATTGGCCCCTTGCCACGTCCTCTCCTTCGGAAGAATCTTGGCGGCATTTTTTTTTGTTAATCCTGTCAATAAAGCATGAGATAACAAAACAAAAATATTTATAAACATGAAGGACAAAATAAAACCAAACAAAGTGGAATTTGTCCTATGTTATATGTCTAGACTCGAAAGTTTAGAAATGTGCAATTGTGTCATTGAGATTAAACACAAAAGGCTAGTGTTTAATTCACTCAATGTTGGCTCTGATACCAACCTGTCACACCCCGATTTCCACGTGTCACCGGTGGGCCCGGTGGGGGAGTATCGTGACGTGGTTGGCAACATAATAGTCAAACAACACAATATTTAATATGCACTGCGGAAGCAATTTAAAAGATATAATACAACCGAATTTAATTATTGTAATATCAGTATCACAACGTTCGATTGTTTATCCACAGAACGGATCGAAATAAAACATGAAACAATAGTTCAACAGACTTCAGGCATCTTAAGCTTGCGAGACTTCTAATGATGCTAAGGAGAAATCCCAGCCAATTTCGCTTAGTACCTGCATTTAATCTTTTTGGGAAAATACGTAAGTTTACACTGGTAAATACATTCAACTGACTCATTTTAGAAAATGATTGAAAATTGGTTTGGTTGCACGTGGCATAAACATTTTTATTTTAACTTGGGAAAATTATTTAATATTATAATCTTGTGAACGAATTACATGTTCTTTGTGCGTTCAGTAGCCCGGATCAAGTCCGGGTTAAAGATCAATAGACACACCACAATATTCTTTTGTGCACTGACGGGTGGACGCCTACACCCCGCGCTTAAGTCGTGGCCATTTAGTAAAATGATGCCAAGGATATCCGGGACATGGTCATTAACCCCCCAAAGGCTTTAAGTAACAAGACTGTTTAAACGAGCCGATCAAATTTATTCAACTACCCACTCAACGGTGGAGAATTTGATGCCCGATCAAGCGGTATGCTATATACCGTAACCCAAGCCCGTATAGGGAAAATAAGTTAAAAGTATTTACCTGAGCAATGTATAAATCACAATAAGCAAAATGCACGTAGCTTTTACTGGTCCTCCTAATCTGGAACGAAGGTTTTATAATAACCTATTAGAATCCTAACGGGTCTTAATTAAGCTTAAGCTTTGACCGGTTAGTTTCAAAGATACGGTTCGTACGCACGATTAAGCGAAGACCGGATAGAATGTGATTTAGACCCGACAAGTTTGAAGACTTGTTTAATATGGGTTTATTATTCACATTCTGGATTTTGAGGTAAAACCGTTAAGGTTTGACCCGTTTCGGCTAATTTATGTAAACTTGTTACATAAACCGAACCGTACGCGTAATAAGCGTGACGGGTATTCATGAGAGCTATAGACAGGTTTCCTAAGTTAATTATGCCTCAAATATGTTGTGACATCAGTAATATGTCTTTCATTATGCCTAAAACGTGTTTAAACACAAACTAGGCCCCGTAGGGGTAGTTTGGTCATTTAAAAGTTTATAAAAGAGTTTAAGTAACAAGCTGAGTTACAGGTCTGATGTAATTAGCAAATATACTCAATTTACTAAGCCATATCAGTAGGATAAAATATATATGTGAAATTTATCAATTATAACCAAACTATGCCCCGTAGGGGTATTTTGGTAATTTCACATAAGCCGAAAAGCTCAAAACTGAAGTCTGAATTAATCAACTTTTGCTTACTTTTAAAATATCATAATTTTCCTATAATATCAGTAGGTATCAACCCGGGTATGTTTAATATAGTTTTTAATACACACTATGCGTTAAAAACGCTTAATAAGGCGATTATGAGCCGTTTACGGGTTTGATACATAAAGCTGATATTTTTATACTTCCAGAAGGCTTAAAATAATTTATTTAACATATTTAATTAGTAGCAAAAGGTTTGGAGTCGTTTAGATATGTAAAACTCATTTTATGGCCCGTAAGGGTAAAACCGACAATTACCGGACTAAGCCTACGACTACTAGTTATGCTCAGCCTAAAATTAATTAAAAATCTTTAAAAATCCCAAAATAATATATTACATCAGTGGGTAATGATTTGGATATCAAAAAGTAGGCTTAACTAGGCTATACGCTAATTACGCCATTTAATTAACATAAAGCTTTCATTTTGCGATAATGAGCATAACTCTTAATCTACAAATCAAACTGATGTCAAACTTTGCATACAAGTTTATATATCAGTAATTAAAGTTTCTACTCTTTTACATTTCCAAAAATCACGTTTTAAAGTAATAAGGGCATAATGGTCAACATATGAGCAATTAACGGAATCATGCATATTAATTGGATAACTAATGATCCGAGGTGTATAATCACAGAGGGTTATACTTGCATGTAACCTGGTCCAAATAAAGCTCTAAGGCATTTCTAAAACATGCCTAAACGGGTCAGAACTGAAAGTCAAAGGGAAAGTCAAACTATGTGACTTTCGGTTCCGAACCGGGTATTTACTGGGAACTGTCGGGTTGAACATGTTTAGACATGTTCTTATACTTATTACCAAGTTATAACAATGATCAAACAGGTTGTATATGATCTACATTGCTAATTATGCATAAATTAGAGTTTAAGTATCCTGTTGACTTTTTCTTAGCAAGTTTGACCCGACTTTTGACCTGGTTAGAGTGGTAATCAGGGGGAACCCTTTTAAGGATTTATTACCCACATAATTACCAACTTATAACTACTTTTAATTCAAGATTTGACTGAGCCATTATTAATTAATCTCGAAGTCAAACCGCAATTACGATGGTTTGACTTTTAGCTAAATAACTAAGCTAAACTTAATTAAGAAAGGATTAGCAGACTTACAAGGGTCTAATGGTTGATTAGGAAGTCTTGGAATCAGCTTTGGAGTTCCAGAGATGATCAGAAGTGAGTGCAAGAATGTTTGTAAACTTGAAGGCCTTATATACTAGTTGTAATCACCATAAAATGTTGACAACTAAGGCTACAAGTGACCACAATTGTCCCACAAGTGTCCCTGGGGTCTAGGAACATTTTAGAGGTCGCCCAATAGTGAGAAATACCAGTGAGATTGGTCAAAATCGCGCAAAACAGGCTGCAGCCTGTTTCTGGTCGCTGGGCACTGCCTTACGGACCGTAAAGGTTTTGGCTTACGGTCCGTAAGCCTCTGGTCAGACATGAAAAGTTGTTGTTCTTTGACGTTTTGAAGGGGCAAGTGGGTATAAACGAATTGTGGACTTCTTATTTACAACATGGGACTTCAATTATCAGTTATATACCCTACCATTTGAATTTGTTTGCTTGGATCCTTTATAAAAGTACCGAAAACTAAGGGTTACCGTAGGAATTTCTTTGTAGGAGTCCACCAATTAAATTATGAATCATTCCTTGCTATAATTCACTGAACTTGAACATATACTAGATGTTTTTAATATGGTTTGAGTCTTGGGATTTATAACGAGGTCGTTCAGAGGTGCAAAAGTTAACATGACGACACTTTTAAAATCCTGTCAAACATTTTTAATAAATCCGAGTTTATAACGCTTTTTGTCTTACACGACACGACACGACACGACACGTGTCGTTATTTTATTTTAACCCGAATTTTCGAGGTGTTACATTTTCGAGTCTAGGCTTGCCCTTTGGAAATCGGCGCTCTTGTCTATTGGTGGAAGGATAACCCTCATTCGCTCTGTTCTTCAATGTATTCCTAATTACTTTTTCTCTCTATACAAAGCGCCCGTTAAAGTGATTAAGGACCTTGAAGGGTTGATTAAAAAATTCTTATGGGGTGATTCATCTGAAGTTAAAAAAACTCATTGGGTGGCTTGGGATAAGGTGGCGTCTCCTAAGCGGTTCGGTGGTTTGGGCATTAGCAAACTTAGCAACTTCAATACTGCTCTGTTATGTAAATGGGGATGGAGATATAAGATGGAAAAAGAAAACCTTTGGGTTAAAGTGATAGATGCTATTCACTCTAATGGCTCGAAATGGTCCTTTCTTCCTGTTAAGAAGTCAATGGGGGGTATTTGGCACACCATCGTTTCGGTTTTTAATAAGCCGCTTTCGGGTGATGTTCGGCTTCGGAATTTACTTATGTAACACCACGTGTTTTCAAGAAGTCAAAGTCAAGGTCAAAGTCAACGACCGACTTCGCACAACTTGACTTGTAGTAGATTTCTTTTGTATGTTTATTTTAGTTGTATTATGTGGAGTAAGTGTCAATAATTACAATAATCGACGTATGTTACTCGCAATCTACTCGACTTACGACTGTGAACTATAGGAAGTAACAATGCGATAAAGCTAACTAAACGATACTCAAACTATGCTAATCAAATCGATATCGAATCGCAACACGAATTACGCATTTGGAATATTATTATACGTGTGTGTGTGCCTTATGTGTTACCTGTGCATGTTTATGTTATGTTGTGGAAATCAATCGAAACGCAATCGAAGTCGAAGTGCAATCGAACTCAATCGACATCGAACACGAATCACAGTCGAACTATGATAATTAGTGGAAAAGGGATAGTGCGAGATATGAGTGGTTGGGATTAAAAGTAATTTGAATAGGAAACTCCATCGTATCGCATCGCTCGCAATCGAAATCGAAATATCAAAAACCGTCGCACCGAACACTCGAATCAGGCAACTGATCGATCAGGCCACCAGCCGATCGACCAGCCGGCCGATCGGACTGTTGTCCGATCGGACAGGCTGTCCGATCGGACAGGCTGTCCGATCGGACAGGCTGTCCGATCGAGCTGCCTGGCCGATCGGCCAGCACTTTCCTCATTTGGAAGCCTATAAATACCCCTGTCATTGTCATCATTTCCACTTTTGGAAACCCTCTGTCCGACCAGCTCGTGTTCCTCACTTTTCTTCAGATTTCTCGCGATTCCGGTAAGATCTCGTCCTAAACCTTGTACTTTCTTGATCTACACGCACCCCTACGCCTTTCTATCTTTTAAATCTTAACTTTTAACCGTGAAATCATCAAGATTCAAGGTATTTTAGGATGACGTCATCATGTGTTCTTGAAGAACTTCATGTTTTGGCCTCAATCCACCAAGAATAACTTGGATCTAACCTATTTCCACATAAACAAATAAGGATCTTTCATGGATCTAAACATATTCACGGTGAAAAGGATTGAAAGTTGGTTTTCCAACTTTCTTTCAACTCTTTTACACTCAATACCTTCAAACCGATAGAAACGGGGCTTGTGCCGACTTACTACTCATTCTGGTGGTTGTGTGGCTCAAGATCCGGATTCCATCCACGAGGTTCACCGATTACGAGTTAAACGTTAAACACCGTCCCGAACCGTTCACCACCCGAATTTGGGTGATTCCTGTCCGATCAGGAGAACCAAGTAAGGACGAGGTCTCTATTGTTTGACTCGTTGTCAAAATACTTCAATAAAGCGACAAACAAACAAAACGACCAAGTGATAGACGAACATGCCTACCAGGACAAGGTGCCGTCCGATCGGACTGCTGTCCGAACGGACAGCCAGCCAAACGGACAGACAACTGAACGACTGGCCAGCCGATCGGCTAGCACATGGGTCCCACACTTAGTCAACTTATTTTGAAGTTTAAATATTGAATGAATTGCGGTCCGATCGGACTACCATCTGATTTGGATTACTCTTCGGATCATGAGATACTTGACTTCCACACTTAATCGATTTTGCAACATGTTCAATGCACAAAGAATGCCACCCGATCGAACTACTGTCCGATCGAGTGCCTTCTGCTGAGAACTTGTTTGTGCGGAGGTACCTAACCGATCGGGTTGCCGGCCGAACGAACGACTGTCCGATCGACCGACCTGAAAGGTAAAGACACTTCAATATTTTCAAATGCTACAACAAAAACTTCAAAAGTCAAACCATCATACACAAACGCATCTCACTCAAAGGAAGAAACAATCCACTCGAACAGCCACCCGATCGGACTACCGTCCGACCGGACAACCGTCCGACCGGACAACCGTCCGACCGGACAACCGTCCGACCGGACAACCGTCCGACCGGACAACCGTCCGACCGGACAACCGTCCGACCGGACAACCGTCCGAACGGACTGTCAACCACACGGCCAGCTGTCCGACCGGACAACCGTCCGAACGGACTGTCAACCACACGGCCAGCTGTCCGATCGGACTACCGTCCGATCGACCAGCTGTCCGATCCTCCAACACTAGTTTCCGTTTTACGCGTTGCTTATCGTATTACTATCGAACTATTCAGGCTAACCCTACTCTCAAGCGCTCCCTTCAATCCATCAACCGCTGTGAGTATACTCGATCCCTTTTTGCTTTATGCACTTTTGGGTGTTACATACGTTACGAATATTCAAAACACAACAAACACACTACTCAATACTATTTGAACGCTAACCGTTAATGCATGTTATACGTGGCTTATGAATGCTTGTTTGTTATGTTTACACATGGAATGCTGTCTACCTGCCTTAGCAACGATAGTACTATAGTTTGGACTCAGCACCTGTTCGCAGGGGTTGTTAAGGATAATTACTTGCATGGATTACGGTGGTAATCATGTATTGCGAACTGCCTCAGGCAGTCAACCCGCAGTCATTGGTATCGATGGATCTATGTCGATAACTAACGTGCTTCATTTCACTATGTGTACGTGCTGGTTATGCGTAAACGAATTCGAACTCTATATGGTATAATCAAACTTGTATGCTCACCTTTACATTATATGTATTGACTTTCTTTTAACGTATGTGACAGGTGCTTAGGATGCACATCTGGTAGGAAATCGAAGCTAGAATAAGGCTCTAGAGGCCAACAAATAGTTTTCTATACAAATTTAATCAAGGGTCTCTAGAAGCAGATAAACAATTGCTCTATTTGAAAACCTGAGTTGTCGGAATAGACTATTTGCCTAGATTTTGTCTGTAATAATTTGTTTACCTTTTGAGACATGGTATGTGACATGTTATTTTAAATTGAATGGTAATGATAATTGTTATGGAAACTTCTGGACAATCTGTTTCGCTCAGTGCCATGCCCCGATGTTTCCGCCATCGGTTGGGGTGTGACAGATTGGTATCAGAGCCATAACTATAGGGAATTAGGCAAGACACGGCCTAGTCCGGGTCGATGTCTTAGAGACCTAGTCTATAGTTAGGAACCAACAGACCGACTTGTGCATATCCGTTAGGGATTGTGTATGAGCTCGCTATTCTCGCACACGCTACACTATCACTGCACTCGAATTTTCAACCATAAATGAGCAATTAAGTCGAGATTAGGTGTGAACTCCGCAAACTCCCGACTAAAGTTGCTTAATCGACTCGCATTTTATTTACAGACAAGGAGAATTATGCCAAATCAGGAGTGAAATTCGTATTTTGATGAATAATCTCCTATATTTTATCAAAACAGGGTCGAAGTTGTTAAGCTAGGGGTGAAACCCTAACCTTGACGGCTTGTTCCGCCCATTTTACAAAGCTCTCACCAAAGTCTCGACGGACTCCAACGACCTAAAGTCACAATATGACTAGCGGGATGCGTGCTCGACGCCCAAGAATCGAGGCAAAGGCACTGCCCTGTAGGTCAAGCGTGCACGACAAGTCCATGTGAATAGTTGAATCGCTTTGGTTAGTCGAAGTCTACTAGCCGCAGACAATCTATTTCTCGATTTTTATGTGTTTCGATTATGAGCCCGCAACTGCTGACTCTGATGATTCGTCGATTTTATTTGCTTATATGCGTGTTTACCTGTTTACATGTTTAAATTCTGGAAATTTATTCGAGTTTTGCTTTCACTTCGATCAACACATACGACTCGCACTGCATTTCTACCTCAAAACATTAACAAATCGCTAAATTGTGGACGACTTTATGCTACGATATGCGCTTATACCACACGACTCGATATATTAAACACGATCGCCATATTCGAACGCTCGCGAACTGTGAATAATAGGTTTCTGTATTCTGACTGCCTCTTGTGACTACATGATTAGGTGCTTCTGTGATTCTGTGCTCTACGTGCTTATGTGCTTTTGTGTTCTTATGGATCTGTGATTATGTGCTTACATGCTTGTGCGATACATGTTACATTGCGTGTTCCTAGGCTTTAGTAAGTAGTAAACGTGTGAGGTGAGATTCGAATACAATGTGTTGAGTCCTGTGACGATGTCTGTTGCAGACAATGTCATCTGGATCCCGTCATCCGTCACTTTCTCGTCAAGAAAAGAGAGACAAACGTCTTCCTGCTATCATCGCTAAACAAGTAGCAAAAGCCGTGAGTGATGTCTACGAGAACGTCAGCAAATCATCTAAGGAGTCGTGAACCGAAGCTCCTAAAGCTACTACCAAAGCTCCCTTCAATTTCAAGCAGTTCAAGTCTCGTGGGCCAAAAGAATTCACTGGCGAGGGAGGCCTTACAGCGTTGTTCCAATGGTTTGATTCCATTGAGGTCACTCTACGACAGAGCGGTTGCCCTGATGACCTCCGTACTCTGAATGCTACCGGCGTCTTCCAGTCTCGTGCACTAGACTGGTGAACGGCCGAGAGGAACAAGCGAGGGAACGATGCAGCCTACGGTCTGTCGTGGGACGAGCTCAAGGAAGTCATGCTGGAAGAATTCTGCCCTCCTCATGAACGTCAGAAGCTAGAGGATGAATTTTGGCACATAAAGCAAAAGGATGGTGAAAATGTTGCGCTCACTGCTTGCTTCAAACAGCTCAGCATCATTTGTCCCGATCAAGTCAAGACTTCAGACATGGCAATCAAGAAGTATATCCGAGCCCTGCCTGACTGTGTTGCCGATTTCGTGCAAGCGGCTAAGACTAAGACGATCGAAGAAACCTACCTACTGGCCGCTGAAATCAACGACAAGCGGGTCAAGGCTGGTGTCTGGGATAAAACTTCGAAGCATCTGCATCAAGCTACTACCGCCGCACCAACCGCTGAAACCACCACCTCGTCGAACAATAAGAGGAAGAACAAGAGAAAGAACAGCTCCAGCAACAAGAACTGTGCAATCACTGCTGCACCGATACAAGCTGTACCAGCCCAACAGCGTCAAGTAGCGGCGCCTGTGGCAAACGCACCGCCCGCTAAGCGTGCATACACTGGGCCACACCCGCTCTGCCCTACTTGTACCTACCACCACTCGACTACAATCGCTTGCCGTTTCTGTGAGTATACTATCGAACTATTCAGGCTAACCCTACTCTCAAGCGCTCCCTTCAATCCATCAACCGCTGTGAGTATACTCGATCCCTTTTTGCTTTATGAACTTTTGGGTGTTACATACGTTACGAATATTCAAAACACAACAAACACACTACTCAATACTATTTGAACGCTAAGCGTTAATGCATGTTATACGTGGCTTATGAATGCTTGTTTGTTATGTTTACACATGGAATGCTATCTACCTGCCTTAGCAATGATAGTACTATAGTTTGGACTCAGCACCTGTTCGCAGGGGTTGTTAAGGACAATTACTTGCATGGATTACGGTGGTAATCATATATTGCGAACTGTCTCAGGCAGTCAACCCGCAGTCATTGGTATCGATGGATCTATGTCGATAACTAACGTGCTTCATTTCACTATGTGTACGTGCTGGTTATGCGTAAACGAATTCGAACTCTATATGCTATAATCAAACTTGTATGCTCACCTTTACATTATATGTATTGACTTTCTTTTAACGTATGTGACAGGTGCTTAGGATGCACATCTGGTAGGAAATCGAAGCTAGAATAAGGCTCTAGAGGCCAACAAATAGTTGTCTGTACAAATTTAATCAAGGGTCTCTAGAAGCAGATAAACAATTGCTATATTTGAAAACCTGAGTTGTCGGAATAGACTATTTGCCTAGATTTTGTCTGTAATAATTTGTTTACCTTTTGAGACATGGTATGGGACATGTTATTTAAAATTGAATGGTAATGATAATTGTTATGGAAACTTCTGGACAATCTGTTTCACTCAGTGCCATGCCCCGATGTTTCCGCCATCGGTTGGGGTGTGACAATTTAAGGGATCGATCGGTAACGGAAAGATGATTTTATTTTGGCTTGACCCTTGGCTGAGAGACGTCCCTCTTAGAGATGTGTATCCGAACCTGTTTGCGCTGGAGATATTTAAAACTTGTTTGGTTAGTGACCGGGTGCAGGGTGTTTGGATGTGGAAGCACGACCCGGAATGTCCGGATGAATTCGCCGAGCTGAATGCTTTACTTTCGGAGCTTGCTTCGGTTTCGCTGAATATCAGACCAGACTCATGGAAGTGGCTAGGTGAGAGGTCGGGTTTGTTTTCTGTCAGTTTGGTGAGGCGGTTTCTGGATAGAAGGGCTGATGTCAATAACAATTTCGTTCTAGATTGGTGTAAATGGATCCCGATCAAGTGCGATGTCTTCGTTTGGAGCGCAGAAATGGGTAGAATTCCTACTGCGAATGCGCTCCGTAAGAGGGGTATAACTATGGGTGATGGTTTATGTCCCCTTTGTCGGTCCGAGGAGGAGAGTTCAGATCATTTATTCACTTCTTGCTTGGTTGCTGCGGTATTATGGCAGAAGGTGAGCAACTGGTGCCGCATCCCTCCAATCTATGCGTTCTCAATCCGTGACCTGCTGGACCTCCACAAATCCGGACCATACAAGGCTGAGGAAAAGTTGGTTATTCAAGGCATTATTCGGGTGGCCTGCTGGTGTATTTGGTTAGCGCGTAACAACGCCATCTTTTTGGGGAAGGAGGTCAAGGTGGAAGCGATATTTAGTGAAGTTAGATCTTGGGGGTTTTTGTGGTTTAAACATAGAATCAGGAATAATCCTATTTCGTGGTCGGATTGGTGTAAATATGTAATTAGTTAGTTGGTTTTGTTTCCCGACTCGGTCTTCGGGCTTGGATGTTTCTTAACGAAGTTCTCCTTTAAAAAAAAAATTCCAGAAAAAAATAAAAAAAAGTTGGGCGGTTGCCGGTTTAGAAGTCAAGACGTGTGACTTGAACAGATTATAATTTTATTATTATTAATTTAAAAATAGTAAATGAATAAATGAAAAAAAGAGTGGGTCAGACCCTGACTGACAAAGGAGACATGTGTGATTATACCATTTAGATTTTCCAAGATCTCACAATCTCCTCAAGATCTCTACTTTCCTCCTTCCTGTCTCCTTTCCTCTTTCCCCCATATATATACCCACCCCCACTCACACATCTCCATATCTCCTTCATTCTACATACCCCATAATCAATCTCACACATCAAAAACACGCCTCTCATTCTCATTTCTGATTTCAATTTTCATTTCATGAACAAAATGATGAATGATCAAGAGCTACACGTTCTCGCCGTTGATGACAGCAACATCGATCGCAAAGTCATCGAGAGGCTCCTCAAAGTCTCCTCTTTCAAAGTCACTGTTGTTGATAGCGGATCCAGAGCTTTACAATATCTAGGCTTATTAGAAGACAACAACACCAATAATCATTTCGATGTATGTTCCTTTCTTCATTTCATTTCATAATTTTCGTCAGTAGATCGATGTTTCAGTTTACTAATAACATTAAATCTGTTTATGATAACAGGATTTGAAGGTAAACATGATTATCACGGATTATTCTATGCCTGGAATGACCGGATTCGAGCTCTTGAAGAAAATCAAGGTTTGTATTTTGAAACTTGTAACCCTAATTTTGAGACCAATTTATGTTGCTCGTCTACCTGCTATTCTTATGTAATTTGCCCTGATGATTGGAATGAAAACAGTATTGTGGTTAAAAAAAAAAAAATTATGTTCAAAATTGACGTCTTTGAATTATGATTTTGCAGAATTCATCAACGTTGAAGGAGATTCCTGTAGTGATCATGTCATCTGAGAACATCCTAACACGCATCGACAGATGTTTGGAGGAAGGGGCAGAGGATTATTTACTGAAACCGGTTAAGCTCTCGGATGTTAGACGATTAAAGGATTCGATATTAAAAACCGAAAACAGGGTAGTGGAAGAGGTGGAGAATAACAGGAAGAGGAAGAGGGGTGACGATCGATTGCCGGTGTTGCCGTCGTCGCTTTCATGTCATAAGAATGTGTCGTCGATGTCTCCGCCCGCTTCGCCTCAACAAGCTGCACCTAAGCTTTGCTGATCGAGTGTTTAAGATGACAGTTTTTGACTAACTAGAAGAAGGAAGGGAGTTAGATTGTAGGGGTTTTGAGGTCTAAACTTTGTACATGTAACATGTTAAACATATTTTGACATCAAAGGGACAATATGGGATGTTGATGGTCACACAACATGAATTTTTGTTAATGAATATACTTATTTAACCTAGTTTTTGTTTGGCTAGAGGGTTGTTACCATTTGTTATTGAATGAGATCACAAAAGCCATGAACTAGGATTTGAGGTATTTGGGTGAAGGAGATGCCTTTGGGATGGGGGTTTGTGTTAATCGGGCTGGGCGAGAACTAGTGACGGATCTAGAAAATCATTATAGGGTAACGTTTCAAAAAAAATATTTCTGAAGGGGTAACGAAATTGGAAAAACGACAATTTTTTTCAAAATTTACACTACCGTCGGAGCGCTCTGGGCAACAGGGTTACCCCTTGTTACACTCTATACCCGCCCCTGCAAGAACATTGCCACAAATCGCTCATGATGGAATCGAGGATAAAAAGCGTGGATGGCGAATCCGAGTGTGATAAGGAGAGTGGAAAACTTGGATGGATGAAAAACTTAATGCCCCTTGTAGCTTGGGTTCATTTGGATGAAATACTTGAAATGCCCCTTGCAATTTGGGTTCATTCGGGTAAAATTGAGATCACATTTCCTTGTTTTAGTCGGAAGATTTGGACCACTATATCATCGTGCCAACATTTGAAACCATCCGATCATATCTATCTCCACCAAACTATAATAAACTATAATGCCTATTAACATTTCCCTGTTGATGGCTTCATTTGGATTAGTTGGGTTCATTTTAGGGGTGCCCCTGTACTCTTGTCAGAAAATATGTTTCTCTTGTTAGATCTGATGTACAAGATCATGATGTAAGGCTATTTGATGTGCAATATCATATCATATGATATCAAGTTATGAAATACAGCCATAAAAAATAGGTGTATTTATTTTATAAGTCTATATCTATTACCTTAAGTTTCTATTACTTTTATTGAATTTTCATGTGATGTATTTAACACAGACTCATAATATACATGAAATTATTGTGTGTATCATCTCTAAGCGTTGTATGTCCAATAATTTGGTACACTAGAATAAGCTGGTGTGTATCCATGTGACTGACTACTAACATTTAACTTTTCAAGTATAATAATAATTCACGAGGATACAATAGGTTAGCTTTTCAAGAATCAAAGTTATGTAAGATGACAAATCTTTATTCTTATTTTCTTGATTAAGAAAACACATTTAACTATGTAAGTATTCTTATTTTCCTGATTAAGAAAACACATTTAACGAGTCCTAACATAATATACTATTAAACTCGTATAAAGAGATGTAATATATGAGATATTGATTAGTGGGTTGGGACACCAAATATATAAGTTAGTGGAAAGGATCCTCAAATTATTATATCGATTTTTATTCATAGTTGGTATATAATATCAACCACTAATACGAGTTGTTGTAACATCATTGAGATCACATTAAAGCTTAATAAGTTAATGAAATATATATATTAATAAACTAATGCGACGTAGCAAATGGTTAATGAAAACAAATATATCACTTTACTTTGACGTTTAATTTAATTATATTATTAAGATAGCTCAAGGATAGTATAATGAGATTTCCTGACATAGGTATATTAATTTTTATTTGAGTTGAATTATAGTATATTTTTACAAACTAAAAGTACTTTTCAAAGATATCCATTATCTTTCACAACCTCTTCTTTTAATATTCTACAAAATCATGCACCAAATCAAAATAATATATTTTATAAACCAAATAATATTAAACAATTGACGTAGTCATAAAGATTGGACAGAATCCTAAGCTAAGAAACAAAAGAAATAAAAAAGGACACGGCGTATCTTTTTTGAGGGGCCATCTCTTTTGGAAGTTTAATTGAAATTAACGTCGGATTATTTAATAATAGTCAAAGTCCAAAATCCCAGAAAAGTCAACAAACATCCACACCGGGACCATGATAAATGGTAATACAATTATACAACTACAACAAATTTGACCGAAAGAGAAATTTATTCAACTCTGACCAAGTCAACAAGATACATGTTAAAAAAATGTAGTAAGGTATGAACACATTACGTGGTACGATACGACAAAGTATGCGACACCTTGTAAACGGGACCATTGCATAGATATAAACCAGTTAGGAATACAATATATACGGATTCCGACATAAAAGATATCAAATGAAAATATCAAAGCAAGCGGAAGCTATTGATTTTTTTTTGAATAGCCAACCGAAACTTTCATTCAAAAACAGGAAACCAAATGTTTCTCAGCCAGCAGCTGAAACAAAGTACAGAAGAAAAGCAAAACCGAAAATAAAGCCAAGAAAAATAAAACTAAGAAATCGAACTTTACGCCTGCAGATTTAAACAAAAGTCCCACCATTGTTGTTTTGTGATCGTACTGTGTTTTGATCTTTGTCTCACGCCTTGAAAGGATGTGTCTTTTATTTCCTCGATGATCATTTGTACCGTGCGATGTCTACCCGAAAAGATTTTGTCATTTCTGTTCTTCCATAAGATCCACATAGTTTGTATTGCGATAGCATGAAGAAACTTCCTTACGTTCCTGCTCCTGTGACTTTCCAGTATTGATTGCAGCAGATCCTTAACGTTACTAACTGTGTTTTCCATCGGTAATCCAGTCCATGTCTTCACAGCCCCCCAAACTCGCTTAGCAAAGTTACAATTCAGCAGAATATGGGCTGCATTTTCTTTGCCAGCACCGCAGATTTTGCACGTCGTATCCTGTGAAATCACTCCCCTGTTTGCCAAAGCTACAGCCGATGGGATTTTTTCGTCAATCGCTCGCCAAACAAATGCAGTACTTTTACCCGTAGCCCAGTTGTTCCAAACATACATATTCGGTGATAAATTTAAATCCAAGTTTTGACCCAAAGTCAACCTCACGTTTTTGACACTGAAATTCTCCTTCTCAAAGTGTCTCCAAAACCACACATCATCACTGTTGGTCAATGTTTGTTGCTGTAAACGCTGCTTCAAGGTCTCCATTTCTTCCTTTTCCACATCACTATTCGGAGCTCTACTCCAAGCCCAATCCCACAATACCCCCTCCCCCCCCATTCATTATCCTATAAACCTCTTGAACCTTTGCTCTTTTTCTTGAAGATAATTGGTATAAACTAGGGAATTGCAACTTCAACGGTTCGCTACCAATCCACTTGTCAACCCAAAATAAAGTTTTATCCCCCCTCCCCACTTTGCTACAGAGACTAGTGTTGATATTAATATTCCTCTTGCTAAAATCTTCCACTTTCCTTAGACTTCCGTGTATCGACTCTATAACTTTTGCCCACAAAGTGTTAGGTTCCATCTTTATTCTCCACTACCATTTAGCTAGAAAAGCCAAGTTCATGTCTCTTAAATTCCCGATCCCAAGTCCCCCAAAATCTTTCATGGCAACCACTCTTTCCCACTTAACCCATCTAATTTTGTTGTTTATACTACACCCCCCCCCCCCCCCCCCCCATAAGAATTTTCTACGTATTCCTTCAAGAACTTTTAAGACGCCATTTGGACATTTATAGAGTGAGAAATAGTAGTTAGGTAAACTACCCAATACTGATTTTATAAGAATGACCCTCCCCGCAAAAGAGAGATTTTTCGCCTTCCAACTTGATAGTCTTTTATTAAACAGTTCAATAATTTCATTCCAATTAATAATTCTATTCATATTCGCTCCGACTTTTAGACCGAGATATACAAAAGGAAACTTACCCGCCCTACAATTAAAAAAAGATGCCATATTTTTTACTTCCTCCTCATTAGTGCCCATTCCATACAAATAACTTTTTCTCGAATTTACTTTAAGACCTGATATTAGATAGAAAATGCGAAGAATTCTTTTGAGATTCTTAGCATTATTTTCCTCCCATTCACCTATAAATACTGAGTCATCCGCATATAGCATATGAGTTAAATATGGGCCATTCCTAGGTAGTTTCACCCCTTGAAAGATATTATTTTCTTTTGCATTTACCATCATAACATGTAAGGCTTCCATAGCAATTATGAAGTGAAAAGGGGACAGAGGGTCACCTTGCCTCAAGACTCTTTTATAATGAATTCCTCCGTTGGTGAACCGTTCACTAAGACCGAACCACTACCCGAGCAATACAACATTAAAAAACAATTTTCTCTTCAATTAATTCATACCCCCTCTCTAAATTACTCATAAATTATTTTTACACATGTGAACTTTTTTTTTTTAATTTTCGAATATATGTATATTAAACACGTAAATCTATTTTTAATGTTGTATTCTAATATAATGATACGCATAAAAAAGATTGAATTCGAAGGATTTAGACCAAGTTTTCATGGTTCACACGAAATATATAAGTTCTCATTTTAACCTCAAAACGTATCTACTAACTATACTGATGAATTTAGTGTACAATGATAATTACCATATAGATATAACATATTTTCATGATTTTTTTTTGTGTGAAACTTAAAGATGCAATGCATGTCAAATCTTTTCCTCCTTTATTCTTAAAAACTCAATAAGATACTCAAATTCATTTGACATCTTTTCCTCCTTTATTCTTAAAAACCTAATTCATCAATAAACTCAAATTCATCACATTTCTTGTTGATGAAATTCCCATAGGTGTAGAGAGAGTGGAAAAAATATTCTAGCATGTTATATCCTTTTAAAATATATCAAATATTCCTATGAATATATTACAAATTCTAAATAATTAAAAAAAAACTATATACTTGATCCACATGGTAAGACCGTGGGGTATGGTGGGGCGGGGGTTGGGCGTGGGTTAGGGCATTTGGTGACACGTGGAATGGGAGCCCCCCACCTCCTGGTTACGTGTCCGCGGGGTATGGCGGGGCGTGGGTTGGGTGCACCGCGTGGCAGAGTAATTAAAAAAAAAATAAAAATACAAAAAAATTTATAAAAAATCACACAACAATTATAAAAAAAACCTACAACTTCATTAAATTTTAAAACATTACATAATCCTAAAAATTACAAAATAACAAACCTAAAGCGTTAAAAAAATTTCAAAAAGGTCGATCTTGTCGAACGCCTTTTTTTCCTTGCCTCGAAACTCTATGTTAGCCACCGCCACCCGGTCCTCGTGGCTTAACTCGCCACCGGGAACGGCTTCGTAGTAAGCCTTGAAACGCTCGAGCTTGGGCCGTAGCTCGCGCCATTTATGTTGGCACGCGTTGAGGTTGTGGCGGTCGTTACCGACGTTATGTCGGTAGGCTTGGAATGCTTCCACCCAATATTTTGTTTGGCCCGGTGGCCGACCCTTCATAGCGTCAACGACGCTTGTGACGAGAGCAATTTCCTCTTCATGAGTCCAAGATGCCATAGCGGGGTTGGGTTCGTGGGATGGGGTGGACCAGTGGGGTAGCGGTTCGAGAGAAGTGGGTAGCCGGTGGGGTTGTTGGGTTCGTGGGATGGGGGGACCAGTGGGTTGGGGTTACAATTTATAGGCCTTTGGGAGACCCGCGTGGCGGTTCGAGAAGATGGGGGGACCGTTTAGGGGACCGTTTGAATTTTAAAATTCAAAATTTTAAAAACCGCTTGACGTGGCGGGTAAGCCAATGAGATTCAGCCATGTCAGCTTGGCCAGACCGCCCCACGCCCGGCTTGAAAGCCAAACCCCAAGGGCCACGCCCAAACCTAAGCCCACCCGGGGTGGTGGCTTGGGCGTTTTCCCCCAACCCACGCCCAAACCCCCGCCCCATACCCCACGGTCTAAGTCAAAATTTCACTTTTGGTTATAACTTTATGATTGCAATTGTTCACTCACCCATCACATTATTTGTCCATGGAGTGGATGGACATCTATTGTTTCACGTTTGCTTGGCGATCAAGGTGACGTTGGTGGGCAGCGACAACAATGGGGGAGAGGGGTGGGGGCAATGGAGGCAGCGGAGCGACTTATAGGTGGGTGATGAGACAACGGGAGTGGAAGCTGCTCAACCATTTGGTGTCATTTTTAAGTTGGATTTTTTTTTTTTTTTTTTTGTTAAACTTGCTCAAAATAATTCGTTAAACTGACTCAAAATCACTTAAATTGATCTAAATGAACCTATGAACAATTTTTTTAAACTAAATCAACTTTTTTTTTATCAATGGTTAACAAGTGTAGTTTTGTATAGTAAATCTTCAACAGTGGGTTTTGTTACATTTGATTATTTATTCATTTTATTTATACTTATTTCTTAAAAAGACCATAACTATTAGTCTATTACTACATCCGAGAGGATAAGTTTGTTTTTCAACTTACCACATTAGTATTTTTCCTTGTTAGCTTCACAAGGCTTGAACCGAGTCAATCTACAATGCTTATTGTAATCACCTTACATCATCGATCATATCGTCTATGGCAAAAACATTGTTTCTTTTATAAACTAAAACACTGACAGCAATGGTGATGTACTCCACAGGCTGCAGGCCATCTTATGCAAACGGCCAACAAACTCAATATTATTATTATAACAGATGAACAAGTACAACCATTGGCATATGTCACAGTTTAGATTACTAATCCTTTTTTATAAGATAAACCCAGGGATGCTATTAAATAAACCAATAAATAAATGTGCATAAACCTCGTAAATTACAATATGCAGGCAAAACTACAGTTATAACTTTGAGGAGATCTATTATCTATGATCAGTTTATCAACTGATCAACATTTTGTTGTTCGGAGTTCAAGCTTGAATGGGTCACTCGACGTATGAGGCTGTTGTTTTAACAGCTTTAACGACGTTAATACTTTCTGGAATTTGTTTTTATTTTTTCTACAGGTATGTTATGGCAAAAAAGAGACGTATTGATTTCGGTTTGAAGATAGAACGAGAAGATACGATCGTAAATTCCAGAGAACTGCGGCAACGTGGTGGCACTTTGAAAGGAGTTTTGGTAGAAGAAAATGGTTTAGAAGTTCTTTATTTGAGAAAGCTTGAAGATGGACAACTAAGAACTTGTGTCTGGAATTCAATAGAAGAACAAGAGAAGAGAGTTGATAGCAGAAGTCATGATCCACTACCACCGCCACCAGAAGTTGTATTAGAGACGTATTCACCGTCACCAACACCATCACCGCCTCTGCCACCACCACCACCACCGCCACCACGATTTCATAAACCATCGCCAGCAATACGACCGCCAGCACCTCCACCACCACCACCACCAACGTTGCAGATTCCATCTCCTCCAACTCCACCGCCACCGCCACCACCGGTATTCCCTAGAAAGACAGCTGCCAAAGTACCGCCACCCCCAGTGTTCCCGAGAAGGAACCCTGCAGTGCCGCCTCCAGCGTTTCATTCAGGAAGCTTTAGTTCATCAATGAAACCGCCTACTGCACCAAAATTAATAAAGGATGATGCAAACGAAGAACGTTCAAAAGGTAACCATGAAGTCCCCAAAAAGATGAAGCCGTTTCACTGGGATAAAGTGAATACTGATGCAGATCATTCCGTGGTGTGGAACGAGATTGTAGATGGCTCTTTGAGGTAAGATAATTTTTAAAATTTTGAAATTATTGATCTGACCGTTGAATTCTAATATTTGTTATTGATCTACGATATCAGGTTTGATGATGAGCTTATAGAAACCTTGTTTGGATACAATGCCACAAAGAGAAACTCTACAGAAACAAGATACTTATCACCTGCCTCAACTTCAACTCCATCGGTTCAAATATCAATTCTTGATCCTCGAAAATCACAAAACATAGCGATTGTTCTCAAATCGCTAGCAACTTCGCGCAAAGAGATCATTGAAGCCCTCTCCGAGGGCAGAGGATTAAATACAGATATTCTCGAGAAACTGACAAAAATATCACCAACTGTAGAAGAAGCTTCTAGAATCCTCCAATTCAACGGGAACCCGACGAAACTGCCGGATGCTGATTCTTTCCTTTATCATATACTTAAAGCCATCCCCACAGCATTCACCCGGATCAACGCAATGCTTTTTAGATCAAACTATGACCCCGAAATATTGTATCTGAAAGAATCATTGCAAACCCTTGAATTAGGATGCAAACAGTTAAGAGCTCCTGGGATTTTCCGGAAACTTCTGGAAGCTATTCTCAAGGCGGGTAACCGTATGAATGCTGGAACCGCAAGAGGCAATGCTAAAGGGTTTAATCTTAGCGCTCTTAGAAAACTTTCGTATGTTAAGAGCAGTGATGGGCAGACTACTTTACTTCACTTTGTTGTCGAACAAGTGGTTCGAGCTGAAGGTAAACGATGCGTGATTAACAGGACTAATCAAGATTCCGACATAATGATAGCAAAAGAAGAGAGAGATAAACAATACTTAATGTTCGGTCTGCCTGTTCTCGGAGGAATAAGTACAGAATTCTCGTGTGTGAAGAAAGCGGCGGCATTAGATTACGACAGTCTGATAAGCACAAGTCCAAATCTGACTGCGCGAGTCAGTGAGATTCGGGAACTTGTGACACAATGTGGGGCGGGTGGAAGAGGCGGGTTTGTTAAGGAAATGAAGGAGTTTCTAGAAGAATGCGAAGACGAGCTAAAGGTCGTGAGGGAAGAACAAACAAGGGTTATGCAGCTCGTGAAGAAAACTACTGATTTTTACCAAATTGGATCATCCAAAGACAAAGGGGGACATCCACTTCAAATATTTGGTGTTGTTAAAGATTTTCTTGATATGGTGGATCAAGTGTGTGTGGATCTCAGTAGGAAGGTCCAAAAGAAGAATGTGAAGAGCGTGGGCCCTTCGTCACCATCCCCAAGGGCCGCATTAATGGGCCAAAACATGCAGTTGTATTTTAACCCTGAAAATTCTAGTGATTCAGAGGATGATTTCTAAGGTTTGTTTACAAGTCAGAATCTAGATTCTTTTAGTACCATTGTATGTTTTGCATTGGTTTCAGATTGTTCCAGTGTATTCATTTGATCAAATAACTTCCTCATATTACAGTCTTGCTATTCCAAAAGGCACAAAACTGCAAATTCTAATCTACAGTTGTTAGGACTGTGAAGTAATTATAGTTATGAACACATCTTCATCACAACAGGATCCATAAGAGAAGCCAACAAATCGATTGCAGAAGCGGATACTAAAGTCCTCTAGATCCAAAACAAATAGTGGAAATCATATCTACAACTACGTTCAACCTAAGTTAAACACATATTAGGGATACGACGTATCAAGCATTCTAGACTAATAGACTAAGTTCAACCTAGAGTGGATCCATTGAGTCAGTCCGTTTGTATTTGAACTGAATCACAAAAACAATGGGAGCTTTACGATTTAGCAATTGTATGGTGTAACTACAATCAAATTACACAGAAATAAATAAATTGATACTACATGAATCCATTTTAAATTAAATGGTCCTAATCGAGCCGCCCTGATCTTGTGAAATGGATTTTGATATCATTTGTTTATTCCCAGTGATACGTATGTCTAATATCATATGATGATAATTCGATGAAATGAATAGTGACGGGTCAAAAGACGTATAGTTAGAGAGGAGGAGGAAGATGAAAACATGATATGACCTCCTTAAGTTTCTCCTACATCGGGCGCAACCATGAACCACCACGACTAAAACGTTATATACATATAACGATGATTAAGAAAATGTGTCAAGCATTTTACTATTTGATAAAATTACAAAATCAAGCTCCTTTCTATGAACTACCCCATCGATGATCCCATATGCAAATTTCACAAAAAGCTGGTAATTCTTACCTAGTACATTGCAGGTGGAACCAGTCAACTTTCTTCACATGGCTGCAAATCAGCCCACGGTACTTGTTACCTCATTACCTGCAGCATTACGTAAACTCAACAGCAGTAGTCCGTGCCCACGCACGTGGGGACCTCACAGGACTACATTGTTTTAACCAATCATGGCCGTTGATTAGCTAGCTGCACATAGGCGTAAGCATTTTGAGCGCATTGGTTGTGGATGAGAGAACTCCCAAAAAGTCTCCACTCAAGCAACAAAAAAAAAAAACAAAGCCTCCGGACCAAACGGATAATATAGGTTGACATGAGCCATACATTACAACAAAATTACATAATAATCCCTTGTAAATCAAATACGATCCTAAAGTAAGAAAATGGGCTTTGATGTAGATGAAAACTTAATCGTTCCTATCATCCTATATAGTATTAACAAGAAATTCAAAGTTCAATCACTCTACACTAATGACAAATCAAACCAAAAAGATGCAATCAGCATTCCATTCAGAAAGGACGTGATCAGTTTATATACCACCTTACGGATTAACCGACATGAACTCCCAAACCCTAAAGTCATACGCCTGTATTAACAAACCTAGCACTAGTGCGGATGTCTATGAGTAACCAAACAAGCATGACAGTGAACAAAAAAGGAATAACCAGCTTGAAAGGAATAACCACTTCTAATGCGGCGGGTTCACACTGTAACAACGAGTCAGCTTGAAAGGTGTGGTTCTGTGGTCAATCTGGCCTTACTGCTTCCTGCATCCAGGACACCGACCATTATCTACAAGAATTTTCTTGTGGCAGAAAAGACAGAGTCTATACCCACACAGGCAAGGAAGAAAACTTGAATCGGTTATGTCTAAATCTTCACAACATATAGGACATGATGATGGAGCAAACTGAACACCCCTTAATTTCATGGGGAAACTATTTTGTTTTAGCAAATTTGGCAGACTTTGAGGACGCGAAGCAACATCAGCCTCCATGCCCGAAAACTAACAGATGCCCGGAAATCCACTTGACCCGTTTTAATCGTAACTGGCTCTGGCTTGGCTGAGGTTTCATGCACAGGGTACTCCTGATTATGATTCTTTTGAATGTCATCGGCTACTAAAGCATCAGCCATAGCTTCCCAGTCATCCAAACAGTCGTCATTGTCATTATCATTATCGTTATCGTCATGATCACCGTCATCTTCATCTGTTATGCTTCTCGAAAAACAACCGCCAATGCCACTGCTACAGCTGCTTCTACTACTAGTAGGACTGCTGGTAGGAGATTCCGAATCGCTCGTCAAACCCTTGTTCTCTTCCACATCAACACTGATTTCCAATTTTGCTATTGGAAGGTCTCTCTCGTTGAATTCGTGTGTCTCTGGAGCAGGCATTTTTTTCATAGCACCAGAAGCATTTGTTTCTTCCTTAAACCCTAACCCTTTGTTTTTCACTGATAAAATAATCAGAACACATAAAAATCCTATATGTTAACTAACCATAAATATTAAGTAATTCATTCACCCATGCAGATAAAAAGAAACCACCATTCGAAAGCCTACGAACATCAAGTTTGCTCTGCTTCAATTTAGCAGTCCAATTCACCTTCAAATCAAATGAAACCAAAATGCATAAATTTAGGTCAAAATAACATAAGAAGTGAAAGGAAGACGTTTCTTTTTAACAATTAATCAACAAAAGAATAAACAACCCTCTTCCTCTTTGCAAAGTGGTTGTTGTTTGATGCTGCAATGGGGATCGAATCGGAAACCATGGTTGAGTGAGAGGGGAAAGCAAGATTGAATGGAAAGGGGAAATGTGTTGAAGAAGAATGCAGATTGAAATTGATGGATATAGATAGAGAGATTGATTATGGTTACATAGATAAGGGCTCTGCTTTCTTCTTCCCTCTTTTCGGTAGCAAACTCCTGTTTGGGAATGTGTACTGTTTTCCACATCGGCAATGCACCTCCATCGATATTCTCTTGCCATCAATTCACGACTTATTTTCTGCTCATGCAACTCGTATAGATTGCTCAAAAATAAAAGGTAAAATAAAAAAATAATCGGGTAATGAATAAATGGACATTAATCATTACACATTTTTTTGTCTAAAAAAATTGATTCTAAGTTGATGCTAATGTGATAAAAAATACCTGTTATAAACATTAAGGCCGCCCGTAGTGGGGCGTGATTTTTAAAAATTTTTCAAAAAAAAAACGCCCTATAACGCCCCGGTAACCACTACACCCGGCGTTACCGGGCGTTATTTTCGAAAAAAAATTGGTTCGGCGTTTTAATTAAAACGCTTAAAATGAGGGGGCCCCACCTTTTTTACCGTTGACAAACGGTCATATTATTAATTTTTTTTTTAATTTAAAATATTACCCCACTATATATATATCACCCCACATTATTTATAAAAAACCCACTTTATCTCCTACTTTCTCTCCCACTTTTCTTCTATTTTTTATAAAAAAAACACCCACTTTCTCCTACATTTTTATACAATCATGCATCCATTTCGACCCCCTTTTGGTGTCCCCGCAAGACCCACGAACCCGAACACAACTCAACCGCAAAACCCGTATAACCTTCAAGACATGGACCCGAGCTTTTTAACGTACGCGGCTTACTTGAGTGGCGCCACTCCGTTTGTGCCTCCCACTTTCCCCTATGGTCAAGCCGGCGGGTCTCAACCGTCACAACCCGAATCCGAACCCGATGTCGAAGTCGTGCCGGAGACGCAACCCGAACCGGTGCAAGAAACATCGAAACGCGGCAAAATGTCGCATAAGAAGAAGGAAAAAGACGCACCACGGCGTACAAAAAATATCATTAAATGGACGAAGGAAGAGGAATTCACGTTGACTCGGGCGTGGGTCGACGTTTCGGAGGACGAAGAAACGGGTAACTCTTTTATTATTTTTTTTTACTTATTTTTTACTTTTATTTTTAACATACAACTTATTTGTTTACTTTTTTTTAATTTGTAGCAAACTTTCAAACGGGTCCCGTTTTTTGGGAGAGGGTTCGTGCACTCTTTTTTAGCACCTTTGGTGAAGGCGAACATCGGGACAGAGTTCCATTTCTAGCAAATGGACCGACATCAACAACAAGTGTCACGCGTTCCAAGAAGTTTACCAACGTAACTACGATAATCGCCCGAGCGGTGAAAGTGACGTCGGGGTTTTAACGAGGACTTTGGAGGAGTTCGATAGGACGAAATGCCCTTTCACGTACTATAAGTGTTGGGAACTACTACGAAAAAGTCCAAAGTGGGCGCTAGTTAATCCAATGACGTCTAGTAGTAGACGTCGAGCTAAAAGGTCAAAAACATCATCCTCCGTTGACCCTTCAACTCCGACATCGGATGCCCGCAACGTCGATTTAAATGAGGTGGTGGACGTTGACGAGGAACTTCAAGAAGAGTTGAACCGACCACCCGGTAGAAGAAAGGATAAGCGAACCGGGAAAAAAACGGTCGAGTCGTCTTCCGATCTCGAGTTAAAGGATGATTTCGAGGAGATGAACCGTCGTCTCCAAGACATTCGCGACCTCGGCCACAAACGTTGGGAGATTATGCAAGAACGAGTGGCCGAAACCAAAAAGTTTAACGAGATGCAAGAGGCGAGGCAAATGGAAAAGGACATTGAGTTTTTGTCCAAATCAATCGACCACCTCCAAGGCGACGCGTTGATCCTTGCGCAAATGCGTCGACAAAAAATTCGAGAAAAATATGGACTCTAGATCATATTTTTATATTCGGTTTTTTTTTTCTGTTTTTTTTATATTCGGTTTTTTTTTCTGTTTTTTTTTTATTTTCGGTTTTTTTATTTTTCTGTTTTTTTATTTTCTGTTTTTTTAATTTCAAGTAGTGTAATTTTTTTTAAATTAATGAAGTTTTTTATGTTTTAAATTAAAAATAATAATTGTGAAATGATTGAATTGGGGGTTATTGGCATAATGCCCCACTACGCCACTTTTGCTATAATGCCCCAACGCTGACTAGGATGCCACGTGTCGGATAATGCCCCATGGTGGGGGCATTATAGCAACTTACCACTACACGTGGTCTAACTATATTACCCATGGTCTAAACGGTTTATAAAACATTAAACCACTTATCTCTAGGGATGAGCTCGGTACCGGAACCGAAAGTACCGGTACCGAAAATCCCCAAAAGTAGGTACAGCCGTACAGGTACCGGTACCGAATATACCTGGTACGGTACGTTCGGTACCGGTATCGGCTCGGTACTGGTACGGAACCGGTATTTGAGGGTAAAAACCGGTACCGAACCGGTACCAAAAATGTCAAAAGTTGGTACCGAATCGGTACCAAAAATGTACCTGATTCGGTAAATTCGGTACCGATACCTGATACCATTTGCTCATACCTACTTATCTCCACTATAATAAAACATGTATAGAATAAAACATTTTCCATCTTAACTAGTTTAATACCCGTCCGGTGGACGGGTAAGTTAATGTTATAATGACCCAAGTATTTTTTTGCATTCTAAAAATGACGAGTTTAAACTGTTAACTAAAAATGATAAGTTGACCCATTTACCTAAAATGATAACCTTCACCCTCTTACTAAAAATGGTAACATCGACTCTTGGCTTGTTTTCAAAGTACAACATTGCATATAATGCCAGGCGAAACACCTCTTGCACACATAGGCGCCGAATAAACAAATAAAAAAAAGTTATTGTAAACGTTTAAAGTAAGTACAGAGAAAAGAATATTAAGATAAAACCAAAATAAGAATATTAAAATGTGAAGAAAGAACATTAACATACTTGAAAAAAAAAAAAAACTTATTCACCAAGAACTTCCATTAGTAATGGACAAAGACAAGTTTTTTTACAAATAAAAATCTAAAAAAAAGGCTTCCCGCAAGAGAGTATAGAGGTGTATGGTGGCCACATGGTATGATCAGTGACCCTTTCGTGATGGTCAACTCATCATCTTCACTCCTCTGAACATGATTACCATGGTAAACCCTATAACTTTGAGCTGGAGCTTGCTACATTTATCATTCTTTTCATCATCAAACAATCAACCACAAAGTTTCATTTTAATTCAAAAGAGTCCTTTATATGATATTGGCAAACAATTCATTAGTGAAGCTTCAAACAAAACTAATAATTAAAAAAAAAAAAACCTTGTTGTAGCAAAGGGCGTACCCGGTGCTTGACAAAACGAATAATTAAAAAACCTTGTTGTAGTAAAGGACGTACCCGGTGCTTGACTTAACTTCCGCAATTGCAAAGGGTCCAGAGAGTATGGCCGGATCGCTTCGCGATATGATGTACGCAAGCTTACCCTATACTTTGTGCAGGAGGTTGTTTCCCACGGCTTGAACCCATGACCTCGAGATCACAAAGCTTAAAATTATATAAGTAAGCTCAAGATATAAATGTTTGCATTAAACTAAACATACCTTTGGAGCTAAAGTAGTTGTCGTAGCCGAACCATAGAATAAATAGTTGTTGTACATGGCTGTTGCACCCTACCTATACAACCTTTTGGAGAATCATATGAAATTGCCATTCTCAAAAACATCATAACAGTAGCTAACAAATCCTCATAGAAGACATTGACTCATCAACTTATACATTTTTCTTGTTATGAATTCAGTCATTGGTCTTTCTTTAACCATAGACTATGTAAACTTGACCAGTCAGCGAGATCATAATGGCTAAATAGAAGATTGCTGTCCATGATCCATTACCATCACTGGCAGCTTAAAAGGATGTTTTAATGTGCCATCCCCTTGCCTAACCATCCTCCATATACGGTTCAAGAAATCCAGTAAAGTAAACTCTGAAATATATCATATAGTATATAATATAAAAATTTAGAATAGGAAATGGAAAGGATTTAGGAATATTGTCCGACAAATAGCTGGCATGCTTTTAGAGTTTCTCATGTTTGCAATAGAGGTGCACAAATGGGCTAAAGCTCAAAAAAAAAAAAAAAAAAAAACCGGACCCAGTATGGAAGTCCTAAACATGCCGAATGTTAGCAAATTTGAGTCCGATCCCACCAGAGACAGGATAATCCTTGAAAAAGCTTATAGCCCAAAAGCATGAGGTCATGTATTGTTCAGGTAGATGTGAGACTCTGGGCAACATTAGAATGAAAACAATAGCATTGATCAATAATATTTTCTAAAACACCAAATGAACTAATGTAGATGTGACAATTTCGACCGACTTATATAGGTTGATTTGGGGGGGCATTTTATCTCAAACATGTCAAATAAAAAACTTTAGCTATAACTTGAAATGAGCCAGACAGGTTGAAAATCATTTGTATATTTCTAATGCATACAACCAGTTTAATTCAAAACTTTGGTTTACTATACTAATACTGCTACTGCATACACAACTTTACACATTGTCTAAACTTTTTTTTTATATATAAAAGAGTACACACAATGTATCCAACTCCACCCAACCCGTTTCAACCTGACTCTGTTTTGAACCATTACCAAACCATCTTCCCATCTCTAGCCAAATAGTATCACTGGAACTTCACAACCCTTAGGTTGTGAGCTAAGTTTCTTTAAAAAGCATAGCAAAACAATTAGTTGACCCTTTATAAAAGAACTATTTCTAAGAAAATACCTCTGAATAAATGCAAAGGGAAATACATGCAAGAAAGACAAAAGATTGAGATACTACCCATTTCCAGAGAAGGAGCCCCAAAATTTTCCTTTGCTTCTGTTGACATGCTTAGCCAAAGCCCAAGCTCCATGGTTGTTATGACTTCGCATTGAATAGTTCCACACTACTCCATACGGGACCTGCCATTTACTTCTTCCATTCAAGTTGGTTTTGTCAATTCCTACATTAGAGGCTAAACGAAGGCGCTCTCATGTGCACTTCATAAAGACCCCACCCCACCTGGAACATACAACATGAAATCACCCACGTGAGAAAGTAATTGACAGTAAAAGGTTAGAAAAAGTATATTCATTTTTTAACTGTTATTTGTAAGACAAAAGTCACACGACTTTTAGAAGATTTATAAGACAAAAGTCACTCGACTTTTAAAAGATTGATAAACAAAAGGCACACATCCTTGTTTAGCTTCAGAACTATGGCCAAAAGAATTCATACCAAAACTACAATGGCCGAAAGAATCCATATCAAAACTTGTAAAGAACTTAAAGACTCATTTGATTTGATAAAAAAAACTTTTTATAACTGTACTCGATATGAACCACAAAGAAATGAATCACAAGATTCAAAAAAATTATAATAAGAAAAAAACTCGACTAAATTGAGAATCACACGACTGTTCATCAGCCAAAAATACTTCTAGTTGGAAAAAAACACAATTCTTGCAGCACATACGAACAGATGTAAAATCGGAAAGAGTTACACGATGCAAAATCAACAATATAAAATAAAACCTAAAATCAACAACCGCAACAGCAAACACGTAAACCTAAAATCAACAACCGCAACAGCAAACACGTAACAAAAATTGATCTAAAAGAAAACACAATTTTCTCAGTAAATAATTACCATTAAAGCTGACCTCAACAACATCCCCAAAAGGTTCACAAACTTCACGATTTTTCATCATCATCATCAACTTTTTCTTGTTAACTACCCTTCGACATCATCATCCATCTCCTCCTGGTTGCCAACCTCTGAATCCATCTGGTCATCAATGTCATTGCAATCTGCCATAGTGTTTGCTCTGTTCTACAAGCAAATTTTTTTACACAAAACTGAAATTTTAGCTTGCGAAATAACCAATTACATATCACTGACAATTACACGATCAGGAACCAAACAGGGTAGATTGGAAGAAGAAATTTTTGCAAGTTAGAAAGGTGAAATTGGGGGATCTTATGTTTATATAGATTGTCTGTGAGATAGACAAACATTAAGTTACCTTGGCTTAATCGGTGCTGGAAATCGTAAATTGATACAAAACTGAACACTATAAAGGCTTAACGCTAAAGAGTACACAAAAATTGAACTTCAATAGGTAAGAAAAAGTGAACCTGTTTGGCTAAATTGATACAAAACTGATGCATTTGCAGAAACCCTCATGTGGAGGAGCCAGCGACGATCAAGTTCCATTGATCTTCCTTCGTACCTGTACCTAGAATGCAGCCGAAAGTAGGGAAGGTTGTGGGATATTCTCCAATTTCATAACTTGTGTGTTTATATAAGGGTTCGCTGGAAGTGGTTGTGGATTGCATACATGGGTACGGTGGTTTTGATAATGCAAAAACTGTCCTTAATATAAGGTAACCGTAAGATTCTATGAGAGAGAGTGCATAACCTCCGACTAAAACCGCCGTGAACATGGGCAGGAAGAGGTAGAGGTAACCACCAGTTGATAAAACCACCACAACAAACTGCTCTAAACTGCCACCACAGCACTTATTATATATGTATGTATGTATATATATAGGGAGGGGCTCATGCGAGAACCACCCTTATTGTGAGAACCTTGAAAACCAATGTGAACACAACCTAAAAAAACCTAACCCCCCCCCCCCCCCCCAAAACCTAAACCCCCCTCCCCCACCCCCCAAAAACCTAACCCCCCCCCAAGCTAAAATGCTAAAAACTAAACCCCTAAAAAACCTAAAAATATCTAAAAAAAATCTACAAAAAATCTAAATTTTTTTTTAAATATTTTTTAGGTTAAAATCGCTACTTTTCGAAGCAAAAAAAAAAAATTAAAAAAAAATTGTTTTTTTTTTTGCTTCGAAAAGTAGCGATTTTAACCTAAAAAATATTAAAAAAATCAAAAAAAAAAAAATTTTGTGTGATTTTTAGCTATTTTTAGGCATTTTTGGTGTGTTCACATTGGTTCTCGCGGTTCTCACAATAAGAGGTGGTTCTCGCATGATCTTCTCCCTATATATATATATATATATTAAACCCATTAAGTCTAACTAACTCTTAAATCAATATTCACCATTGGATTTGGCTGAGATTAAATCTCAGCCATTTAAACTCACAAAAATAACTGTTATGGAGGCAGTTTTGAGCAGTTTCTTGTGGTGGTTTTATCAACTGGTGGTTACCTCTACATCTTCCTGCCCATGTTCTCCACTCCCCAGTTTTACGCATCCAAGTTTTCCCATCCCTCTCATTTCCTTAAAAACCAACTAAATAGCAAATATGCCCAATTTTCCTTCCTACTATGGCTATACTTCGTCTGTTGTCTCCCCACCATTAACCATCTTCCACCACAACTCTTTATTATTGTATTGTTTGTTATCACATGAGATTCTGCCCAATTCTTCTTTTAATGTTTAAGAATATTAGATGTTTTCTCAATTTGTGAATTTCTGATTTAAGGAAAACCCCTAGAATGTTTTTTTGATTCGATTTGATTTTGACGGATGATGATTGTTCAGGGACATCAATTGGCACAAGTAATGGCGTCGGAATTGCAGCCACGGATAGTAGCTCTGGCTATAACCAGTTTTCGACGGATTTGAAGGTTGCATGCTTTCTATCGGTCCTTGATCTAATTCTAGATTCATAAAACTATGTAATTGAGTACCTTTGTAAGGCCCTATAATGGTGTAGGTTTACGCCTATCTTTATCAAACACAAATATGGGCTATTGGGCTTAGCCATGTAGTGGGTTAGATAGTAATGGAATAAGCCATGTGGGCTAATTAGTGATTTGGGCTTGTTTGGTTAGTAATATTGTGCATGTGGGCCTGGCCCAGTCTGTAACTAGGTCACCCTATGTAACTATAAATAGGGTGAACCTAGGTTATTAGAAGGTTAGACATTTTTGAGAGCTTCTTCAGTATTTTTCGATTTCTGTGTTGGTGTACCAGACGGTTCTCTAGAAACCGTGTGCACTTTGGTTATAATCGATTGATTGTTCTTGTTCTTAACACTTTTCTCAGTATTCCGCGCTTTGATTAGTGTTTGATATCCGATTGTGTAGTGTTCCTGGACTTACAATTGGTATCAGAGCCTAAGTAGTCTCACGAAGGCTCGGTTTTAATCGGATATATTTTTGAAGATCGAAGAACACGAAGAACAGTTTGAAGATATGAAGAACAGTTAGAAATTCTGCATTTTGATTCGTTTGGGAAAGGAGAGAAAGTGTTTGCATGATTTTAGGAAAGTTTGGTGGAAAGAATAAGGAAAATTGATTTTCTAAATTGTTTCCTTGTTTTACGAGATTGGAGTTAGTGATCTTCTTCCGAATATAAAATTATGCGATTTAGTGCATGTGATTGGAAAGTCAAAGTGTGCAACAACTTTCTCTTCTCTTGTGCGACTGAAACACCCTGTGCGATTACGATTTTATAACAGCCATCAAAGCTAGTCATCATCATCATTGCTTCATTATTCTTGTGCGATTGAAGCAACTGATCTTGTGCGACTACATATTTTTAACTTGTGCGATTACAACATTCCAATCTTGTGCGACTGAATTTCCGTCTTGTGCGATCCAATAAGTTGATCTTGTGCGACCGAACCATACTTGGCTTGTGCGATTGAAGTGACGTCAACATCAAACTTGTGCGACTGTGATTCTCCATCATCAACACTCATCATCGTTCATCTCAGGTCATCGTTTCATCATCTCCGATCATTGGGTGAAAAGTAAAAAAAAATCAATTTTTTTTGGAAAACCCCCAAAGCCAACGTTACGACAACCATATGCATAACAATTTTTTCTTTGAAAAATCCCCAAAGCACACCCCGTGTTGCGGCGGGACGTAAAACGGTGTCAAATAGTACTAATGTCAAACAACCTTCATTGACAACCAACACTGACTCGACCTATAATATGCGTATTGCGACGAACCTGTCAAACATGGAAAAATAGAGGTAAAAACGTTGAACCACACATGCACGTTGCGTCGTATTAACTCAAAAAATTTAGAACTATACGTAAAACGAAAATTTGCGAAAGATGAAAAGTATAAGCGACAAAAGTTGTGAAGTTAAATTGCCAATAATGAAAAGTTTTGGGTCAAAGTTAAAAAAAAAATTACGTAGGGTTAAAATTGAAAAAGATACAAACCTTTGGGTTAAAACTAAAAAATCAAGTTTTTTTTTGAAAAACACCCAAAGCACAACTTACAAGTACATATGCACAAAAAGTTTGCTAATTTATATAGGTTTTAATAACAAGTATTACTTTATATAAAGAAAAATAATCAATATTAATATTTTTAATATAATATAATAGTAGTTTATTATAAATAATTCAAAAAAAAGGGGGGTTTTGTTATTGTTCGGTAATAGGTTTTGACAGGTTTGGAGGCGCGGTAAAGGAAACGGATTCGTGCATGTTACAAAGGGCTTGAGTTAGCGAGTACACGAGTTCTTGATTTGGCTTGTGTTTTGAAGAAATAGTGGGGATCACATTTTCGGGGGATCACATTTTTGGGGGATCACATATTCGGGGGATCATACTTCCGGGGGATCACAGTTCAAAATCTAAAAATGTCTTCTAAGAGAGAGGTGCTTGAGCAGGAACTTCAAGGATTCAGATACTCATATGGTGAAACTATAGAAGCACTTACATGCCGGTTTGCTGAACTACTCTCTCTGAGATGGAGAAGGCAGAGATGGTGGTGTCTACTCGCACGAGCAACACAAAGCTTCTGGATGCTATAAAAAGGATTCCAGATCAGGCAAACTGTAGTTGGTTTAGAAATGTTAATCAGATAATTGTAACAACCGACTGCTACTGTTACAAAATGAAGACGGATGAGCTGATCTCACTCATCAAATCATATGACAATGCTGACAAGCAGAAGGTTCAATGCAACACATCTGATGCAGTTTGCTCACCCACTCCTACTCCTATTGCTCCATTGCCTGCTGTAGTTTGCTCATCCACTTCTGATGCAAGTATTCAAATTCATGACTTCACTCTAGGGCTGTTCAAAAAACTCGAGGCTCGCAGTTCGCTCGAAAAAAGTTCGAAAAAAGCTCGGCTCGAAATTGGCTCGGCTCGAAATTGGCTCGATCTAAACGAGCCGAGCCCGAGCCAAGGTAGGTTCGGTTCGTGGCTCGCTCGATAGTTGGCTCGTTGGCTCGCTCGTTTGGCTCGTTATTATTATATATATATATATATGAGATAGATACATAAACTTGGATTAATTAAACCATAGGGACTTGTTGGAATAATTCTCTCCTTGCCTTCTCATTAATCTTTTACCGAGTATATACACATTACAATGAATCGGAAAATATGAAAAGGTGTAATACACTTTCCTGAAATCAAGCTAATCCACTATCATATAATACAATATATCTACCACTATAATATAATACAATATATCTAATAGGACTGATTGCCCAAATCTTGAAACTATTAAATCAGTTAAAACAAATCACACACAAGATCTTAACCTGCTCCCTCACCCTCTCTTTTATTTGAGCAGTCATCACACACAACAACATTTAACCTTCCACTTCCCTATCTCCTTCCTTCAACTCCGGCGGTCGGAGTTAACACCGGCGATAGCTCCGGTCGAGCACCAGCCACAATCAACCTATAACCTCTCGATCTCCGATTCCGACAACACACCACCACACCCCCTCATCTCCTCTTCACTTTAAAACTCATCACTCGAGCCATCTCTGCTCGATTTAAACAACCAGCCACCATCTTAGTGGTGGCGTACGGCGGTGCGACGGCCGAGAACAGAGGAGAGAGAGAGACTGTTAAGTGATGGCCAAGGAAATTATCGAACCAAGCCCGAGCCGGCTCGTTTAGCTTCGAACCGAACTCGAGCCCTTATTTCCGGCTCGCTATAATTATCGAACCGAGCCCGAGCCGGCTCGTTTAGCTTCGAACCCGAGCCCGAGCCCACACTGGCTCGGCTCGGTTCGGCTCGTTTACACCCCTACTTCACTCCCATTCCCACTGAGGTATGTGTAGACGATGTTTGTTGTACTGTAAAATGTAGAGAGAAAGTAAAAGGTTTTAAAGAACAGGCTCAATCGCTTTCTATGCAACTTCAATGTACCAAATCCAGTAGCTACGAAGTTAAAAAGAAACTGGATGGGTATAAGGAAGTGGTAGAGGCTCAAAAACGTGACATTCGACAGTTGCATAGTGATCTAAGCGAAGCAAAATGTCGATATCTCCACTTCAAGGAGCTATCTGAAAAATTAACTGTTGAATTAAACGACTTAAAATCGACTTTCGAAAATACAGAATTTAATTTAAAAAAATTTGATGTTTCAAGCGAAAAGGTCGAAAAGATGATAAATCAACAGTTAAAGTATAGCAAAAAAGAAGTGAGGAATAAAGGATTGGGATTTGTATGCATACCTCCACCATACAATCACAATTACACCTCTATTCCTATGACTGAGGAGGAGATAGCCGACTTGCCTGAAATGGAATATGGGAAGCCCGGGGATAGGAAGGCTGAGCCTGTTAAGCCAAAGAAAGTTAAAATCACAAGGCCAGATAAAACTGAAATTATTCTAGAAAAACAGGCATTTGATAAAACTTTCGTGAAACCTGCTGAAGTTTCAAAACACACAGAGACTCTAAATTTTGAGAAAAATGCTGATGTTGATAAGCATTTTCAAGTGTTAGATAATACTGAATCAACATTTTCTCAAAATTCACCCGAAGTACAACAACAAGAGAAAGAGTCAAAACAATCTTGTGAAAATAAACTTATCACAAAAGAGCCTGAAGCAAAAGAACCTAGAGTTAATGTAGACAATATCGAGTTTGCCATGTTAAGAGGTTTGACTGAGTTTATAAAAGAATTCAATAGGAGCAAACAAGGTGAATCTGCTTCGTCATCTGACACATCTTGCGACACTTCTGAGACATCCACTTATGAGAAATCAGAAATGGGTGAATCACCTAGTGTCAACAGTGCATCACCTGATGAAGCAGAGGCATCTCAATCTGAATCATTGGCTTCATCTGATTCAACCAGTGACTCCTATGAAAAGACTGACTGTGATAATTCAGAGTCAGTTGCTCCAGTGGAATCAACAAATGAATCATCTGAAACTACTGATTCAAATTCGATTAAAGAAGAATCAGAAACAACATCGGGAGCATCTGTTGGGTTAAATGGTAATGAAACCATAGAAGCCCCCTGCTAAATGTTCAAAAGAAGAAAATTATGATTCTTCAGAACCAATTGTGTCACAAGAAACTGAGAGTAATTCTGCAGCATCAAGTGACATTGTTTGTGAGAAAATTAATGATACTAACCCTGTTGCTTCAAATGCAGACCAAGTAATTATTGAGGATTGGGTTGAGGGGGATGATGTTGTTTGTCAAAAAGCTGACGATGTTTGTCCAAAAACATCAAATTTGTTTGCTGATGCTCCTCCTTATGTGAGAAAGGATGCTTCTGAGGCAGCTTTGAGAGGCCCTACAAATAAATATGTGCCTCCAAAGCCAACAGTTAGAAATGAAAATGCTAACCCTAAAAGTGAATGTGCTAACTGTTGCAGACAGGGACATAAGAAGCAGGGTAGAAAGGTTGAAAAGTCTGCAAACAAATCATCCAACAAGTCTTATAACTCAAATCCAACATCTGTTGGATGGAATGGATCGGGATATGCCCCTTATGTAAAGAAGCAGACTTGCTACAACTGCGGCATAGCCGGTCACATTGCAAGAAACTGCACACATCGTCCCTACGTGCCATACTATACACAACATCAGAAGGTTACACCAAGGGACAGATCTTATTCTAAGCCAATGAAGGTTGAAAAGCCTAAGGCAATGATGAATAAGGGTCCCAAGGTTAAACCATCTGATGGGGACTGGAATGCTGCAAAAGCTAAACGAAAACAAGCTTTGAAACCTAAACAAGTTTTGAAAAATAAAAGGGTTGAAAAACAAACTGTTTTGCCCAAGGCTCCTAAGAAATTAGAGAAGCCTAAACAAATTTGGAAGGCAAAACAGAAAGCAGCGACATCACCAGTCCTTGCATCAAAAGGGAACATGTGCTTTAAAGAAGTATCTTACGTTGATGCTTCAGAAATACCCAGGACCACGATGGCCTGGGTACCAATGTCTTACTAATCTCCTTACTTTTCAGGGACAACCAAGAAGGAGTTGTTGACAATCCTTGGATGTTGATAGCGGTTGTTCCAGAGACATAACGGATAACATTTCACTGTTTCAAAATGTACATTTCTTTACAGTTGATATGTTTCGTTTGAAGGAGATAAGAAATGTAAGACAAGATCAGCGAAAAAAGGTACAATTTAAATTTTGTGATCAAATTTTGATACTGATGAGTCATTGAATCTTATGATGGAACGGCTAGGCAAAAACAACAAAAATATTTTCATTTTCTTTTGTGTTTCTCGTTGAACATACGTGTTCGTTATTAGGTAAATTTGTGCATAAGATTTACGCACAAATTTAGGGGGATATCTAGAGATACCTATATGTAAATAGAGAAAATGAGAAAATACAAAAACATTCGAAAAATGGAAAAAAAAAATATTTTGTTGCTTAAATGGGAAATGAAATAATTTCATTATGTGGATTAAGGCTAACTCATGTAAGACCAATATTGAAACGGTCTGACTCTAGAGCGATATGTTGGTAGGCTTTATCCTGATGGCTAGATTCTGTGACTGGTTCTATGCAGAACATTAATATCATTCTATGACCTCAGGAAAGAACGTCACTTGGAATTAGGACATAGCTATTTGAATGCGTGTGTGACGTCCCGATACACACAATTTTGTTCTAGTTCTGAAATCTTCTCTGACCAACTCGTGTATCTCCTCTGTTTTGTGTGAGCAAAGACCTGGAGGTGCTAGGCAACGTCAGCTTCTGCTGCATCCAGATACATGCTGACCTAGTTGTACGTTGTCACGCTATAGATCAATTACACCCGAAAGAGGCCCTTTAGTGCCCAAAAGAAACCCGAAAAAAAAAAACCTATATCAAACTGAGAAAACTCATTTGATCTGTATATTATATCCATCTCTGCAAATGATCTATTCTTTTCTCTCCTCAATCCAGTCCCAGTCAAGATTTCAGAATCCTAGAACGGGTTTGTGAAATATGTGGTAGGGAAACTGCATGTATGGTAGCGTGTTCAAATTGAAAATTCCGGGATTTGATTGTGATTGAATTGAGTGTTCATATCAATTAAAATGAAAACATGATAAATCAGTTGCAGACCGTCACTTGAAAAAGGCCTAGGGAGACAAGTTTAAGTGGACAAACATACTGGCAATCGCTCGGATCACCTAAAGTAAATTAGTGTTGATAAGTGTAGTTTGGCCCGAAACACTGTTATTTGATCCCATTGCAATTGTAATTGTATATTAGTTTTTTTTCTTATCTGTGTTTCAAATTTATAAATCAAAAATCCAAAAATAGAGTGTTTATTTGTTTTATTAAAAATTTTTAACCGTTCTTGAAGATTTGATTGATCATCATAATTTGAAAGAAATTTGAATTGTAAAATCCGAGTACAAATACTTGGATGTACCAAGTGTTCATGTGGTATTTCCCTCTGTTGCACATAAATGTTTGCTTATGAATTTCTGAGTATGTGCAGAATTTAAAATTCAAGTCAAGAAACAGGGGTTGTTGAAGATTGAGATGCTGTTGGCTGCTGATAAAGCATGAAGCATCACAACAACAAGATGTGCCTGAGTCAGAAGAACCAGATACAAGTCATCATCTGAAAGTGATAGTGCATTTGAAGAAGTACCTGTGAACCTGCTTGAAATTGAAGACATTGACAGAGAAAAGAGTTGCTGAGAATCCTCTGCTTGCATTCTTTTCAACAAGATTTTCAAGCAAAGCTGATCACGAGTAAGAAGAACAAAAGAGCCCAAGTTTGAAGATGAAAAGATGAAGTATCTTCCCACAGATTCATGATGAAGACAACAGTTTGATAAAGATAGCATAAACCTAGGGGGATATTGTAAGGCCCTATAATGGTGTAGGTTTACGCCTATCTTTATCAAACACAAATATGGGCTATTGGGCTTAGCCTTGTAGTGGGTTAGATAGTAATGGAATAAGCCATGTGGGCTAATTAGTGATTTGGGCTTGTTTGGTTAGTAATATTGTGCATGTGGGCCTGGCCCAGTCTGTAACTAGGTCACCCTATGTAACTATAAATAGGGTGAACCTAGGTTATTAGAAGGTTAGACATTTTTGAGAGCTTCTTCAGTATTTTTCGATTTCTGTGTTGGTGTACCAGACGGTTCTCTAGAAACCGTGTGCACTTTGGTTATAATCGATTGATTGTTCTTGTTCTTAACACTTTTCTCAGTATTTCGCGCTTTGATTAGTGTTTGATATCCGATTGTGTAGTGTTCCTGGACTTACAACCTTTTTACAACTTAAATTCCAAATTTGTTTCCTATCTAAAATCTAGATTATTGTTGTTAGCGAACATTAGTAGTTTCAATTGATTTTGGGTATGGTTTATAACCTTTTTAGCCTAAATTGTTGTTGAATTAATTGATTATTTCAATGTTAAGATTATATGATTCATGTTGGCATGTTGCTTGAAGAAATCGACGAAGGAGAGAGGCTGTATGGCTAAAGAAGGCATCAATAAATGCCTCTGTGTGTTGCCGGAAAACACAATTCTATCCACCATGACCTTACTAGGTATACGGAATTATCGACACATTCGCTTTCCGTATATGTACAATGAAAGTTATCATTACAGGGTTGTTTGAATTTGATTTTTTTAATATTTAAACATTGAGTTTTGTTCAAATATCTTGTAGGTTCATTACTTCATACAACTTATGTTGGTTTTTTTGCAATATCACATAGGCTGCAACTTGAGTTGGTTTTTGCGCACAGAAGGCTGCTGGTATACTTCCAAGCCATCCTCTGCGTATTGGTTAGGGTTTGGTTGGAGGTGCATTTGGTGCTTTGGGTGCAGGCTATGGAGCTCCAGGATATTTATTCACAGGTTCTCTTTTCTATCAATTTACGTCAAGAAGTGTATGCAAACTTATTCTTGTATTTTATTTTTTTTGTTATTAAATTGATGATTTTGGACTTTTTAACATATGGGATTACATGTATCATATATCCTTTTGTTGATTTATCTATTTTAAATTATATTTTTCCTATGGAAGGGGACCTAGGACAACGAGCATGTTTTGAGGTGAATGCTTTTGTGGATGGAAGGATCTGATACTTTCCGTAAGTAAAAATCTATTCAAAGTTGTTTGATTTTAATTTTAACCCTGCTGTTACTTCCTAATGGTGTTGCCTATCATTGATTGCTTTCTTTTAATGTGGTTTTTTTGTTTGTGACAGGTAACAACCAGGTGTACCGCCACACACCCCCCACCCCAACCGTAACATCAAAGAGGGGGTGGTGGTGGTGGTATGAAGTGGTCCAAGTGGGGGTCGCAGATGTTATATTAGTGGTGTACCGTTTGCTGAGTAAAAGAGGTGGTGTACTGATTACCTCTCATAAAGTATTAAATTTACCCCCGACTGGTTTGACTGGCTACCCAACCGGCCCAAGCTACAATTTCAATGGTTTCTGATATTGTGCAGTGAGATAAGCAGAGCTCAAGATAAGCTCATAGGAATGTATATGTGAATTATCCACAACATAGTGAACTTTTGAGATTAAATGATGTCAACCAGGGGTGAAGGGGATCTTGGGCAATGTATCTGTGATGAAATCCTAATCATCCAGCTATTTCACAAGTCCTCTGTAGCTTACACATGTAGCATTACTTGTGTCTTAGGAGCCGTATTTGGAGGTTATTATATACTGGTGTAATCAAATATTTTTTATTAATGCGCACTGGGTTCGTTTGGTGCTATAGAACTGTTATTTTCTATTGTTTTTTTATTTGAAGTTTAGGGAATATGTTTTTGATGTATAATTTGTGTTTTTTTTTTTTGCCAGTAGTTCTCACCTGGATCTAATGGTAGGATGACAACAATGGGCGTATATGTTCGGATTTACTTCTTTGGCAGTTCAGGTGCCTTTTCATGATAATGCTTATTGGATATGGAAAAAGTTCTGAGGGGCCTAAAGGAAATTATAAAATGGGGCCCTTTTTGTAAATCTCTGGAAATTAAACGAAGTTAAATTCTAAAAGTTGTAGGCCCCAATCTTCAATTTATTTTTTAGAAGTCGAGCACTCGCGACACCTTTAAATTTGAGTTACCGAAAATCTTTTATTGTAACTAAAATTTATTATTTTAAATATCAAGAATAATTGTTGTGGGGACTAAGGAGCTGCATGGTAGCTAAGGGCGACGAAAGATGCATCATACTGAAACTTTGTTGATTCATTAGGTGCTCATGATTCGATGGATATATTCAGCTGGATAACAAACTTGCAGGTGCTCGAGTTCTTCTACCCATGGTAAGTTGTAATCGGCCATTCTATAAAAGTAGCCTCAGATGAGATCTGAAGAGTTTTTGCACTATTTTCCCCTCATGGGAGATCAAAACAGTTGTTGCTACTTTGATAAGAGCTGATATAAAGTGCATCATTTTCTGATGGCTTTATAGTGGTAGAAGGATTAGGGTTAACCTGTGGTTTTGGTTTGTCTTCCACAAACACGGACCCCTTTACTTGTGCTCAACACCTTTCACTAGCAAACATTAATTGCTAATTGTTGACATTTTTTACCAGATTTTTAATTGAGGACATAAGATTCCAACCCGTCTTTTTATAAATTACAGCTCACCCTAAAAGTAGTGGAAGCAACTTCAAAAATTATATTAAATATGAGTTTACATACTTTCTAACTGTAGTTGCTAACTTAGGGGCTGTTAGTGTTTTTGTTTTTCTCATTTGAGACATGAGACCTCTTTTGGATTATAAATTAAAGAATAGTGTTTTTGTATGTCATGTTGTTTAGTTTTGTGTAAGCTTAATATAGGTTGGCTTTGTTTATCACGTTCGTATAATTTTGTGTAATCATACACTCTACTTTATTTCTTTGTGTTCATATTTTCATTCATGTTATTACTATATAATATATCAACATAACCCGTCCACCGGACGGGTATTAAACTAGTTTTTGTGAGTTTAAGTGGCTGAGATTTAATCTCAGCCAAATCCAATGATGGATATTGATTTATGAGTTAGTTAGACTTAATGGGTTTAATATATATATAATACATGAACAAATTGGTGATGAAAAAAGTGACGTCACTTTAAACTAACCAAATTATCCACATTAACAAAAAGGGTGGCCGGCAATAGTGATTTTGTGGGATTGGTTGAGTTGGGCGGCCACATACCACCCACATTTAGTTTTTTTTTTTTTTTTTTTTTTTTTTTTTTTTTTTTTTTTTCAAATTATTATTTTGCCCCGTTTGTATTTATAGTCATGCATGGCACTACCCTATTGGCTCAACAAATTTACGATTTTATTCTGTTTTAAAATTACGATTTACCATCAGTTCAAAATTATGCTTTTACCTCCACTTAAAAATAAATTTACGATTTTGCTCTCAGCTAAAAATTTTCAATTTTGCCCTCGATTCAAAATTACGATTTAGCCCCGTTTAAATTTACAGTTTTGCCATTAGTTTTTTTTTTCCTTATAATAACGATTTTGGCATCTGTTCAATATTATGTTTTTACCCCCATTTAAAAATAAATTTACGCTTTTGCTCCCAGCTAAAAACTTTAATTTTGCCATCGGTTCAAAATTACGATTTTTTCCATTTAAATTTACAATTTTGCTATTAGTTTTTTTCTCACACAGCCAAGTTCCGATTTTGCCCTCAACCCCATTGGTCCATTTAATTTACGATTTTATCCCTAAAACAAAATTATGATTTCCCCGTCAGTTCAAAGTTACGTTTTCCCCATCGTTATAATTTTTCTAGCAAAACTATAAAAGTTTTTTGTTTTAATTGGTTGACTCGATTTAATTTTTTTTTTCCGTCTAAAGGAGCTGCCTAACACTCGCTCATTAGTCCTGAAAAATTACAGTTTTGCCCTGAGCCCAAAATTACGTTCTTATCATCGTTTTAGTTTTTTTCCTAGCAAAATTATAGCAGTGTTTTTTTAATTGATTGAGAACTATTCGGCCATCGCCCCGCAACGCGGGCGGGGCATCAACTAGTTGGTGATAAAACAGTATGTATTATAAATTCAATTATTATTTTTAAAATTGTTTTTTAATAAACCAACCTTTGTCCCGTTGATAAATAATAATCTTACCTACGTAATTGGTATACAATAATCTTACCTATCAACATGTTGGTACTCAATGAACTTCCGTTAATTTGTTTTAACTGAAGTTAGTTTTTAAGTTTTATTTATTACACAAACAGTCCCTGTAGTTGTAATTTACTAGTTTTAACTATTTTAAAACTAGTAAATTACAGTCCCTTGAGGTTTTTTTGTTTTATAAAATAGTTAAAACTAATAAATTACAACTACAGTGACTTTTTGTGTAATAAATAAAACTTAAAAATTAACTTCAGTTAAAAAAATTAACGGAAATTCATTGAGTACCAACATGTTGATAGGTAGGATTATTGTATACCAATTACGTAGGTAAGATTATTATTTACCAACGGGACAAAGGTTGGTTTATTAAAAACCAATTTTCCTTAAATATACACAATGAAAAATCAAATCCCTATGGTGAAATACCAATCTAGATTAGTAAATTTAACAGCTAAGCTTTACTTGTTTTTAACAGCTAAGCTTTCTCCTCCTAACTTCTATACTAAATTACAACTCATAATAATTGAACCTTAATATAATTCCTTTTTACTACTATGCCAAAGCATAAGTGGTCTTAGGTGAGCGGACCTGTAGTGTAAACGGGCGTAGCCCGGGCTACGGCTCAAGTTTTTATCAGTAGTGTAAATTTTTTTTTCTGATTTTTATACACAGGACACCCCTGAACAAGTACGAGGACACCCCTAAAAAATTTTGGGATACCCCTGAGTTGAAGGTCTAGTTCCGCCACTGCTTAGGTCTTGGGGTGTACTTTAACTTAATTGGTGTTAAAGATGACATGGCAAGCCAACATGTCTTTCAAACCACTCCCTCCTCATGTTAAGGGGTGTTAAAACCTCCCTTGGTTAATATGTTAACATAGGCAAAAATGAATATGAAGTTAATGTCATTTATTATAATTGTTTATTTTAGCTAAGAAGTTAATGAAATGGTATTATTAGTATTTATTTTGTAGTTAATTTGAATATTTAATATTAAAATAATTCTAAAAATGGTGGGGTTAGGTAGAGTTAACAAGGTTAAACCATTTCTTTATGATGAGATGGAGTAAAAGGGGAACAAACGGGTGATGTGTCGCTTATATGGAGTTAAGAATGGTTAAAGTATACCTCATGATCTTACAACTTGGCACCTTGTAATTTATTAAACAAGTTGGCAATTGGCAATTAATAGTACGTAGAGTGTACTTTGTTTTAGCGAGGAAACTTCATGCTCCTTCACCCAAGATTACATTTAAAGCAATATAACTTCTGATTATTATATAACATTAGTCTATGTGATCCGTTGACTTTGGCATGCATAAATGCTAATTGATCAACTATCCTTCATTGTCACCGAAAAAAAGATATGCATCTTGTAAACCTTCTTTTCTTTCTCTTTGCATTCTTCTCTTGTAATGTCTTAGCCCAATATACACGTTTCAATACCTCGGTTATACCCGTAACCAAGGATGCCAAAACATCTCTTCACAAGGTTACTTGGTTTCTTAAGAAACGAACCTGGGATGGAGAACCCTATTACCTCGTTGACCTCGATGCTCCTTTCACATGGCAAGATTGTGTTGTGCGTCGCTCACCGATTGCATGTGGATTAGAGGAAGGATGCAGATTTCCATTAAAATGTGATGACAACTTTTGCAAAGAAGCACACTCTTATATCAACCCTACATGTCCTTCTCTCAATAATATCACATCCAAATATGGTTGCAATATATGTGCCGTCACCCCATTAAACCCCATCTCAAATTCTTGCAAATTGTCACAACTAACTACCGATTTGGTGCAGTTGTATGGAACCGATGGTCGAAACCCTAGTATTATTTCGTATCCTCCCTTTGGAACCGAGTTTGTTGTTTCATGTGCACCTTCCTCATTGTTGAGATCATTTCCTAAAGATATCACTGGTGTTGCATCCTTTTCTTGGTCCACTTTATCTTTTCCAGGTCAAGTTTATAACCCTAAGGTCACAAATAAATTTGTACTTTGCTTACCAAACTCCTCAAAGTCTCTTGGGGTGATATTTTTAGGTGAAGGTCCTTTTTATTTTACTTCTTTTCCAAATCTTGATCTTAGAAGTATACTTTCCTACACTCCAATGGTTAGAAAGAGTAAAAAATCACTTGGATATTATATTGGAATCAAGAAGATATCAATCAAAGAAATATCTATTCCTCTACCATCACTAAAAAGTGGTTCTGTGAAGCTTAGTACTGTCACACCCTACACCACACTCAGAAGTGATATCTATAAAGCATTTGTAACAATTTTTTCAGTGGCTACAAAGAGCATTCCTAGATTGAAATCTGTTCAACCCTTTAGTTATTGTCTAAAATCAAGCGCTGTTGGATCCGTTGAGAAAGGTTTTCGTGTTCCTAAGATTGATCTTGAAACGGAAAGTGGGAAAATATGGACAATTTATGGTGATAACTTGATGAAGCGTGTTGGAAATGGTACCGCGTGCCTTGCACTTATTGATGGTGGATCAAAAATGAAAGATGCAATTGTTGTTGGGACGTTTCAGATGGAGAACAATTTCTTGTACTTTGATCTGGTGAATCAAAAGTTGGGTTTCAGCTCTTCGTTATTAGCTCGAGGAACCTCTTGTAGCAACTTCAACTTCACCGAGATTCCAGAATGACTTGATATCGAGAATGGTGATTAAAATGACAGAATAACGAAGATTGCTTTGAGTTTACAAGATGCTCATTTGTTTACTGTTAATGTGTCATGCATTTTTCGTTTGGTAGCAACTTTGAGTGTATCACACTTGTTTGTCACAAATAAATTATAAATGTATCGAATCTAGTTTATAAAAACCTTTGTGTGCATAATGTAAGTTAATGTGACTTGGTAAAGAACTTTGACCGAGTTGTATGGAAATCTTGGGATGTTGAAAGTTATGTAGGTATATGGAGAACATGGGCAGTATGTTTTTTAAAGTAGTTTATTTTTCTGTACAGTTTTTGAAAATAAAAAAAAAATAATAAAAAAATAAATTAGCCCTGTAAGATAAAAAATTTGTGCTCTATTCAAAAATTTTCATTTAATATAAACTCATCAATCACCAAAATTTATGAATGTAATTTAAATAGTTATTTTTAGTTAAGTTTAGGAAGTAATTTATTAACTAAAGGAAATATATAGTTGACAAAACAAACCATTAAATGCCACTAACAAAAAAACCAAAAAATAAGCTAAAATAAAGAATTTTGAGACGCCGGGACCACTAGTACAAGGGGCTCATTTATATTATCTCTCGATTGATTACATATATATTCTATGTTACACAACGTTTATTCTATACAAAATTAAAAAGATTTGGGCCCTTGGAGGGTTTGGGCCTTGTACCGTCGCCCACCCCACACCCCCTACGGGTCGGCCCTGTATACGATGTAAGGGGGAGCGCTATTCTTGGCCTCATGCCGCCCCTACACCACCCCACCTCCGCCAAGGGGGGGGGGGGGGGGCGCTATTCTTGGCCTCCACCAAAGCCATAGCGGGCGTGAATAGAAAGAAGGGGATGAGGCCCACTGCTTGAACCACTCAGATTTGAGTTTTATTTAATTTAGTTAAAAGGGGCTTTATATGGGCGTTATTCCACACCGTGCAAGTTAACGATAAGGCCCTCGCTTATATATCACCTGTGTAGTGTGATAAAGCCTCTAAAAGATTGAGACCACACCACCCATCATAAGTAGTAGGTTGTTTTTTCATTCAGAAAAATTCCTACGGCTTGCTTTTAGGTAGTGTTTGGTATGCAGGAATGAGAGGCGAAATGAAATGTATCATTACGAGGGAATCAAGAAAAAGGTGTTTGGTTGGTCAATGAAATGGAATCACTCATTCCATAAGGCATTCTATTCCCTCAAAATCATTTCATCCACCCCCTATGTTTTTTTTTTCGTTCCATCCTCTCTTGCACATTTCATCAACAACATCACACAACCCACAACCTTCGCCACCACCCACCACCACCACCACCACCACCACCACCACCGACGCCATCGGTGCCTCCACTCGCAAACCGTCACCGCCTCCGGCGCCACCCAGACAACCAGTACCGCCGCCGCCACCCACCCGCCACCGTTGCAATCCACCGCCGCCACCAACCCCCGCTGCCGCCAATGCCACTCTCCGCCGCCACCCAGACAACCACTACCGTCGCCGCCACCCACCTGCCACCTAGAGGTGCACAAACCGGTTAATTTTAATAACCGGATCGGTTAACCGGTTATACCGGTTAATTTGACTTTTTGACTTTAACCGGTTAATGCTTTAACCGGTTATTACTTTAACCGGTTATTTTTTTAACTGGTCCGGTTAATTACTTTAACCGGTTCGGTTATTTAACCGGTTATTTTCGGTTAAAAACCGTTTTTTTTTGCCTTTTTTTTGAATTTTTCGGTTATTTTTTCGGTTAACCAGTCTATCGGTTAAAAAACCGGTTTAAAAAAACCGGTTAATAACCGGTTATTATACTAAAAACTTGTAACTGGTTACTAACCTACGGTTAAATAACCGGCTGGACCGGTTATTCCTAAATCGGTTATTAACCGGTTACGGTTTCGGTTAATAACCGGTTACGGTTAATTAACCGGTTATTTTGTGCACCTCTACTGCCACCGTTGCAATCCACTGCAGCCACCAACCACCGCCGCTGCCAATGCCACCCTCTATCGCCACCCACCACCACCATCGACGCCATCATCACCGCATCCGCCACCCACCACCTCCGCCGCCATCAACCACCACCGACGTCGCTGCCACTCCCCATCACCTCCATCGCCGCCTCCACCGCCACTCGCCGCTTCTGCCGATGCCACCCTCCACCGCCGCCTATAACCACCCACAATCACTACCACCGACCACCATCACTCACCATTTATTTTATTCATTCGTTTTTCTTGCCTACGAAACAATACAAAATAATAATTTATTCATTCGTACATGGTAACCAAACAAAACATGGAATGATAATAATCTATTGCATTCACTCGTCCATTCCATTATCACATACCAAGCAGACTCTTACTCAATTTCCCTTTCATTTCATTGTATAATATTACTGTAACATAAAATAACATTAAGAAAAAAAAGCATGATTACCTTGACTGAAAAATCGATTTTACATGTGAAACTTTGGTCTAAAAGAATCAAAAATTGGTAAGATGTATCCTTTCGATAACTTTTCCATTTTTATAACTTACTTTTCATTATTTGATCGGGCCGAATTTGGGTATGAATTATACCGGCCCTATAACTTATACCTGCCCTATAACCCAAGCTATATAACCCGGTCCATAAATTCTTATTTTCCTATTTACTGGGCTGGAAGTGAATCTCTCTCTCTCTCTCTCTTTTTTTTTTTTTTTTGAACTTTCCTATTTACTAGGCTGGAAGTGAATTTATTTTTAGAGTAAATTACGTTTTTGGCCCATGTGGTTATATCACTTTTACTATATTAACCTAAAATAAGAATTTTTAACATATCTGCCCCCATGGTCTCTATAACTAACCATTTTGGCCCCTAAGTCTAACCATTTTGGTCCCCATGGTCTTTATAACTAACCATTTTACCCTCATGATCTATAGACTTAGGGCTAAAATGGTTAGTTATAGAGACCATGGGGGCATATATTTTCAAAATTCTTATTTTGGGCTAATATAGTAAAAGTGATATAACCACAAGGGCCAAAAACGTTATTTACTCTTCTTTTTATTTATTTTTTTTAACAATTCCTGCATTTTTTAGAATAAATACACTTATACATCACAACCTGAGCACCACAGGAATCGAATGTCTAATTTTTTGGTTGTGGGACACACGACTTAACCATCAGAATGTCTCCTTGAAAACAACTGGAAGTGAAATAGGAACAAGCAATCCTGAATTGCTATTCCGCTTTGGAGCCTATTGCCTAATATGCGGCTCGATTCTAATAATTTAATATAATCTACGTTATATGTTATATCGTCTCGCTGATACCTACAAGACAAGAATTATATATAAAAAAAATTATATCTACATGAGGCCTGCTATGTAGTTACGACACATGGCCTTCAAAATCCAAATGATAGCCACATTCGATATAGTTATAAGCCTTATATAACAAATTAACAATATGTATCAAGTTACGGTTTAAGTTGAACAAATAACACGAAAATAAAGCAAGTCAAATGGCATTAGATATTGGTTTATGAATTTAGTAAGTTGCACACTGAATAGATAAGAAAAAAGGACATCGGAACCACTGAGTTATCTCCAATTATTTAATTAATTAGTTATATAAAATTTAAAAACCGCATTTTAAGTATTCAGTATTGGTCAATAGCTTGCATGTGAAATTTATTAGGGTTCATTTTCAATAATTTAACTTCAAGTATAATTATTAGTTTTTTAATAGACACCGAAAAAGGTTCCAAAAACCATGTTTAAAAAGACAAAACCATCATTATCCATTAGCTAACCCTTTAATAATATATAGATTGTTTCCTACATAATACATACAAAATGAAGTTTATTATAATCACTAGTAAATCTTGAACATTTAAACACAATTTAATGATCTGAAAGTATAAAATTATTAGGTTTTAAAAATTGCCCCAATAATGATATGGAACCATTCTTGGATGGACTCTTGGTTTGTATGCACAATCAACAAGTCCAGAAACGAATGTTTTTTTAGCAAACGGAGAGGATGGAGACCATAATGTCATCAAATAATTTGTATGTATATTTTTCCATCCATGATATATGTTTCCCCATCATTCATCAAATTTCACATGGCATGTTTATATTTTATTTTATTATATTCATATATTAAATTACAGTTGACAAATAAAAGTATTAAGAATTTTCCGGATCATAAAAATATCAAGGTGAAAAACTTGTGTCTCGTATAGTTCTTAGAATTCTGATTGAAACATCATCTAAATTATACGTTTATATTTATTAAAAAAATACATCAAAAAAATATAATTCATTTTATAATTTGATACAAGAATTGTTATTAGAAGTGGTCGGGCGACGACTCTTGTTTTTTCTCAGTCAAGTCGATTAAAGCTTTGAAGGAGCAAGACATGGGAGATGATACATCGGGAAGTTTCAAGTGGAGTAAGTGGTTTCCTCTAAAGTGTAACTGTTGATCAGTTCTGTTTAAACATAATGGAAAACATGAAATAACATACCTTTGATTGCATCAGTAGAGAATCCAGTCAGAGACGCAGCAACGGAGTTCGACATAGTTGTCAGTTTGATCTGGTTCCTCCTTAGGGTGTAAAGTGATGATGGTGATGAACCGAAACTAGGGCAGAATCGGTTGAGGGAGAGAGAGATACGAAATTGATGTTAGTGAGGGTTTTGTGATTGTGTAACTTGTCTTACCCTTTAACTCTCTAATAAGCTCCTTATTTATACACCCAAGAGGAAACCCAATTAGTTAATAAGGGTAATATGGTCCATCAACAATTACCAACTAATTATTAATAGGTTATTAATATATTTTGATCTATATTATATAAATGATAATGATGGCTACAAGATTAAATATAAATAAATAAATATTTAATCTTACATTCTCCCACTTAGCCGAATAATCATTTATCATGAGTATTAGATAAGTCTGATCAGAAGTTAATACTCATTTTAGCCTTAAACAAGTACTATAGCAGAGAAATACAGCCGTTGAATCATTATGCGACTCAGGACCCCCATTAGTCATACTATAGCCTTAATTTAAAACCTAACAGTTATGATCAAAATATGTAAGCCCTTTAGCGTTTGATTTGTATTTATAGTTGTCTATATGTCATTACACCGGCAGAACATATGTAAGAGACATACAAAATCAAACTGATGAGGAAAATTAATTAATAGTTAGTCATTCATAGTACGATATGCAGTTGTACATGGTCATCAATTAAAACCCGTCTCTTTTATGTGCACTCTTAATAAGACTTATGGGTAATAGACCTTTAATTATAGGATCCTTAAGCATATCACGAATGCATTCGATACAAAGATTTAGTTTCCTCAATTCGTTCATAAACGAATAATTGATTGCGTATCGAAATTTAATGCAGCACCTCTCGAACTGTTACTGTTCAAGGAGACATGGTAGCTGACTTTATCACAACAAGTCTTCAATATATTAATTATATGGAGTTAATAAACTCATGAGTCCACTGATAAATTTCCAACAACTTTTAGTAACTATTGCTTTGTGATCAACAATATATTATGTCGTTATAACTTATGTTGTTATCAGTTTATTATGACTCCTCCATGAAATGGGTTTTGTCTGCTGACATAAAGATATACCCGAAATTACATTTTGTCATCTTTGAATATCTCAAAGTTAGAGTAATAAACCGGTTTGAGTTCTCACTTCTTCTTTAAAAAATATAGCCTCTCGTTTCTTTTAAGGATATTGTAATACTCTATTAAATGCTTCACATTAATCTAGACATATCTAGTGTGTTGCAATGTGAGTAATATCTAAACGAGTATAGACTTAAATTTACATAAGACTTCTAATTAATGAAGCGTAAGAAATAATCTCATTTATCCTATTATCCTCTAAAGAAGAGCAGTATTGTTTGTTACATATGTAAGGACCAATTTAATGTTAAACTTATGGAACGGAAGTAATGTTCCATTTGGTCTATCTCAACATGTTATGATATCTATTATGTAAGAGATATCTCTGAGATCTATTATATCAAAGTTTGTGTTAACAATGATTTGACTTATGTAACATCTACTTGTCAAAAGAATATCATCTATATAGACAAGTTTATCTTAGTTGCTCCCACTCATCTTGAGGTAGGTACATTATTCCACTTGGTTGTTGATGAAAATAATTGCGTTAAGATTTCATCACATTATAATGTTTGCATTAAACCATACATGGATTTTATTGGCTTATAGACAAACTGTTCTTTAACCTTAAGTTTAGAACTTTCAGGTTGTTTTATGAACATGTAAATATGTCAGCCAGTTGTTAGGGAAAATTGTTTTAATGTTCATCTAATGTAGCTTTAAACTATTATAAGCTACTAGAACAGTGATGATCCTAAAAGAAATCTTTTGTTAGATATGTAAGAAAGATTCTTTAATAATATATCTCTTCCTGAGTATAACCTTTGACAATCAATCATGCTTCTTTGTGTCTTAACGTTTATATCAGGATTTGGTTTAGTTATGAACACTCTTAGGTTATTCAATCAAATCCCAAACGTTATGCGAACACATAAAATCAGTTTTACTAGAAAACTGTTTTATTCCATTCAGAAGATTGATTGACACTAATGGCTTAATTAGAAGAGATATGATCAGTAAACTTTTCCAAAATCCATTTCAACTTCAATTAGGGAGGTTGTGTAATCATCAAAGTTAGTAGGCTTTTAAACCTAGATGACCTCCTGAGTTGATTATTGGGTTTGTTAGAAGTTTTTGTTAGAAGTTTCAGTTTTATGGATTAGCTCTTGCTTAGGTTGCTATCATTTTAAGGATTCTAAGTTTGTAAGAGAGTTGGTGCAGTATGGTGTACAAGAGGTGTAATCGGAGTTAAATTTGGAGTGAAATTTAATGACACTCTTCCCCCCGCCTCTTGTATTCCTTGCAAGTCATGATAAGGACTTTGACTGCTCCCACTGACCTTAGAAATCTTTAGGAACTCAGCATGCTTAGGGTCAATATTTAACGACCAAACAAATTCTAATAGAGAAAACATATAATAAAGAAAACATATTAGTGACATTAGTCATTGTAGTTTCTCTTGTTGAGGATTATGTTAGTTTAGATAAGAAATCTAAGTGTGCCCACAATTAAGCAATAATGAAACTTTTGTAAAAGTAGCTTTAGATTTTAAGAAGACAAGTTATGATAGAACAGTGTCAAGATGGAGCAGTGTCTTGTACAAGAGGTGTAAATTGAAGTAATGTACAATTTTCACTCCCCCACCTCTTGCAACTATTGTAAGTTATTATTAAGACACTTAATGCTCCCACTGATCTTTTAATATCTCTAGAATGCTACTAGAGAAGTTTCAATGAGCTACGTGATGTGGGAACCTATCACATATACGCTAGACTTTATTTGATTTCTTTAATGTCCAAATATCATAAGAAACTTAGGGACATATCTAATAGAAATCTTATTAAGTATATATATGAATAGATTTCTTTAAGACCATGGGCCATATGCGGCAAAATTTAGATACAAGTAGATAGTCTTTAAATGATAAATGAATTATGTCTGAATATTCCATTTGGAATAAGTTCCACTAATGTCAGTGAATGACTTAAGATGGACCCATACTTATTCCTTAAGCAAAGTCATACTTAGGGCTTTAACATCATGATTTAAAATCACTTAGAATGAGATTAATTGAATAATCATCCTCATTAACCATGTCATGATTTCTCATGAATTTCGGTTATAATGGATGAAATTTATAAGTCTCATTTTCCTTTTTGTCAAATTTTTCATTTGCTTGATGACAAAAATTGTGAAAGTGTAAGGTATCATCTAGTTTTTATCTTAATAATGTTTCAATCCAGATATTTAGAACAAATAAAAATGAGAGTTTAAGATAATTGTGACTTTATGTTGACTATGCAAACCTCACAACCTTCATAACATTGCTTAGTTATGATACAATATTCTGATTAATTTTCAGAATATATAAGGTATCGAAAGGCGTTGTTAGAAGACTGATTATTATGGTTTTTATAGCCTTAACATTTAATTTTGTCACTAACTCTCATGTTAGTTATTTGTCAAGTTCTGGTAAGGAAACGTATGGAACTAGAGTCAACTAATCATGTGTTAATTGGAATATTACAATTAGTAGACTTAAATATCTTTAATAAGTGATTATCTAATTAATTCATCCAACTGTTCTTCAGAATAATGGATAGTCTCGTTGCTTATGTCTAGTCTAATGACATAATGATGCAGTGAGATTTTCCCTTGAAGAACCTTAGAGGTGGAATTAACAGTTGTAAATTGTCTATGGACTTTAGAACAATCCTCTTTTAAGGTTTTAAGTGGTTGTAAGGTGAGTAACAACTTATTTTTCCAGCTTCAAACATTTATTTCTTTGTACATATGTTGCTTATCAACACACTCATTATACTTTGGTATTTTTGAGTGTTATAGTTGATTTATAAGGCATCAAATTGTACAAGTGAAAATCTTAATATGTAATGTACTGGAAAATGTACTTATTTCCATGCATAAGCCCTTAACATTATGGGTCATGGTTTTGTACATTATAATGTATTCACATATACCACTTAACTTTATAGTTTCAAATTAAGGCATGCATCTTAGGAGTTCTAGTGATTATTCCATATATAAGAGATTTGCCTTAGGAAAGACTTAATCTGAAATAACTTTAGTGATAGCATTATGTGAGAGAGTTCTTGATTATCATAAGAGACATCATGTTCGATTTGTCCTAATCATCATGCTCTAATTTTCTTCTTTATAATCTTTATCAGAAGAGAGCAATAGGATTATCGTGTCTTAAGAAATAATCAAGGATTTAATTTAAGAGCTAATTCTAATAGAAACTTTAAATAAAGCAAACATTTTAGGTTTGGGAATTAAAGTGGATGAGATATATGTAGAAGTAAATTACAGTGAGTGAAAATTATGGGTACTATAAAATAAGACAGACGAAATGATCATAAAATTAATTAAGGATCATTAATATAAGGATCATTATGTGAAGAAATTGTGATATGTCTATTACTAACATCAAAATAATAGACTTAGTAAAATTCTACTTAAACAAAGACAAATCAGCTTTGGCCAGAAGTGTAATCATTTAAGTATGTGTGCAAAGTAATCGTGACAAATCAGCTTTGGCCAGAAATGAGACAATCACTTTAGTTATGCACTTGTCAAGCATGCTAAACATAAATGAATTAAATCAGCTTTGGCCAGAATTAAGACATTTCACGTTTGTAATGCATATTTAACATAGCTTTTTATAATACTTGAACAATAAATAGATGTATTAAATCAGCTTTGGCCAGAATTAATACATCAGAAGCTCATTCAAGTTAAGCTAGTTTGGTTTTGTAAAACATTATTTGATCCTTATTAATTAATTAAGTATAAACAAAACCAAGTATTTAATAGCAAACCACCTGTTAGCGCGGATCGCAATCACATTAAACAGCATAAAAATGAGGTCTCGAGTCGCAATCTTAGTTTCGAGTCGCAATCTCAGTCTCGAGTTGTGATGATTATGGTTGCGAGTCGCAATCTCAGTCTCGAGTTGTGATGAGTGCGGTTGCGAGTCGCAATCTTAGTCTCGAGTTGTGATGATTGTGGTTGCGAGTCGCAATCTTAGTCTCGAGTTGTGATGAGTGCGGTTGCGAGTCGCAATCTTAGTCTCGAGTTGTGATGATTGTGGTTGCGAGTCGCAATCTTAGTCTCGAGTTGTGATGATTGTGGTTGCGAGTCGCAATCTTAGTCTCGAGTTGTGATGATTGTGGTTGCGAGTCGCAATCTTAGTCTCGAGTTGTGATGATTGTGGTTGCGAGTCGCAATCTTAGTCTCGAGTTGTGATGGTTATGGTTGCGAGTCGCAATCTCAGTCTCGAGTTGTGATGGTTATGGTTGCGAGTCGCAATCTCAGTCTCGAGTTGTGATGGTCATGGTTGCGAGTCGCAATCTCAGTCTCGATCCCACTGTTAATAGCTGTTTTTGTGATAATAACAGAAACTCGATTTTTAAGGGATTTTTGGGATAATGTTTCCTATTTTATTTTGATCTAAACTTATCACAATATTTCGAAATTAATAACTGAAATCTATTATCAGTTTTCGAAATTTCTAATAGATAAAATTAAGATAAAAAACATTAAAAAAACACCCATCAATCCATATTAGATTCCAAAATAATGAAATTTTCGAGTTTTTATTTAGAACAGTTGATGAACCCTAAGAAAAAGAAGAACATAATCTGGAAATCCGAAACCTGATTTTAATGGTCATGATAAGGATTTCGTGACAATACGTTTAACCTTTATGATTCCGAGTCAATTATTCAAATAACAGTTTCCGAAAACAGGGATTTCGGCCACAATGAAACCCGAAACAGTCTTTGATTTTAATGCTTTAAAACTTCCGTTTTCCAGATTTTGATCCGAGAATAATGGATACGAAAAACAGAACTGATTTATCAACATATGCTCTGATACCACATGTTGATCAGTTCTGTTTAAACATAATGGAAAACATGAAATAACATACCTTTGATTGCATCAGTAGAGAATCCAGTCAGAGACGCAGCAACGGAGTTCGACATAGTTGTCAGTTTGATCTGGTTCCTCCTTAGGGTGTAAAGTGATGATGGTGATGAACCGAAACTAGGGCAGAATCGGTTGAGGGAGAGAGAGATACGAAATTGATGTTAGTGAGGGTTTTGTGATTGTGTAACTTGTCTTACCCTTTAACTCTCTAATAAGCTCCTTATTTATACACCCAAGAGGAAACCCAATTAGTTAATAAGGGTAATATGGTCCATCAACAATTACCAACTAATTATTAATAGGTTATTAATATATTTTGATCTATATTATATAAATGATAATGATGGCTACAAGATTAAATATAAATAAATAAATATTTAATCTTACAGTAACATCATGGCTTGAAGGGCTAATGTGGACAAACTGGCCACTCGTGTTAACCTGAAGAAATGTTAACATTCCATCGGATCTTTGTATGTTTTGTGAAGAGCAAGAGGAATCTGCGAAGCATCTTTTCACAGCGTGTATATTCGCACTGGGTTTGGATGAGCTTTAGTTCTTGGTGTCACATCCTTCCTCTTTTTGTTTCTTCGGTCAAAGATCTTATGGAAGCTAATAAATACTTACAAATGGGAAAGAAAGCGAAGATTATTCACGGTCTCACTTTAATTCCAATATGGTGCATATGGAAAGGAAGGAATGAGGCAATTTTTTTTTAAAATAAAACATGCAGCTAGGGCTGTTCAAATTGCTCGAAACTCGTTCGATGTTCGCTCGAAAAATGCTCGGAATTTGCTCGTTCGATTCAGCTCGATTGAAAGAGGCGCTCGGTTCGGATCGGTTCGGTTTGTAAACGAACGAGCACGAGCAAAGGTCCACTCAGTTCGGTTCGTTTCTTGATATATATATATATATATATATATATATATATATATATATATATATAGACACACACACATACACACACATTAATAATGTTTAGTCTAAGATCCAAATAGACGCCATTTAGGTATAGAATTGAAGGCTGAATTGTCCAATATCCAATGTCCATTTGAGTAATTAAGTCAAAATGTCAAATACTGAAATGTGAAGCGTCAATCGATAGTCAAGTCTCAACCGCCATTCAATTCAAAAATACATAATCCTAATTAGAACCCCGCATCGACTATCGTTATTCGAACTCCATTGCCAATACGCCAATCCCCAGGGTTTTATTTAGTCGGTTCATTTGATTTCTAACTTCCGATAGAACAAGGGTCTTCTTCAATCGATCGATATTTCATCTTCCTGCTCTGATGATCTCGGTAGAACCAGTTGAATGTTTTTTCTACTCCTTGTTATTTTTTAAATTTATATCAATCGGACGAAACCTTAGCGACGAAAATTGCACTTTACTCTAAAAGCCAACACCCCTATTATCACTTTCCTATTTTTTTCTACGACGCTCGATACTCGCTCAGCGTTCGTTCGAAAAATGCTCGGATCAAAATACGCTCGCTCGACTTTGGCTCGGTTGAAAAAACGCTCGGTTCGGTTCGGATCGGTTTGTAAATGAACCAAGCACGAGCAAAGGTCCGATCGGTTCGGCTCGTGAACAGCGCTACATGCAGCCCACTAGATATTATAGGGGGAGTGAAATCTGGAAGTTTTGTTTGGTTGAAAAACAGGTATCATTTAGATCTCTTAGATGGGAGGAATGGTGTAAATCTCCTGTGTATATGTTGTAATTTGTTGGCCTTTTACCCATTTAGGTCGGGGGCGTGTATATGTTGGTCCTTTGCCCGTTTGAGTAGGGGATGTGTTTTTAATGAAGTTTAATTTAAAAAAGAAGTAGATATTTTTATATAACTTTCAGAAATTATCATTAAAAGGAGTTTTAAGGCTTATTAACCATTCGAAAAAGAAATAAAAGCTTTGATGCAAACGATTGAAATTGCAAAATATGAGTACGTCTTGCATATCACATGGTTGTTACCAGCTTCACGACGAGGATGGGGTTGTTGTAGATGGGTACGTGTAGGGAAGGTGAGAAATGAGAATGATTCGTTTGTTGGAGGAAAGGATATTGAGGGACCTTAGTGTGTATACATTTTTAAGTCAGGTAAAACTTTTACACTCACAAAACTTAATATATTTTTAAAATGCTAGTCATAAGGAATAAACTAAATTCATAAACTTCTAAACAAATAATCTAATTCATAAAAAAAAAACGTATAATGCAAGAGGATTCACCTTCTCAAAAAACTCTCCACATCTCATTTTTTATTTTTATATCCGTCATATACACATATACTTATTTTTATTATTTTTTCTTAATTTCATACACTCACAACATTTAATTTAGGGATGAATAGTGATATATCAAATATAGAGTTTGAATTTACTATCCATGGCATTATAGCCTAGTGACATTTTAGATGAATTTATTGTCCATGCCATTATAACCTAGTGACGTCTTAGAGGTGAAATACGGCTTAGGGACCATTAGGTATTCGATTCCTACAAGGGGGTTTTTCCGAGATTATTGGGTTTCCCCCTGAATTGGCGTATAGATATTATTATCAAGTAGAGATTGATATGATCGGGTGGTTCTGCCGGTGGCACAATGATATATACTCTAGTGATCCGTTATTGGGTTTCCTCCGGAATTGGTGTATATACATTATTGCCTAGTGGAGATGAATATGATTGGGTGGTTCCGCATGTGGCACGATGATACTCCAGTGATCCGTTAGCGATCCAAATTTACGGTTAAAAAAGAAAAGTTTGAATTTACTCTCTCCTATATCTATACTATTATAAAAAGGAGAAGTGATGGATAGAAATGTAATTTACATCGCGTACAAATTTTATAACAACATGTACAAGAAAATAAAGCATTTTTAGAGGGGTTAAACTTGTAGTTTGAGCAAAGTTTTAAGACACCTTAGGGCTAAAACAGGTAAATCATCCAACCGCATTTACTATCCAGGTTACCATCGTCTCTTCCAAATCCCACACAACCCTAATTGAATGTTGCACTTGGAGCGTCGTGCGTTTCCATCCCACCCACTCAATTTTAGGTTAGCATTTCCTTTATTAATTCAATCATCCCCTTGTGAGAAGATTGAAAGAACAATCAAGAGGCAAAGAGTTGTCCGAGAGCACCTTCATCTGTCGTCCTTAGATTCTTCAATCTCTCTCTCTCAAATTATGGATCTGGGATTTGTGTCTCTTCGTGATTCACCATAAGCCACTGCTCCGGTGACCCAAAATCCGACACAATCGGTGGTTAGAGTTAGAGAGAGAACCCTATCGGCGGATAGGGTTTCAAGGTTATCATCTCAGGCGTCGGTGGTAATTAGTCTAGATTTTGGAGTGATGGTGGTGGTGGAACCTGTGAAGATCGAAGGTGACGTCGGCAGTTAGGGTTCTGGCCATGAAACCGACTATTCGGCGACCAATCTAGCGACAATCATTTTGGTTTCACGAATCAGGTAAAATCTATAGATACATTCGATTTTCCTGTATAAAAGGTTGTAAATCTACTAATTTCATATCACTGTTAGTTATCGGTTAGTTGCAATCGGTGGATGAAGATGAAAATCATGTAGGTTTTTTCTATTTTCTACTAAAAGTTTTCTCAGATCTACTGTGTTACCGTTAATTTTTGACGTTTTTGGTTGTTTTGTTGTAGCTGAAGATGGAGCGGTGAAGATAGACGAGCCAGTGATATGATTGGTCCACACAGTGCATAAGGAGCTCAGGTACATGAAGTTCTTGAATGGCTTATGTCGCAAGCATCTCGGCATGTAAACCTTAGGTTTTGTTCTTAATAATTAATACTTATATTGTTTAAAGACTTAAGATTACTGTTTGTGATTGTGATGCGTTTTTTGCAGTTACAAGTGCTTAACGCTGCATAATAATGAGGGCGGTTTTGATATTGAATCATGCAGAGTACTTATGGTGGAACTTATAAGTTAAACGACTAGGTGATGGTCAAAACAGGTCGGGTTGGGTGTGTGTCAAAACGGGTCGATGTGAATAAACGAGTTAAGATAATTAGGCAGGTATTACCTACTACCGTATCTGTTTCATATTTGTAAAAAAAAAAAAACAAATCTAATTTCTTGGTCTCATAGCTAACAACGTGTGCGGAGTTACATTATATTTTCTTAACATTATGTTTTTTCCACTGATTGTTTTAGGTTGTGATATTACATTCTTGGTCTAATACCTAACTAGGTTTGACAGTTTTTGGCGAGTTGCGGTTGAACTACTGAACCGCTGTCACGAGTCGAACCGGATGTGGTGAGATTGCCTAAAGTGCAGAATTACTATGCTATTTGGATATAATCTGGATATTGGAAATTAATTTCTTTGAAGACTTGACTTTAATATGCAGTGAAGCTATATCATGATATGCTTGAAAACAATGTATAGGGCTTTCACGATCCACAGGTATTGTATTTGGGGCAGTTTAGTCGTTTTCTTTGTTCTATAATTTATTTAGGGTATCTTTTTCCTCTTATTCAAGTTATATATAATAAAGAGTAAATTACGATTTTGGCCCCTGTGGTTAGATCACTTTTACCCTTTTAGCCCAAAGGGAATCTTTTAACATCTGAGCCCCCAACGTCTTTTTTTCCTAACCCTTTTGGCTCAGATGTTAAAAGATTCCTTTTTGGTCCAAAAAGGTAAAAGTGATATAACCACAGGGGCCAAAACCGTAATTTACTCTATAATAAACTTGGTTTGGTTGAGTTTGGTTTTTTTTTAAATGTTTTGTAAGATTGTATTTGTATTCATATGGTTAGAGTTCTGATTGCAATATAGGTTTGGGGATTTGAAAAAGTTTATAAAAATGGAAGACTATTCAGAAATGAAATGTTGTCCTTCAGAGGAAGGTGTGGGTGTTTTTTTTTTTGGTCTGGATATGTGTTCCGACTCAACTAAGGATTGATAAACAAACTAAGGATTTGGTGTTTCTTTTTGTTTGAGACCGCTCTATTGACATCTGGATTTAGCTTGGAGGATCCAAACACATTTGGAGGGAGGATTCATAGGATGTTGACGTTGGGTCTGAGCATTGATGAAGGTGATGAGGACGCTGAAATGCCTGCAGTTAAGGAAGTTGGCGAGGAAAGCAAGATAGAAGAAGTGGATTAGTTGGTTTTTACTTTTTTTTATTCGGTTCATTCAGTGTGTGCTTAATGGTTGTTTAAAATGGGCCTGTTTTATTTTCTTTTGTTTTTGAACTTGTTATCAAGTGTCTGGGTCGGGTATTAAGTTAATATTCCGTTTTCGTAATATGGCCAACATGGTGGAAATGATATAAAGAACCCTTTCTTAGAAATCTATTAGTTTCTGTTCTGGTTTTTTTCTTGTTATGAGAGCTATAGTTTTTGATGCTATATTAATAGTGAGTGGATTTACGGGGTTAATTAGGCAAAATTAAATTTGAAGTATTATAGTGAAGGGATTGTAGAAAAGGTTGGGGATTTAGAAGAATAACATGAAAGGAATTGAAAAGAAAAGAAATAAATAGATGTTGAGAAGTTTAAAAGTGATATAGTTGTTCTGGGAGTAACAATATATCTAGGTCGAAGAAAAACCAAATTAAAGAAGTAAAAGCTTATTTGATAAATGTATATTTTTATATAGCCAACTTTCTAAAAAAATAAAATTATAATAAATGTCTATATTTACACAGCAACTTTCTAAGAATTTTAAATTTAAACTGATTAATTGCTCAATCATTTATATATTAGGTTAATAAAAGATTATATTTAGTTGACCCATGTAAAAAAACAATTTTTATTTCTTGTCATGACGTTATAGCATACTCGATTACTCTTCGATATATCTCTACTTGCGGCAAAAAAACATAAGTACCCGCGGCAACGCGCGGGCATTACCACTAGTATTTCTAAGATAAAAAGTAAAATAGAGAACTTGATGTAATTTTTAAATAAATGAAAACTCTATTTTTTTCTCTGTAACTTTAAGATAGAGAATGAAATGAAGATGGTATTGTGAATGCTCTAATGCATTTAAAAGTTAAAAAAAAATAAGAAAAGAAGTTGCATATAGAAGTAATTGCAGTTATTTTAATTTTGAATGTTATTAATGACAAAATTAGAGAATAATGCTACATGGTATGGTGACCATCCTTCCTTGGAGGATGATCCACCACCTAGGCGTCACATCATAGTCCTCTTGAGGATGGTCCATTCCACAAAAACAATGGAAATGGAATGATGATACTACCCCACTAGTTTATTTTTTTTTTTAAATCTTTCACTTTTTTTTTACATTTAACAAATAAAATAGAAAAAAAATACTTTCATTAATATTAAAAAAACAATACATAAACTTAAAAAAAAATCCTAATAACTTAAAAAAACATAAACTTATAAAAATCATCTACTTTGATGCTTCTTGATGATGTTTTCTTGCAATTTTTTTAAAGTCGAGCGTTTTGGTTCGGGATAATTATCAACATCCATCGTCAATATATCCCACGCTTTGAGCCGAACTTTATCATCGGCCAATCGTAACTTTTCTCCCGTCACGCGTGACTTTTCTTTGACCGCCCATTCCTTCACCCTCGCCTTTTGGGCCGTGACCTCCGTGTAAGTTTTAAATTGCGTGATAAACTCCTCCATCTTCGGATCGACCTTTTGCTTTTCTTTCTTTGAGGCCACCTCCTTCTTTGATTTGTCCCGGCCCGGGGGACGTTCCGCTTCCCTTACGGCGTACTCTTCTTCATCGAACTTGTCGTCGTTTAAATTTATGTGACATCTCGCGTCTGAGCCGCTGGCGCTATAACTACCGGTCTCCGAGGTTCTTTGACGTTTTGCCATCTCCACCTCGTTCGGAACCGGCGCCCACTTTGGGGCCGTTCGCATAACTTCACACTCCCGAACGTGTGCGAACGTGGTTTTATGGTTCGTCTTGTATAGGGCTGTAAACGAACCGAACGAACACGAACGAGGCCTTGTTCGTGTTCGTTCGTTAAGGAAATAAATGTGTTCACGAACGGTTCACGAACACTTACCGAACGAGATTTTATGTTCGTGTTCGTTCATTAAGGAAATGAGCGTGTTCACGAACACAAATAAATTTGGCGAACGCGATGACGGATAAAGGTGGATGGCCCAGAGAGTAGCACTAGAACTTGAATCCCTTATTGTGGAACGGAGGTAGATCATATTCGTCGATGTAAACAATGAGAAAAGAAAGGAAAATTGTGCATAAACAAGGTGAAAGAGGGTTTCCTAGTTTAATTGTTAAGGTAATGATATAAATAAAAGTTTAATAGTATAAAAGGTATAGATAAAATATATGAAAGTATAAAAATCTTTAATTAAAACACGAACATACGAACATAAACGAACGCAAATGAACGAATGTTCATGAACACCTTACCGAACGTTCACGAACACAATTGAACGAACGAGACCTTTGTTCATGTTCGTTCATTTAACTAATCGAACGGAATTTCTTGTTCATGTTCGTTCGTTTATTAAACGAACGAACATAAACGAACTTCCCGCCGAACGGTCCACGAACTGTTCGCTGAACGTTCGGTTCGTTTACAGCCCTAGTCTTGTAAACATCCAATGCCTTTTTGAACACATCCTCGTCGCTCATCCTACTACGACGGCCACTTGTATATATTTTGTTATATTCTTCCGAAAACTTGTTGACAAACCCGCTCATCTTTCGGCACTTAGAAGATACCGAGTCGACATCTTGATACTGTCCTTGTTCCATTAGCTCAAGAAACTTCGCCAAAACCGATTTCCAAAACCCCTCACCCGTTTGATTGTTACCTATATTCGAAAAAAATATATGTTACAAAAAATAAAAAAAAATTAATACTACAAAGTATATACTTAAAAAAAATTACAAGTTATTTTTACGTACCTTTAATGGGGTGTGTGGACGAGCCTATATAAGCCTTCGCTAAGGCTTCTTCCTCGAGTTGCGTCCATTGTTTCGTCTTCGGTTTGGAAGGTTGGCTTTGCTCACCCGCAACTTGCTTGCCTTTTTTTCGTTTGTTTGTTTGCGGTTGGGTCTCGGGAACAACTTCAACAACATCTTCGTCGGGTTCGGTTTGAATGGGTTGCGATGGTTGTGGTTGCGATGGTTGTTCGGGTTGAACGGGTTGCATATTAAAAGGGTTACGCATCATCAAGTGTTGTATGGCTTGAATTTGTTGTGTACTCGCAAAAACATTCGGTGAGTTTTGGAAAGCGGCAAAAGCGTTTGCGGAAAACTGACCGAATGGGTTCAGTTCCATCGTGGGATAGTACCCCGGCACCGAAAATACATTCGGGTTGAAGAGATCCATGGTAGAATAATGTTTTATAAAAAGGGAAGAATGTTTAAAAAAATTAGAGAGAGAGATGAGGTTGTAGTGGACTAGTGGGTGAAAAGTGGTGAATATATATAAATTTTGGTTGGATTTTTGTATATTTTATAAATATAGGCGTTAGTCTTTAAAATTGGAAATTAATATATTTTTTTAAACGGTCAAATGGCATGGGGAAGGCAAACTTTTTTGTCATTTAGTGGAGCGTCTCCTACTCAACGGAGACCGGGGGGGGGGGGGATGATGGATCGGCGCCAGGTGGGACGGAGGGGGGGACGTTCCCTATACCGCCTGGCCTAAGGAATCAGTAGTTAGGTGTTGGTACCTGGCATATATATTAAATAGAGTTGTACCTCATATTTTCTGTATATCAAGTACAATACAATGTAAAGAAAACAAATCCATGTATAAAAACGTGAAGGTAAAACATCCATTTTCAGATAGGATTCTGCAAAGAGTGTCGATTAATCACAACTTAAAGGTTCAATAGACAATAGATGTCTTAACTATAAAATAAAGGAATAAAACTGGCTTTGAAAAAAGAAAGCGAAAGTTAAAAGTATAAAATAAAAACGTCTGCTTCATATAGCGATGATGATTAAACTACCAAAAAATAGGCAAATGTCTTCTTCATTCATTGTCGATGAACGGACATACTTTTAACCTAAAAGAAAGAAGGGAAGTGTTTCTCATGCTACTTAGCAGGTAAACACATGTTTTCTTCGGTCTTGATAAAAAAACACAATTGATTAATGTTGATTTTTCAATTCGATCTTGATTTCATGTAGTCGATGTTGGAATCATTAACAAACAGTGGTGGAGCTAGCCCATTATTCAGGAGCTAGCCCATTATTCAGGGGTATCCTTGTTTATGTTTATGGACATCCTTTGTATAAAACCGAAAAAAATACACTATGAATACGGGGTTGAGTCGTAGTCCGTGTTACGCCTCTTAATACATTAGCTCCGCCTCTGTTAATAAATACTGACTTAATCTAAGGGGCTGTTTGGCAACTTCTGAATTGGTAAATGTTGAACCAGTAAGAAAGAAATCTGAACCATTAAGTGCTGAACCTGTAAATTGTTTTGCAAGTTAAAACAATAAATAGTTATCTTCATCTCTAAATTAATAACCAACTTTAACATATCAGTTACTAAAGATTTTTAATTACCATTTATCAATAAAAAATGAATAATGTGTATAGAGTAAATTACGTTTTTGGCCCCTGTGGTTATATCACTTTTACTATATTAGCCTAAAATAAGAATTTTTAACATATATGCCCTCGTGGTTTTTATAACTAACCATTTTGGCCTCTAAGTCTAGAGATCATGGGGGCCAAAATGGTTAGTTATAGAGACCATGGGGGCTATTTTAGTTAGACTTAGGGGCCAAAATAGTTAGTTATAGAGACCATTAGAGCAGGCATGTTAAATTTTTTTATTTTGGACTAATATAGTGAAAGTGATATAACCACAGGGACTAAAAATGTAATTTACTCATGTGTATAATATCTAAGGACTTGATTCAGATTCAGGATCTGAAAATATTAGAAGATTTCAATGTTTATTTAGAATGAAAATCTTTGCATGTTTTTGGTTTTTTTTTTTATATTTTTATATATATATTTTTTTTTGAACGGCAAATTTGGATCACTGACGGACCACTGGAGTATCATCGTGCCACCAGCGGAACCACCTGATCATATCCATCTCCAATAGGCATAATGCCTATACACCACCAATTCAGGAAGAAACCCAATAAATATGGGAACCCCCCTCCCCCCCCCCCCCCCCCCCCTTGTGGGAATCGAACACATGACCTATTGGTTCCAAAATCTTATCCCACCCCAAGATGCCACTAGGCATGTTTTTGGTTGTATTTGATAAAATAAAAGTATACGTAAAATTTTATATAGTGTATTAATAACTAAATTACACGTATCATTTAATATTAGGGGCTGTTTGATTACCTTTTAATGAGTCTCTTAATGGTTCAGACCTCTTACTGGTTCAGCACTTAATAGTTTAGACTTTTTTTTTTCACGAGCAGATGTTTGAATGGTTCAGACATTTGCCTCTGAATGGTTAAGATTTATACAGAGTCTGAATGGTTAAGACCTCTAATCTGAATTGGTCAGACATTTGCCTCTAAACGCTTAAGCATTATACAATCTCTTAATGGTTCAGACCGCTTACTGGTTCAACACTTAATAGTTCAGACCTCTTACTAGTTCAACACTTAACCATTCAGATGTTGTCAAACAACCCCTTAGTGCACTATTGATAATGCTAATGCTTGATAAAAACAAAAACGATTATTACATATATCAAAGAAAACCTACTAACTTCTTATACATATATTTGATAAAAAAACAAAAATGATTATTACATATATCCCGCTATTTAAAACCTTAATTACATATTTACCCAAGCCAAAATTTTAATTACGCATTTCCTCATTTTTCAATAAAATGACAAATATACCCCTTTAAACATAAGAAAACCTACTAACTTCTTATAACTCTCCACCCTGACACCCTCTATATGTGACGTTTCATTGTCCCTGGCCACTGTCAAATACTCCACCGGCGATGACAACAGAACCACCGACAAGAAGAGGAACACAATCGGGAGACAAGGAACAGAAACGACAGCTAGGAATAGAAGTTAGAACCATCGTTTTTAAAACCCTAACCGGCTTCAAAACCTACACTGGAACCGGCGACAACCGCCGACCAACACTTTGAGATGCATTTTTTATGTTTTTCTTTTACGATTAACTAGGTTTGTTTGGTATTCTACTCTTCATACGCTAACCCTAAATAAAACCAAATGTTTTGGATTTGCTATTTAGAAGAGGGTTGCGGTGCAACTTGGTGTCCGTTTACCTGTCATTCTTATGTAATTTTTCGATCGTTAATCAAATTGGTATTTACTCTTCATACTCAAACCTGATTAAAATCAAACGAAAACATTAGGTGGGTTACTGAAGAAACACAGAACTAATTATGGGTCTAATCAGTTTGGTTTATGTTCCTACCATAGTGGTTAATCTTCTAATGGCTTTCTGAGCTTCGTAATGATCGTCTAGTCCTGCAAAACAGAACACCGTTAATCGTTAAAAGGGGAATGTGGGGGTTTCCCTCTTAACCGGGCTCCGGCGTGAGAATAAGCGACTGCTTTGAGGAGATAATTGAGTATTAAGAGTGAGAATAGAGGGAATGGAATGTTTAACCTGTGGAGTGAGGTCTCTATTTATAGCCGGAGAGGTGTAAGAGGATGTGGGCTGATGGGCCTTGGGCCTGAAGGTGACAACATAGAGGATATGCTCATTGTCTCACTGGTGTCGACCGTTAGTGGCTTCTAGGAGCTTTCTGGAGTTGGCGCAATGTGATTGGAGCCATGTCTCACTGTTGTCGGCCTGGCTGCCCCTCTGCCATCAGCAGGTAAGTGGAGATCGTGGGGCAGTTGTCTCTGCCCTGTGATTGGTGCCATGTAGGCGTCCTTAAGTACTTTCTGTCTCCTGCATGTCAGACTATCGTGGAGCACGATCGAGCAGGGCCAGAAAGACGTTGATTGGCCCTTTCATTCTGCCACTTGTACCTTGTGTACTATCTGAAACAGCCTTGCGCCGTAGTCGCGCGCGACTCTTGCTGAACACATAACTACCCCGCGCAGGGTGTGTGTTAATGAATTCTCTTTCAGAATGCTAAGTGTTGAAAGTGGAGCTTCCTATTGCTCAGACCTCGCGCCGGATCAAAGAATGCTGAAGGAGCCCGCGCAAGGTCGATAATAAGGAATGTGTTGAATAAGGAGTATGGTCATCCGCACGACCTAAATAAAGGTTTGCGCATCTTTTTTGGGACCATACCCCTTCAAGTCCCCCCAGTCCAGTGCTGCACCATTCGCAAGGCAAGTGGTTGGAGCTCTGGACTTAAAGAAAAGAAAGGTTGCATAAAATGCTTGTTTTTTTGATTTATAGGCGCGCGCGCAACTGTTTTGGCAGTTGTTACGGCGCTGATGATTCTTTGTTTTGTGTTGATAGCGCGCGTATGCCTTGAGTAACCATGCATACTGCGCGACTTAGGTACCTTCTGCAATAAGTTTTTGGAATTTGGGCAGGATAATCCTCGAAATTTGAATTCTGACGGTTTGGTGAGGATTGTCGCTGATGGTGACGTTTGAGTTGACCGATGACACGGCTGTCATCAAGTTGTCTCTAACGGTTGCACTTTCTGCCTGGAGAGTGAGTTCCACGCGCGCGTGGTAACCGTCACTCCGGGTTTCACGTCTTACGTGGCGTCTTCTGATTGGTCACGTGCACGACGGTTTTGGCACGATTACCCATCGCATTAAATGCGATGGGTATATATATCCGATAAGGGGTGAAGGCAATTCACTTTTCCTACTTCTGCTAACATATTTCTTTCTTCTCTTATCGTATACTTCTCTGAATCTTCAAAATCTTGAAGAACACTAGCAGATCTTCAAGTATCTTGAGCGGATATTCAAACTTCCTTCTTTATCATCGATGGCTGAAGAACATCCAGAGGAGAATCCCGGTGAGGAAGGCCCAGTTCTCGTCCTTAGGTGGGACTTGGGGCTGTTCGAGCAAATCACGAGGAGTTTCCGGTTTCCACCGGAATGGGATGCCAGATATCTCGGTCAAAATCAGACGGCCGCCGATGCACCGCCGGGTTATATCACGTTATTTGAGGATTTCTTTCATCAGGGCAACTTCCGGTTGCCGGGGACGAATTTTATGGCCCACATTCTTCAGTTTTATGGGTTCCATATTTCACAACTGAGTCCGCCTGGAATGGTCAGGGTTCGACACTTCGAGTTTCTTTGTCGATCTCATGACATTGAGCCGACTGTGGAAAGATTCAGAGTCTTTTACCAGTTGATCCGAAACATGGGTAACTACTCGTTTGCCAGTCGAGGGGCCGCAAAGAAGATACTCCTTAACCCTCCCAAGAGTTTCCATGACTGGAAACCAAAGTTCTTTTATATTCGCGAGGAGGTGATCCCGATCGTCATGACTTTCCTCGCCTGGTCTGAGCCGATTGTGAAGGAAGATCTGGCGATTCCAAAGAATGAGGCTTGGTATCAGAAGCTTACTGCAACCCCCAACCGAATATTTGGAGAGAATCTCCTTGTTGCTACGCGAATGAGTGATCAATGGCTGCCTGACAGCGAGGAAGTTCCAGTTTTGATGTTCGACGACAGAGCTTAGTAATTTTCTTAGTTTCTTTGATTTCATTTTTCGTCACTTGTGCTTATTCATGTAATTTGACGTGTAGAGGTGCATCTGTATCAAGCTGCCTTCCCCACCTTTGGTGGGTCTATGGGCGTGCGCCCACTCAAGCCTGGAGAAGAATACTGGCATGACCAGATTAAGGGTCATTTTATGTACCCAGTTGCTGATGCGTTCGCCGATCCACCTACTGCAACCGAAGGTGCGCGTATACCTAACCCTCGTCCCTTGTGCACTTTGACTTCTGCAGGGAAAGAGATTGTCTATCTTTCCAGTGAGGGGTCTGTGGGGTCATCAAATGGAGAGCTAAGTTCGTGGTCTAACGTCTTTGCAGGTGTGTTGCGCCACTTGGGTGTTGACCCGGAAGAAAAGAAGAAGAAACCTTCTAGGAAGAAAAAGGTGATCAACCTTGAACCTGAAGTGACTAGCAAGAAAAGTGGGAGTAGACGCACAGCTTCTGGTGATGCTGACAAAGGTACTCTTCGCCTTCGTCAGAGTAACTTGGAAGATTACGTTGTAATCAGTGACTCACTTGAAGGTTTGTCGCGTATAAGCGAGAAGAAGTCTGGAGGAGCTGGTTCGAAGAGCTCAGGAAGCGCGGGTTCTCGCAACCCAGATGCTGGTGCGACTCCTTCCTCTGTTGCGCATGATGAAGAGGAGGAAGAAGAAGCAGAAGAGGAGGAGGAGCATGCTGCAAGGTTAATCAGCAGGAAAAGAAATAGAAGTGAGACCACCGCTGGTGTTTCTGCTGCGCCGAAGGCTGGTGCGGTTCCCTTGATTGGGAAGCAGAGCAACTTGCGCTCTCTTTACAAGTTCTCTCCTGGTAAGTTCTTAGTTTCTCCTCCTTTTGTTGCTGTTCTGTTCTTAAATCACTTAGCTTCTGCAGAGGCCAAGAAGAAGACCCCTGAGAAGAAGGGTGTCGTATTTACAGAGCCCTCAGAGCCGGCGCAGAAAAGGCCTAAGGTTACCATCAAACCTTTCAAAACTATGGTGGAGTCTGATAAGGACCAACAGGCTGTCGAGGTCGAGAAGGAGAAAGCTGCTGAGACAGAGAAGCGAAAGGCTGAGGATAAGAAAGCTGAGGAAGACAGGAAGAAGAAGGCTGATGAGGAGCGTAGAAAGAAGGCTGAGGAGGAGAAGAAGAAAAAAGCTGATGAGGAGAAGAAGAGGCGAGCTGAGCAGGAGAGAGAGAAAAGGGCTGCTGAATGGGAGAAAGGGCCCGTAGTTGATAAACCTACCCACTCAGCGCAACCTCCTTCCCCTCAACATTATGCTAAAGTGACTTCTGCTGGGGGGCCCGGTCCACATGCTTCTGGTGGCGCGAGTTCCGGGGGTGCTGGGGGGTATAACCCACAAATCATTGGTCCAAAGGATACTCTCGGGGATATTTATTATAAGACTTATGCCGAGGCAGAACGTGGGAGTGCCCCCCATCGAGCTCCTTGGAATTTGAAGCAGAATGACACTTTTCAGGAATTTGCCCCTTGCTGCGACTGGTTCCTGAATTCCATTCCTCCTGGTGAGGTTAACCGACAAAAGGCGCGGACTTACGATGAGCTGTATGCAGCGTATGTAATTGGGGAGGCCAATACTCTTTCTATTAGCCATCAAATTGTGCGTGAGTGGCGCACCATGATTATGGAGCGGTCGGATTGGGAGAACTACCGCCAGCGCCTTGTGAGGCAGGTTAAGGAGTTTGAGAAGGCTAATGCCAAGTTTGAGGAAGAGAAGTCCAAGTTTGAGGCTGATAAGAAAGCAGAGGAATGGGGGCGCGAGGGCCTGAAGGGCAAGCTTCGAGCTGCCGAGGATTTGTTGGCGAAGGAGAAGGCTGAATGGAAGAAGATATGTGAGAAAGAAAATCAGCGCGCTTATGCTGCTCGAAATAAGATTACTGAGCTCGAAGGCAAGGTTGCCGAGTTGACAACGAAGGTCGAGGATGCGCAGGCCACGCAAGCTGCTAAGGAGCATGCTGAGGTTCGAGAAACTTCTCTTTCAGTTTATGCTTTTATTAGCAGAATTAACTTAGTCTTTTATCCCTTGCACTTGAATGAGGTCCTCTTTCGATTTTTTGATCAATTCGATTGCAGTCTCCGAAGTCCTTCTTGATCTAGGTTAGGCAGGCTTGGGAGCTGGCTGAGGTGAAGGTGCAACTGTCAAGTAGAGACAAGGATTTGATTGCCAAGGACGTCGAGATTGCTGAGTTAAAACGCCGCTTGCAAGAGCAGGTTGACAGAAGCGAGTCCTTGGAAATCGACCTTGAAGCTGAGAAGGTTAAAGCTGCCACTGCTGACGAAGCCAAACAGAAAGCTGAGGAGGCGCGAGACATTAGCACATCTGCTCTTAATGTGGCGCAAAACAACTACTCCGAAGCTCAAGGCATCGTTGATACTTTGGTCTCTGAGGCTGAGTGGCTGCGTGGCAGAGGCTTAGTTCTGGTATGATTTTCTTACTTTGCTTTACTCATCGAAACTGGTGTTTTATGAATTGCGTTTGTTGTAGATGGCTAACTGCATCTTAAATGCTGGAGAGCTAGATAAAGCTGTTGCTGCTTTAATAGATGCTTCGCGCGCGGTTGGTCACCGGGGTGGTTATTTGGAGTGTGCGCAACATGCTACAGAGGTTTTTGGACAAGAGTTTGACGTTAGTCACTGCTCAGTGACTAACCAAGCTGATGCTGAGTTAACGCGCACTGAACATGCTTATGACCATCTATCGCTGCCTCTGATGGATTTGGTCACAGATGTGCTGAAGCACAACGATTGGTGTCAAAGGTTAAAGACCATCCTTGATCCACCAGAGACTGTTGAGCTATCGGATGAAGAGGAGGAAACTGCGGGCGATGATGGCGATGGTGAAGGCGATGGTGATGGCGATAAGCACGATGATGATGATGCTGGTGACGGCTTTGAATAGATAGTGTTTCCAGGCTCTGTGCCTTGTAATTTTTAGGTTTTGGATGTAGCAATTTGCGCGGTCGCGCCTATTTTGAATCAAATGAATGATAGTTGGTTTTTATGTGACTTGCGTAATTGCACTTATTAAATATGATGTTTATGCTTATTCTGTCTCGTTACAATTATTGCACTGTTGTTAGAAACTTTGGTTAAGTTAGCGCAAATAAATGTAAGTGTGGCTCTGGTGCAAGTGCAACTGCTCGGTCTCGCGCTATGTTCGCGGAGGACCTTGGAGGCGTAACTCAAGAGCTCCTAATTCACTGAAGTGTTTTCGTGCTAATCAAAAGTTTAACATGCATTTGTAACTCAAGAAGCATTATGATAAAAGAAAACATGTCGTATGCTTTCATTAATTGGGAAACAGGCGCTTAGGCCAATCATACATTGCAGACAAGAACATAAAGGGCGTTTAGCCAACATAGGAAATTAAGAAGGCGCGTGACCAACATGAGAGAAATGGCGCAAGGCCTTACATAGTTACATGTAACATTTACGCAGTTGTTGCGCATTCCATGTGCGTGGGATGATGTGTCCATCCAGGGTGCCCAATTTGTATGCCCCTTTCCCTAGCACTTCATGCACCAAGTATGGGCCCTCCCATTTGGGTGCTAGCTTTCCTGGGCGTTCAGCGTTTGAAGCTTCGTTGTCTCGGAAGACGTATTCTCCTGGAGAGAAGGTACAAATGCGGACTCTCGCATTGTAGTACCTTTCCAGCTGCATCTTGTATTTTGCTTCTTTGATGCGCGCAATCTCGCGTCTTTATTCCAGTAAATCCAAATCGAGACGGCGCTCTGCTTCATTATCAACCGTATTGACTGCTGTCAAGCGCGGTGAGGGGAGTCCAACTTCAGCCGGGATAACTGCCTCCGAGCCGTAGACAAGGAAGGCTAAAGGGAGTTTCGCCAGTACTTGTTTTCGGCATGGTCCGATGGGCCCAAAGGATACTTGGGAGCTCATCTACCCAGCCTCTTATCTTTGTGCCCAGCCGGGCCTTTATCTCATCGACGATACTCTTGTTCACACTTTCGACTTGGCCGTTAGCTTGGGGGTGCGCAACGGAAGAGAAAGTGTGTTCGATTTTCATCTCTTTCATCCACTTTTGGAGATCATCTGACACGAAGTTGGTGCCATTATCAGTTACAATCTTGAGTGGCAGGCCATGATGTGTTCCCAAATAAACTTGCGCACCATCATTGCAGTAGTTGAGGCGAGGGCTTTGGCCTCCACCCATTTCGTGAAGTAGTCTACGGCCACGATTATAAACTTCACGGCTCCCAGAGCATCAGGGAAAGGTCCCACCATATCAATTCCCCACTGTTGGAAAGGCCAAGCAGTGGATACAGGAATGAGATCGTTTTTCAGGCGTAGGGTTTTCGGGGAGTGTCTTTGGCATGGGTTGCATTTGCGCAACTCCGTTAGAGTATCGAGATGCATCCCTGGCCAGTAATAACCAGCATTCATAATCTTCGCGACAACCATGCGCGGACCTGCATGGATGCCACAGATACCTTCATGAATCTCTCTGATCAGGTAGTTCGCGTCCTGGGGGTCCACACAGCGCAATAAGGGCCCCAAGAAGGACTTTCAGTATAGAATACCACCGTTCATCTCATAATGCAGGGCCTTATTTTGAATCTTCCTTGCTTCTGCTTTGCTCTCTGGGAGTACCCCTTCTTGTAGATACTGAATTATAGGGGTCATCCAAGATGGCTGCCCTATTTCGATCACATTTACCTGGCGCAGCAGGACTGATGGATTTTTGAGTACATCAATCCTTACATCTTTTGCGAAATGTTGAAAGGAAGTTGAGGGAAGCTTGCTCAAGGCGTCTGCTGGTTTGTTCTCGGAACGATTGATGTGTACTACCTTGTATGACTTGAATTTCTGAAGCAGTTCTTTCGCCTGATCCAAATATAAGGCCATAACTTCGCCTTTGGCATCATAGATTCCGTTGATTTGACTGGCGATCAAAAGTGAATCAACATGCGCTTGCAGATTTTTAGCTCCCATTTTTATGGCGAGGCGTAGGCCTGCCAGAAATGCCTCGTACTCCGCCTCGTTGTTGGTATTCTTAAAATCCAACTTGATAGCGTGAGTAAATTCATGCTTTTTAGGGCTCACAAGACGCAATCCGGCTCCTGCGCCGTCTTCGTTTGAGGCCCCATCGGTGTACAGCAACCACAACTCGTTAGATATATCTTTCACGGGAGTTTCGACAATCTCGCAATCTTTGATTTTTTCCGCTGGGACTTCTGTGATAAAGTCCACAAGGACTTGGCCCTTGATGGCTGAGCGCGGCCTGTACAAAATGTTGTGGCCCCCCAGCTCGATCGCCCACTTTCCTAATCGCCCAGATGTTTTTGGCTTTTGCAATATCGTCCCAATATGGAAATTGATAAGTACTGTGATGACGTGGCTTGTGAAGTATCTGCGCAGCCTTCTGGAGGCATGTAGTAACGCCAATACCAATTTTTCCATCGTTGAACATCTCGTTTCTGGATCTGTGAGCACTCTACTGACGTAGTAGATTGGAGTCTGAACTCCATTTCTCTCTACAAGCAATACCGACCCTACTGCCTTATCCGAATAAGATAAGTACAGGATGAGTGGTTCCTTTTCTAGCGGCGCGGTCAGGGTAGGGAGCTCAATTAAACACTCTTTCATTTGCTGAAAAGCAACTTCTGCTTCAGGCGTCCATTTGAATTCTTGCTTCTTCACGCAATTGCGTAGAGTGCTGATAAATGGATATGACTTCGCGGCATGATTTGACAGAAAACGATTGAGCGCAGCTAGACGGCCGGCCAATCGCTGCTTCTCTTTGATTGTTCAAGGTGACGGAATCCGCTCTATGGCTTGAACTTTTTCTGGATTCACCTTAAAGCCACCATTTGTGACTATGAAGCCCAAGAATTTCCCTTCTTCCATACCAAAAGAACATTTGGCTGGATTCAATTTCATATTCACACTGCGCAACGAGTTGAATGTTTTTTCGATGTCTTTCAACATTTGGTCCTCTTCGGGACTTTTGATCACCAGATCGTCGATGTAAACCTCGATATGCTTCCCAATATCTCCAGCAAAGGTCTTATCCATCAAGCGTTGATATGTCGCGCCCGCATTTTTGAGGCCGAAAGGCATCTTTGTGTAACAGAAGATCCCTAGATCGGTTCGAAAAGTTGTCTTGTCTTCGTCTTCAAGCTTCATTTGAACCTGATGGTTCCCTTTGTAGCAATCTAAGAAGCATTTCCATCTGTATGGTGCGAGAGAGTCTATCTTTTTGTCGATTTCGGGCAAAGAGTAGCAATCTTTAGGGTATACCTTGTTGAGATCTGAGTAATCAACGCACATTCTCCATCCCCCATTAGACTTCTCTACCATCACGGGGTTCGCAACCCATATTTAATAACGCACCTCCCTCAAGATACCTGCCTTTAGCAGCTCACATACCTGCCTTTAGCAGCTCACATACCTGCTCATTCATCGCTTTAGTTTTATCCGCCCCTAAGCTGCGTCTTCTTTGCACTTTGGGCTCAACGGAGGGATAAGTATTTAGACAGTGCTCAGTAATGTCGCGCGGGACACCGGTCATGTCGGCCGGAGTCCAGGAGAAGATATCCATATTCCTGAATAGGAGTTTCTTGAGGTGCGTTCTGATGTTTGGTGAGATCGCGTGGCCTATCGTCACCGTTTGCTCTGGGTACTTTCGGTTTAAAACCCACTTTTCTGGTTCGCTTGTTGAAACCTTCGCCGCTTTTGTTGGGCGCATCTCCTCCATCGACATTACTTCTTTCTTGGCATAGATAATTGCCACCCCCGTCTTGGTTGGAAACCCTATCGCTGAGTGGGGCGTGGAAGTTACCATGTTCAGTTCGCCTTGGGTTTCTCTCCGAATCAAAACATCATGCCTCGATTTGACAGGCATCACCATGAAGTTTACATTCGTTGTTCTTGAATGTTTCCCGTCAGAGAGCGTGACGGGGAAACTGATTTGGCCTAGCGGGAAGACCATTTCGTTGCAAAATCCTGATAGTGGATACTCAACTGGCTCAAGTCGCGCTTTATCTTCGTCATCAAACTGATTAAAGCATTGCTCACAGATGATATCAGCCGTACTTCCTGGGTCAATGAAGACATACTCCGTTTCATAATGGCCGATAATACCGGTAATGACGACGGGTCGAGTGGCGCGAGAGCCGCCGCGCACTACCGGGAAAATGACCTGTTGCTCTTGCCATGAGGGTTCGTAAGGGCGCTTGCCTTTCTCCTTTGCGCTGTATCTTGGTCCATTGACCATATGGGTTTCTAGGCGTTGGACTTTCTTGTGATTCCCCTCATCATGGCGTTGGATCTGTCGAGTTTCTTTGCGCACGTTTTTCACCAGGTGGCTTAGCTTCCCGCTTTTTAGCGCTCTCTCAATCTCTTGACGTAAACTGATACAGTCATCCGTCAGGTGTCCTGTATCTTTATGGAAGTCGCAGTACAGGTTGGGGTCTTGCCCCTTCTTGTTTGTCATAAGCCTTGGAGCCTTGAAATCATGATTCTCCGTCATCAGCACCTCTTTTGGTGTTTTTATGAGCGGAGTCCAGTGCTTTTCTCGGTTATCATCCCTGACTGCTTTTCGATATCCGATTCTATCAATTGTTTCGCGCGCATCTTCTCTATAGCGCGGCCTCTCTTCATGGCCCCTTGATCTTCCGGATTTCCAATCGTGACTTTTGCACTTGTTGCGCTTGTTGTGATCGCGCGAGTTTCCCTTGGAAATTCGATCTTCAGTATAATAGTTCTTGTTTCCGGCCAGTGACTCTTCAGTTTGCGCGACTATTTTCGCGGCTTCCATGAGTTTATCCCATTCTTTGGGCATTTCATCTTTCCCAGTGATAGTTCTGATGAGACTATCACAGCGAATGGCTTTCTTGAAGTGGCAACGCATGAGTTGTCACTTACGCCACCGATTTCCAAGCACTCCTTGTTGAAGCAAGAGATGAAATCCTCTAGACCCTCATTTTCTCTGCGCCAGATGTCCTTTACCTCGGCTGTGTCGCGCTGGTAACGTCTCTGTTGACTGAAGTGATTCAAAAATTGTGTCTTTAAATCCACCCATGACTTGATCTTTCCCGGAGGAAGGCTGTCGAACCAGGCGCGAGCAGCCCCTGTAAGAGTTTGAATAAACAGATGGCACCACATGGGCATATTCCATCCTCCCATGCAACCAACGCTTGTGAAAACTCTGTCGTGATCATCGGGATCAGTCAATCCGTTAAACTTTCCAACTGTCGGAGGTAACTTCTCTCTTGAAAGCGGCGCCAGCGCGATCTTCGGAATGAACTTTGAATGTTCTGCAGCTTCAGCTGGTCGATAGGCGAGGCGAACGTCTCGCTCTGCCTCTTCGGTGTACCCTACGTGTTGTCTTGGTTTGTAGTATTCATGGCCAAGTTGGATCATTCGGGTCAGTATCCTCCCATTCATTGTTCATGTTCCGCGGCGTGAGCCGGCTATGAACTCGGCCTCTTTGGACGTGTGACGGATAGTCATAATAGCTTTCAGTTTATCCACGTGTATCGCGCGTGTCATGTACGCTTAGTCTTTTGGTAGGGGGAGGTCTGTTAGCTCTTCCTTGGATGTTTTGTTGTGGTGGTATCTGGCGCGACACGTGACTAGGACCTGCTGGTGTAACCAAGGACGGTTCTGCCGTTAAGACTGCTTGCTGTGCGCTCAAAGATTGATACGCCTCATTAATTGTGGCAATTTGCTTGGCGTACCATGAGGCTAGAGTTTCGCCCTCTGGTAGCCCTAGTAGCGCCGAAATGTTCTGATGTGGAGCTGGGTTTGAAGGTCCAGCGCCATTGTTTCCTGGGGTTACCGTCTGAGTGATGCAGATGATGCTCCCGCGCGATCCCCCAGTGTTGGTTACTTCGATTTCGCCACTTTCTTCAATGTGTTGGGGTTGGACGTTTTGATTGCCCTCGCCCAACACCGCATTAGAGTTTGCTCCGAAACCAAACTCGGGAATAATTCCTTGACCAGCCATGATCGAAGGAAAACACGTCGAAAACTCAGAAAAAGAAGACGAAAATGACTTGTAAAAGACCGGTGGGCGCCAATGAAGAAACACAGAACTAATTATGGGTCTAATCAGTTTGGTTTATGTTCCTACCATAGTGGTTAATCTTCTAAAGGCTTTCTGAGCTTCGTAATGATCGTCTAGTCCTGCAAAACAGAACACCGTTACTCGTTAAGAGGGGAATGTGGGGGTTTCCCTCTTAACCGGGCTCCGGCGTGAGAATAAGCGACTGCTTTGAGGAGATAATTGAGTATTAAGAGTGAGAGTAGAGGTAATGGAATGTTTAACATGTGGAGTGAGGTCTCTATTTATAGCCGGAGAGGTGTAAGAGGATGTGGGCTGATGGGCCTTGGGCCTGAAGGCGACAACATAGAGGATATGCTCCTTGTCTCACTGGTGTCGACCGTTAGTGGCTTCTAGGAGCTTTCTGGAGTTGGCGCAATGTGATTGGAGCCATGTGTCACTGTTGTCGGCCTGGCCACCCCTCTGCCATCAGCAGGTAAGTGGAGATCGTGGGGCAGTTGTCTCTGCCCTGTGATTGGTGCCATGTAGGCGTCCTTAAGTACTTTCTGTCTCCTGCATGTCAGACTATCGTGGAGCACGATCGAGCAGGGCCAGAAAGACGTTGATTGGCCCTTTCATTCTGCCACTTGTACCTTGTGTACTATCTGAAACAACCTTGCGCCGTAGTCGCGCGCGACTCTTGCTGAACACGTAACTACCCCGCGCAGGGTGTGTGTTAATGAATTCTCTTTCAGAATGCTAAGTGTTGAAAGTGGAGCTTCCTATTGCTCAGACCTCGCGCCGGATCAAAGAATGCTGAAGTAGCCCGCGCAAGGTCGACAATAAAGAATGTGTTGAATAAGGAGTATGGTCTTCTGCGCGACCTGAATAAAGGTTTGCGCATCTTTTTTGGGACCATACCCCTTCATTTACTGATTTGTTTAGGTTATATCAAAACTATGTTAGAACCCCGTGTATTACACGGGTTGAATAAATGTAATTTTATATACTAAATTAAAACAGTTATTCTTTAAAAAACTCGTTTATTACAAGAGTTGAACAAATGTAATTTTATATTTTAAATAATAAAATAAATTATAGAGTAAATTACAAGTTTTGTCCTTTATGTTTACAACAAATTGCAGGCGCTGTCCTTTAGCGCAAAAGTTGACGAGTTTTGTACTTTATATTTCAAAATCTTGCACGGTTTATCCTTTAAGCCCAACTCAGTCAATTTTTTTGGTTAAATATGGTTATGTGCCTTGCACATGAGGGCATACTTGTCACTTTGTATAACAATAAAATAAAATAAAGATAATTTAAAATAAAAACCCAAATTGGATACCAAAAGGGGTTTTCAAACTTTTCGTTGCAGATTGACATTTTCTTCAATCACAATCTCCACAAGTCACCAAAATCCAACACTACACCAATCCTAACTACACAACACTATAATTCCATCAATTGAATTCAACGAACAAGGCTGGGAGCTCATCAACGACGACGACGACTTCGTCTACCGGCGTCTGAAGCGTCTCCGCCCTGAATCCATCGTCCCTGTCGCCGACCCATTGCCGGATCCCGCAGCAGAAGCCAACAAGGTGAATATGAACATTAGACTGCATTCTGATCGTTTTTGTAAACAAAATAGGATTTCTATTCAACGTAACGCCCAGATCGAACCTAATTCCCAAACATAACTTATGAACCCTTGATCCTAATCCCATCCAATTGAACCCGCAAATGATACTGTAAACTAAAATAGGTATAGGGCTTTTGATCTACTGATGGAAACCAACCAAAATGTGCATATAATTGTACCGTATTATGATGGAAACAGGTTGTTCGTTGTTTGGGTGAAGAGAGGGAGAGGAGAATGAGAGAGAGGGGGGGGGGGGAGAGAGAGCCGGAGAGAGATAGTTTTTAATATTTATATTTTATTTTTTATTTCTTACACAACTAGTCCCTTAAGTATTAAGTTATTTACTCAATAGTCCATAGGGAGGTAAAATAACAAGAATACCCTCATGTGCATGTCACATGACCATAATTAACTAAAAAATCTAACTGGGTTTGGCCTAAAGGTTAAAACGTGCAAGATTTTGAAACATAAAGCACAAAACTTGCAAAATTTTGCGCTAAAGGACAACGCCTGCAATTTGATGTAAACATAAAGGACAAAACTTGTAATTTACTCTAAATTATATCTCTAAGAACCCCATGTATTGTACTTAATAAATGTAATTTTATATACCAAATAATAAAAATCCGTGTATTGTACGGGTTGAATAAATATAATTATATATACTAAATAATAAAAAAAAATTATATCTTTAAAAACACTGTGTATTACACGGGTTAAATAAATGTAATTTGTATAGTAAATACTAAATAATATGCTATTGGATTCGTTTAAAAAAATCATAAATTTGGTTCGGTTTAATTCGAATCAATTCACAAACTTGGTTAAGTTTAATTCAAATTGATTAGAACCCCAATTTGAAAAATCAAAAACAGAATTATATTATTAGCTTCTCTTCCTAATTAGTGTTTTTTTTAAAGTTTGATCTATTGTCTAATAAGTTATTTTGTATATTTTGTTTGTACTTTAGTTTTTTTATGAGCGTATTATTGTTTTTTAAGTTTAAGATTATTGTTTTGTGTTATTATTTAAAAAATATCTTTAATTTATAACTTAAATTTGAAGATAATATATTATTAGAAAAAATAGAATGATTCTATCCGACATTCAAAGTAAGATAAGATTTAATATTAATTGATTATTTATTATTTAATTAATTGATATAAGATAAGTATGAAAATGCAGGAAATTACAAATACAGACGTCTTCAATGAATGACACGTGTCACTTATTGGTTTCTTTTATTAAAGTAGATAGATACCTTAAAGAAATTAATAATGAGTGACTGATTTGTTTTGAATAATCCAAGATATACACATATTTTAGTTTATTTCAATTTATTTATGAAAGGCTAAAACTTTGGAAACGATTTAGTGCTCATAAAAAAATCAAGGTGTTTGATTCAAGGTGGGTTCAGGTTTTATTCTAAGGTGTGTTTGATTCAAGATTTATTTTCACAGTATGATTGTTCGTGTTTGAATCAAGTAGGTGTGTTTAGGTTTGATTCAAGATTTCATTAATTTTTTCACAGTAGGTTTGTTTAGGTTTGATTCAAAGATGGGAGATACTAATGATGGTTTAATAAAAAGGGTAAAACACTCCTTCTCTATTTCTAATGAAATAGGTATATTTGATATTTTTAATTTTTAGGAAGGGAAAATGTGTCATTTAATTTTTGACTTGGGTAAATATGTAATTTATCAAGTTTGTATGCAGATATATATAACTACTCCATTTCTAAATATCTAATGTTTGATAACATTTTCATTTTAACAACAAAAGACATCATACAAGGAGGTTTATATTCCGAATCTCATGAACCAAACGCCTGTAGCTGTGTTTATTAGTGTCTAAATTATATTTGTTTTTCATACAAGAACAAATACATTTACTTTTATAAATATTAATTTGTAAAGCTTCAATAAGAATGGCTTATACTTTACACCATCAAGAAAGCCCATCTCATAATTTCTCTAATAATTATGCTTTATATAAAAGATAGAAAAATATAAAAGATAGAAAAATCGTGGAATACAATGAAAAAAAGAAAGAGATAAATGTAGTAAGGGGACTGACAATTTGCTTTTGCCCTTTCTTTCCATGATGACCGTTAGCATTTTCCTTCCATGACCAAATATATACTTCGTAATGAATAAGTTTTTAACCAAATTATAGAATGATTTGAAGGTCGTGTGGGACACTTTTAGATTGAAACAATTTGATGGTTTCGTTGAACTTTTTAATCACATAAAACTCAGATTTAATATGCAAGAACAAATAATTTATAGAGAAATTTATGAACCATCTGAAATCAAATGCCTCCAAAAATTGAGTTATTTTTCCACCAAAAAATTTAAGTCAAGTTCGGGAAACTTGAAATCCTAATGAATTTTCCATGAATCAATTTAATTAAAATAACTTGAGTTCTAATGAAGATTAAAAATGTCTCCAACTCGAACCCAACAAAGGGCTATGCCCCTTGGACCTGTCAGGGGCTACCGTCTCTTAGACCTTGCTCTTGGGGGCGTTTCCCCCTTGGAATCCCCATTATTCGCCCCTAAGGACCAATAAGGTTCCTGAATACCAAAAATCATAATACACTCAACATTGTGTGCACTTTGCACTCTCCTAACTTGTTTGATACTATTATGATACATTTGGCCAACAGGTCAATCCAATTACATTAAAAGAATAAATGCAGAAGTCGCTAGACGTTCTTAGATCGGTCGGCCGTGAAGCTGGGAGAACTTGGCCTAGGTGGGTGGTACTCGGGAAGTACTCGAAAATGGTAAATTATAAAGAAAGTTAACTATTCGGAGATTTTATACACACACACACACACACACTTGTCAAACATCATAAGTTTACTAATGTCTATAACACATTACGTGAATATCAATATAAATCAAAATGATACATGTTAAAATACTAAAGTATTTCAAAAACTGATATTCATTTTTTTAATATTATAGGCATAGTGATCATTTAATGCTCGTCTTCCAAGGTATTTGCGTGAAAAACAACAAAAACCCTACAAGAATTGATGAAAAATAGCGAAATCGATGAAAAACAGGAGAAATCAATGAAAAACAACGAATATCCGAGTTCAGACCGACTAGACCGAATTTTGTTCGCCTAGGTTTGGTCGACTTAAATAAAGTCAGCAAGGTGAAGTTTCGAGGACCGCCTAGGCACCGAGTACTCGATTACCTAGGCCGATTTTTGCACCACTAAAAAGAATCAGCATTATCTTCTCATTAAGTCGAACTTTAACACTAATACATGTCAGGGCAGGTGTAACAACCCGCACGTTCGTGCGTTGTTACTACTCGTTATACTCGTTACGCCTAGCACCAGAGATTCAGATCATAATGTAGCTATATCGAAAACATCGCTACTTCGCAGTATTGTCGCATATTACGCATACTTTATCGCTATAACACATCACATCGCACATACTAACACTCACGATGACGTTGAGTGAGGACCTATTCTACCCTCCTCGGTAGCCGTGATGTGTCGCAACGCAACGCATATTCGAAACGCGCAACTCGATTACCGCAACGCAGAGTTTGAAATGTGGATAATTATACGACCCTTTGTGACTAATTATAATAGATATATGAATGTGGGTATGAAAATGTGTAACCAAACTATCGCAAAGCTTAACGAACAAAACGAAACATCGAAACGCAATTCGCCGGAGACCACCGATCGAGTAACTGATCGATCGGATTGCCACCCAATCGGACAGCCATCCGATCGGATTGCCCCCCGATCCATGGCACTCCATCACCTTTTCCCCTCTTCACCTATAAATAGCCCTTGTCACATCACTGTTCAAGTGATGTGACAGCTCTCACTCGACCAGCACGCTTCGGGGCTATTTTCCCTCGATTTCTCGCGATTCTTGTAAGTTTCTACCTCAAATCTTGTACTTCTATGATCTACACGCACTTCTCCATAATTTTCTCTTTTGAATCTTAACTTTTAACCGTGAAATCAATGGATTTGAGGTGTTCTAGGATGATGTCATCATGGAGTTCTTATGAACTTCAAGTGTTAGCCTCATTCCACCAAGAACAACTTAGATCTGAACGATTTCCACATGAATAAACAAAGATCTTGCATAGATCTGAACACATTCATGGTGAAAAGGATTGAAAGACGGTTTTCTAGCTTTCTTTCAACTCTTTTACACTCAATGCACTCAAAACCGATAGAATCGGAGCTCGTTCTGATCATCTACTCCTTCTTAGTGATGTGTCGGTTCCAGATCTGTGTTCTATCAACGAGACAACCGACCTCGGGTTAAACACGAACCGCCGTCTCGATCAGTTGACCGACCGGACTAGGGTGATTCCTGTCCGATCGGATCACCTGAGTATTGATGAAGTTCTGTTGTTTGGCACGTGGTCATACCGTCTCGAGAAAACCGCAAAACCATCAAAACAACCAAGTATCAAGACGATCAGGCTGCCAGGACGGATTGCCGTCCGATCGGATTGCCACCCGATCGAACAGCCATCCGATCGGTTTGCACCTTGGTCCCACACTTAAACTTTTAATTCAACTTTTCAAGTTTTAAACGTCGAACGGATTGCCGTCCGATCGGATTGGCATCCGATCGAACGACCATCCGACCATCCGACCATGTGATGTTGGAACTTCAACACTTAAACAGTTTCAACATGTTCAATGCATGACAAGTGACCAACGGATTGCCACCCGATCGGATTGCTATCTGATCAAAAGTGACAAACTGATGTGAACTTGTTCTCACTAAGTGTCCTACTAATCGGATCGTCACCCGATCGAGCCGCCGTTCAATCGACGGGCCTGAAGGGTAGAGATACTTCTATGTTTTCAAAATGCTACAACGAAAACTTCAAAAGGCAAACCATCATACGCAAACACATCCTCGCCAAACGAGGTGACATTCCAATCGAATGGCCATCCGATCGGATTGCCATCCGATCGGATTACCATCCGACACTTGGTTTACCGCCACCGTTTAACGCACTATTCGACGCTTACGCTGTCACACCTCGAAATCTCAGAGCTGGCGTGACTGGACCGGTATCTTCATTGCACAGCGGAAGCAAATAAGCTTAAGTCTTTTAGAAAATGAACGCCAGTAAGTACTCGACTCCACATGGTTCTCCTATTCCAACCGTGCCATAACTTTGAAAAGTAACCTGAGAAAGAAACATGCGAAAAATCAACATAAAGTTGAGCGAGTTCATAGTTTGTTTGTAAAAGATTTGAAATAAATCTTTTTGAATCACCGGTTTTTGAAATATTGCTGAGAAAACGAATTTAAAAATCATTTTCTTGTCAAGTTATATGGAAACTTTGTATTTGTAACGCATTATGTTCGTAGAATCATGTATTTGTAAACTCTTGTATTTGTAAAGTTTGTATAACCGTCAATGCCCACCCTGACTTTGACTTCATGCCCGCATAATCCTATGCTTTGAATTTGTATAAAACATGGTATGTAATTTGTATAAATCAAGTATTTCTGTATGTATCAAGATTGTTAATGGGTTGCAAGGCCATTAACATGTGACACGACATAGGAAGCATCCAAACCATAGGCATTTTTCTAGTTGTCGATTCACGACTGAGACACAAAAGCACTACTTGGTACTAGTTATCACCAAGAGTGTGGCTGCCCGAAAACCCATTAGATCTAACCTTTTGTTCTGCGGTCTTAGTATGTACACGATTAATGGTGCTTCTGGTACTCTATTCGTGACACTATTTCAAGTATCATTCCTTAGTTCTTGTATCCATCATACCATAACACATGTATTTTCCCCAAGTTTAAAAAGTATGTAAAAGTTTAAAAGTGGGGACATGAACTCACTGGGTTGTCTCGTTTTACGTACGCAAACCAACCCAGTCCCATTATTATAACTAGGACGATCCCATCCCTAATCATGAAAATCATTCACATTTCGATAATACGTATTTGTTTTGTAAAACCGGTATAAAACATAAGCTTTTCGTAAACCATTTGTGTCAGTTAAAACTTGCTTGTAAAATGGTTTAGAAATATGTAATTCTTGTATGCTTTGCAAAAAGTGTATGTCTTTCCACCCCGAAAACATTTAGAAAACGGTAAAACCGTAAAAGGTGGGGTTATGAACTCACCTGAATATTCCTATGCAAAGCTAGCTATATACGACTTCGTGATTTCGTTTCCAAGACGTGACTCGCTAGCGTGCATTCTACAATATCCCTAACACGGAATATCTTATAAGTTTCCAAGTAATTGCGGTAACTACACTACGTGTCATCGTTATAATATACCAAATTCTCGCGTCGATTCGTTGACTGAGTTGACCGGCTGACCGAGTTGACTGCGTTGTGTGACAACTCGAGTTTCCGACTTTCACTTTCGCATTTAATGCACGTTGACTTTGACTGTTTAGTTGTTTGACTTGTCTGACTTGTAACTATACACTTCGTGTTATAATAAAACGTATTGTGTTTGCATGATTATGTGTTTGGTTGTTAAACATAAGACTTGCTTAGAAACTTAAACTGTTACCACATCATTCACACCCGGTGAAACAGAAGTTGATTCGCCAAGATCATCTCGATGAAACAGGATCTGTTTCGTCAACCTCATCTCGACGAAACAGGGTGTTTCGCCGAGCCCAGTTTCACCGAAGCCCATTAAGGGCCCATTCCGTTATTTCGTGTATATTTACGTGCAAAGGATTCAGTTTCACACTTTTATAAAAACAACCGAAACCCTAGAACTCTCTCCCAAGTGTGACGGCAGCTGTGTGTGTTTCCCCAAGTCCTTGAACGATCAAAACCATCTTTATCATTATCTCAGTTAGTGTGATTCGTTCCGTGATTGTCTTTGTTTACTTATGTTTGATGTTATTGTTTTGATAAATCTGATCAGACAATCGATAGGGTTTTAATAACTATTATGTGATAGGTTATTGTATTGTATGATGATCTAGAGTGTATGATGTTTGATAATTGTCATGCCCGAATGCACATTGGTTTGATGAATATGAAAACGGTAGACTATTAGGGTTCTTATGGTTAAATCGGATGATGATAAACCCTGCTCCGTTAATGATATGATATATTATAGTAATCGGTCTGTGGTACCCATAATCTAGGGTTCATGCTAGACGTTAAGAACTGTGATGCTTATGTTATGATGATGCGATGATGAATTCTGTGAACGAATGATTTCTGCATGATTGATGATTTGCTGATGACGACTGTTAGCATGATTAGGGTTTCTGTGTTATTGCGTAACTGATGTCACTGATTTCCACGTAACTGACATTCGACGTAACAGACATCTTAGACGAAACACAGGTGACGGTGAAACAGATGTGTTTCACCGAGACTAAACTTGACGAAATGAACATGGCGAAACACAAGTGTTTCACCGAGACCCTGAACGACGAAACAGAATGTGTTTCATCAATATGTGTTTCGCCAAATGGGTAATCTGCACAGTAATATGTTTCTGTAAGACTTAACTTTGTTAACTAACTGCTGTTAGATTCTATGCATGACTTGTATGATCATGAATACGTGCAATGTGCTACTCGGTGATTATTGATGTGTTGTCCACTATGATTACACTTACGTGCCAACCTTGTGACTACAAACTGATTATGTATACGTGCGTACTTTAGGACGTGATTGATTTACTTTGAGCACATACTTAGCATACCGAGCAAACCAAGGTGAGTTCACACTCTTACCAAGGCATGGGATTCCCGGGGTTGGGAATGGGTTGAATGATTCTTATACTTACATGATTAATGGAATTATTCCTCGGGAGGGGAAGGTTATTGGTAGATACGGCTATACTAGTGATACATATACTCTCTCTTCGCAAACACGCCGGGATTGGCCGCGATAATAGAACAACCTTCGCAAACATGCCTAGAATGGCCGCGAACTATACTTTAATCTTCGCAAACATGCCAGGTGGGCCGCGATACAAATATACCTAGTCTAGAAAACATGGGAAACCCCCACTAAACTTCGCAAACATGCCTGGAGGGCCGTGATACCATTACATACATTACATGATTACTAAACGAGCTTACGAATTACAATACGAACACTATAACTGAATAACCAACTGTGAACTCGCTCAACTAGTTGTTGAGTCTCTATTACATGCCTTGCAAGACCATAGGTACTCTTGGAGCTTGCACGGGAGGCGCGGTCGTTGTGGGCACGGATTGTGGATCTTATGATGAAACATTTAAACATTTGAACTTATTACTTACGTTGGGTTTACATTTTATGCTTCCGCTATACACTTAACATGTTTTGTTGGACACCTATCATATCTTTTGGTTTAAATTACTTTATCACTTATTATGTTTGATATGATTGGTGGCTTGATCCTGGTCAGTCACGCCTCCAAGCGGTGATACTCCGCGTGTGGATTTTTGGGGGTGTGACACGTTGACCGGTGAACGAGTTGAACCATAACTGAATCGGTTGACTTGGTTGACCAACTTTGACTCGTACCCGAACCAAAAACTGGTGTTTGACCAGCTTTGACCTGTTTTAACTGAGCTCCAAACTGACCCGAACACTCGAATCAGGATCTGAGATGAATCAAAACCCAGAAGCTTAAATCTGAGCTGAAATTAAAAACCCAAACAACTCACACCCATAACCGATCTGACCTATGTTGCAAAACTTGAACCGGGACATAACCCGTCTGAAGAAAAACAATCCAAGCATCACCGCCTCAGCTGTGTGGCTCCGGCCGTACTGTCGTCAGTCACCACAACCCATATTCAACATCAATCATCAACTTCCACATCTCCTCGATCATCATCATCAGTCTTTAGACAAAACACCAACACCCTCTGTTAGGTGTGTCGTTTCCCCCAAAAAAAATAAACAGAAGAATCAGAAAAAGACTAACCGAGTCGGAGGCCTACTGTCGCTGATGTGTGTAAAATGCAACATATAAATTACATCAAATGAGGCATAAAACTAACCCTTTTTTAGTACTAATATTGGAAAAAGAGTGTTTTTGTCTTCCTTTTGTATTTTCAGGATTAAATGAGCTCAAAAACACAAAAGAAGCAAAAAGACAGCTAAAACCAACATAAACACAAGAAAAGGAACATTAGTGGACTGCCCGAACCCTCAACGGCACCTTCCAAAGCAAAATAGAGAAAACAGAAGACTGAACACGCCCCGTGCTCAGCCAGCACGGGGCCGTGCCCAAGAAGCAGCATAAAAGACAAACCTATAGAAGCTTCTATTGCCCATCACGGGGCCGTGCTCAGTGGACACGGGGGCGTGTTGAAAGTACAGCAGGCGCATTTATTGTAATTGCGAATTACAATTAATGAGGAGAGAGAGTGTCAGACGGACACGGGGCCGTGCCCAGCGGACACGGGGCCGTGTCCAGCTCTCTGTTCAGCCTATAAATAGGAGTGCTTGGATTCATTTCATCTCATCCCTTGGCACACCACCTCTCTCACACTTCATCCACCACCCACCACCATCACAACACCATCATCCACCACCATCATCCATTGTCCATCGTAGAGTGTGTGAGTCGTCTCGGGATCCAAGATTGATCGTAAGAGTTCTTGACAATCAAGGCCATGTTTGCCTAAGTCTCTTACATCACTTGGTGAAGACAAAGTGTCTAGTATAATACTTTTTATTTCTAATCTTTTGCACTTTTTATTTGGTTTTGTATTAATGACTTTAATAACTAGTTACTTATGTTGAAGGTGATCTTTCCTTATCGTTTGTCCGTGGTGTCTTGGCATTATTTTACTGTCTATATAAAATAAAGGATTTTCACCATTCATATCTCCACGGTCTATATGGAGGTATGTTGGCTACCTGGTAGGGGGTTAAGGGAACGGTTTGGTAAAGGTCTTGCCATTGTTCAGCGTTTAGAGGTCCTGCAATGGACCTGGGTCAAATTTAGTAGGACCTCCTTCAATACTTCACGGTATTGGATGGCGGGGGTCCAAACTCTTTGATCCCCTCATAAGTTAACTACTATTAATACTATAACCCGGCTATTTAGGACTGTATCCCTGCTGACTCAGACTACTTAGCCGAGGGTAACGTCACCGCCAAAAGCAGGGCCTACCACAATACTGCATTAATAACTTAATTCATTATCTTCCAATAATCCACCCCTTTGGGATTGTATCGCTGCTGACTCAAACTACTGGGGTGAGGGTAACGTCACCTTCAAAAGAGGGGCCTACTACAATAACTAAGATAATCTCTTAATTGTGTGCAAAAGTGCGGAAATAATCAAAGGTTATACTAGATACGAGTCGGAACCAAGTGATTCATCTTGTCTATCTGTTTTTCTTTTATTTTTATTTTCAGCATTTTAGTTAGTTTTATTTTTCTTAGTTTAAAATATTTTTCTAAACTTTTATTTTGGTTAGACGTTGAGGATAAACCGGTACTAAAAGCTCTTGTGTCCTTGGACGACCTCGGTATCTTACCAACGCTATACTACACTCAACGATGGGTGCACTTGCCCATATGTGTGTTTAGTGTTAGTGAAATATCGTGTTTTATAAATTTAAAACTTGGCTAAAATAAGTGTTAAAAAGGGCTTAAAATATACACCTAAAATATACGACACTTCACGCACATCAAGTTTTTGGCGCCGTTGCCGGGGACACAAGGATTTAAGAAAGTTAGGAATCAACGGCCTAATCATCTTTTATTTTTTCTTTTTATTTTTTTTAGGATTTTCTTAGTTTTTCAGCTTCTGCAGAGCTCAGCACGGGCCGTGCCCGCTGAACACGCCCCCGTGCTCAATCATTGGAACTGGCAATCCTGTTTTACATCAGACAGTAAGCTGAACACGGGGCCGTGCTCACTCAACACGCCCCCGTGCCCAAGTTTCAGTTACTGAAAACAGAACCGTTAGATCCCGGCGGTTGGTAATTTCTGACATAAACATGAGTGATAGTAATTATTTTTACTTTCGGCACTCTTATGGTACGTGGTGTCCATTATGTGGTGGCGAACATGAAGAAGTAAAATGCTACTTCCTAAATTATAGGCCCCACTACATGGACCCACCAACTTCTCACAACCTTAAGAGGGGCGAAAGTAAAAACAAGCACTATTTCTCCCTCGAATGCGCCCAGCCAGATATTCTAGGGGAAATGCTCCTTGATGAGTTATTTCAACTAGAAGATCTAGTTCAGAACTGGTTAGAAGAGCTTAGGAAGGATTTTATTAATCCACCCCAAGACGATAACCATGAAGAAAAGTTGGAACCGCATTCCGACAACCTCGTTGCTCCCAAAAATACCTTCGTACCTAGCAAAGACTTGGACGATAGTCGTCCCTGTGTCGATTGTGCCGTGAAGGACTCTCCATCGACTTCATGCGGTGCATACATAGACCTGAGCGATTCTGCATATACCTTCTTTAACAAGAGCCCGGGAAAGGGTTGGACTTGTCCACCTAGAATAAAAATAGGAATTACCCTCACCGACAACCTCTTGCGTTCTCGCCTTAGTCTGGGGCAATTAAGGTATATTAGGCACTTTGGGGTTGTTCCAACCAGTCAGGAACCACCCGATACTAACAAGTGCCTTAAAAAACTAGACAACTTCATAAAACAGTCCCTAGACACGGGGCCGTGCCCAGCCAGCACGCCCCCGTGTCCATCGAAAGATTCCATTCTGATCAGTACGTCAGAATACGGACAAACTGTGTCAGAATTCCACCTGCACACGGGGCCGTGTCCACTGAACACGGGGCCGTGTCCAGGATGCTGTCATTTTCTATAAATGCAGCCAAGAATTCTGCACATTTGGACCAACTTGGGACAGAGAATTGCAGGAATCTTCTCTCAAACTATCCTAGGTAAGTCTAAAAGAAGGTTCCAACAACCCATCTTGTCCTTTCCTCTTTTAGCCATTTCCTTCTTCTCCATCTTTCTCCAAGAGCTACCATTGAAAGTTTGGAATTCCTCCAACTCTATGGTAGGGATGAATGAGTTTTGTTCAAGGAATCTTGGTAAAAACATGTTATGAAACATTGTTTTAAGTTATTAGTAGCTAAAAAGGCCCCACAAGTTCAGAAAATAACTTAAAAATCCAAGTTTCATTGTTCCAAAACTCTGCAGAAAGATGAACACGGGGCCGTGCTCAGTGAGCACGGGGCCGTGTCCGGTCACTGTTTCATTAAATAAACTATTTTTAGTTTATTTTTCGTAGGATGCCGAGTGAAAACAGCAATACATCTTCTGTGCATTCGTCAAACAGCCAAAGAGGAAGAAGACCCTCCATTGAAGCTACACTTGTGCACTATATGATAGCATTAAGGGAGGCTCTCGATGAAATGACTTCGGTGGAGGAGGTCCTAATCGACCGTATTAACGATCTTACGATGGGACTTGAAAGCAGCTTCCAAGAAATTAACCTCTTGCACCAGAGGTTAAATATTCTTGTAGCACCTCCAATGGAACCAGTCCTTCCTCAACAGGATTGGAACCTGGCACTCGGAATCAACAACCCTACCGGGTGGGAAGACTTTCCGGCGGAACCTCCCATGGAACACCAACAAGAGATCCCGGTGGAAGTTGAAACTCCTCAAACTAATGCCAATGAGCCTTCTTTTCTCCTTCCAAGGGAGGTAGAAGAATGGCTCGCCGACATTTGAGGAGAACCGCACTCGGAAGAAGGAGTTCATAAAGGCCTTGTTTAACCAAGATTAATTACTTCTTGGAAATTTTGCTAAATTAAAATAAAGTAAAGGCTAGGACTCCATGGTTTGTTTGTTTTATCTAGTTTAATTTAGGATTATGTAAGTTCTCTCTATGATGAAATGAAATGATGGTTTTAAGGTTTGGATGGTTTGTAATGAGTACAACACACTCATGCTGGTAAAGGATGAAAAGGGGAACGAGGCAACCCGATAATTTTCTCCATGTCAGAAGGTTCAACACGGGCCGTGCCCAACCAACACGGCCCCGTGCCGAACCACCTGCAGAAAAACGCCCAGTACAGGTACCTGGACACGGGCCGCGTTCACCCAACACGCCCCCGTGTCCAGACTTCTGTTTCTCTTATTTTAATTTTGTTACTGGCACTTGAACACGGGGCCGTGCCCGGATAACACGGGGCCGTGTTCAGCGCCCAGTAACACAATTTTTTTGCTTTTCAAACACTATTTTACACATCTAATCAACCTAAAAATTTATTTTTGGGACACATTGAGGACAATGTGTAATTTAAGTGTGGGGGGGATGCTAAAACCTTGAATTTTGCAAGTCCTAAATACAAGCCTTACACAAAACTCTATTGGAACCGCTAATCACCCCAAATTTTTTTCAAAAATTTCATTTTTTTTACTTGTCTAGGTTTAACTCGGGAAATTCAAGTTCTCAAAAAAGGTTATATTTTTACAAATTTACAACCGATAGCGTAGTGATAAAAAGAACCAACATAAGAAAATTATGAAAAGGCATAGCAAACTTATTTAAAATTTGATTATACACTTGATCACATAAAAACCCATTCCCACAAAAGTGAGTTTTGAGCCTTTATTGAGCACACAATTACATATCATTTGACTAAATGCTCATTTTTCGTTTCTTGTGTGAATAGCTGCTTGGTTCTTACGACTATAGAACTTGCCATGACAATACATTCCCGGTCCTTATCAACTTAAACCCGAGTAAGTAAATGATGGAGGCGTTAGGACTAACCCTTTTCATTTCTACACCATTATTTTTTCTTTTTCCTTTACCACCTACCCAAAAAATCCCCCTAGTTAGCCCCTTTGAGCCTAAACCTTTTCGTTTCATCACCCAAACAAAAAAACCCTTTCATCCACCAAAAACTTTTTTTTTATTTTTAACCCTTTATTTTAGTCACAAGTTCGGTTCTTCGTAAAAAAAAAAAATAAAAAAAATTTGTGATAATGATGAAGCAAAAAGAAAATAAACAAACAAGTTAATCAAAAATAACTTAGTTTGAATAAAAGCTTCATCAAAGTAAAAAGTTGCAAAAATACGAAAACCGACACTTGTTACGCTTTTAGCCCTTTTTCTACTAACCACTAACCCAACCACCTACCTTTAACCCTAGCTAACCCTTAACCCACAAAGTCCTCTTGATATCTACAAAGGTATAAAAGTTAAAAAGGAGGAGGACTGATTTCTTGGCAAGCCTATGGTAGGAATAAGTTCCGTGCCGCTCTCGAGTGATTCACTAAAAATACACCTTCGGCCGAGTGTGAGTGATTTCCCCGCGAGGTATGTGAACTTGTATATAAATAGAATTTTAAAAAGGCATGTTATGCCCAAATAAGTAATTTCTTTTATGAACATTTCTAAATAAATCATTACGAATAGGATTGTAAATAAATAAAAATAAAACCCAAAAAGATCTTGGAAATCCCGACACTCTACGACAAGCCCAAAACCTTCTCTTCTACCTATTCCGTTTGGGAGTGTAAGCCACATATTAAAGAGTTTTGCTTGAGGACAAGGAAAAGTTCAAGTGTGGGGGTATTTGATGTGTGTAAAATGCAACATATAAATTACATCAAATGAGGCATAAAACTAACCCTTTTTTAGTACTAATATTGGAAAAAGAGTGTTTTTGTCTTCCTTTTGTATTTTCAGGATTAAATGAGCTCAAAAACACAAAAGAAGCAAAAAGACAGCTAAAACTAACATAAATACAAGAAAAGGAACATTAGTGGACTGCCCGAACCCTCAACGGCACCTTCCAAAGCAAAATAGAGAAAACAGAAGACTGAACACGCCCCGTGCTCAGCCAGCACGGGGCCGTGCCCAAGAAGCAGCAGAAAAGACAAACCTATAGAAGCTTCTATTGCCCATCACGGGGCCGTGCTCAGTGGACACGGGGGCGTGTCGAAAGTACAGCAGGCGCATTTATTGTAATTGCGAATTACAATTAATGAGGAGAGAGAGTGTCAGACGGACACGGGGCCGTGCCCAGCGGACACGGGGCCGTGTCCAGCTCTCTGTTCAGCCTATAAATAGGAGTGCTTGGATTCATTTCATCTCATCCCTTGGCACACCACCTCTCTCACACTTCATCCACCACCCACCACCATCACAACACCATCATCCACCACCATCATCCATTGTCCATCGTAGAGTGTGTGAGTCGTCTCGGGATCCAAGATTGATCGTAAGAGTTCTTGACAATCAAGGCCATGTTTGCCTAAGTCTCTTACATCACTTGGTGAAGACAAAGTGTCTAGTATAATACTTTTTATTTCTAATCTTTTGCACTTTTTATTTGGTTTTGTATTAATGACTTTAATAACTAGTTACTTATGTTGAAGGTGATCTTTCCTTATCGTTTTTCCGTGGTGTCTTGGCATTATTTTACTGTCTATATAAAATAAAGGATTTTCACCATTCATATCTCCACGGTCTATATGGAGGTATGTTGGCTACCTGGTAGGGGGTTAAGGGAACGGTTTGGTAAAGGTCTTGCCATTGTTCAGCGTTTAGAGGTCCTGCAATGGACCTGGGTCAAATTTAGTAGGACCTCCTTCAATACTTCACGGTATTGGATGGCGGGGGTCCAAACTCTTTGATCCCCTCATAAGTTAACTACTATTAATACTATAACCCGGCTATTTAGGACTGTATCCCTGCTGACTCAGACTACTTAGCCGAGGGTAACGTCACCGCCAAAAGCGGGGCCTACCACAATACTGCATTAATAACTTAATTCATTATCTTCCAATAATCCACCCCTTTAGGATTGTATCCCTGCTGACTCAAACTACTGGGGTGAGGGTAACGTCACCTTCAAAAGAGGGGCCTACTACAATAACTAAGATAATCTCTTAATTGTGTGCAAAAGTGCGGAAATAATCAAAGGTTATACTAGATACGAGTCGGAACCAAGTGATTCATCTTGTCTATCTGTTTTTCTTTTATTTTTATTTTCAGCATTTTAGTTAGTTTTATTTTTCTTAGTTTAAAATATTTTTCTAAACTTTTATTTTGGTTAGACGTTGAGGATAAACCGGTACTAAAAGCTCTTGTGTCCTTGGACGACCTCGGTATCTTACCAACGCTATACTACACTCAACGATGGGTGCACTTGCCCATATGTGTGTTTAGTGTTAGTGAAATATCGTGTTTTATAAATTTAAAACTTGGCTAAAATAAGTGTTAAAAGGGCTTAAAATATACACCTAAAATATACGACACTTCACGCACATCAGTCGCCGCCGTACCTCGCCACTGCTGCCGTCGGAGACACCCGCCGCCGTGAGTCACCCCCACCATCGCCGTCGAAGCTCCGCCGCCCGTCTGCCACCGCCTCCGTCCCTCTCTGTCTTCACTCCTTCGATCTCTCTCTCTCTCTCTCTCTTCGTCTTGTCATCGCACGACCACCAAACGGTGGTGGTGGTGGTCGATACACCGAACAGAGAAGGGGGCGGTGTGGTTAAAGGTGAAGATGGAGGAGGTGGTTTAGGGGGGTGTGCTCATCGGAAAAACAGACCGAGATCGGAGGAGGGGGGTGTCGAGTAGGAGAGGAGGAGACAATTGGATGTTTGGCTTTGTATAATGGCTTGAGAATTTTAAGTTCTCTGTGTTTGTTGTGTTTGTTGCCTGGATACATGACCAAGAGAGAGGGAAAGACCCTTTTTTCTATTGTGTGTGATTATAGTAAGATGATGAAGGGTTTTTATAGAGAGTTGAGATCTTTGAAGAGATCTTGAATATCTAGTAGAGATTTTTAGTAGATTTTGTAAAGATTTTTCAGAGATTCTATGAGATTTGATGAGATTTAGTAATATTTTGTAGAGATTTGGTAATATTTTGTACAGATCTTATAGGATCTAATATATTATGTGTAGGTTTAGGCTTGTGGGTTTTGGGTTTGGGCCTAGGGCCCACAAGCCCATCTCATGTGTAAGTGGCCCGTAATTCCTACGAGACTCGATATCGCAACCCAAACTCCATAAGCATAAAATATTCGTGTAACATCCATATTTTTCGGTGTTGTCAGTATTTCGAACTGTTTCAGTTTATTACCGTTTAATTTCCAACAGTATCTTCGCAGATCGTCAAACGCGCACTGTAGAACCGCATAAGCGTTCCTGAGCTTACTGAGGCCCTAATTAAGTTAATTTGCGTCGTAAAAACTATTTAATGTCGCTTAAATCACCTGTTAATCACGTAATTAAGGGCGTAAATTACCGGTTGTCACATTCTCCCCCTGTTAATAAAATTTCGTCCTCGAAATTTAGACTACGTTAACTCCTTAGAGTTACGTTATGCGTAAGTAAATACGAATAATGTCAAAGGAAACGAGATATACTGATACAGTCACCAATGTGACCAAGTTAACAGGGGTCCAGTAAAAGAGGAATTTCAACCAATAGAATTTCAAGTGGACGTTTACAATATGCAAATGAATTCCAGAAACGATAACATCCACTAAATGGAACTTAGAACTAACAAGTTCAATGAAATAGTTTTGCATGAAACGCTCGATCATGACCAGCCCAAGCTGCAAGTTCTACCGACGCCACAAGGTGTCGTAGTTAATGAAATAATTCAAATATAGCGGTGATCGAACAAGTATCACCTGTGTTTTGCATAAAACGCTCAATCATGATTAGCCCAAGCTACAAGTTTATACTGACACCACAAGGTGTCGGAATCAACAAACAATTTTATGGAGTCGAATGCCAAACAAGTTTACTACGACTCGAGACAAATGAAGTGTTCGTTAAAAATCGATTTGAATATGATGCTCCCAATACATCATATGATGCTTTGAATTGAATATGTGTAATGGACAGGTTCAAACAATTGAATTCGATTTCGGCGCAAGCCGACAATAAATACATGTATCAACAGGAAAACTTTCGGCATGGCCACAAAGAAATACCATGTATGTAACTTGAAAAAGAAAAGAATTTTAAAGAAAATGTGTTGACTTGATAACAAAGAAGCCAACAATTACAATAATGCGGGTCATTCAAATTACAAATCAATAATTAGATTTAGCGAAACAATATTTGAACTTTGATGAAATGCTTATTCGAAATGAAACCACATGCGTAACAAACGATGCATGCGTAACATATGAATTTTCAAGAAATCAAGCAATGAGTGTTCGCTATAATGAAAGAAATTATCGTGATGCAATGACCATTCAGAGGAGTAGAGATGTAAAAATCTACTCGCTTGATGCGAAAGTCGAAATTTCAATAAAAGAAATTTAAGGACTTTACCTGGGGTTTCATGTGATGACCGATTGTTAGGTGACATTACCATGGAATGTCGAACATAGCGTATCCGTCGTTAATGCGATAGGGAGGAATACGAAGGCATGCGTCTTCTCCTTAGCATGACTCGTGTCGTTTGCAGGACCGCGTGCCAAACTGCGCTTCCTCGAAAGTCGTATGTGACATACTTCAACCTCCGTTGACGTATAGCTTAAGTTTCACGTATACCTGTGCACTAGCGTTTCGCTATGCGTAGGCTGCCTGCTCGGGAAGTCAAGATATCATAGACGATATGAATAATAGTGTGTGCCCGAGTTAATATTCGCGGTTCCTACGTGATGACCTTGAATGAACTTCAACATATGTTTCCGAAGGTCTTAAATGCATGTTTCCTAAACTCTCAGAGTTTCGTGTACTGTATGTAATTGTTTTATGTACCGTGTGTAAAACACCACTTTAGCATATGTTTGAAAACAAAGTTTTGACTGTTCGTTTTTCGGCAACGGTTGGAGACCATATTCGAGTACTAGGCGTCCTGTACATATTCAAAGTCTTAATAGTCTAAGTCCCAGAGGAATGTGAGGTTAGAGCCTAGGTATCGCTACAGAAACCTAATTCGCTGTAACCTATAGCTCTGATACCAATCTGTCACACCCCGAAATATCAGAGCTGGCGTGACTGGACCGGTATCTTCATTGCACAGCGGAAGCAAATAAGCTAAGTCTTTTAGAAAATGAACGCCACTAAGTACTCGACTCCACATGGTTCTCCTATTCCAACTATGCCATAACTTTGAAAAGTAACCTGAGAAAGAAACATGCGAAAAATCAACATAAAGTTGAGCGAGTTCATAGTTTGTTTGTAAAAGATTTGAAATAAATCTTTTTGAATCACCGATTTTTGAAATATTGCTGAGAAAACGAATTTAAAAATCATTTTCTTGTCAAGTTATATGGAAACTTTGTATTTGTAACGCATTATGTTCATAGAATCATGTATTTGTAAAGTTTGTATAACCGTCAATGTCCACCCTGACTTTGACTTCATGCCCGCATAATCCTATGCTTTGAATTTGTATAAAACGTGGTATGTAATTTGTATAAATCAAGTATTTCTGTATGTATCAAGATTGTTAATGGGTTGCAAGGCCATTAACTTGTGACACGACATAGGAAGCATCCAAACCATGGGCATTTTTCTAGTTGTCGATTCACGACTGAGACACAAAAGCACTACTTGGTACTAGTTATCACCAAGAGTGTGGCTGCACGAAAACCCATTAGATCTAACCTTTTGTTCTGCGGTCTTAGTATGTACACGATTAATGGTGCTTCTGGTACCCTATTCGTGACACTATTTCAAGTATCATTCCTTAGTTCTTGTATCCATCATACCATAACACATGTATTTTCCCCCAAGTTTAAAAAGTATGTAAAAGTTTAAAAGTGGGGACATGAACTCACTGGGTTGTCTTGTTTTACGTACGCAAACCAACCCAGTCCCATTATTATAACTAGGACGATCCCATCCCTAGTCATGAAAATCATTCACACTTCGATAATACGTATTTGTTTTGTAAAACCGGTATAAAACATAAGCTTTTCGTAAACCATTTGTGTCAGTTAAAACTTGCTTGTAAAATGGTTTAGAAATATGTAATTCTTGTATGCTTTGCAAAAAGTGCATGCCTTTCCACCCCGAAAACATTTAGAAAAAGGTAAAACCGTAAAAGGTGGGGTTATGAACTCACCTGAATATTCCTGTGCAAAGCTAGCTATATACGACTTCGTGATGTCATTTCTAAGACGTGACTCGCTAGCGTGCATTCTACAATATTCCTAACACAGAATATCTTATAAGTTTCCAAGTAATTGCGGTAACTACACTACGTGTCATCGAGCTCTACCGAATCGTTAATCGGACGATTTGACGATAAGTTGTTAAGTTAATGGAAATGACTAAGTTAAACTTTGTCGCCCCGAGAAGTCGTTTGTGTATATAGGAATATTTGTACGAAAGTAATATATAATAACCTTGTATTATATATATTGCGTCTTGGATATATTTGCCATAATATACGTATACGCCGTTTCGGCGTTTGTAATAAATACAAAAAGTTATATTTATTTTGCGAAAGTATCATCGAGTTGTTATGTGATGTTTGAAATAAATATAAGAACTATATTTATTTATAAAAGGATTCGAGTTTACATTTGAAATAAATATAATAATATATATATATTTATTTTGTATAATAGTTTGCGTCGTCGTCGTTTTTGTAAGTTAATAAGTGTCCTTGTAAACAAATAGTCATTTGTTTCTTGTTTTATAAAAATCGCTCGACATTAATAATTGTTGTTTTGCAATAAAGTATGTTTTGTTTTTGGATTTTCTTGAAAAACGGGCAGAGTTTCCTCTGTTTTTGGACGCCCCCGACAACACAAGTTGTCGTTATTTTTATCAAACTTCAACAAGATTCAACAATGTATATGTATATAATCGATTTATATAAACAAGCTAACAAATAATCCGAATACTTTTAACAAACAATTCATTTGTTTAATCGGTTCGGGAGCTCAATTCCGCGTAAGTAAACAGCCATTAAATATATAATAAACTATGAACGTGTCGTTATAATATACCAAATTCTCGCGTCAATTCGTTGACTGAGTTGACCGGCTGACCGAGTTGACTGCGTTGACCGGTGAACGAGTTGAACCATAAATGAATCGGTTGACTAGGTTGACCAACTTTGACTCGTACCCGAACCAAAAACTGGTGTTTGACCAGCTTTGACCTGTTTTGACTGAGCTCCAAACTGACCCGAACACTCGAATCAGGATTTGAGATGAATCAAATCCCCCTCGAAGCTTAAATCTGAGCTGAAATTAAAAACCCAAACAACTCACACCCATAACCGATCTGACCTGTGTTGCAAAACTTGAACCGGAACATAACCCGCCTGAAGAAAAACGATCCAAGTATCACCGCCTTAGCTGTGTGGCTCCGGCCACACCGTCGTCAGCCACCACAGCCCATATTCATCATCAATCATCAACTTCCACATCTCCTCGATCATTATCATCATTATTTAGACAAAACACCAACACCCTCTGTTAGGTGTGTCGTTTCCCCCAAAAACAAAATAAGCAGAAGAATCAGAAAAAGACTAACCGAGTCAGAGGCCTACTGTCGCCGCCGTACCTCGCCACTGCCGCCGCCGGAGACACCCGCCGCCGTGAGTCACCCGCCGCCGTGAGTCACCCCCACCATCGCCGTCGAAGCTCCGCCGCCCGTCTGCTACCGCCAGCGTCCCTCTCTGTCTTCACTCCTTCGATCTCTCTCTCTCTTTTCGTCTTGTCATCGCACCACCACCAAACGGTGGTGGTTGTGGTGGTCGATACACCGAACAGAGAAGGGGGGGGGGGGCAGTGTGGTTAAAGGTGAAGAGGGAGGAGGTGGTTTAGGGGGTGTGCTCGTCGGAAAAACAGACCGAGATCGGAGGAGGGGGTGTCGAGTGGGAGAGGAGGAGACAATTGGATGTTTGGTTTTGTATAATGGCTTCAGAATTTTGAGTTCTCTATGTTTGTTGTGTTTGTGTCACACCCCGATATTTCCACGTATTACCGGTGGGCCCGGTGGGGAGTATCGTGACGTAGTTGATATCATCATAGTCAAACAACACAATATATAAATGCACAGCGGAAGCAAAGATAAATTCATTTCAACTTTATTAAATTGTAATATTAAATATCACGAAATAGTTGAAACGGATCCACAGGCGGATCAAAATAAAAAGGAGATATTGTTCAACAGTTTTATTGACATCCAAGCTTGCGAGACTTATTGTGGACGCTAGAAGACAGCCAGCCTAGTATGAGTAGTACCTGCACTTAACCTTTTGGAAAATACGTCAGTTTACACTGGTAAATACAATTTAACTGACTCATTTTAAAAAGGTTTAAAAATTGATTTGAAATGCACGTGGCACAAAACATTTTATAACTTGGGATAATTATTTGAATATAACCTTGTAAGTGAATTACATGTTTCTTATGCGTTCAGTAGCCCGATCCGTAAAGCGGGTTAAAGATTAATAGACACACCACATTATTTGGTTAGGCACTGATGGGTGTACGCCTACACCCCGTGCTTAGGTCGTGGCCATCTCGTAAGACGATGACAAGGATATCCGGGACATGGTCATTAACCCCCCAAAGGCTTTAAGCAAACAAAACATTTCAAAACGAAGCATATCAATGATTTAATCTCTATTCGATTAAAGATTCAATGCCCGACCAAGCGGTATTTTATATACCATACCCCAAGCCCGTATAGGGAAAATAAGTTAAAAGTATTTACCTTTGCAAGTATAAATCACAATTAGCAAGTGCGTGTAGCTTTTACTGGTTCTCCTATTCTGGAAAAAGGTTTAATAATAACCTATTAGATTTCTAACGGGTCTTTATTTAAGCTTAAGCTTAGACCGGTTAGTTTTTAAAGGAAGATACGGTTCAAACGCACGATTAAGCGAAGACCGGAATGGAATGTGATTTAGACCCGACAAGTTTGAAGACTTGTATAATATGGGTAAACTAAATACATTCTGGATTTTGAGACAAAAAAATGATAAGGTGTTGGATCTGAGTTTGGTTTTGATTGTATTTTTTGTTTGAATTAAAATGGAAATGGATGAGTTGTGCAGCGGAATTAATTATGGAAACAAACTTTGCATACAATCAAACTAGAGTATTGCTTTGATCAAGACATTTTCAACAGAGAACCGAATGATTGAATTTAATTTCAACAACGATTACAAAGTAATGCTTGAATACAAACTCCCCCTCAGCCAGAGCTCAGTGTTTGTTCGTGCAAAGAAGACGGTGTTGCAAAGAGCTAATAGAACAGTACAGAGTGACGTGGTGTCGTGGTCACAATCAAATTTAATCCCAATAACAACTATAGATAGTGGTAATAGGGTATCGAACTCAGGGAGTATGTGGAAAGTGTGTTGATTTTTAGCTTTGCGATTAAACTACAATTAACCTAAGCTGCAGAAAATAAAGATCAATGATTTGGATTGTTGTTTTAGAAAACTAAATTAATAACTAATTGCAAATCAAAAGTTGGTTGTAAAACAGATTAGGAGAAGACAATGACCATCTTAGGATTCAGTTTCTTTAAACAATTGTGTGAAATTTCAACTAGAAAGAGTTACATAGACATAACTCGTGCATAAATAATTGAAGTGATAAAAGGGAACAAAGTACTCGGATTATATGAACGCGAGGTTGTTTCCCGATGATCAATTAATCAATAACCAACCCTAACCCTTCCCGTGATATCTCGATTGCCAACGGCACCAAGAACGTACGATTGAGATTAGAAATTGCACTATCAATTAACAAGCTACAAACAATTATGCATACACCATGATAAACAAGCAATACAAGTTATCATTCTAGAAATTCAGAAATAAACACACAAAAGTTCAAGAGAAACCTTCACCTAAGATGATCACTGAAAGTTTTAGCCACACATAGCTTGGTGAATCATCATAACAATAAGTTCAATGTTCATACGAATCAAAATCACAAACCGAATGATAGAAATTGTTTAGAACCAAGCAAGAACAGCCAAAATCGCCCCTTGTGTCTCCAATAACCGACCAATGATGAGAATAGATGAAAAGACACCATAAAACTGAATAAATGATGGCAGTTACAAGTTTTCCGCAGCTTCCACCGTAACTTACGGTACCACCGTAAGTTACGGTGGCTTAAAATGGTTTACGGTGGATTTAAACTGAGTTACGGCATCAATTTTTGTCAGAGTCTACCGTAAATTACGGTACCACCGTAAGTTACGGTAGGCTTCAGCAATCAATTTTTGTTTTCTTCATAACTTTCTCGTTTCAACTCCGTTTTCTTCACCGTTTTCGCCTACGTTCTCGTAATTTCATCCTCTATCATGTTATCTTCTTAATTCTTCAATTCCAAAATTTTATTTTTTTCTTTTATTCTCCGTCTTTCAATCTACAATCCAGTCGTGTCTATTTGAAGCTTTATTTCCATACTTTTAAGCTCTAAATGTACCTGAAACACAAGCAACCGTAGTTATCTAATTCAAGACAATTACATGTTCAAATGAGGGATTCACTCGTCTTTTAACACACTTAAGGGTTGTCCCATGGACCACCCGTCACATCCCCACACTTAACCGTTGCTTGCCCCAAGCAACCCATCAATTCAAGTTCTCAACAAGTGATCAATACAAATCTAGCAAAAACTTGAAATCCTTTTACTAACCCCTTTTTAACACCCAAAACAATGCACCCCTCACTATGTCTCTCCTCTCGGTAACAAGTAAGCACTAGCAATATGAGCTAGACACACAAAGACTAACGGGCGGTTGCACAATTATAGGCTTGTACCTAAATCGATCCTTCTCCTAACAAGTGCCAAACATGAATGCAAATCAAAGGGACTTTCAAGGTTGTAACGTGGCTAGGTGTATGGGTAGGAAATGGAATATATATGAAGTAATGAAAATTTAACCCGGTCTTTTTATTACACAATGAAACAAACAATAAACATGACATAACTTCTATATACAAGACAAGACAACTCAACATCACTTTTTTTTTCTTTTTCATTGCTTTTTTCTTTTTCTTTTTTTTCATTGCTTTTTTTTCTCTTTTTTTTTCCTTTTTTTTAGCAAAGAGAAACATTCAACAAAACATATCTAAACACAACTATAACAACTACTAACACTATAAGACCGGGTCAAATTTGGGTAAGTTTTTAAGTAAGTAGCTAGGGGTAACAAATGATAGGCTTTTAGGCACAAAATTGGGCAACTAAATGTCCAAACCCCCGCCCCTCTCGCAACCATGCTCATATATATAACTTATGAGGTCCAACCCCCCAAATCCCACACTCACACACACTAAAGACGAGGCTACCTAAATGCCCTTATCCTTTTCGCATTTATGTCTAACTAAGGACTCAAATCGCATTCAAGCACAAGTTCTAATGCACCCCCACCCGTTGCCACTCTCATCAAAGACAAGCATTATTTATATACAAGTGTGGCTTCAACTCTCACCAAGAATAAATGTAATTAAGGGCTGCCGGTGCATCATTCGGGTGTAGTCCAGGGTGTTCAAATTCTCACAATGTTTTGCTTGATTATTATTTTTTTTTTAAACTCAAAATTTCCCCCATCCCCACACTTGGGATACATTGACCCCAATGTATGGTTTTAGGAGAATTTGATCGCTTAAACTCTTAAACACCAACTAAAAGCTTATACACTCAAACCACAAATTTCTTTTTTTTTGGGGTTTTTCATTTTTCATTTTATATTTTTCATTTTTCTTATATTCTTAAAAACATCAACACCACCAACTAGCACAACCCAACACAAAACATCAAACTAATACACCCCCAAACCTCCCAACCATAAGCAAAAGCAAACAACTAACTACCAACATTTCAAAGCTAAAGAACACAACAAGACTAAGGAAAGAGTACATTGACCTGGTGAAGTTTTCCACAACAGATGTTGTAGATAATCCGACTTCCTATCACCACCTTCACCCAAATATCTGTACATCTTCCCCACACTTGAATGTCGCCATGGCCCTGAGACATAGAAAGATAAAAACAACAAGATCAATATAAAACCCCGGGTTGCCTCCCGAGCAGCGCTAAGTTTCGAGTCTTCAGCCAGACCGTGCCACCCCCATTTATGGTGGCTCAAAGAATCGGTTCCTATCACCTCCCCCACTGTAGCTTGTCATTGGGCAAAATGCATCCGTCTCATTTTGACTCGGTGGGTAATCAAATACACTCCTGCTTGAACCCATATGTGTTTCTTCACGGTCCGGTGGGTGCTTTTTTCTCATTCTTTGAAACACATTTTGTACATTAATCACAAAACTTGAACGTATGGGATTAACATTCGGTTTGTGTATTCGATTCGTATGAACATTAATCGTTGTGTGAAGATGATGTACCAAGTCATGCGTGGCTAAACTTTTGGTGATCATCCTAGATGTAAGGTTTGCTTTTGAAACACTATGTTTGTGCTTGAATTTCTAGAATAATAACTTTGAATGTTTGTTTGAGTTATTATGGTGTTTGAATATTTGTTTGTAAATTGTTGATTATTGTGTGATGTTAATCTAAACCATACGTTTTTGGTGCCGCTGGCAATCGAGATATCATGGGAGGGATTAGGGTTGGATAATTTTCAATTGATCATCGAGTAACAACCTCGCATTTTATAATCCGAGTACTTAGTTCTCTTTCATCACAAACAGATAATCAAACACGAGCCATGTCTATGTGGTTCTTTCTAGTTAAGCATAAACATTAGTGTGGATTAAAACCTGAAATCTAGGATGGTTGCTTGTTCCTAATATGTGTACAAAAACACTCTTTGATTTGCAATTTAATTAGTTAATATTAGTTCTTAAAATCAAAACAATCAACTCTTGAATTTTAATTTCTGCAATTTTAGTTTAATCTTAGTTTAAGTGCAAAGCTACATAATCGACATACTTTCCACAAACTCCCTGTGTTCGATACCCTCTTACCACTATATTATAGTTGTTATTGGGATTAAATTTGCGTGACCCACAACAAGCACGTCAAATTTTGGCGCCGTTGCCGGGGAGTAGTGCGCAACGTGTGTCAGTTTATTAGTTTTGCTTTGTTATTTTCGGGTTTACACTGGTGTGTTTAGTGTGCAGGTTCTACAGGTGCGTGCATACTAGAGGCTCTCACAAAGCTTCACCATTGTCATTTGATCAGGAAATCGAAAGAACGCTAAGGCAAAAAAGAGTTTTACTACGAGAAAACAGAATCATCGGTTCACCTACTTCACCCATTACACCAAGAAATATCATGGACGAAACACAAGTACCACCCACAACGGGTCAAACGACCTCATCATTTATACCTACTTCCACACAACCATCACCAAACACAACCATACCAAATTCCACTACAATTCCTACTCCACCTCATGACACTACACCATCTAACACCACACAACCGATTACTACTCAAAGTGAACCCAATCTTTCATTTAGCCCATCTACTACGATTCCACCACTCACTCACTTCTTCCCAGCTTCAGGGCAATCATCCTCAACTTATACAGTACCACAAGGTTCAACTGTTGTCCATACTACCTCTTTGTTTAGACCATCAAACCAGTCGGGTTTTCAATACTCGACCATTCCATTTGGGCAAACTTCGGGTATAGGGGGAGATAGATATGAGGAAGGATACGAAGACTTTGAGGGGTATGAGGAAGAGGGATATGTTTATGAGGGTGATGGAGAACAAGGGGAGTTGACTTATGTGCCTGGTCAAACTCAAAGAATGTCAAATGTTGGTGGGTTTCAACAACAACAACTCATACCGCAACATATTCGGCCAAGACCACAAGGGCCACCAATGCAACGGCCTATCCCATTGAAACAAGTTCGGCCACAAAATGTACAACCACAAATGCAAAGGCCGATTCAATACCCACCGATGCCCCAACAACAATTTCAACAACCAATTGCACCACAAGGGCATATACCAAGACCAATGGGTCCTATTCGTCCAAGGGGTCGATTGGGTGTTCCAAGAAGGCATCTTAGGGAACAAGCACGAGGAATAGAAGCACATTTCAGGCCAATAATTACTCAAAACCCTTCACCGGTGGTTATCCCTCACAACAACCAAGGGAGAACTTTTGAAGTAAGAACAAATTCTTTGCAAAGTTTGCCGAAATACAAAGGGCTAGCAACGGAGGAACCGTATTTCCATTTAGAGGCCTATGACTCAATTTGCAATACTTTTGGGAGTCAAGGTTTTTCGGCCGATGATGTCAAGTTGGTCCTATTTTAGTTTTCTTTGGAGGACAAGGCAAAGAAGTGGTTCTACACTTTGCCTTCAGCATCTATTTATACTTGGGCAGAGATGCAACAAATTTTCTTAGACGAATTCTATACCGCCCAAAAGACCAACGATGCTAGAAAGGGGTTGAGGAGCTTCCAACAACAACATGGTGAGATGTTCCATGAGGCATTTGAACGTTTTAATATGATGATTAAAAATTGCCCTCACCATGGGATTGAACTTTGGGAGTTGATGAATGCTTTCCACGAGGGGTTGAGTGCTGAAGATGCTCGCGATTTAATGTCCATTACCGGTGGGACTTTTGGCACAAATTATGAAAATGATGATTGGGAGTTCTTAGAGAATATGGCAATTACATCAAAGAGAAAGGCTCAAGCATCAAGGAGAGCCCGACCGGCCATTGCCCGACCTCAAGTGCACGCAATAGATGATGGTAATGTTCAAACTACTAACCAAATTTATGATGTTTGTGCATTGTGTAATGAAATAGGTCATGCGACTGAAAATTGCCAAGGAATGGTGGAAGGGCAATATGAAGAGGTTCATGCGGTTCAAGGTCAAGGTCAAGGAAGGGGTGGTAGAAATTACTACAACATGAATTCTAATACTTACTACCCCGGGTTGAGGAACCACCCAAATTTTCGGTATGGGAACCCTTCAAATCAAGCTAACCCGAATTTCCAAGGAAACCAAGGATTTCAAAGGCAATATCAAACGGGTCAAAGCTCTTCGGGTGGAAATGAGACGATGGAGATGTTGAAGGCGATGCAAAATGAAATGCAACGAATGAATCAACGTGATGAGGTTCGGATGCAAAAGGACGAGGTTCGTGACAAAAGCATCCAATCGTTGACCACTCAAATAGGTCAACTTGCGAGTGACGTGGCGATATTAAAGAAAGCAAAAGGCCAGCTACCGAGTGATGCGGTGCCAAATCCCAAGAACATAAAAAGTGTTAACATCAATGTGGTAAGCACCGTTCCTAGTACTGAATTTAATGAAAAATGTCTAACTTCTTCGTGTCAAGTGAATGCAGGTTTGGAAAAAGATGCCGAAGTCGAGAATGATAAAGAGTATGGAGTGCCAATCGTGCCTATCCGTGTGGGAAAATTAAAAATCTCTCACGCATTGTTGGACTACGGGGCAAGCATGAGTGTGTTACCAAGCGATCTATACAATATGTACGACTTTGGTCCACTCGAAGGTATAGACACCATGGTGAGCTTGGCGGATGGAAGTTGGAGGCGTCCACGGGGAATGGTTAGGAATGTTAAGATTCAGTTGGGAGAATTTGAATACCCGGTGGATTTCCTAGTTTTGGACTATGCTTCTACCAATATGGCATCACAACAAAGGGTAATTTTAGGTCGACCGTTTCTATACACAGCAAATGCTCAAATTAATTGTAGAGACGAGATTATTACCATGACCGAAAAGAACCGTAGGTTGTACTTTGATGTTCAAACTAGAGGGATTAGTTATGAGTCCATTGAGAGGAAGGGTGGTGAGTCTAGGGATTGTATGAAAAATGTGTTTCAAAGAATGAGAAAAAAGCACCCACCGAAGAAACACATATGGGGTCGAGCAAGAGTGTATTTGATTACCCACCGAGTCAAAACAAGATAGATGTATTTTGTTCAATGGCACAAGGAAGTGATGGAGATGGCAGGAACCGATTCTTTGAGCCACCATAAATGGGGGTGGCTCGGTCTGGCTGAAGACTCAAAACTTAGCGCTGCTCGGGAGGCAACCCGGGGTTTTATATTGATCTTGTTGTTTTTATCTTTCTATGTTTCAGGGCCATGGCGACATGCAAGTGTGGGGAAGATGTACGGATATTTGGGTGAAGGTGGTGATAGGAAGTCGGATTATCTACAACATCTGTTGTGGCAAACTTCACCAGGTCGATGTACTCTTTCCTTAGTCTTGTTGTGTTCTTTAGCTTTGAAATATTGGTAGTTAGTTTGTTTGGTGGTGTCATGTTTTTAAAGAAAAAAATATAAAATGAAAAGTACAAAAAGAAATTTGTGGTTTGAGTGGAGAAGCTTTTTTGTTGATGTTGAATGAATCTTAGTGATCAAAGCCTCCTAAAACCATACATTGGGGTCAATGTAACCCAAGTGTGGGGATGGGGGGAATTTTTGGGAGTTTTAAAAATTTTGTAAATCCGAGCGAAAATTGTTAAAATTTGAAAGCTTGATATTTTACCATTTGACACACCGACACCCATTCCTAGTCTTTTCTTGGTGAGGATTTGAGCCACACATGATTGTTATTGATATTTCATTGTTTGAGTGGCGGTGTGTGTTGTGTGTTAATAGAACTTGTGTGTGAATACTTGTTAAATCCTAGAATTAGCATGCTTTTGAAAATGATAGGGGGACTTTTAGGAAGCCTCGTCTAGATGTGTGAGAGTGCGGGATTGGTGGGTTGGACCTCATACGTTACATATATGAGCTTGGTATTGTGAGGGGTGGGGGTTTGGTCCTTAGAAAGCCATGTTGAGCCTTAGACCATTCGATTGTGACCCGAGCCTACTTCCTACAAAAAATGTACCTTTTGAGATGACCCGGTTTAGGAAATTTAGCATGTGGTGTTGATGTTCTTGTATATATTGTTGAAGTTCGATATGAAAAAAAAAGAAAAAAAAAGAGAAAGAGAAAAATATGAAAAATACAAAAAGAAGTATTTAATTGCAATAGAGTGAGAATGTCAAGAAGCTTTGTATATATTTTTGGTGTTTGTTTCGTAGTAGTAGTAGACATAAAAAAAACCGGGTCAAATCAATTAGCTCTTTCACATGTATTCCACCATTTTCCTACCTTTACACCTAGCCCCGTTGCAACCCGCAAGTCCCTTTGATTCTAAAGCAAGTTAGATATTTGTTAGGAGGAAACTTGATTTGTATACAAGCTTATTGTCGCGCACACACACACACACACACACACGCATTGAGTGGTTTAGCATTATGCTAATAATTCTTGTTACCGAGAGATTTTTGTGAGGGGTGTGTCATGTGGTATGATTGAAAGTTAGTAAAAGGACGACACATTTAGCTTGGTTTGCATGTTTGATCGCTTTGGTTTTGAAATAGTTTTTGAATGGGTTGCTTGGGACAAGCAACGGGTAAGTGTGGGGATGTGACGGGTGGTCCGTAGGACAACCCTTAAATGAGCTAAATACGTGCATATCCCATATTTTACACGGTTATGTATCGTGAATGTGATAACTACGAGTATTGGTAATTTTACAGGATAATCGCTTAATTCGGTGAAGTTACAACGTTTGGTGATGAAGCGGATGCAAACCGAGAAAGTCAAGTTGGACGTGACTTGGAGGGTTCCTCAACAAAACATCATCAGTTAATTGACACCTTGGACTTCTCATGTTGGGCCGCCATATTCAGCCGATAGTGTGGACTGTTGGGTTCTTTTATTTGGGCCGCTAACATGAAGTCATCATCACGCCATCACATGTGGGGACTAAATATCATCAACCGCCATATTGAGAAAGGAGGGGTGCACGTGAGAGTTAATTAAGAAAGGAATTAACATCTTTGAGGCACATGTTTTGACGGCAGGGTATGGTTTTGGTCAACAAAACATCAAAGTCAACAATCTCATCATAATGCAACAGAAATCATTTGGAGGCAATTAATGTTAAACAACATCATCATGATTCACGTGAATAGAGAGGAGGTTTGGTTTTAATTAATTCAACATCAAGTGGGCCGCACATGGGCTTTGACGGCAAAGAAGGTGGACATGAATTGGCCATTTTTCTCACCGTAAATCAGGAAGTTGCCACCGTAACATATTGAACATCACCGTAAATTACGGTGACACCGTAATTTACGGTGGACTTGACGAAGAAAACCGTAACTGCATCATTTATTCAGTTTTTATGATGTCTTTTCACCTATTCTCAGGATTGGACGTTTTTGGGGGACATTGGGGGCGATTTTGCTTGTGCTTGCTTGGTTCTAAACAATTCCTAACATTCGGTTTGTGTATTCGATTCGTATGAACATTAATCGTTGTGTGAAGATGATGTCCCAAGTCATGCGTGGCTAAACTTTTGGTGATCATCCTAGATGTAAGGTTTGCTTTTGAAACACTATGTTTGTGCTTGAATTTCTAGAATAATAACTTTGAATGTTTGTTTGAGTTATTATGGTGTTTGAATATTTGTTTGTAAATTGTTGATTATTGTGTGATGTTAATCTAAACCATACGTTCTTGGTGCCGCTGGCAATCGAGATATCATGGGAGGGATTAGGGTTGGATAATTGTCAATTGATCATCGAGTAACAACCTCGCATTTTATAATCCGAGTACTTAGTTCTCTTTCATCACAAACAGATAATCAAACACGAGCCATGTCTATGTGGTTCTTTCTAGTTAAGCATAAACATTAGTGTGGATTAAAACCTGAAATCTAGGATGGTCGCTTGTTCCTAATCTATTTACAAAAACACTCTTTGATTTGCAATTTAATTAGTTAATATTAGTTCTTAAAATCAAAACAATCAACTCTTGAATTTTAATTTCTGCAATTTTAGTTTAATCTTAGTTTAAGTGCAAAGCTACATAATCGACATACTTTCCACAAACTCTCTGTGTTCGATACCCTCTTACCACTATATTATAGTTGTTATTGGGATTAAATTTACGAATCGAATACACAAACCGAATGTTAATCCCATACCCTCTTACCATACGTTCAAGTTTTGTGATTAATGTACATCATCTTCACTCTACTGCAATTAAATACTTCTTCTTGTATATATTGTTGAAGTTCGATATGAAAAAAAAAAAGAGAAAGAGAAAAATATGAAAAATACAAAAAGAAGTATTTAATTGCAATAGAGTGAGAATGTCAAGAAGCTTTGTATATATTTTTGGTGATTGTTTCGTAGTAGTAGTAGACATAAAAAAACCGGGTCAAATCAATTAGCTCTTTCACATGTATTCCACCATTTTCCTCCCTTTACACCTAGCCCCGTTGCAACCCGCAAGTCCCTTTGATTCTAAAGCATGTTAGATATTTGTTAGGAGGAAACTTGATTTATATACAAGCTTATTGTCGCGCACACACACACACACACGCATTGAGTGGTTTAGCATTATGCTAATAATTCTTGTTACCGAGAGATTTTTGTGAGGGGTGTGTCTTGTGGTATGATTCAAAGTTAGTAAAAGGACGGCACATTTAGCTTGGTTTGCATGTTTGATCGCTTTGGTTTTGAAATAGTTTTTGAATGGGTTGCTTGGTACAAGCAACGGGTAAGTGTGGGGATGTGACGGGTGGTCCGTAGGACAACCCTTAAATGAGCTAAATACATGCATATCCCATATTTTACACGGTTATGTATCGTGAATGTGATAACTACGAGTATTGGTAATTTTACAGGATAATCGCTTAATTCGGTGAAGTTACAACGTTTGGTGATGAAGCGGATGACAACCGAGAAAGTCAAGTTGGACGTGACTTGGAGGGTTCCTCAACAAAACATCATCAGTTAATTGACACCTTGGACTTCTCATGTTAGGCCGCCATATTCAGCCGATAGTGTGGACTGTTGGGTTCTTTTATTTGGGCCGCTAACATGAAGTCATCATCACGCCATCACATGTGGGGACTAAATATCATCAACCGCCATATTGAGAAAGGAGGGGTGCACGTGAGAGTTAATTAAGAAAGGAATTAACATCTTTGAGGCACATGTTTTGACGGCAGGGTATGGTTTTGGTCAACAAAACATCAAAGTCAACAATCTCCTCATAATGCAACAGAAATCATGTGGAGGCAATTAATGTTAAACAACATCATCATGATTCACGTGAATAGAGTGGAGGTTTGGTTTTAATTAATTCAACATCAAGTGGGCCGCACATGGGCTTTGACGGCAAAGAAGGTGGACATGAATTGGCAATTTTTCTCACCGTAAATCAGGAAGTTGCCACCGTAACATATTGAACATCACCGTAAATTACGGTGACACCGTAATTTACGGTGGACTTGACGAAGAAAACCGTAACTGCATCATTTATTCAGTTTTTATGATGTCTTTTCACCTATTCTCAGGATTGGACGTTTTTGGGGGACATTGGGGGCGATTTTGCTTGTGCTTGCTTGGTTCTAAACAATTCCTAACATTCGGTTTGTGTATTCGATTCGTATGAACATTAATCGTTGTGTGAAGATGATGTACCAAGTCATGCGTGGCTAAACTTTTGGTGATCTTCCTAGATGTAAGGTTTGCTTTTGAAACACTATGTTTGTGCTTGAATTTCTAGAATAATAACTTTGAATGTTTGTTTGAGTTATTATGGTGTTTGAATATTTGTTTGTAAATTGTTGATTATTGTGTGATGTTAATCTAAACCATACGTTCTTGGTGCCGCTGGCAATCGATATATCATGGGAGGGATTAGGGTTGGATAATTGTCAATTGATCATCGAGTAACAACCTCGCATTTTATAATCCGAGTACTTAGTTCTCTTTCATCACAAACAGATAATCAAACACGAGCCATGTCTATGTGGTTCTTTCTAGTTAAGCATAAACATTAGTGTGGATTAAAACCTGAAATCTAGGATGGTCGCTTGTTCCTAATCTATTTACAAAAACACTCTTTGATTTGCAATTTAATTAGTTAATATTAGTTCTTAAAATCAAAACAATCAACTCTTGAATTTTAATTTCTGCAATTTTAGTTTAATCTTAGTTTAAGTGCAAAGCTACATAATCGACATACTTTCCACAAACTCCCTGTGTTCGATACCCTCTTACCACTATATTATAGTTGTTATTGGGATTAAATTTACGAATCGAATACACAAACCGAATGTTAATCCCATACCCTCTTACCATACGTTCAAGTTTTGTGATTAATGTACATCATCTTCACTCTACTGCAATTAAATACTTCTTCTTGTATATATTGTTGAAGTTCGATATGAAAAAAAAAGAGAAAGAGAAAAATATGAAAAATACAAAAAGAAGTATTTAATTGCAATAGAGTGAGAATGTCAAGAAGCTTTGTATATATTTTTGGTGTTTGTTTCGTAGTAGTAGTAGACATAAAAAAAACCGGGTCAAATCAATTAGCTCTTTCACATGTATTCCACCATTTTCCTACCTTTACACCTAGCCCCGTTGCAACCCGCAAGTCCCTTTGATTCTAAAGCATGTTAGATATTTGTTAGGAGGAAACTTGATTTGTATACAAGCTTATTGTCGCGCACACACACACACACACGCATTGAGTGGTTTAGCATTATGCTAATAATTCTTGTTACCGAGAGATTTTTGTGAGGGGTGTGTCTTGTGGTATGATTGAAAGTTAGTAAAAGGACGACACATTTAGCTTGGTTTGCATGTTTGATCGCTTTGGTTTTGAAATAGTTTTTGAATGGGTTGCTTGGGACAAGCAACGGGTAAGTGTGGGGATGTGACGGGTGGTCCGTAGGACAACCCTTAAATGAGCTAAATACGTGCATATCCCATATTTTACACGGTTATGTATCGTGAATGTGATAACTACGAGTATTGGTAATTTTACAGGATAATCGCTTAATTCGGTGAAGTTACAACGTTTGGTGATGAAGCGGATGACAACCGAGAAAGTCAAGTTGGACGTGACTTAGAGGGTTCCTCAACAAAACATCATCAGTTAATTGACACCTTGGACTTCTCATGTTGGGCCGCCATATTCAGCCGATAGTGTGGACTGTTGGGTTCTTTTATTTGGGCCGCTAACATGAAGTCATCATCACGCCATCACATGTGGGGACTAAATATCATCAACCGACATATTGAGAAAGGAGGGGTGCACGTGAGAGTTAATTAAGAAAGGAATTAACATCTTTGAGGCACATGTTTTGACGGCAGGGTATGGTTTTGGTCAACAAAACATCAAAGTCAACAATCTCATCATAATGCAACAGAAATCATGTGGAGGCAATTAATGTTAAACAACATCATCATGATTCACGTGAATAGAGAGGAGGTTTGGTTTTAATTAATTCAACATCAAGTGGGCCGCACATGGTCTTTGACGGCAAAGAAGGTGGACATGAATTGGCCATTTTTCTCACCGTAAATCAGGAAGCTGCCACCGTAACATATTGAACATCACCGTAAATTATGGTGACACCGTAATTTACGGTGGACTTGACGAAGGAAACCGTAACTGCATCATTTATTCAGTTTTTATGATGTCTTTTCACCTATTCTCAGGATTGGACGTTTTTGGGGGACATTGGGGGCGATTTTGCTTGTGCTTGCTTGGTTCTAAACAATTCCAAACATTCGGTTTGTGTATTCGATTCGTATGAACATTAATCGTTGTGTGAAGATGATGTACCAAGTCATGCGTGGCTAAACTTTTGGTGATCATCCTAGATGTAAGGTTTGCTTTTGAAATACTATGTTTGTGCTTGAATTTCTAGAATAATAACTTTGAATGTTTGTTTGAGTTATTATGGTGTTTGAATATTTGTTTGTAAATTGTTGATTATTGTGTGATGTTAATCTAAACCATACGTTCTTGGTGCCGCTGGCAATCGAGATATCATGGGAGGGATTAGGGTTTGATAATTGTCAATTGATCATCGAGTAACAACCTCGCATTTTATAATCTGAGTACTTAGTTCTCTTTCATCACAAACAGATAATCAAACACGAGCCATGTCTATGTGGTTCTTTCTAGTTAAGCATACACATTAGTGTGGATTAAAACCTGAAATCTAGTATGGTCGCTTGTTCCTAATCTGTTTACAAAAACACTCTTTGATTTGCAATTTAATTAGTTAATATTAGTTCTTAAAATCAAAGCAATCAACTCTTGAATTTTAATTTCTGCAATTTTAGTTTAATCTTAGTTTAAGTGCAAAGCTACATAATCGACATACTTTCCACAAACTCCCTGTGTTCGATACCTTCTTACCACTATATTATAGTTGTTATTGGGATTAAATTTGATTGTGACCACGACACCACGTCAAATTTTGGCGCCGTTGCCGGGGAGTATGTGGAAAGTGTGTTGATTTTTAGCTTTGCGATTAAACTACAATTAACCTAAGTTGCAGAAAATAAAGATCAATGATTTGGATTGTTGTTTTAGAAAACTAAATTAATAACTAATTGCAAATCAAAAGTTGGGTGTAAAACAGATTAGGAGAAGACAATGACCATCTTAGGATTCAGTTTCTTTAAACAATTGTGTGAAATTTCAACTAGAAAGAGTTACATAGACATAACTCGTGCATAAATAATTGAAGTGATAAAAGGGAACAAAGTACTCGGATTATATGAACGCGAGGTTGTTTCCCGATGATCAATTAATCAATAACCAACCCTAAACCTTCCCGTGATATCTCGATTGCCAACGGCACCAAGAACGTACGATTGAGATTAGAAATTGCACTATCAATTAATAAGCTACAAACAATTATGCATACACCATGATAAACAAGCAATACAAGTTATCATTCTAGAAATTCAGAAATAAACACACAAAAGTTCAAGAGAAACCTTCACCTAAGATGATCACCAAAAGTTTTAGCCACACATAGCTTGGTGAATCATCATAACAATAAGTTCAATGTTCATACGAATCAAAATCACAAACCGAATGATAGAAATTGTTTAGAACCAAGCAAGAACAGCCAAAATCACCCCTTGTGTCTCCAATAACCGACCAATGATGAGAATAGATGAAAAGACACCATAAAACTGAATAAATGATGGAAGTTACAAGTTTTCCGCAACTTCCACCGTAACTTACGGTACCACCGTAAGTTACGGTGGCTTAAAATGGTTTACGGTGGATTTAAACTGAGTTACGGCATCAATTTTTGTCAGAGTCTACCGTAAATTACGGTACCACCATAAGTTACGGTAGGCTTCAGTAATCAATTTTTGTTTTCTTCATAACTTTCTCGTTTCAACTCCGTTTTCTTAACCGTTTTCGCCTACGTTCTCGTAATTTCATCCTCTATCATGTTATCTTCTTAATTCTTCAATTCCAAAATTTTATTTTTTTCATTTATTCTCCGTCTTTTAATCTACAATCCAGTCGTGTCTATTTGAAGCTTTATTTCCATACTTTTAAGCTCTAAATGTACCTGAAACACAAGCAACCGTAGTTATCTAATTCAAGACAATTACATGATCAAATGAGGGATTCACTCATCTTTTAACACACTTAAGGGTTGTCCCATGGACCACCCGTCACAGAGCACTGTTCTATTTATAGGCACTAGCAAACCACTGAGCATCTAATGCTGACGTCACCATGAAAGTGACATCTAACCTCCTAACAAACTCTAACCTCTGATCAATAAAAATACTACTATGCTAACTACTGCTTAATACAATATATTTCATAAAGATAGAATAAACAACTGCTGCATCCCTCCACTGCTGTGAACCCAGCAGTACTTGTCCGGATCAGCAGTGCTTGACTCCCGGCAGTAGATTGAACAGCAGAGCTTTAGTCTTTCATCAGATCTTCACTTGAGCAGCAGTTTGACGGTCAGTAGCTTGTACGATCAGTAGATAGGAGGTCAGCAGATGTTGAAATCACTTTCAAGGGGAGAGACTTGTATGTAACATCTGCTTATTCTGGATCCACTGCTCTGACCCAGTTTTGGCTTTAATTATCTATTCCTATGATAGGGTTCGATCCCAACAATCTCCCCCTGGAACAGATAATGCCAAAACTCTTCATTATTGTGGAATTCTTTATTGCCTCATCAGCAGTTCCCTTATCTGACCTTTAAATTGTAATTCAAAGTCTAGGGCCTCTGTGTCATCATCATCCCTGCTAAGTGGAAGATCAAGGAGATCCTGCATATCTTCAAGACTCAGGCCAAGAGCTTGTTCCCTTGTTATTTTCTTCACTTCTCCACCAGACCTGAGCAAAGTCAATACGTAGGTCTGTTTGTCAGTTTCCCACTTTTGTATTTTTGAGTCTGGTGGGTTTCTTGGGAGATGTTTATTTGCAGAGGTATTTGGTGAGGCTGGCCTATTCATGACTGGCTGAGCAGCACTTGCAGGTTGTTCTGATTCAAGATCTTCTTTTATCATTAATCTAATGCCCTCTTTTACAACAGCATATCCAGCTTTTAGATCTTGAACTGTTTGAGCACCTGACTTTTTGGCTCCTTCTTTTGTAGATGATAGCACCAGTTGGAGCATTGGCTCTCCTGATTTGCAGCTTTGTTGGTCTTTTTGAAACCTCTGCTTCAGGATAGCCAGGCTTTTGAGGAACTTTGGGATCTTTCTTTCTTAGTTCCTCCAACCTTTTGTAGGTAGCCCTGACTACATCTTCTTTCCATCTTGCTATTTGTCTTTTGCTCCCATAATCAGCAGCAACCAATTCCTCTTTCATTCTTTTCAGCTCAAGTGTTTTATCAGGCACATTTTTCTTGTACTTTGACCATTCTGGAGGAGTGTGTTTGACCTTATTCTTTATCATTTCTTGAATCCTGGCTGCTTCTTGTTCAAGCTCAGGAATGGTCCACTCCTTGTACATGTACCTTTCTCCCTTGTATTTCTTTGTTTCCATAATGATTTCAATGTAGTCTTTTCTTAGAGTCTCATCTGCTCTTTCAGAGATTTCCTGACAAACATTTTTTGCAAATTCTTCCAGGGATCTGACTTGGGTAAGCAAGTATTGATAGTTCTGTTGTATTTCCCTATCAGATTTCCCTTTTGTGTTTCTTTTGGAGATATCCTCTGCTTGCTTAGCCTTGATTTTCAAGTATTCTTCAATGTTGTTAGGCCTGGGATATCCTTTTACTGATGGCAGCTTCCTTTTAGCAGGGTTATCCTCATAATAGAAAGATTTGATTTCTTCTCTAACTGCTATAAGCTCAAGAGGAAATTGAACACCTGCAGGAGCTAAGGGCTGTTGAACTTGTGCTGGTGAAATAGGAATAGGCTTGGGTATTGTGACAAGTGACAGAGATTTTGAAGATGTTGGTGGTGGTGAAGAATCATCATCTTTGAGAATTAGCCTTCTCCTTTTTGTTTGAGGAGGGACTGATGATGTTTTTGATGGAACAGTGGTGGTGGATATAGTGGCAGTGGTTTGTGATTGACTAACAGCTGTTGAAACAACTGGTATTTCAACCACTGTTGTCATTACAACAGATGTTGTAACATCAGTTGTCTTCTGTTTTTTGGCAGGAGAAAGTGGTGGTGAGTTTGTTTTTGGTGGTGATGGTAGTGGTGATAAGACAGTGGTTGTGGTGTGTGTTGAAGTGATAACAGATGTTGAAACAACTGAAGTATCAGCAGTAGTTGATACAGCAGGAGTTACAGCAGCTGTTTGGGTGGAGGTTTGATGCTGATGACTTTTGGATGGTGGTTTTGGAGGCTTTGGAAATCTGGATGGGATGGACTTAGGTTTCCTTTTTGTCTTAGGATTTTTAGTATCCTTTGATCCAGAACAACCCTGAGCATACAGTTCCATGAAAGCTCTTTTCTCCTCATTCCATCTTGAAATATCCTTTGCCATTCTATCCTTCTTTACACTTGCTACTCCTTCATCAAGTGCTTCTTGGGTAGCATCAACCTTTTTACTACCATCTAGCAATGGAATTTTTCTGGTCATAGCATCCTTCTCAGGTTCAATGTACAAACCATCATTTATTCCTTTCTTCTTCCACTTCTGAATTTTCTCCCCCTTTTTGGCATTATCTTCTGGGAGTTGATCAATGAAAAGTACTGTTGGAGGAGCAGTGCCAGTGGTTTCCAATAAATGGGCCTTGATTGCCTTAATATCTGCTTGAGTGTTCTTGTACCTAGACTCCATAATGTTTCTCAGCTTTTGGACATGAAGTTCATGTTGCTGATCAGCCATTTCTTTTTGTTGATGGAGAAAATGTTGGAAAAGGTTCCAGAGCTCATTTGTAGCAAAAGCTTGTGGTGGAGCAGGTGCTTGAGGTGGAGCAACAGTGGATTGCATCTTTTGTGTTTTCAACACCTGTTGTAGCATATTTTTAAGATCTACAACAGATGTATCCAACTTTTCAATTCGTTCCGTCAAATCCTGATATTTTAAATCATCACCCAATTTAATGGGATCATCTGATTTCCCACTATCAGTGGTTTTATCAGTGGTTGGGGTAGGGAGTGTACTCCAAACACTAACCACTGATGCCCCTTTTTCTTGGTACTGGGGTCTTCTTCCTTCAACACTTGACAACCTTTTGATGTTGCCAGTAGGATAATTAAATCCACTGGTGGTTGGCAGAGGTGCTATGTAAGGAATTGCCTCCAAGGAAGACTTATTAATGTAACCATTGTCCAACTGTAAACCAGTGGGTTCAACAGTTGTAGTGGCTGCTTCACTTGGACTACCACCAAGAGTTACATGTAACTCAAGGGGTGTAACCTCCTCAGGTTGTGTTGGTGGGTTAGCAAAGATTGATACATCAGACCCAGTCATTTGTTGAGGTATGTTCTCATTGATAGGTGATTGAGAAGGACTGGTTAGTGCCTGGTTCAAATCAATTGCATCCAACAGCAGTTTAGTTGGTGAGGGAATTGTGGATGTGAGGTTTGGTGTAAAAACTGTATTTTCTCCGGGCATTGAGCTGTGGATGATGAAACCAAGTGATTTCAGAGCATCATGATGTGGTGGCCCTATGTGTACAACCTGTTCTTTTTGTGAAGAAGCAGGAGGAGTATTGGTTATGGGTTGAGATATTTGTACCAACTGCTGTGAGGAAGAAGCAGCAGTGGTTTCTTGTGACTTTTGTGTTGTCACAGGCATTTGCTCTGGTATCTCATCCTCCAGAGTTGCCTTTTTGATTGGGTTGGGGGTTTTGAATTTTTCTTTTTCTGTGGCTTTTTGGTGATTTTAGGTGTGGGTTTCAAAGCAGTTGTGCGGCCACTTTGATCACCTTGAGCAGTGGGCTCAGCAGCAGATACCTGAGGAGCAGTGGTAGCTGCTAAAATCTGCTCAGGCACCTCTGCTTGTGTTTTGCAAGGTGTTAACATTCTTGAAAAAGTTTCAGTAGTTAAACTGTTTATTTGAATATAATCACCTTGGTTTATTACAGCAATATCATCCTTACTGAATTTCTTTTCAAAATAATAACTTAGAAACCTTGGAAACAGTAGGAATGATTTTGTTTCAACATTATTAACCAAATCATTAAAGATTTCCCGGGAATAATTAAAATTTTCTTCTTGAAGAATAGCATATCCCAGATTTTGAATCTTTAATGGTATTTCATTAAAAGAAGTGGTTTTGTTTGAAACACACATTAGGAGGGTATGGAATAAAAATCTTGTTGCAGAAGGAAAGAAACCTTTTTGTAAGGTAGCTTTCTTCATCATTATGTCTGCATACCCTCTCTCAATGAAGTCAATTTTCAACTCGTTTTTAGGGAAAGAAATTTTACCTTGCTGATCCTCGAGTTGAAAGACCTCTGAAATTGACTGTGGTGTAATCGTGACATGTTTTCCCTTTAGAGTAGAGTTAATGGCTATTACAGCGTCTCCTTGTGTTTCAAGGGTTGCATTCTTCCAAAACTCCCTTTGGGTTGTCAAATAAATTGGTGCATCAGCTATTAACAAAGTTTTGTACTTTGATTTAGCCATTTTGGTAATGATGGAGTCGAAAGCATCTGTGGTGCCGGGTTTTGTGAGAAGACCCAGAAGATTGTGAGATGGTTTGTGTGGAATTTCAGTGGGATTGGCCTTTTGAGAGACCGCTTTCGACGATGATTTTGAAGTGGGTTTTGCGGATGGCTTCGATTTTGTCATTTTGAAAATGATAATCGAAGAAATTTGTGGAGAAATGGGATGAAAAACTGCTTTGAGAAGAGAATTTTTGAGAATTCAATTCGACAGTAAAACCCTGTTTTTGATGTGAAGTGGGGTTTTATAGAGGAAAAAGTGAAGGCTGACGTGGCAGCAGTTACAAAAGTACTGACCACTATGTACTGCCCACATGCCAAACTCTGAGGAAATGAAGGACAGTACTTTTATGAAAGTTACTGATGAAGGCAGTGGTTACAACGGTATAATGAAAGCAGTGGATGATTTTTACTATCAGTGGATAGCATATCAGTGGATAAGACACTGCTTTTGAACAACAGAGTTTATCAAGGAAATGAGAGAACAGAGGATGGCTTTCAGCAGTGGACAGACTTTGAAGTAGAGCAGACTTTTGAACAAACAGTGGTTATGGCAGACTTTTAAGGATTTTAATGAAAATTTCATTTTTAGCTATTTTTAAGGATGGATTTTTGATTTTCTGAAAACCTTTTAATGCTTTTATTCACAGAAAAACAAGATTTTGCTTGTTATTCTATGTTTAGCATGCCAATTCTAGAGACCAAGCTTTCAAAGGTGGCAGTATCTAATGCTTTTGTGAGCACATCTGCCAGCTGGTCTTTAGTTGGAACATGATGCAGAGAAATCAAACCTTTTTCATAGCAATCCCTCACAAAGTGATGTCTGATGTCGATATGTTTGGTGGTTGAATGGGAAACTGGATTTTTGATGATATTTTTTGTTGCCTGGCTATCCAACATGAGTGGTGTCTTTAAGGCAGTGATACCAAAATCCAGTAACTGATTTTGAAGCCACAGGAGTTGGGCTGTACAGCTTGCAGCAGCAATGTATTCAGCTTCAGCAGTGGATGTTGAAACAGCTGCTTGCTTTTTGCTTTACCATGAAACTAAGCAATCACCTAGAAACTGGCACCCTCCTGATGTGGACTTACTTGTGGTGTTACATCCAGCAAAGTCACTGTCTGAAAAGCCTGAAAGCTTGATATTCCCATTAGCTGGATATCAGATACCAAGTGTGGGAGCACCTTTTATGTATCTGAAGATCCTTTTTACAGCAATGAGGTTTGATTTTCTGGGAGCTGATTGACTTCTTGCACAGACACATGTTGCAAACATGATGTCTGGTCTAGATGCAGTTAGGTACAATAAAGACCCAATCATGCTTCTATATAAAGTTTGGGCACTCAGCTCATCCTTTTCATCAGACATGACAAGCTTATTTGTTGCCATATGTGTGCTGCATGGTTTACAATCATTCATATCAAATTTATTCAAAAGTTCTTTTGCATATTTGCTTTGATGAATGAAAGTTCCATTTTGCATTTGCTGAACTTGGAGACCAAGAAAGCATTGCAGCTCACCCATTGCACTCATTTCAAACTCAGCTGTCATGAGTTCTCTAAACTCTTCACACATTGAGTTACATGTGCTTCCAAAAATAATGTCATCCACATAAATCTGGACAATCATTAAATCCTCCCCTCTCCATTTTAGAAACAGTGTTTTATCAATGGTACCTCTTTTGAAACCATTTGAGAGTAGGAAGTTGGAAAGAGTTTCATACCAGGCCCTTGGTGCTTGTTTCAGGCCATACAAGGCTTTGTTTAGCCTGTAGACATGATCTGGATAAAATGGATCCTCAAAGCCTGGAGGTTGACAAACATACACCTCTTCTTGAATTGTACCATAGAGGAAAGCACTTTTGATATCCATTTGAAACACCTTCATGTTGTGGTTGACAGCAAAGGCCAGGAACAGTCTAATGGCTTCCAATCTTGCAACAGGGGCGAATGTTTCATCATAATCAATCCCCTCTTCCTGTCTGTAACCTTGAACCACAAGCCTGGCTTTATTCTTGACAACAATACCCCTTTCATCAGTTTTGTTCTTGAAGACCCACTTTGTGCCAATGGGACTAACCTCTTCTGGCAGTGGTACAAGCTCCCATACTTGTTGTCTTTTAAACTGTTGGAACTCCTCTTGCATGGCTTCTACCCAGCTGTTATTTTTCAGTGCCTCTTGGTACTTGACTGGCTGATGGAGTGATAGAAAACCAGCAAAAAGACAAATGTTTTGGGTTTGGCTTCTTATGAGCACCCCTTCATTTATGTTGCCAATGATTTGATCAGGTGGATGAGATCTCAAGAAGATTAAATCTCCTTGGTATGGTATGATGGCATTTGTTGGTGAGGGCTGCAAATGTGTATCATCTGAGTTATCCACTGCTGGGGACTTTGATCATCCAGCAGTGGCATTAAAAGGTGGTGGAATTGGAGGTAATGAAGTGGACACATGCTGACTTTTATCCACTATTTGGGGACTTTTGTCAGCAGTGTTTGAGGTTGTGGAAGCAGTGGTTGATGGGCTACTTTGGTCAACAACTGTTGAGGTAGCAGTGGTTGAGCTTTGACAGCTGTTTTGAACATCTGATGCTCTTCCCAGTTTGACAGACTTTTGAGGAATGATGATTTCATATCCATAGTCTGGTGTTGAATCCTTTGATGGACCTGCACTGTTATTCTTGACAACAGTATTTTCAAAAGTAAATTTTTCAAGATCAAATAGATCTGCAGGATTTGCTGGGATTTTCATTGATGAAAATTCATTGAACTTTACATTCAAGGTCTCCTCCACTGCCTTGGTCCATGTATTAAACACTTTGTAGGCCTTGGCAGTGGTTGAGTATCCCAGATGATAACCACAATCAATTTTGGCTGCAAATTTTGAAATGGAATCTTTTAAGTTCAAAATAAAGCATGGGCAGCCAAACACCTTGAAGTATGAGATCAGTGGTTTGATTTTATACAGAATTTCATAAGCAGTCTTTTTGTGCCAGGGGTTTATTAAAACTCTGTTCTGGACATAGCAGGCAGTGTTTACCGCCTCTGCCCAGAAAGTTAATGGCAAACCTGAATCAGCAAGCATGGTTCTGGCAGCCTCAATCAATGTTCTGTTCTTTCTTTCAACTACCTCAATTTGCTCTGGTGTTCTAGGGATGCTGTACTGCCTCACAATCCCTTTCTTCACACAGAAGGCATCCAACTCCTTATTTTTAAATTCTGTGCCATTGTCACTCCTGAAGCTTTTCACTGGAAGGTCAAATGGCTTTTCAACCTGTGTCACAAAGTCTTGCAAAATGCCTGCAGTCTCATCTTTTGAGTGTAAAAAGAAAGTCCATGTAAACCTAGAAAAGTCATCAACAATAACCAAACAATATCTTTTCTTCTTGAGGCTCATGACTTGAACTGAGCCAAACAAATCCATGTGTAGCATTTGCAAACACTGGGTTGTTTTGGACTCTTCAATGGACTTATAAGAACTTTTATGTTGTTTTCCTTTTAAACAGGAAATGCAATGTTCAGAACATGAAAACAATTTTTGTGGTAGGCCTCTCACCAAACCATTTTTTGAAATTTCAGTGATTGTCTTAAGATTTGTGTGCCCCAGCCTTCTATGCCAAAGTTCTGTCTCTTTGTTAGAGGCAGCTGAGAACAGACAGGCATCAGCTCTGGGACATTCTTTAGACATATCAACAACATAAACATTGCCACTTCTTTGAGCAACAAGTTTAGTTTGACCAGTTCTGATTATTGCTTCAATCTTTTTGACCATTTCTGGTCCAACAATCCTACAACAATCTTTTGTGAAGAATGACCCAAACCCTTTGTCACTCATTTGAGACACACTCAGAAGGTTGAATTTTAGATTGTCTATCAGATTGACATTTTCAAATTTTATATTTCCAGACTGCACTGTACCCGACCCCAGAACTTTCCCTTTACTATTATTCCCAAAGGATATATCATCCCCTCCATGGATTTTAAAGTCTTTGAGGAGGGCTTTACATCCTGTCATGTGCCTGGAGCCTCCACTATCTACATACCAAAGACTATCAAAGCATGCAGAAGCTCCCTGCACATGAAGTAAAAGGATTAGTTCATTAGGGTCTCCAAAGCCAACAGGGCTTTGGATGGGGTCTCAACAGTGTCTGGGATGGATGCAGATTGATGGACAGTGGTTAGGTCAGGGGTTTGGACAGTTTTAGTACTGTTTCTTGCTAACCACTGTTGGGGGTCTTGACCAATCACCTGTTGGTAACCAAAAGGATGCCTGTTCACTTTAGGTTTAGAGGGCCTTTTGTAGGCCTCATAAACGTGTGGAATCCTTTAGCAAGACTGTTTTTCCTTGCCTTTTCTAAACTGATTGGCAGGGGGTGCATCAGTAACCTGAACATCTCTTTTGACAGATGTTTGGTTCAGCTGTTTTGTGACAGCTGTTTGAACTGGCACAAACAGTGGTTGGTTCTTGGTGAATTTGACAGATGATGTTGATGGACTCAAAGATGTTTTAGCAATGTACTCATTCTTTTTCACATCAAAGTTTTTGAGATACACACATGCTTGAGTTTTGTGGTTTGTTTTACCACAAACAATGCAGCTTTCAGCTGACACAATGACACTTATTTTGTTCAAATCATAAGCTTTTAAATGGAAACAGTCTTTTGTTAGATGATTCCTTTTCTCACAGAATTCACAAAACAAGTTATTGATCTTTTCTTTCTTCTTTCTCTTTTCGGACTCCTTTGCAGCAGAGGTTTTAACCTCTGTTGGGATGTCCTTGCGAGGTATGACTTTAGCTTTTGGAGCTTTAACACCATCAGTTGATGTAAAGTCCATGGGCTTGAAATTTTCAAGAATATCACACTCATCAGACCATTTTGGTTTAAACTGATAATCTTCAAGCTCCTCAAAAGTAGAGGATCACATTGGTCTGTCAAGTGTGATTTTGTTACCAAGTTTATCAGTGATTTTCACTTCTTGGCCTTTCTTGTTTGTGGGGATGAACTCAGTGGTTACATCAGTGGTTTGAACAGATTTTTCAAAAGCAGTGTTTTCATCATCATGTTTTCTATAACCAACCCCAAATTCTACATTGATTTTTATCTGTTTTTCAAGCATAACCTCATACCCTTTGCATGATTCCACCCATCTTTCACAGGTGATCTGGGTGGACTCCAACTCCTTTTTGCAAACTTGGTATTTTTCTACCATAGTTTGGAGTTGAGTTTTGGTTATGCTATGTTCTTCTTTCAGACTGCTGATCTCTTTTTCCTTTTCAGTCAATTTGTTTTTAAGTTCTTTTAAAGACCTTTCAAATTTGACTTCATCAGTTAAGATTTTATTCCGAAGGTTTTCATTTACCTCTTTGATGTTAGCAAAAGCAATAATGCAATTGTCAGAACATAGTTTTTCAAGAACTTGAGGTGATACCTTGGCAGCAGCCATCATTGCACAATCACATTGATGATTTTCTTCATCATCAGCTCTTTCTTCTTTCTCACCTGCTTTCTCATTTATCTCTTCTTCTTTGTCCTCTTTGGACCATGGGTCTGTCAGTGGTTCAATCAGGGTTTCTGAATTTTCTCCCAGCAACAATTCACCAGCAACTGCATTAACAACTGCTTCAGTCACCTCATCCACTGTTTCATCACTTAGCTATTCACCTTCAGTTTCAATCCCCTCTGGTATTGACTCTAATGCCATAAAACAAAATTCATCATTAGAGGATTCATTAGAAGCATAGAGTGCAAAATTTTCATCACTAAGCTCATCAGGCATGTTGCTCCAGTCAACAAAGCCTTGAGTGAAAAAGCTTTGCTGATCTGGTTGTACCACTGCTGGAGCAGCTGTTTGAGGTGCAACAGGTTGCACTTGTGCCTGGGGGACAGGGGTTTGAACATATTGAATATGTGGAACAGTGGTTTGGACATAATGCACAGGCACAGGGGCAGCAGCATAGTGAGCAGTGTTAACATGAGCTGCATGGGTATATTGGGTATAGTGCACGGTGCTTTGATTTTGAGGTCTAGGGTTTGAGCTAGGATGAGTGATTATAGGACCAGTAGTTTGACTCCTGCATTCCCTAGCAAAATGACCTAGCCTATTGCACTTGTAACACTTGATTTTCGATTTATCCAACCCAACCCTTAGATTCCCATGTAGCCCTGGGAACTTTCTCCCTGTTCTTTTGTAGAATTTGCTTGTTCTCACACTAAGCAAAGCCAACTGATGTAAAATGTCCATCTCCTCTAAGTCAGTGGGATCAAAATGTTGCAAATCATTGAGTTCAAAGCACAAATTATCTGACATCTGGTTTTCAGTGTTTGCAGTGAAAGCATAATTTGCAGAGTGAGGATCAGGGTTGGTAAAGTTACCACCAGCTGTTATATCAATGAAATGATCATAACCCTGTTCCTTACTACTGCTACCAGATTCTTCCTGACCAAGAAGAGCTGTGCTGCCGAATGAATAATCATCAGTGGCTTTTCCAGACTCTTGCAACTTCCTTTTCTGGTTCAACTCCCTTTCATAAGTCAGGAGTCTACCATGAAGTTGGGTCAGGGTCAGATCTTTGAACTCAACAGAGTTTCTAGTCACAAATGCAATTGTGTCCCATTTATCAGGTAGTGATCTAAGAAACCTGCTATTTTGGGTTGATTTTGGAAATTCAACCTTAACAAGCCTTAGCTCACTGATGAGACCACTAAAACGTTCAAACTGTTGGGTTAATGTTTCACCCTTAATGTGACAGAAGGTTTCATACTGCTGATTCAGAATTTCCCTATTATTTTCAATAACTTCTTCGGTACCCCCAAACTGTTCCTTCAATGCATCCCATAGCTCTTTGGCACTGTTACAATGTAACAGTCCAGCATAGATCTCATTTGGTAATGCAGATGCTATGATGCTAAATGCTAAATTCTTTGGCATCGAGTTCAAACTTTTGAAAATCGGTTTCAGTATAATTATCATAAGGTTTTGGTACGTTTTTCTTTGGATCCTCAGCACTTGGCACCATAGGAACATGGGGACCAAAAACAACAGACCTCCAACATCTAGTATTCTGTTGAGCAAGGATGTGACCCATCCTTCGCTCCCAGATGTTGTATTCATTTCTTTTAAGCATAGGTGGTTTAAAAAGCGAGCCAACATTATTCTTATCATCCTGTGATTGTGACGTCATCTTGGTTGTTTTACAGACACTGATTAATCAACTTTAATGGTGATTAATCCTTGCTCTGTTTTTCAACTAAAACGAACAAACTATCGATATCAACGATTTTGAGCTGAACTATTTATGTCAAAATAATTGTTAAATCAAATTTGACTGTCCTTGCTCGGATACCAATTGTTGGATCTGAGTTTGGTTTTGATTGTATTTTCTGTTTGAATTAAAATGAAAATGGATGAGTTGTGCAGTGGAATTAATTATGGAAACAAACTTTGCATACAATCAAACGAGAGTATTGCTTTGATCAAGACATTTTCAACAGAGAACCGAATGATTGAATTTAATTTCAACAAAGATTACAAAGTAATGCTTGAATACAAACTCCCCCTCAGCCAGAGCTCAGTGTTTGTTCGTGCAAAGAAGACGGTGTTGCAAAGAGCTAATAGAACAGTACAGAGCACTGTTCTATTTATAGGCACTAGCAAACCACTGAGCATCTAATGCTGACGTCACCATGAAAGTGACATCTAACCTCCTAACAAACTCTAACCTCTGATCAATACAAATACTGCTATGCTAACTACTGCTTAATACAATATATTTCATAAAGATAGAATAAACAACTGCTGCATCCCTCCACTGCTGTGAACCCAGCAGTACTTGTCCGGATCAGCAGTGCTTGACTCCCGGCAGTAGATTGAACAGCAGAGCTTTAGTCTTTCATCAGATCTTCACTTGAGCAACAGTTTGACGGTCAGTAGCTTGTACGATCAGTAGATAGGAGGTCAGCAGATGTTGAAATCACTTTCAAGGGGAGAGACTTGTATGTAACATCTGCTTATTCTGGATCCACTGCTCTGACCCAGTTTTGGCTTTAATTATCTGTTCCTCTGATAGGGTTCGATCCCAACATAAGGTTTGACCCGTTTCAGTCAATTTATGCAAACTAGTTACATAAACCGAACCGAGCGCGAAAAGGGCATAACGGGTAATCATAAGAGTCATATGCAAGTTCCCTGAGTTAATATGCCTTAAACATATTGTGATATCAGTAAGGTATTTTCTATTATGCCCCAAACGAATTTAAACTCAAATTATGCCTCATAAGGGCATTTTGGTCATTTAAAAGATTATAAAAGAGTTTAATTAGTAATCTGAGTTACAGGTCTGATTTATTCAGTAAATACACTTAATTTAACATGTGATAACAGTAGGGTATGACCTATATGTGAAATTTATCCTTTAAAACCAAACTATGCACCTTAGGGGTATTTTGGTAATTTCACTTAGGCTAAAAAGGTCAAAACTGGAAACCTGAGTTTAAAAACTTTTACTTACTGTTAATATATAAAAATATACTAAAAATATCAGTAGGTATCAACCTTATATGTTTAATATGGTTTTAGTACATACTATGCGTTAAAAACGCTTAGAAAGGCGATTTGGAGCCATTTTCGGGTTTTCAAAGTAAAGTTGATATTTTTATAATTCCAGAAGGCTCAAATTATTTTATTTATCAAATAAAATCAGTAGCAAAAGGTTTGGGGTCAAAAGGATTTGTAAAACTCATTTTATGGCTTTAAAGGGCAAAACCGGCATTAACCGAATTAAACTTAGAGACCTATGTTATGCTTAGCCAAAAATTAAATAAAAATCTTCAAAAATCCCAAAATATTATATTACATCAGTGGGTAAAAATTTTGATATCAAAAAGTGGGTTTAGATAGGCTATACGCTAATTACGCCGTTTAATTAACATAAAGCTTTCAAATTACGCTAATGAGCATAACTCTTAATCCAGACCTCAAACTGATGTCAACTTTTAGGTGCTTGTCTATAAATCAGTAACTAAGGTTTCTACTCTTTTACTTTATCAAAAATCACGTTTTATAGTCAAAAGGGCATAATAGTCAATATTTAAGCATTTAACGGAAACATGCATATGAATCGGATAACTAATGAACCAAGTTGTATAATCTCAGAGAGTTATACTTATATGAAACCTGGTCCAAAATAAGCTCTAAGGTAAATCTAAAACATGCTTAAACGTGTCAGAACTGAAAGTCAAGCAAAAGTCAATTTATGCGACTTTCGGTTCCGATCCGGGTCTATACTGAAAATTGTCGGGTTGAACATGTTTAGACATGTTCTTATATTAATTACCAAGTTATATTAGTGATTAAACAGGTTGCATGTCTCCTACATTGCTAATTATGCATTAATCTGAAAATAAGCATTCTGTTGACTTTTTAATAATAAGTTTGACCTGACAATTGACTTAGTTAGAGTGGGAATCAGAGAGTACCCTTTTAAGGGTTTATTACCCACATAATTACGTACTTATAGGTACTTTCAAATCGAGATTTGACTGAGCAAATTTTATTTAATCTCGAAGTCAAACGTTAATTACGACGGTTTGACTATTAGCTAATTAACTAGGCTAAACTGATTTAGGAAGGGTTAAGAACACTTACAAAAGTCCTAAGTATGATTAGGGACCACTAGGAAACTTGTTGCTGATCAGGAGAGCTCCAGAGACTCACTTGTAGGAAATTGCAAATGAGAGGCCAAAATGTAGCAACTTGATTCTCTTATATAGTGAACTCAAATGCCTTGGATCATGCCAAATTAGTTTATATGTGTTGTTAGATCATCCCAGGTGTACCTAGGATGCTAAAAACCACCTAGAGAGTCCCTGATTTTCGAATACCACTTAAATGAGGCGGTGCAACCGGTTATACAGGCAGCTGTCCTGAAAAACGCCCAGATACACTGCTTACGGACCGTAAGCTCAACCCTTTACGGTCCGTAAAGCTTCAGCAGAGGATAAAAGTTTGTTGTTTTTCGGGCTGTGACCATGCAACACTTACATCTCCAAATCTCATGCTTTTTAATCAGAATGGAGACCATGTTTCCAGCCATTGCATGTCTAGGCATGTACTTACACATCTTGTACTCTTGTGGGAGGTTTTTAATGTCGGAAATACCAAGAAATTCACATTGGGTCCATGTCTAAGGTTGTAACCAATTTATTATTTAGGATGGCCAGATTTATAAACATAATTCAGATGTTGATAAAATATATCCTGGTTAGGGATTTATTAATAGGTCGCTCAGAGGTATAAATTAACGTGTCGACGTTTTTAAATCCTACCGTACATCTTTATCTGGATCCGTATTTATAACACGTTTGCATAACATGACATGTCTCTTTATTTTATTGGACATGAATTTCCGAGGTGTTACAGTTTGTTGCCTGGATACATGACCGAGAGAGAGGGAAAGACCCTTTTTTCTATTGTGTGTGATTATAGTAAGATGATGAAGGGTTTTTATAGAGAGTTGAGATCTTTGAAGAGATCTTGAATATCTAGTAGAGATTTTTAGTAGATTTTGTAAAGATTTTTCAGAGATTCTATGAGATTTGATGAGATTTAGTAATATTTTGTAGATATTTGGTAATATTTTGTACAGATCTTATAGGATCTAATATATTATGTGTAGGTTTAGGCTTGTGGGTTTTGGGCTTGGGCCTAGGGCCCACAAGCCCATCTCATGTGTAAGTGGTCCGTAATTCCTACGAGACCCGATATCGCAACCCAAACTCCATAAGCATAAAAATTCGTGTAACATCCATATTTGCCGGTGTTGTCAGTATTTCGTACGGTTTCAGTTTATTACCGTTTAATTTCCAACAGTATCTCCGCAGATCGTCACACGCGCACTGTAGAACCGCATAAGCGTTCCTAAGCATACTGAGGCCCTAATTAAGTTAATTTGCGTCGTAAACACTATTTAATGTCGCGTAAATCGCCTGTTAATCACGTAATTAAGGGCGTAAATTACTGGTTGTCACATACGCTATCAATCTGTAATCAGGCTAATCTCAGACGCGCTCCCTTCAATCCAACCAAGCTGTGTTTACTTGCTGAACACCGACTGTGAGTATACTCGAACCCCTTTTTATCGCATTTTGGGTGTAACATACGTTCCTATCAATCAAAGTTATCAAAACGAATTATTCAATCAAACTGTTTCTCACTTGCGAATAACTGTTATGCATATTTACACGTGATGCTAGTTACATATGTGTTAGGACTTATACTCGCGAGGTCCCGCCTTAACTAGTATAGTACTATAGAACCCGACGGGGTCTAGTTAGGATGAATAGCAATCGCAGCTCGAGAGACTTAGCTGGTAGTATCTGTCTTATATGCATGTATGTTGAGGTATCCGGTTTATGTATTTGGTAATTCGCAGCACTTTTAACTATTTACGCTAATCTATCAAAACTTGTATACTCGCCAATACTTTTGTATTGACGTTGTTTTAACGCATGTTGCAGGTTTAGTCACAGTCTACATCAAATCAAGCTAGGAAGTCTAGAAACACACCTAAAATCTAGGTTGTCGGATTTGTATTGTTTGGGAGAACATGAAATTCATGACAGCTTATGTGATTGTAATTGTTTATTAGTATGAGATAATAAACGCATTAAATATTGTCGCAATTTAGTTGTTATGGATTCTCTTGAGCAATCTGATTCACCTAGTGTCGCGCCCCGATGATTCCGCCATCGGTTGGGGTGTGACAGCCGGCCCTGAAGGTGGGCGGGGAGGATCACCGGCCAGGGCCCGTGATTTCGTAGGGCACGTAATTTAAAAAAAATCGATATTATATATGTATTTTTTTTTAATATGGTATAGCCAAACAAATATAAATATAGGCCCACTTACAAAAAAAATATATGGTTTAAATTAGTTAGCCCATTAGGTTAGTGAGCTCAATACCCAAATAATTTAAAAAATTAATAAAAGTAAACAATCCATTGGGCGGCAACCAGTGCCCTGGGTATTGGAACGTCAGTCTAACTAATTGCAGGATAGGAGAGATTGATTTCATCATCATTCTGCACTTTTTGTTCGATTTCATCATCACAGTCGATTTCATCAGTCACGCAGCGCAGCCACAGCCACACTCCACAAGCCTTTGATTTCATCAGGCACTTTTTGTTTGATTTAATCAGTCCACAGTTCGATCACGGATTAGTTCACGTATTCAGGTAAACATCAAATTGTCAAATTCAGTTGTTATGTTATGTTTTTTGGTCGAATTCACAGTGAATTTATGATTTAGGATTCGCAGTGAACTTATGATTTATGATTTCTATGATTAGTTGATTTATGATTTAGGATCTTTTTGTTGTCGATCATTATTTAGGCGTTAGCTTAATTTGATACAAACTTTGTCGATTATATATTATGGATCAAGCTATTGCTTCTTTAGAGAAAAGATTTGACCAATTTAAATGGTACGAGGGTTTATTTGGTTTTTTGTTTCCACGTACGTTGAGGATTATTAAAGTTGAAGTTATTGAAATCTTACATACGATCTTCAATGTCCCAAGAAAGACTTAGTAGGTTAGCGATGATAGCTATCGAGAACGAAGTCTTAGATGATATAAACTGTGAAGAGTTGATTCACCAATTTGCTATCAAGAATGCAAGGAGAGCTTTACGAATCATTGGTTAGCTATTAGATTATTAGTTTTTACGGTATGTCACTCATTCGAATACTATATTTTGTATTTTGTTAATTGAATTGTTTATCGAAGGCTATATTTTGTCAACGGATCAAAGTTGTATGAAAAACTAGTTTAAATTTTTAATTTTGTTAAGGCCTAACTGCCTAAGGGCACATTTTTTCGAGCTCGATCAGGGTACAAGAATTCTCAAGGCCGGCCCTGGTAAATGTTAAAAACAATTGTTGTGTTTTGAAAGAGATGATATAATAGATCAATCTTCAGTTCAATTCTTTAATGTGCAATAAACATAGAAAATCGAGTAATGTATTGTATTTTTTAAATATATACAATCGAGCCTATAACCACTTTTTTCTTTTATTTAAGAGTTTATTACACAACTAATTCATGTGGGAAAATTCTTTTGCCTTAAAAGGTTGTATTTTAAGATACATGATTTTGTAAGACCATCTACAATGCAAAGTCTATGACACCTATGTGAAAAAAGAATTAGAACATGTGATGTGTAGTGGAAGACACAATTTACTTTTATTTAAGAGTTTATTACACAACTAATTCATGTGGGAAAATTCTTTTGCCTTAAAAGGTTGTATTTTAAGATACAGGATTTTGTAAGACCATCTACAATGCAAAGTCTATGACACCTATGTGACAAAAGAATTAGACCAGGTGTAGTGAAAGACACAATTTTCTTTTATTTAAGAGTTTATTACACAACTAATTCATGTGGGAAAATTCTTTTGCCTTAAAAGATTGTATTTTAAGATACATGATTTTGTAAGACCATCTACAATGCAAAGTATATGACACCTATGTGACAAAAGAATTAGACCATGTGTAGTGAAAGACACAAATAATGCCTTCATTTTTGGGCGTTTTGCGTCATGTGGCAGTCTAGTGAGCAATGTGACATTATGGGACGTTTTTTCTAAAATGGGTGTAGTGGGGATATGGACATTGTGGGGCATTATATTAAAAGGGGGTGTAATAGAACAAAATAAAAAATCATCAAAAAAAGGTATTGGCCAAACAAAAAGAAGAGTATCTGTCCTTGGCCACACAATTGAACAAAAGGCGTGGAAAAAAGAACGCTCTAGACAATTTTTTTTTTTTTAAATACGACCAGGGGACGGGCATGGGGCGGGGGCGGTTTTTTTTTGGAAAAAAACGCTCAAAAATTCCCCACTACGGGTGTTGTTATTGTGAGGATTTGGAGTGGGTTTATAGGTGGTTTTTAAGTATATGAGTAGTGGGCCAATGACCTTTCAAAACCTCAAAGGTGGAGCCCATATTAGTTAAAAAAAGGTTGATAATTCATTAACCATTTGAGACTTGTAAAAAAACAACTTTACTAAAGTGATAAATGTATATGCTTTATAAACACTTATATATCGTACACAAATACACGTTCTTTATAAACGTCAAAATCAGAGTCGTGCGATACAAACGTTCTTCAGATACTGTCACAATGACTTCCTTGATCGAGCTCCCATGGATTGAGCATTGCTAATGTTCTCTAATCCCAGGTTTATTTATCTTGGAAGCCTAAAGATACAATACGTCTATTCTCAATACGGATTTCATTGGTCAAAAATCAAAATAACCTTCTTTTCCCTCCGTTTGATAGTTAGTTATGCACGTTTAATTTGTTGATTAAGTTTTTTTATGTGACCTTTTAAGTACAACATATTTTGAATTTTTCACGTACTACTTATATTCTACAGTATATACATAGTTAAATAATAACTTTATCTGATGTTATTTCTTTTGGTCACACATTAACCAAATTCCAATTGAATTTGATCCTTTATAGTTTCATTTTAAACGTATCATTTTATACCAATTTTACAAGTTTTCGTATAACTTACAATACAGCCCACACAATCTAATTATATAAAATTGATATTCCTAACATATTATTAATAAATATTATTTTCAAAATTTTAAGATACTACTCATATATACCAACTTTTATAAGGACATAAATAAAATAAAATGTAAACTGTATTTTCAAGTTATCTGAGTTTATATTCATTCTTTTGTCTTGGAATATAAATTTTGTAATCCTTAAAGTTTTGGTCATCTCTAACTTTCGAAATATCTTACAGCCAGAGCTGCGTGGATTTTGTCTTTATGTTTTTTTAAGCATATAAGTTAACAATAATTCGATATATTTATCTAAGATAACTGATCCATGCTAGGGCTATAAATCAGTCGAATAAACACGAACAAAGCCTTTTTCGTGTGCGTTCATTAAGAAAATAAACATGTTCACGAATTATTTAGTGAACACTTATCGAACAATATTTTCTATTCGTGTTCGTTCAATTATAGAAAGGAACGTGTTCGTGTTCGTCTTTGTTTGTTCGTTATTTTTTTATAACGAAAACAAACGTTCATAAATACAAATGAATGTTCACGAACACATATGAACATGAACGAATACAAAATAAATTTGATATCTTTCATTACGAACGTTACGTGGATCCACCCAAAAAATACTAACATAATTATCCAAACATACTTAACATAACTAACATACAAATGTCGACCCAAAAAACAAATTTATCATATTAAACTTAAAGTCTTCATTTAATCCACCCAAAATAAACTCGAAACCAATCATCAAGACGAAGCCGGTGGTCCTCGAGAAGATGATGTCGACGATGATAGATTTTTAAAGTCTGTGATTTGTGAAAGTTGTGAACCCTAAATTATTAAAAGGTATGTCATATACAATACACTTATATTTATTAAATATTTTATTAGTGGGAACTTTGAAGTATTTAAATAACATATAAAAATTAGAAACCCTAATGAACTATCAAACACAAATGAATCTAAACCAACACAAACAAACATAAATAAATGAATGAATGCGGTCTCCGTTCATGTTCACTCGTTTAACTATTAAACGGACAAAATTTTCGTTCGATTTCATTCATTTACTAAACAAACGAACTTTCCACTGTTCGTTGAACGTTTGATTCATTTGATGCCCTAATAATTGATTTTCTAACTTTAAACCCTAAAGAAAGGTATCATAATAATATAAAATCATTCCATAATCAAATTATAGAAACGATGTCAGAGTTAAGGATAGTAACACTTTCAACACAGAAAATGATAATCACAAAAAATTAAATAATATAACAATATTTTATTACCATCCGGTCAATTCGAAAATATAATCTTGAAACGAAATGAATGAAATCTTTGATTATAAGCAAATATGGTTTGCTTCCAGGTTCGCCAATGAATCAATGATGATCATTGCCCCTCACCTTCCCTTTCAAACACCAAGCACAAGGCTAACACTTGTCATCGGCTGCTCGGTAGCTAAATGTCTAACAAAGAAGTAACTTATAACATATATCATGGGTGAGGATTTAGAGAGAACGACTAAAAGTGTGAGAACGGTGAGAACGATTAGGAACCGTCAGATCAAAACAATCTATGGACTACATGACGCGGTGGCATTTTCGTAAATAACATCACTTTTATTAGTGTGGCGCGCTTCCATAAGGGCAAAAAGGTAAATGTTCATATACAAAACACATCAAAGCCTGACCGAAACATATATACTTCCTAGAGAAACCTCCCCAAAACCAACGTAAAACGCCAAAAACCCTAGAAAACGCGAAACAACAAAAACTATGGCGTCGAAAGATAAAACCAGATCCAGAGGAAAAAAACATAGTGAGTTAACTTCGATTTACATTGTGCTAATTTATGCTGCTTTTGGAATTCTAATTTTAACAAATATTTGCAGTTTCTACAAGTGTGGAAGGGGAAGAGTCATCTGCTCCAAAACGCCAAAAAACGAACGAGCAACGAAAGAAGACAACAAGAGGACATGGTACACAAAATGTTACTTGTCGTGATGTAAAAATACACTTTCATACTTTGTTGCCAAAACGCCAAAATATGTATCATTTGTTACTAAAGGCCACAACATATGAATCCTGTCATAGCTTTGTTACTAAACGCCAAAAAATGTATGGTTTCTGTTATTAACGTCATTTAACTGTTATTGAGTTATTCAACATCTATAATCTCTTATTGATTTATAAAACGCCATAAATGTATCATAGTTATGTTAAGTTATACTATTAAAACGCCATAAAATAAAACGCCATGAAATCGTTTTTTATAGGCGAAGAGAGGTTAAGATTGAGAATAAATGTCCATACTAGAAAGGCCAAAACGCCAATAAGAGGAAGGCATTAAGTCAGAATGTGGAGGTTGAGGAAGAACCATATCATGAGTTCAGTGGGGCTGGGACCTTGTCAAGAGTAAAACCTACAAACTTGACTGGATGGTTTATGAATCTAAACGAAAATCAAAGACAGACAGTACACCAAATGGGGTTTGGTGCTACACTAAGGTTGAAAATAGACATCGTACCGACAATGCTTGCGTACTGGTTGGTTGAAAATTACAACGAAAAGACAAACACTCTAAACGTTGGCAACCATACCATACATATAAATGAAGAATTGGTAAACTCTTTAACGGGTATACCAAATGGAAGGGTGCCCGTGAACATGAAAAAAAGACCAACAGCTAAAAACCAGGTGGTGGCTGAGTGGAAAGCACAGTTCCGAGGATTGGGCTGGGTTAACAGACCAAGTGTGAGGATATACTTTGATAATGTTTTACCTATGATAGATAGCTTTGGGAGAGCCTTCTGCCTAAATTTCCTTGTAGCATTCTTCACTATAATGGGGCATGCAACTGACAATGCAGTCGTCAACAAACAATTCTTGCACAATGTTACACCAGACGTTCAAATAAACCAAATGAACTGGTGTAGTTATATCACCCAATGCTTGCAACACGCCAAAACCGCATGGGCTCCCAAAAAGCATTACACAGGGCCACTGATCATACTTTCGGTAAGAATAAAATTTCACTATTCATTTGTGTGTCATTAAAACGCCAAAAAATATCTGTCATTTGAAAAATCAATTTTGTTACAGCTTGCCTTGGTGAACGATGCTTGCAACATGAAAAAATGGGACAGAAAAGAAGGATACCCAATTGAGTGGGTTACAACAGAAACTCTTGACTTATTTGAGAGTGCAATGGCAAAACACCTTGTGGGAAATGAAGTAAAAAGGAAAACAGTAAAAAAAGGTAAAGGAAGCAAGCCCCAAAAAACAAGAAAAATGCAGGTTGTTGTTCATGATGAAGATGATGGTTATGATGTTAAGAATGAAGATGAAGATGATGTTCACAAGGTCGATGAGCATGATGATGAGTTTGATGATGATGATGGTTTTGATCATGATGATCATTATAACTATGAGGTGCAAAATGCCAGGCCCTTCAATGATGATGAAGAGGCTTCACTTCAAAGGATGGTGAATGAGGATAGAGAAAGCCGGGAAACGATGTTTGAAGTTTCTGCATCAGGAAACCATGCTCTTATCAGAGGAGTAACACAGTATGACAACATTTATCTTGATGAAGAAGAACAAAACAAAGAACCTGAAGAGGTATGTTGTTCGAATAATAAATTTAAAAAAAAACCAAAAAACACCATGATAAACAAAATCCTTTTATTTAATATAACAGGAAATAACTGATAAATTGGATGGAGCATACAAAGAATTAGAAGACTGTTACAATAAAATGAGCACATTGTTAAAACAGTCAAAGACTGAATACCCAAACAGCCTCCTGGTACACATTAAATACTCACAATGTATGACATTGTTGGAGAACATCTCAAAATTTGTTGATGAAAACGCCAAAGAAATGACAGCTGAAACAGAAGAAGATACACAAGAAACTGAGGATGAAAATGAGGTAGTACTAGAAGATGAAAATGAACAAGAAGGGGAAAATGAGATGGCTGAAAAAGAAAACGCCATTGAAGAGCAAACAGTTCATGAAAACACCAAAGAATTTGAAAATGAAGAACAAGGAGAGGAAGGATGTGAAAATGAAGAAGAAAGGGAGAAGGAGATGGCTGGAATTGAAAACGCCATTGAAGTTGAAAATGAAGGAAAAGGAAAAGAAGAAGGAGAAGGAAAAGGAGAAAGAGAAGGGGAAGGAAAAGAAGAAGAAGAAGAAGAAGAAGAAGGGGAGTGGGAAGGGAATGGTGAAGGGGATGGAGAAAGAGAAGGAAAAGGAGAAAGATAAGGGGAAATAGAAGGGGAATGAGAAGGGGATACAAGGGATGTGGCAATAGAACAAAACGCCGAACCCTCGACTGCTACAACAGCCCCCATATATGATGATGAAGAGGATACTATATCATCAGATGAAGATGTAAACGAAAACGATATTGAGAGGTGGAGTTGTGATTTCAAGACACTTGAATATCACATTTCAAGATACAATGGGGAAAAAATAATTAAGAGGAATATTGCTGAGATTTTGGAGCTGCCAAGACAAGATCTAAAACAAATGATTGATATTAAAGAAGGTCCTGATAATTCAAAGATGGTGGATGAAGTAATTAAAGCAATAAAAAAACATCTGCAACCTGCTGAAGAGACCCCAAAAATGCCTGTATTTGATAAGACACCAAACATCGCCACGACAGAAACACAAGACAGTCAGACATTCAACACTGAAAAAGAAAAAAACTGAAGGGGAGATGGTGAACAAAAGTGTTGACCAACAATGGGCAGTGTTTGATAAAACGCCATATGAACAGCCACAAACTACATCTGGGAAAAACCTCTTGGAAAGTTTTGAAGAGCAAGAGACACCCAATAAACCCCAGGATGAAAACGCCATCAACACATCACCACCAAAAAATGCCAAACATGTCAGATGTGCAGGAGCAAGGTGATGAGGACAACACTCCAGACATCACAAAGCTGATGCAAGAAAATAAAATTTTAAACCCTGAAGAGCTGCCTGGTGATGAAAAAGCTGATAAAGATGATGAAGAAGATAAAAATATTAAAAAAAAAAAGAATGTGGCTGAAGAGGAGAAGAGAGATAAAAAAATGAGCAACACATTTTTGTCACCTTATCTAAGGAGGCAAATGGTAATACATGAAAAAAAGGACAAACCCTGAAAATAACCTTTCCACATACATCTTCACTGGAATCGGCGATTATGAGTATGTACACTTCTCTCAAAATAAAATGCCAAACTTTCCATTCATAACGTTTACTTGAGAATATGCATGCAAAAACAATCAAAACGCCATGTATTATAATCAGTGTTGTAGAGATCGCTAGGCGCCAGTCGGGCGGTGGAGTACTGACTAGGGATTAATCAGGATTAATCAGGATTAATCGGGATTAATCGGATCGGAATTTATATATATAATTTTTAAATTTAGATATATACACATACATTAATATCAATATAATACTTAAAAATTCAAACAACTAAGTTTAAAACATAGCAAATCAAGTATCTAAACATTCAATACACACGTTAACATCAATATAATACTTAACAATAGTTCAAAATTTAAACAATGAAGTTTAAAACATAGCAATTTAAGTATTTAAAGATTCAAACATTAACATATCAGTCATGGCCTCATGGAATATGTTTTAATGGGTTAAAAACATGTTTTTTTGGGCCAGGTTGGAACTAAACAACTTGGGCCATGTATTTAATGGTTAAAAACATTTATTTGGGCCATATTTAAACTAAAAAAGAGTGGGCCGACTAGAAACGATTTGGCCGACTTGGGCCGATTTGGGCCGCCTTGCACCGACTAGGACCGACTTGGACAGACTACCGACTAATGGTCCGACTAGCTCAAAATTAATCAGTTAACGCCCGACTAGCGCCTAGGCGCCGATTAATTCTGATTTTTACAACACTGATTATAATAGAATAAGTTTGTATAACTAAAACGCCAAATGATGTTTTTTTTAGAACTGAGCTGTTCAAGATGGGAGAACAGCTCAAAATAAAACGCAAAACTTTCCATTCATAACGTTTACTTGAGAATATGCATGCAAAAACAATCAAAACGCCATGTATTATAATAGAATGAGTTTGTATAACTAAAACGCCAAATGATGTCTTTTTTTAGAACTGAGTCGTTCAAGATGGGAGAAAAGTTTCTCATGAGGGTGATCTGTGAGAGCATGAAACCAGGATTTCAAGCACACGTCTCAATTATTATATGTTGGGCACATATCATGAACTATGAAGAAAAATACAAGGCTCATGAATCACCCTCAAGGTTATTCTGCACAGAATTACTGCTGGTAACTCTTTTGCTATATATAATTGATAAAATTATAAAAGGACATTGTTTTGTTGTTTAATTATGTGGTACTCAATATTACAGAATACTCCGGCATACTACGAAACGACAACAGAAGATGCATGAAACAATGAATTCAACAGAAACATGGAAACTGTTCTGAAAAACACACGTTTCAAAGGAGAAAAGAAACAAAAAACCATCAAGGATTATGAACTGCTCTTCGTGCCAATAATCTGGGAAAGACATTTTTATGTTGTCTGTTTCAACATGAAACACAACAGAGTTGATGTATTGGACAACAGCGGTGTAGGGGATAACGTCAGCATCAAAAAAAAGTATGAAGGATGGGTGGAAAAATTGGTAAGTATCTTAAAAACTTTGAATATAGGAACTATGTTGACAAAACGCCAAACTAATATATGCAAAAAAAATGTGAAAACTGCAGCACGGAGCTTTTGCAAACTACTTGCGTATTAAAAATCACTCAAAGCATAAGATCATGAGAAAGGCGAAGGTTGTCAGACAAAAGATGGATTGGAGGACAAAGTCTAACGTCATCGACTGTGGGATTTTCGCAATGAGGCATATGGAAACATACATGGGGGATATAGCTCGTTGGAGAAGTGGTTTGGCAACAGAAGATGCCCCAAATCAACTCCAACAAAGACAGCTAAATGAACTAAGGGTAAAATACATTGGAAAAATCCTGTTTCATAGCGAAAATGAAACATAAAACTACTGACAAGTTGCCTAAATACATTCATGGCTTTAGGGGGAGAAAAAATACGTAAATTGTTTGACAAAGCAGACGAGAGAATAGCACAAAGAATGTTAGAATATGTAGATTAGCTAAACGCCATGTATTTTAATGTTGACTATCGTGTTTTACTCTTTACATTATTACATCTACATGTTTGGTTGTGTGGTCTACTACTGTATTTGGGCAAATCAAAGAAAACGCCATGATTAGAATAATTAACAAATAGTAACCATTTAAAACATAAACAACATTAAAAAAAAGGTTAAAAAAAATTAAACTAAGACAAGTAGAAAACACAAAAACGCCAAATCTAAATCAATAAAACGTCATTAAAACATAAACGTCATTCGTAAAAAAATACACTTTTTAAATAAACGCCATGAAAAACAAGCATAAAGATGAAAACGCCATTAAAACATAAACGTCATTCATAAAAAATACACTTTTTAAATAAAATTCCATGCAAACTAGCATAAAGATGAAAACGCCATTTATATTTAATTATTTTTGGGCAAATGAATCATAACGCCATTGTTTAGCGGGGAGCAGTGGCGGATCTTGCCCGTTGAACCTGTCAGGGCCGAAAGACACGGGCACTATAATTAGCACTACGGCCGAAAAACTTGCCAGGGCCGAACATAGTATATATACAAAATTTCGATCGAAATGCGGAAAATTAGCACTACGGCCGAAAAACTTGCCAGGGCCGTGGCCCTGCCACTGCTCCACTAAGATCCGCCCCTGGCGGGGAGTGGACAATGACAATCGTACCCCGGCATAACAATTAGCACTCCCTGCCACGTGTTGGGCCAGGATCAGTTCTCACCGTTCTCACACTTTTCACCGTTCTCTCCTGATCACGTTTCCATATATCATTATAATATATCGTTATAATATATATGATGAGTTTCATTATACAAAATTTTAAATTATTGTGAGAATAAATGTAACAAATCTAAATCATTTATTTAATATTTTTTATATACAAATGTGTATATTAAACTAATTAGTTTATATGTTTCTTTTATAATTTTTAAACGTTTACATGCACATGTCTAGGTTCTATAAATAAACACAAATTTTTATATATCTAATACTAGGTTAGAACCCCGTATATTACACGGGTTGCATAAATGCAAGTTTATATAATAAATAATAAAAAAGATACATCTTTAAAAAAACTCGTATATTGCACGTATTGAATAAAATATAATGTCATATGTTAACAGATACACTAGTTAAGTTTATCTTTTAAAAATGAACTTTGATGTACTATTTACTTATTATAACATTTTACTTTTTTTTATTTTGCATAAATATAATTTTAAATAATAAAGAATAAAAAATATATTTTTTTAAAAAACTTGTACATTACACGTGTTGAATAAAATATAATGTCATATATTAACACATATAGTCATCAAGATTTATCTTTTAAAAATAAACTTTGAATCTACTATGTTTAAAATTAATATGGGAGATAAATAGGAGATAAAAAGATTTTCATTTATTAGCATAGAAAGATAAAGTGAGAAGAATAAACATTGTAATTTAATAATTTTCTATGATATAAAAGTTTTTAACATAAAAAATGAATGATTTATTTTATCTCTCGTAAACAAAAAGTAATATCGTGTCCTCCTTGTAATCCTCTATATACGTTTAATATGTTATATCGTTGGCTCAAACTAGTAAGATTACTCGCGCTATGCTATGGGGTTTAATTCGGCTAATCGAAAGAAATATGCAAAAAGGAATATTGACACATGATTTACATCGAGTGAAAACCGTAAAAATAAATTTAAACTGACCAGCAGGACGAACTAATTTTAAATTTATTGTTAATGAAAACGTAAACGCTATCTTAAATATAACTTTAATGAAAAATGAACCTAAAACTAAAACACTAAACATAAAAAAGAAAAGTAAAAAATAAAAATAATAAAGTCCAGAAAAATCAAATCAAGAAAGAAACAAAAAACGAAAGCACTATTCACACAACTTGCTGATTTTAATTTACGTTAAAACTGAGAACAACTGAAAACGTACGTAAAAGTAAGCACAATAACGTATTATATTTGACCAAACTCATTTCCGAAATTTTTTTTTACATTAAAACGTAGATCAACTGAAAATGCAGATAATAATTATTTAAAAATAGAATCAATATTAACCAACCATTCTAGCTAGATTCTTCTTCTTCTTCTTATTATTATTATTATACTTTTTTCTAACTAAAACTAGGGCAGCAAACGAACCGAAAGAACACGAATAAGACATTGTTCGTGTTCGTTGTTAAAGAATATATGTGTTCACAAATGGTTCATGAACACTTACCGAACAATATTTTATGTTTGTGTTCGTTTGTTAAGGAAATAAACTTGTTCATGTTCGTTTGTGTTTGTTAATTTTAGGCAACCAATGAAAACGAACGTTGATGAACACAAATGGAAACAAACAAACACAAACACGCGTTCATGAGTTATCATATAATACACTAACACTTATTAAATATTTTATTTGTCAGGATCTTGTAATATTTAAATAAAATATAAAAACAAAACAATAATGAACTATCAAACACAAACAAACATGTTACCAACTGTTCACGAACATAAATGAACGAACGCGACATTTGTTCATGTTTGTTCATTTAGCTAAACGAACGAAATTTCGTGTTCGTGTTCTTTTGTTTAATAAACAAACGAACACAAACGAATTTTCCGCCGAACGGTTCACGAACTGTTCGACGAACGTTTGATTCGTTTAGAGTCCTGACTAAAACTAAAGTAAAGAGTAGTTCAATTACACTCGACCCCAAGGAAAATACTGATGATTTAAATAAAAAGTAACGACAGCGTTTATCGTTTCGTGAGATCAGAAAATACCGGAAAATAACGGCAAGATACCATACCACTCGTGTTACCACTCATATTGTCGTATTTAACTCCCTCCCTCTTTATAACAAACCCACCCAGTGCATCCGTGACAAAACCCACCAATTAACCACCCCACCGCCACCCTACATCCCGCCAATGCTACCGGAAAATCCCGACACACCACCACCACCACCAACACCGTAAACATATCTCACAAATTCCACAATGCCACAAGCAAAACCACACTCAAACTCCACACGCGAATTCAAACACCGAATCCTCACATGCCTCAACAAACTCTCCGACCGCGACACACACTCCGCCGCCGCAACAGAACTCGAAACAATCGCCAAAACCCTAACTCCCGACACAATCTCACCGTTCCTATCCTCCATCACCGCCACCGACTCAACCGACAAATCTCTTGCACGTAAACAATGCGTTCGGTTAATCTCCACATTATCCGAATCACACGGCAACGCTTTATCATCTCATTTGACAAAACTCATCTCCGCCGTCGTACGGCGGCTCCGTGATCCCGATACTTCCGTTAGATCCGCGTGTGTTGCTGCAACAGGCTCTATTGCAGCTCACGTGACCAAACCGCCGTTTACTTCTGTTGTGAAACCGTTAGTTGACGCTTTGGTTACCGAACAGGATTTGAATTCTCAGATCGGCGCGGCTCTGTGCTTAGCCGCGGCTGTGGATGGCGCGCCCGAGCCCGAGGTTTTTTATTTGAGGCGGATGGTGCCCAAGGTTGAGAAGTTGTTGAAGTGTAACGCGTTTAAGGCGAAGGCGGCTTTGTTGACGTTTTTAGGGAGTGTGATCGGTGTGGGGGGTGCGTCAAGTCCGGTTGTTGTGAAGACTTTGGTGAGTGTTTTGGTTGAGTTTGTGGTGAAGAGTGAGGATTGGAGTGCCAGGAAAGCGGCTGCCGAGGGTTTGGAGAAGTTGGCTGTTGTTGAGATGGATTTGTTGTCGGAGTTTAAGTGTTCGTGTTTGAAGATGTTTGAGGCGAAAAAGTTCGATAAGGTATAGTTGTATTCGCAGATTTCATTGAAAAGTGTTTTGATGGTTTAGATTCGGTACCGAATGTGTTTGATATAATGCAGGTGAAAGTTGTGAGGGAAACGATGAATCGGATGATAGAAGCTTGGAAGGCGATTCCGGATGTGCAGGAGGAGGTATTAACACCGCCGGAATCACATTCGTCGTCTAAAGGTATAATTACAAAGATGTTTTTTACTTTTTATTCATGATTCCTGTTAATTTTGTTTTACAGTGTTGGATTAATATAAAGCTGCATACTCAGCATGATACTTTTACTGAATTTGATTCGATTCCAAGAAAGTTCATTAGTTATTCTTAACTTGTTATATATTTCTTTTGATTCTTAACTTTCTTGTACACCTACATGTGATCCAGCAGCTGAAGTTGATAGTGATGGAAGATATCCACCAAGAATTCAACAAATAACTAATAAGAGAACTGGTCCCAGTGGTTCTATTTCCACTACCTCTGCAACAAGACGAATTTCACTCGAAAACAAACAGAAAACTGGCCCAGCAATGTTCAGGAAGCTGGATCGCAAGAAGCCCAATGATCAGAAATCTGGAACTAGACCTGCAAGTACATTGTCTGTGGATGATCGTGGTCTTAATAATAAATTTGCGAGACCAGAAACGAAACGAGCCCTCTTCGATGAGATTGTTGATGAAGAAGTGCAGGAATCTGAATATCACAATGCAAGACTAAGTACCACTGTTGTAGAGAGCAACATCGCTCCGGATATAGATATCCACAGGAGCCAAAAAGATTCTGAGGAGTTATCTTTGATTCGTAATCATCTTGTTCAGATTGAAACCCAACAGGCGAATTTGCTTGATCTCCTCGAGGTAATTTGCTAATATTTAACACGTGATTTTAATTTTAAGTGTCATTATGATATCGTTAAAAACATGTTTAACTTTGAATCTAGACAATTAAGCCACTTGCTAACACTGATTTGAACAGCAATCAGACATGTAAAAGCAGCTTTGTTAGTCAGCTATATGTGGGGCTTGAAAAATAAGTACTACCTACTCACCAAACATTAAGCATAACTACAAGTGTACCGACATCCTACGCGTTTTAATAATATATAAAAATCTTTTGAACATGACTACAAATCTACCGACATATTATGCGTCTTAATAATTTTTTAAAATAGAATTTGCTCTGTGGATTGTATGTGTCATGTAACTGGGAGTCTGAGACCCAATGTGACTTCTTTGTAAGTTTTTTGTGTCATTTTCTACAATCTATTTAAGTGTTTATGACCTTATATTATGATAAACCTGTGAATAATGTTTCTGTTTTGACTCTTAAAATGTAGAAATATATTGGAAGCTCACAAAATGGGATGCGGTCATTGGAGACACGAGTGCATGGCCTAGAGTTAACGCTAGATGAGATCTCATTTGACTTGGCTAGATCAACCGGAAGGTTGTCACATCCGGAACCTACACAAACCTTGTGCTGCAAGTTACCTGGTGCTGACTTTTTGACTTCTAAGCTCTGGAAGAAAACAGAAATTCAACACTCTAACCCCAGGATTTCGTCCTCTCCATTCGCAACCGCAAGCCACATGACTGGCAAGAAGGTGAATCATCTTGAATCGCGTAACCCAGAAAATAGGGTATTTCGGCGTGAGGGAGGTGGTAGTGGGTTAATCAAGAATCCATTGGCTGAGGTCCACAGGAACAACCATTGGATTTCTGATATCTAATTCACAAATACGTTTGATGCCTTACTTCGTTACAAAATATATTTTGGCAGAGTTATTTGCCACGGGAATTGTTACCTAAACGCATTCCACGTGTTAAGTGTTACTAGCGTTTAGCCGAATACATATTAGAAACAAAATGTGTCGGCATAGTTATAAATGAGTGAATGTGAAGAAGCTTTTACTGTGAATATATATGTTGATATTATTATTTTCTTGCCTGAGGTGAGAAATTCGAATATGAAAAGATACAAAGGGATTTGTTATGGGTTGTGAATTGACGCAATTTTTGCTCTCGTTAATTTATTTATTTGTCGTGTGTGTTGCTGAGAAGCACGAGTGGTGATTTCTTTCATTCTTGTCGCGTTTTTGAGTGTTGCGACCTTACATAAACTTACAATATAGTGTGTGTCCTGTCTTGTCATGTTTTTGAGTGTTGGAACCTTACATAAGCTTATAATATAGCGAGTGTCCTGTCTTTTCGTGTGTTTTAGAGTGTCGCAACCTTACATAAACTTATAATATACGTCCTGTGTGCAGAAGCAAAACAGTACATTGTTACCGATTTATAAATAAAGCAGAAAAAAAAACCTTTGTTTTGAGACTTTAAATTGTTTACCTATATATATATTTTTTTTTAAATTGTTTACTTTTTTTTTAAATTATAAGTACTAAAAAAAAACAGAAACATGTGATGGCTAAAAGCTAATGAAAGTCTACATAATTTAAGAAAAAACACAAACAGAAAACTATCACACTAAAGTGATAAGAACATTTCAGGGGTCACCATTGAATAATGTCTGTTAAAAAGTTCAGATGTATCCAAGCAGACCAGACACAAATACACCCAAGATGACAGATAAGAAATTCAAATTATTGTAACAGCTTTATCTGCTTTAATATTTGTGCTGTTCAAAACAACTAAATGTCAAATAACAAAAACCATATGATAACCATCTAAATCAAGTCTTAAAAAAATAAAACGACATATGAGCGTAAATTTGGCATTTCTGAAATGAACAGAATGACAGAATCAAAGAGGGATGCTTCAAGTTAAGGAAACTTGATGACTTAACCATAAAGACTGGAGAAGTCACAATACAATTGATGTACTACTTCTGATCAGGAGTCCCATCATGCTCGGATTTCTGCGGAATAAAGGCAAGTGAAACTTGTAAACTAAAAAAAGTTGTACAATTACGTATAAGAATTTCAAGTGTTTACATTACACACAAAAAGAGCAATTGCAATCAAATTGAACACCGAAGAGACCATAAAGAATCTAACTGTAAAGCTAATTTCAAATAAAAGCATCTGAGCCCCTACTCCTGCATGCTTTAATTTCTTAACCAAAAAAGCTAGTACATAAATGGTGTTTATTGGAGACAAATGAAACACCAACCACCCAGAGGATTTACAGCCGACTATTTATCTTCAATAAAAGGGCGAGATGATAAGAAATTAATAGGAAGAAAAGAGGAAACAGATCCAAAATCGATGCCATTTCTTAATGGAAGAATAAAGTTGCATTTCAAATAATTAGGAAGTAGAAACATAACCTCAAAGATGTGCTAGTGTGTCACAAGTCTAAAACCAAACCAGTAAAAGAAAAGTTATCTTATGACCCTTCTCTTGTACATAAAAATTAACATGAATGCACGCTAAAACTAATGTCAAACACACTTTTAATTATACTTGGTGTATTGCTTATTCACTTTCACATTTATAACATGCGCCTGTGTATATATATTTTTATATTTTGATGTGTTTCATAAGTTTCAAATTGTGGCCTTCAGTCCTGTTCTAGGGTAAGAGAGAGACCATAAGCCCACTGCGTACCCCATTCTTGCATCCTAGTGAATTTGTGACCAAAAATTCAAGCCTCGAAGATTATTACCTCACTTCACCATCCAGTAGCACTAGACTAGCCACTAAGATGGGTATCGCAATCGCCAGACCACTTGCATTTAAAAAGTTAATACATATACAGTTAAGCTTTCAATAAATTATTCTTCGTTCACGCTAGTCTGGTTGAATGGAAGGAAAATAAAACATTGGTGACTAGAGAACAAAAGCCTCTTTGCTATTAATTTCGACATATATAGATAGTTTATCTCAATTTTCACCCCTCAAAACCATCTGTCTTTGACACAGCCTAGGGGTAAGAAGCCCAGAGGCTCGAAAGCTACTCGTTATCGGTTCGGTTAAAAGCTCGAACGAGCCGAGCGTTAACGATCCCGGGCCTGTAATAGAGCTCGCTTAGTTATCGAGGCCGAGCTCGAGCCTGAAATACCAAGCTCGTTTAGGCTCGCGAGCCTACACGAGCCCAAACAAAATTTTACTTTTTTTATATATAATATAATAATAATGATGACGACATTGGCGAGCCGAGATTTGGCTCGTTTAAGCGAGCTCGAGCCGAGCTTTTAGTCTGTTTGAGGTTGTTCTCAAAATATCTCGAGCCGAGCTCGAGCTTCATAAACACATGACGAGCCGAGCTCGAGCCTAGCCGGGCTCGGCCCGGCTCGTTTACACCCCTAACACAGCCATAGACTCTATGGCTTCAACCACACTTCCCTAAGAGGGATATCATGGCTTCTATTTTTTGGTGTACCTATACTATGCATAAATTATGTAACTGGGAATTCCTAAACTTCACACAGGTTGTATACTAGAGAAACATAAGTTGATGGTGTAGAAAGGTATTCGGAAATTTGGTTTTCAATGAGACCATAATCAAGCATTTTACAGTTAAGAATTAAGGAAGTCGTTTAGCAGTCTTTTTGTTCCATGTACACAAGTATCTAACATTCTAATCCTACTCTTACATCATTAAGATTTTGAAAACTCATGATTCATAGTCACTGACATTCACTGTTTATCAAAATAACAAGACACAAACACAATACATAGTTGATGAACCTATCTATCTATCTGTACAATATCACTTGAGATCCGAATTTTACCCTAAACATGGGTAAACTAGGTTTCATCAAATATCCTATTTATAACTAATAATCTTCAAACCCTATCAAATAAGCAAACTACCGGCCATGATAGATTCAGAAACAACGAAAAGTAAATCAACAATCAGGTCCAATTAGAAATACAGAAATAAAGAGTTGGGGTTTATACCGATTGGGCGTTATGCCATGCGAGACCACGGTAAACGTTGACGGAAAAGGTAGCGCCGAGATAAATGGTGGCGACGCCTAAACCCAAGGTGAAAGCTTTAAATGTCAAATCTCCAGCTTTGTTTATCAGTCCCATGGCTTCTTCTATGGACCTGCTGCTGCTGCGGCTTAAGGTTCTCTGCCGACTATCGACTTTTCTTAAAGTTAATACAGACGCAAATTTAACCCATTTTTGTACTTCTGTTAATACATCTAGGGTTGGGTCTTTTTCATTTGGTGTTAAAAATCAACTACTTACACCACCCGTAGCGGCTGACTAAAGGGGCGTTTTTTATGCTCAATCACGCCCAATCTCGCCCACCAGCCACTACCTGGGGCGTGTTTGGCCTTTTTTTGTTATGGCGTGTTATAAATCACGTTGGTGGGGCAATTTCTTGGCCAATCACATTTGAGCTTCCATTTTTTGGCCAATAAGATTTTTTAAATATTTTATTTTATTACAAACATAATGTCACACAATCCCCACACCCCCACTCCAACGACTACGCATGGTCTTATCAAAGTATTAATAAGCGATACTAGTATCTAGGTCCCGTGTTTTGTGACGAGACTGTTAAATCAAACAAAAAATAGACATAAAATTGTGCATGCTCGTTGCAGCGCATTAACACACAAAAATTACACTGAAACGTATAACGTAGAAAAAAATAACTAAGGAGTTGTTTGGTAACCTCTGAATCAGTAAGTGTTGAACCAGTATGAGGCTTTGAACTAGCAAGTGCTGAGTCAATATGTGTTGTTTGGCTAAAAGTATTAAGAGGTGTTAGTTTTGTGAACCAAACACCCTTAAATGAATCTCATACTGATTCAGAGGTAGCCTCTTAATAGAATCATTAAGAGGCTGCCAAAGAGTCACTAAGTTGACTTAACAACAGTGCATTGTGATGGGGCCGTCAATCATTTTAAAATAGACTCCAAAATAATGAACCACACACACTTTACAATTTTTAACTCGCAAATTTAAACCGAAATGTTAAACGAAAAATTTGTAAATGATAAAAGTATAAGAAACCAAAGTTGAAAGTGGAAAAATGTTAGGTTAAAAATGAAAAATGTTTTGTGATAATTTGTAATTGATGTAGAGTAGAGGCACCTTTTCAAAAAGAACAAGGGCAAAATGAAAGAACTCTAAGGGGTTGTTTGTTTAGCTCTTAATGGGGTTCTTAATGGTTCAGACCTTTTACTGGTTCAACACTTAATGGTTCACACTGTTTGTTTCACGAGCAGATATCTGAATGGTTCAGACATTTGCTTCTGAATAGTTAAGCATTATATTGAGTTTGAATGGTTAAGACCTCTAATATGAATCGGTCAGACATTTGCTTCTGAACAATTAAGCATTATACTGGCTCTTAATGGTTTCGACCTCTTACGGGTTCAACACTTAACCATTCCAAGGTTGTCAAACAACCCCTAAGTCCTAATTTTGTAAAAGCCGAAATCTGAAGGCAACAATCTCCGCCATTGAAGATGAGTGGCTCAGGAATTTACCCGATAAGCAGTGGCGGAGGTTCTTGGTGGCCCAGGGGTGCCCGACCCCCACCTTGTTCTTATATGCTGACCTAAAAACAAAGACCGACACATGTATATAAAAACTAAACAACTTATCGATACACAAGAACAATTGTTTGAATGATTAAGATCATAGGCGGATCTTAGAAGGGTTGTGGCAGGCCACGGGCCGGGCAAGTTTTTCGGCCGTAGTGCTAATTTTCCGCATTTCGATCAAAATTTTTTATATATACTATGTTTGGCCCGGGCTTGCCCGGACTTTTTTTAGTGCCCGTGTCTTTCGGCCCTGGCACATTCAACGGGCAAGATCCGCCACTGATTAAGATAATAAATAAGTGGAACCGTTGATGAAGTGTGAGGGTCTGAGTGTGTGGGGGGTGGGGGTTGAATAAATGAGCATAAAAATTAGTAAAACTAGGGTTAAGACCCGCCCGCGTTACGGCGCGGGTACATCGTAAATATTGAATGGATTAATCCAAACGTTATATGATGCATTAACCATATGAAAACACATATTTCGACGTATCCAGTTGAACTCAGTGTAACCTGTATAAGCATTCTGATTGGATCAAACGTAAAGTAAATGGAATTCATATCGAACAATCATAACGTATTATATGTGACCCAACTCATACACAGAAAACATAACAGGTATGAAGGAAAATATGCACATGTAATCGAAAGGGATTAATTAGACCTTTCGAAAAAAAGGGAGAAAAAAAAACATAATTTGACTCCACTCAGTTCGAAACAAACTTTACGAAACCTACATAAAATAAACACGAAAACATATTATATTTGACCTAAATCATTTCCCAAAAAAGTTTACCTCAAAACGTAGAACAACTTGAATTTATACCAAAACGTACGTAAAAATATGCACGTAAAAATGGTTTCTTTAAACGAAAACGTATTATATTTGACCTGACTCGTCTATAAAAAAGTTTACGTCGGAATATAGAACAAATCATATTTATACATACCGGTACATAAAATATGCACACAAAAATTAGTTTTTAAGCAAAGGAAGAATAGGGGTATAAACCGAAAGAAAATATTAGTAAAAAATTAATAGGTTAAAAACGTTCGTAAAACCGTGCCAAGTAGTACCAATGCCACAACGACATCGACTCTCAACATCGTAAAAATAAAATAGATAAAATGGTAAAAATTACACAGAACGAAAAGTAGACTAAAATCGTTGAATCATGCACACCCGTTACAGTGTCTTAATGCGAAGAAATTAAGCAGAAAAGTAAAATGTAGAAAATAATAACTTAGTTTATCTACGACCCGCCCGTTGCGACGAACTTTACAAAAGGGGAAAAATGGACGCGTTGCGACGGGTCTGTCAAATATGAAAAAAAATAGAGCAAAAACGTTGAACCTCACATGCACGCTATGACATGTTAACTCGCAAAATTTAGAACGAAACGTAAAACGAAAAACTTGCAAAAGATAAAAAGTATGGGGGACCAAAGTTGTAAATAACAAAGTGTTGTATTAAATTATAAAAGATGGAAAACTTAGAGCTAAAAGTAAAAAAAAAAGAGGGGGTTAAAATGTAAAAGATAAAACTTTTAGGTTGAAAGTGGAAAATTAAGTTTTTTTTTTGAAAAACTCATAAAGCACAATGTACAAGTGCTTATGCACAAAAAACTTGCAAACTTATATAGGTTTTAATAAACAAATAGGTAAAGGGACAATAATGCCCTTTCGTTTAACGTTAAAAAGGGATAGAGTTAACCAGTTGGATAAAAACAACAAGTTTTGGAAACCCCGGGACACAGATGCGAAAAAAAGCCTTTTGGATGCAGCTAACAAAAGTGACCAAACTATAAAGACAAAAATTGTTTAAAATATGTATTAAACAACACTAAACCATCAAATGTTAAAACATTGTACTAAAATTGTAACATGACGAAACAATGAAAAAAATGTGTAGCAATAGACCCACAATGCGGCATGCCCTTCATTTTCTTGGAGCATAAATAAGTTTGAAATCTGCACCAACTGAATCAGGAGTGTGGATGCTAACTATACAATTGGTGTCCTCTCTTTATTAATTAACCATCTTATAACATGTTTAAGGTGTCATTTCTTTATTAATTAACCATCTCATAACATGTTTAAAAGCTAAACAACTATGTTAAATTGAAATAAAATTTCCAAACTATATATTCACCCCTAGGTTTTTACAAAACCCTCAATGGAAAAAAGAAAATGACTCGATATATATTCAAACTTTATAGTTTAGGTCTTTAGGAGGGTTGAACTCTTGGATAACTCAAATTGTATAGGGCTTTGTAAATAACCAGACATGGGTTAAATTCTTTATTTGGACTGACCTATCATAATCATAAATAGGGCCTGACTTAATAACCTTTGTTACAAAGCCCATTAAGAATGGTTTCAATTTATTACTTCTTATGTTAAAAAACATACAAATTTTAGTTAGTTATTTACACAGAAACAATATGTATAAATAACATCTATGGCTTACAAATTTTTGTTGGTTATTTACACAGAAACAATATGTATAAATAACATCTATGGCTTAATAAATCTTTTGCTATCGCCACAACCCATGATAGACGAGGGCAATTTCGCCACTTTGTCGATCCCTTCTTCAAACACCGCTCCCATACCCATATAAAAATGGGACTCGATATGACAATGAAATGCCCAAACACCTGGGTTATCTGCTATAAACCTCAAAGCGGTCCACCCGTATGGATGAACTGGCACCGTGTTCTTCATAATTGGGTTCACCAAGTTATACCTCTTCGGGTCCTCTGAAACATTAAACTTTCCTCTTCCATACCCGACAACCCAAAAATCATGCCCATGTAGATGCCATGGGTGTGTCTCGCTATTATTAACATTCAACGTGTTTGCATTTTGAAGAATAATGTCTACCGTCGTATTAAACTTTAGTCTATACAAAGAATTGCTAGAAGTGGCATTGACATTGGGAGCAACAACGTTAATGTCGTAATTTTCATAGCCGTTGATGACGTCAGGAGGCGGGGTTTGTTCAAACGTGTGAAGTAGGTTTTCTTTGAGTGATACGAGGTATGGTGTATGAGGAAGGGTAAAAGAGACGTTATTAATAGACCATTTTACACTCCCGTTGATTCGGTTTTGTGTGTTCAAAAGAATAATCACTCTATCCGATGTTTGAGGCACTTGGTGTATGTAGTTAGGGTGCGACTTGATCGCAAGACTTTGGTTAACCCGGGCCTCGATATCGTTCCAAAACGGTCCACTTGGTGGGACTGTTGGCGGGGATTTTGTGGGATGGTTCGGGTAGTAATTAAAGATGGCTAAACCATTTGGGGTTGTGTTGTTGCGACTCACCATTTTTGTCACAGCCCAATAGTTTCTTGATGGGTCTTGATTTGCAGTAATCAAAACCGAGTAAGTTTCACCCGAGTAAATAAAAAGATTATTAACAACGAAAGGTTCGACATAGTGTCCGTCGGCTTCAACAACCGTCATATTATGCCCCTGTTTTTTCATTAAAAAGTTATTGTTAAAATAGGTCATAATAATTAGTACATATACAAATTAAAAAGTAGGGATGAAAATGGGTCGGGTATTGGTAATCCCATACCCATACCCGGTTATAAAATCGTGTCCCAAACCCGACCCAATACCCATCGGGTATTTGTCGGGTAATTACCCGTCGGGTATCGGCCATCGGGTATACCCGCGGGTACCGGGTATACCCATTAGTTTGTTAAAAGATATACGTTGGGATTTCTAAATACATTTTTTTACTATTATAATTATTATATAATTTTATTTATACAACAACTATTATAAATTAAAAATATACATTACATACATATAAGTTTTATCATAAATTAATAATAACTTTTTTATACTTATACACTTACATGTATATACTTCACAACATACAAACTATAATACTGTAACACCCCGAAAACGGGCTCGGTAATTAAACCCCGCTAATACTAGAAAACGGGTAAAGTACCGTAGAGGTAAAAATAACCCGAAAAATATTAGGATTTATATAAATAATCCTAATATTTATTAAAAAAAAACCGGATAAGCACTTTCAAGAGATGAAATGGATAAAAGGCCCGAGTTAACGGAACTTAAATTAAACAGGTTAGAACTCTCGGGACTCACTGAGTTAACTAGGGGTAATTAACCTAGTTAATTATTTGTTTAAGAACAGTAATGACACTAACTTAGTTAATTGACTACTTATGAGTAGTTAAGGAATAAAACAAAATAATTACGAAACTAGAAGGATCAAAAGTGTTAAACTTGAAAAAGGTTTTAAATAAAAACATTTTAATAAAACTTAAACACCCCTTGTGAGGGTGTTGGGATCGATCAGACAAAGAGGAGGGCGACCAGGCTCTTCAAAAACCCTAGACATCCACAAAACTCATGAATTGAAGGTCCAAATCTGATCCAAATCGAAAATCAAGCATAGATTATTGATCCTCGTCACAAGAGGATTACAAGGTATGTAAAATTTGATGAAAACTCTCTACTTGAAATTCTCATGAATTTGAGAAATCTGAAGTTTGATGATGCATGTTTGTTATTTGGGTAAAACAGGAATGATATAGTGTCTAGGAGTAAAACCTAGACAACAATATGAGAAATCATGCCCAAATTCTGAAAATTACATGAACACATTGAAAGTGATTCATGGGTTTTGTAAGATTATGATAAACACTAGGATTATAATGGTTGTTCTAGTAATATTTGACCTATATGAAGTGATTTCAGAATTTTAGAGGTCAAAGTTCATGTATTGTAGTTGATTGATGAAAAATTAAGGCCAAAGGTCAAGTTATGAACTTGATAATATTAGTGTAAAAATCTGCCCATGAAGTGTTAGTTGAAATGCCTCAAAGAAGGCTCGAAACTAGAATTTTGTAGTTAAAACTCCTAACTGTGATGTTTTGGCTATTATGCTAAAAGTGATTAAGAAGAGTTCTAAAAGTGATAAACACGGTTAGAACTTTGGTTAAAACGGTGGTCTAAATAACGCCTACCGGGTAATTAAAGAATGCTAAAACTAGTTGATGAACTCGAATATGCAATTAGCATACTAATGGGCATTTGACTTTAAAAAAAAAAAGAAGGTCAAACTGACCTATAATACGATAAGTAGTAATTTTGATATGAAATGTATAAGGTGGAATAATCGTATTACATTATGATTAAACTAACCACCTTGAAAACGATGATGATAGTTTGACGCGTAACAAGCTAGGTGAAGCTTGAGGAGAAAGCGGGTCGAACGAATCAAGAATGAAAAGGAAAGCGTAATTCGGATGAAAGGTAAGTGAAACTTACACACTTTGTAGAATACTTGTTTACTTTACAAGTAATAAATGCGATAACGATAATAATGAAAATATGGTTTCCGACGCGATTGGTACGAGTCGGAACATATAAAGATGATAAAAACCATGGTTTATGGTAAAAAAATGATAAATCGGTAAATCGGTCATGTAATGACTAAGAGATTATGAGTTTTGATAAGATTACCGCGTAGTGTAATCTAATATTGAGAAAAGGGGCAAAAATGGAAATTTAGTCAAGTGTCGACTAATGTAAATTGACAATAAAAGGGCACCCATGGCGTAAGCCGAACGGGTCAAATTTGTAAGAAATGAGTTAAAGAGAAAAGGAGGGGTCAAGTGGTAACATCCGGCATGGGCCGGATGTGTAAATTTGAAATTTGAAAACCTCGTTTTACTACATATGTAAATGTTTGGTCGTATGAGCCAAACGGGTCAAATGGTGATGATAACACCATTTGACAATAATGACTAATCTTGGTTGTCAAGTCATATGTAAACAGGAACGAGTAGCAATTCTGGGATAATCGCGACGCTATAGAATATTGGTTAACAAATGCGAGGTATAAACGGGTCTATACGTTGATCCGAGCCAGGTACGCACAAATAAGTTGTAGTAAGAAGTGCAATTTGGCCAAATATTAGTGGAAGTCCTTCATCGTAAAAATGAAGGATTAAATGTGACCAAAACGCCCTTGTTAGCTAATTCGAACAAACAACCTTTAAAGGTTGTTTGGAAACAAGTTTTATGATTAAGCAAATACTTAGAATAAGTATAGAAACTGAAAGATGTATTATATTAGTCAAATGGCACTTTTTGAGTTTTGCCGTAAAATAATGATTCGAGAGGTAAAATTTGGTTTATATAGATCACCACATTAAGCCCACCATAAATTCAGTTGTGGTGGGTGATTATAATATAAGAAATGTGGTGATGAAGTGCTAGAAGAAATCGAAAGCGATTTGAGGCTCGAAAGCGCTCAAATACCCTTAACGGGTCAAAAATAGAAGTATTAGCGAAACGGGTTAAGAATGTGTAATAATCCGTGATTTGAATCTTATACAATAGGAAATGATCATAATAATACGTTTACAAAAGAAGCAAGGGCAACAAACAAGTTTGTTAGATGAAATCGCGAACGGGTCAAAAGATGGTAAAAAGGGTAATAAGCCGAAGAGTTAAACTCTGAAATTTTATTATGAAAGATGTTGGATCTTAACTCCATTAGATGGAGAATTAAATTACGGACGCGTGGGAAAAAGAATCGGGTAAAACGGATCAATAACGAAGAAGTTATGGCCGTTTCCGTGAAATCAGGTCGTGCAGGGATTGTACAGCATCAGCAAACGAACTTCTGTCAAAAACAAGCGCTCGCGTAGCGCGAGAACCCGTAGCGCTACGCGAGCCCCTAAACTCCGAAAATTCTTACATTTTATCATTTTTAACCCCTGTACTTGTTTGGACTTGATATTTGACTATCGAAACTAACTTTTAAGTTGGTTTTGATCATAGGTGAATGTCAAGAGTGCACGGATGAAGATCAAGCAGCTACGAAGAACCGAACACACGAGATTAAAGCTTCCGCACAACATTACGTCATAACTTTTAAATGGCGAACTTATCTAAATATTGTTTTAAACTTTTAAGTTGTAAAAGTTTTAAATTACTCGTATTCCCCTAAGGATACTTAATGATAAATTCATGTTTGTTTTCGTTAATTGCACGAAAACCCTTAGATTAATAACATGGGTGTAACAAGTTCGTAATCAGAGCCCAAGGTTAAAGGGTAAAGTGTTCGGTTCGAGGCTTGATCGCAAATCCGGTAAGTACAAGTACGTTAATAGTTTAGTATGCTAAAGTGTTGTAAACAACACATAGGGCTATCGTGTGGTACACGTTACCCCAATTAAAATGATGGATATGTTTGACGAAAATACGCGCGTTGACGCGTATAGTAGAAAAAGCCTTGTATTATAATACGGGCGATTATTGAAGTTGACATTATTAACTCTTGTGAATGTTTTAATTGAAGGACACTCGCGTCTGAAGATGACGGGAGTGAACGAATTATGGATATGATGATGGAACGGTCCGAGGTATGACAGGAAGAGCATACTCATCAAGGACCTAAATCGCGTAACGGTCGCGAACAAGACTAATGACAAGAGAAGCCCGTTAGGGCAAGCATTACCAGGTGCACACTTTTAAATTTAATCGCACGAGTCGTTATATGCAACAAACACGTAGGTAATAACGGTTGCATACACATATGATAGAACTTGGAAAACCCGATTTCCAAGAGAAATTTAATAGGAAATGTGTTATTCACAATGATGAATAACAAGACTTGTTTATATAGAAACTTGGACGAGAGTGATCATCCAAGTAAGTATTCTCAATATAAATCCTATTGAGAAAAGTAGTGATCACATCAATAAATGTTTATAAAAAGGGACATTTTACATGTTCAAGGATAAACGACTAAAACTAATAATTGTTAACTAACAATTAAACAAAGTTTTATCAAATGAAACCATAAACATGGAAATAAATTGAGGAGTTACTTACATGGGACGTGATGTGGTAATTATAATAAGGTCACGCGTACCATGTGTTGATCGCTTACTCTGGCCAAGTAAGTAGTGAACACATGATAGCATGAGCTTCTTATAATGAGCGCAGTTATGTCCGATGTAGTAAGGTCAAGATGAATGAAAATTTAAAGGATCCTTAGGGTCAAGAAATCTTATGGGCATACTCGTATAAATGATTTCCGCGGGAACCATAAAAACGATGTATGGCGCACATAGAAATAAAAGACCCAAGGAAATTCGTGACATAAGTCATCTTGACGAAACAACCATGGTAGACAAAAAGGGCATTGTAAAACCAAAGTATAAATGACCCACGGGGTCATAGAAACAAAGGTATTGCCCACATGGGAAAAACGATCAAAAACCATGGTAGACGAAAAGGGCATTGTAAAACCAAAGTATAAATGACCCGCGGGGTCATAGAAACAAAGGTATTGCCCACGCGAGAAAGACGATCAAAGTCGTTGACTTTGGTCGTAGTAAAGAAATGATGATGATGATAATCATCATTCATAGTCTATAAGACTGTCAAGGATGGTCAAATAAGAATAAAGGTTTGGTTGAATAAAAGCGATGGCTTCCGCTAAGACAACCAAACAAATTACAACGAAAACTTGACGTATACCGGAATGCTTGCACTAATAATGACTTCGGTAAAGTACCCGGTTGATGGGTAAGGATTTAAACACATGCGTAAACCGAGAAACGGGAACACGAATTTAAAGTCAAAAGACTCGGATTATGAGTTATGACTAAAAGACCATAAAATTTCGTAAGCAGAAATTTTGATAATAATATTCAACTATTTTGAGGTTGAACTGGTTGATTAAAGTATAATGCTTAATGGCATAAGTAAGCGCAAGCCGGATAACGGTAAGCTTGAGACAAACCGATGCTTAATTAACATGAGAAGTCATAGAGTCGGAAGAGTTATCCAAAAGAAAACGATTGTAGATACGAACTACAGTCAAAAGCTAATGGATTTCAAGCGTGAAAACAAATGGTTTTCAAACATAAAAGAGTGCTTTGACACCAAATATATATTTTAATAAAGACACGAGTAAACAGAATGATCTACGGGATCATCATAACCTACGGGTAATAGTGTGAAACAAGAAAAACTGGTTATAACTCCCCGCGTAAAAGATAACGGGAGGTAAAGTTAGTATTTAAGTTAATTGAATGGATTAAAGCAAAGAGATTATGAAAGGTCTATGAGACTAAAACGACCCACGGGTCATGATTAGAAAGAAGTTATAATGACTTCGCCCTAAAGAGGTGAATGTCTAATAAAAAATAGCCCATAAGGCTAAGTGATAAAACCTACGGGTTAGATTGGATAAAGCGAGGAAATCAATTAAGAATCCCCGCATAAAACTAAGACTGTAAAGGATTAAATTACGGACTGTCAATATCCCGGTATGGATGATTGACACAAGTTAAAGAAAAGATCCTAAAACTAAAACTTCGGTTTTAGTAAGAAATAATGTTCTTACAAACATAGATTCTGATAGGAATTTAAATAATAAGTATGAAAGATATAAGTCTTGACGCTGATAGGCGCAAGACAATATATTCGAAAAATGATATTTTCGAAAATTAAAAGGTTGATATAAATTAAACATGATGTGACATGATCACGGTCAAGAGGTACAATGTGAAGTAGAATCACATTATAACCAAACGAGCGGTAAAAAGAAACCGGACTAATAAGTCTAGTTAGTGAAACCGGTTAAGGTCAGTAATTCGAGTTAAGAAATTTGGTTGCTTGTAAGCGGTAATTCGGTATAACTGAACCGAATAAATAAATTTGAAAATAAAAAGATTTGTTGCTAAAAGTGAAAGATTTCACTAAAGACCTTTAAACGGGTCAAAGTAACGGGTTCATAAAGAAATCCGATAGTCTATGAAAGCATTGAATAACGCTAAGTGGATTAAACTAGTGGAAATAACGAGATTACATTATTTCAAGTTACATTATGTCGTATGAGGTACGTAGGGGTTCTGTAACCAAAAGGATATTACCAAAATTTTTCTGGTAATACTAACAATCGGTTAAAGTATGAATAATGCTTAGGGGATTACTCGGGTCAACGCATTGAGTTTAATACTCAATGAACTATGTAAGCAAGGTTTCGAGGACGAAACCTCTTTAAGGGGGGTAGACTTGTAACACCCCGAAAACGGGCTCGGTAATTAAACCCCGCTAATACTAGAAAACGGGTAAAGTACCGTAGAGGTAAAAATAACCCGAAAAATATTAGGATTTATATAAATAATCCTAATATTTATTAAAAAAAAACCGGATAAGCACTTTCAAGAGATGAAATGGATAAAAGGCCCGAGTTAACGGAACTTAAATTAAACAGGTTAGAACTCTCGGGACTCACTGAGTTAACTAGGGGTAATTAACCTAGTTAATTATTTGTTTAAGAACAGTAATGACACTAACTTAGTTAATTGACTACTTATGAGTAGTTAAGGAATAAAACAAAATAATTACGAAACTAGAAGGATCAAAAGTGTTAAACTTGAAAAAGGTTTTAAATAAAAACATTTTAATAAAACTTAAACACCCCTTGTGAGGGTGTTGGGATCGATCAGACAAAGAGGAGGGCGACCAGGCTCTTCAAAAACCCTAGACATCCACAAAACTCATGAATTGAAGGTCCAAATCTGATCCAAATCGAAAATCAAGCATAGATTATTGATCCTCGTCACAAGAGGATTACAAGGTATGTAAAATTTGATGAAAACTCTCTACTTGAAATTCTCATGAATTTGAGAAATCTGAAGTTTGATGATGCATGTTTGTTATTTGGGTAAAACAGGAATGATATAGTGTCTAGGAGTAAAACCTAGACAACAATATGAGAAATCATGCCCAAATTCTGAAAATTACATGAACACATTGAAAGTGATTCATGGGTTTTGTAAGATTATGATAAACACTAGGATTATAATGGTTGTTCTAGTAATATTTGACCTATATGAAGTGATTTCAGAATTTTAGAGGTCAAAGTTCATGTATTGTAGTTGATTGATGAAAAATTAAGGCCAAAGGTCAAGTTATGAACTTGATAATATTAGTGTAAAAATCTGCCCATGAAGTGTTAGTTGAAATGCCTCAAAGAAGGCTCGAAACTAGAATTTTGTAGTTAAAACTCCTAACTGTGATGTTTTGGCTATTATGCTAAAAGTGATTAAGAAGAGTTCTAAAAGTGATAAACACGGTTAGAACTTTGGTTAAAACGGTGGTCTAAATAACGCCTACCGGGTAATTAAAGAATGCTAAAACTAGTTGATGAACTCGAATATGCAATTAGCATACTAATGGGCATTTGACTTTAAAAAAAAAAAGAAGGTCAAACTGACCTATAATACGATAAGTAGTAATTTTGATATGAAATGTATAAGGTGGAATAATCGTATTACATTATGATTAAACTAACCACCTTGAAAACGATGATGATAGTTTGACGCGTAACAAGCTAGGTGAAGCTTGAGGAGAAAGCGGGTCGAACGAATCAAGAATGAAAAGGAAAGCGTAATTCGGATGAAAGGTAAGTGAAACTTACACACTTTGTAGAATACTTGTTTACTTTACAAGTAATAAATGCGATAACGATAATAATGAAAATATGGTTTCCGACGCGATTGGTACGAGTCGGAACATATAAAGATGATAAAAACCATTGTTTATGGTAAAAAAATGATAAATCGGTAAATCGGTCATGTAATGACTAAGAGATTATGAGTTTTGATAAGATTACCGCGTAGTGTAATCTAATATTGAGAAAAGGGGCAAAAATGGAAATTTAGTCAAGTGTCGACTAATGTAAATTGACAATAAAAGGGGACCCATGGCGTAAGCCGAACGGGTCAAATTTGTAAGAAATGAGTTAAAGAGAAAAGGAGGGGTCAAGTGGTAACATCCGGCATGGGCCGGATGTGTAAATTTGAAATTTGAAAACCTCGTTTTACTACATATGTAAATGTTTGGTCGTATGAGCCAAACGGGTCAAATGGTGATGATAACACCATTTGACAATAATGACTAATCTTGGTTGTCAAGTCATATGTAAACAGGAACGAGTAGCAATTCTGGGATAATCGCGACGCTATAGAATATTGGTTAACAAATGCGAGGTATAAACGGGTCTATACGTTGATCCGAGCCAGGTACGCACAAATAAGTTGTAGTAAGAAGTGCAATTTGGTCAAATATTAGTGGAAGTCCTTCATCGTAAAAATGAAGGATTAAATGTGACCAAAACGCCCTTGTTAGCTAATTCGAACAAACAACCTTTAAAGGTTGTTTGGAAACAAGTTTTATGATTAAGCAAATACTTAGAATAAGTATAGAAACTGAAAGATGTATTATATTAGTCAAATGGCACTTTTTGAGTTTTGCCGTAAAATAATGATTCGAGAGGTAAAATTTGGTTTATATAGATCACCACATTAAGCCCACCATAAATTCAGTTGTGGTGGGTGATTATAATATAAGAAATGTGGTGATGAAGTGCTAGAAGAAATCGAAAGCGATTTGAGGCTCGAAAGCGCTCAAATACCCTTAACGGGTCAAAAATAGAAGTATTAGCGAAACGGGTTAAGAATGTGTAATAATCCGTGATTTGAATCTTATACAATAGGAAATGATCATAATAATACGTTTACAAAAGAAGCAAGGGCAACAAACAAGTTTGTTAGATGAAATCGCGAACGGGTCAAAAGATGGTAAAAAGGGTAATAAGCCGAAGAGTTAAACTCTGAAATTTTATTATGAAAGATGTTGGATCTTAACTCCATTAGATGGAGAATTAAATTACGGACGCGTGGGAAAAAGAATCGGGTAAAACGGATCAATAACGAAGAAGTTATGGCCGTTTCCGTGAAATCAGGTCGTGCAGGGATTGTACAGCATCAGCAAACGAACTTCTGTCAAAAACAAGCGCTCGCGTAGCGCGAGAACCCGTAGCGCTACGCGAGCCCCTAAACTCCGAAAATTCTTACATTTTATCATTTTTAACCCCTGTACTTGTTTGGACTTGATATTTGACTATCGAAACTAACTTTTAAGTTGGTTTTGATCATAGGTGAATGTCAAGAGTGCACGGATGAAGATCAAGCAGCTACGAAGAACCGAACACACGAGATTAAAGCTTCCGCACAACATTACGTCATAACTTTTAAATGGCGAACTTATCTAAATATTGTTTTAAACTTTTAAGTTGTAAAAGTTTTAAATTACTCGTATTCCCCTAAGGATACTTAATGATAAATTCATGTTTGTTTTCGTTAATTGCACGAAAACCCTTAGATTAATAACATGGGTGTAACAAATACTATTATCAAATGCATATAATAAAAGAAAATTTGTTTTTACATAATGATCATGCTAAAATAAATAAACAATAGACAAGTGTTAATGGAAAAAAAATATATAAACTAAAAAAAATCGGGTATAAGATCGGGTATATAGTTCAGGTAAACGGGTATGTGGTTTCGGGTAATCGGGTCGGGTATCACCTAATCCCATACCCGCAAAAATTTTTAAAACTAAACCCATACCCGGCCCAATACCCGTCGGGTATCGGGTATACCCGTCCCATTTGTGTCGGGTTTCGGGTATACCCATCGGGTTCGGGTATTTTTGCCATCCCTATTAAAAAGCAATGGGGTACATAGCATTCCTAGTGTCATATGTAATTTTTTTAATAGCAACGCTTACATACTCTTCTTAAATTACATCAAATAAATCGTAAACTACTCCTTGTTTGAATGTCAATTAGATTTTTATTATTTTACCATAATAAATTTTTATTATTTAATTTGATTTTTCTCTAATAACTTTCGTATGTTAATTTAAAAAAATCTAAATTCACACGGTCGTTTATTTTTTTTTTCAACATTTCAATAATTTTTTTTGAGAACGTAGCTTTGTTTAAAATAAAGTATTTTTTTGTATCGTAAACTATATTGACTACCAGTACTTTACCGATAACCCCATAAGTAATGTACCGATACCATTCCATTACTGCATCGATCGAATAACATCGTTACTGGTACCGACTATCATTTTTATAGTGTTTGATTTCAAAACGAGTCCGTTTAGGTATTTTCGATATTTTTGCACTACGGATACCAGAACGGTTTGTGTGCATCCCTGCTAGTTCAATTGATAAACGATTTGAATAAAACATGGGTTTACCTCTATTTCGAAACTGAGAGCAGCCAAAGCAGTTAAACTTCCGATCCTGAGCCGGTAAGTTTTTCCGGGAACCACAGTGAAAACGTATGGTGAACATTCAGGATTTGTGGCGTTACAAACACCGGTTGCAATCCCTGGGGTACTGCAATTGAATCTTCCTCTCCCTTGAATCAACAAAGACTGAAAGCAAAAGCATAAGATATAAGTTTTACAAAATTAGAGGGAAAAAAAACTTAATTTTGTTTGAATTAAGAAATCACATGAAAACTTATGATACCCATAAACTAGGGGCTCTTTGACAACTTTTGAATGTTTAAGTGCTGAACCAGTAAGAAGTCTAAACCATTTAGAGCCAATATAATGCTTAACCCTTCAGAGACAAATATTTGACCAATTCATATTAGAGGTCTTAACGATTCAGACTCTGTATAATCATTAACCATTCAGAGACAAATGTCTGAACCATTCAGACATCTGTTCACGAAACAAACAGTCTGAACCATTAAAAGCCTCATTAAGAGGTAAACAAACAATCCCCTAGTGACTCTAAAAAAAAGTGATAAAAGTGACCGGGTTCAAATCTTTGCAAATGCAAGATTAACCTATATTTAGGTTTAAATAATTGATGTTAAAAAATATGAAAACTTTTGATAATTTGTGATATGTTAATTTTTTGAGTAAATTACAAAAATCGTCCTTTATATATGTCACTTATTCCAAACTGTGTCCTTTGTCTTTAGTAATTACAGAAAACGTACTCGATGTTTGCAAACCCTTGCAAGTTATGTCCTTTAGCTCTAACTCAGTTAATTTTTGTGGTAAAATCTGACTAAATGGACCCCATATGAGGGTATTTTTATGGTTAAATCTGAACAAATTGACCCCAAATGAAAGTAAAATGACTAAAATACCTCATGTGGGGTACATTTGGTCAGATTTAACGGGGTGAGCATGGTGCGGTTCGGTTCGGTTATTATCTATAACCGAAACCATAACCGCACCCTGCGGTTATCAAAAAATCATAACCGTTTGGTTTCGGTTAATGCGGTTTCGGTTAATCGGTTATTGCGGTTAATGCGGTTTCGGTTCGGTTATATGTCGGTTATTTTCATTGTTTCTAATGTTGGACTTTAAATGTGTGGGTCGAGCAAAATTAATGCGCAAACAATAAATATACACGGTTAATCAATTATATTTCACTACCATATGCATACTAATTCCAAAACAAAAGTAACACGTGTAGTCACGTGTTATTTGGAAACATACATACGAACACAAAGTGGTTTTTAAATTCGACAGTTTTTAATCAAAACATAAAAAGTTGTAGTGCAATCTTCATCAAAGTTGGGTCATGGTTAAAAGTTAAAACATTCAAATACTTCACCAAAGATACATATAGATTAGGCCATGGTTAAGCATTTAAATACAAACTTAAAGACTTATGGTGCTACGGATTTGGCTATGTTTAAAATATTCGGTTCGGTTCGGTTATTTGCGGTTATGAAAATAAGAATAACCATAACCGAACCGCAAAAATCGGTTATTAAAAATATAAATAACCAACCCTTCGGTTATTTCGGTTCGGTTTTTTCGGTTATTTCGGTTACGGTTCGGTTAATTCGGTTGTATGCTCACCCCTAGATTTAAGCACAAAAATTTAACTGAGTTAGGGCTAAAGGACATAATTTGCAAGGGTTTGCAAACATCGAGTACGTTTTCTGTAGTTATTGAAGATAAATGACACAGTTTGCAATTAGTGACATACGTAAATAATGATTTTTGTAATTTACTCTAATTTTTTAAAAGGTATAACGTGCACCACTTTAGTAGACATAAACACGTATGTCACTAGGCCAAGAGGCAACCAGCTTGTGTTCCATTAAGTACCTGAGGATCGCCGACCCAAACAAAGGGGATGGAAGAAAGTCCGGCGGCCTGTTCATATGTGCTTTTGTGATACCAATCGTTTAGAATGATGCTTCTATCGTAGTCATATGAGAAGGGTTCCGCTTCTCCGGTAGGCAGCGCCACCCGAATCGAACCGTATAACCCTGCCTCTCGTTGCATTCCGTAATGGGCATGGTACAAGTATGTCCCTGCCTGCATATTTAGTCAATTATCGATTAAACTTTTTTTCCTTTTCGGTGAATATTATTTATTTAAAACCATAAAACAAATCAATCAAATTATTAAAAGAACACTTTATATAAAAAAAATGTACAATGATTATGACAAATTCAAATAAAAACATGGAGGCATAAAAGTCAACCAACTCACTTTTTATGTTTTTCACCTACCAAAAATACGAACATACAAGGTAACCATGAATAACCTTAACCGCTAAACACAGTTGCCTCATGTTGTTTTGTTAGTTAGTCAGGTTAAATTTCATGAACCTGAACTTGAACATGAACATGATACATGTGTTTATTAGTGTCAAACATATTAACCCTAGCTCATTCACACTACATCATGAAACTGACACCACCTGTGTCACCTATTCGCTTAAATAGATCAAACGGCTTAGCGGGGTAAAAACGTTTGATAGATCAATCAAGTTGTAAACGAGTTAATGCACAATAAACATATTGTAATAAAGTTGTAACTAGTTAAACGTGTTGCACATATGTATCATAATTTTATTTTTTTTATTATAACTTTTAATGATTTGACGGGTCGACTCATTTATTCACAACTTAATCCTAACACAACTAACTTATTAAACATGTACGGTGTATCAAAGGGCTTGTTGCCAAGGTTCCTATACCATGGTAGACAAAGGTGTAGATTTAGAAGTAAGGCTAGTGGTTGTGTGAGTTAACTGTTCTAAAAAAACTTATTAAACATTTATGAACAATTTTACACCCCGAACCGTGCGTTTAGATGCAACTCAAAATCTAATTATTTTCATGACCAGTTAATATCATGTAAACATTTTGAGATATGATCACTTACCCTGTCAACAACAAACATATATCTAAAGGTGTCTCCTGGTAAAATAGGACATTGAGAAACGCCTTCAGTTCCATCAGCCCATGGACTTCCAATCTGCAACTCCATTATAATTATTATTAACAAATCAATAAAAAATTTAATTACATCAATTCAACCATTGATCTACATACCTGTCTAATACCATGCCAATGAATAGCAACATTTTCAGTCAACAAACTGTTTTTGAGATCAACAATAACAGTGTCCCCTTGCTGAGCCCGTATCGTAGGACCAGGGCTTCTGCCATTTATGGTGATGACTAGTTTCCTATAGCAATCTGGCGATTTGAACTCGTACTTAACTTCCCATCTGTAATGTCGAATCCGGGCTTCCGCCACGCACAAAACTGATAGCAGCAGCAACACATATATCAGTGGTAGGTTTTTCATCTTCAATAAGGGTTTTGAGATCAACTAGTTTTTTAATGATTCTTGTGAGCAGGTGAGATTTATTAGACAGGCATCTTTGTGTATATATACATGGATTTATATATTAATATATATATATATGTGGGAAATTGCTTTCGGGTTTCCTGCTATTGTTACTTGTAATATGTCATATGCAATGCGTGAAAGTCGCATTCTGATAATATTTTTTTAGACCAGGATGATTGACTTTGAATCAGAATTGAGAAGAGTGGACGACGAATTCACAAAGGAGAAGCATTCTAAAAAATCTTCAAAAGAAATTATATCATATCTGTTATTATGTAAATTTTATAAGATTGTGGATTAGGTTTAGGATGAAACAGTTCATGTACATGAAAACGTATTTTTATTGATTTCTGGATTTTTGTGTCAACAAAAAAATATTTGGCTCCTTATCAAGTCATTTTTGGATTGTTGGGCATCTTGGAATAACTATTTGGATTAAACCGAAAATATATAAAACACTTAGATTTCAAGGGACATAATTTGACTATTTTCTTTATCAATAAACTCGAGAAAAAAAAGAAAAAAAAAACTGATTACGTAGTCCTTTATATATACTAAACATATTAACCCAATTCGAACTTAACTGAAATAGTCAAATAAATCTAACCTGATAACTCTTAAACTATTGTCGTTAAAAAAAATAAAGCTCATAAACAATTTAAAGAAGTAAATAAATAAATAAATACTAAGGCTATAGAGCGTGGTCATGATCTTTATGACCACCATGACCCTCCACGTCAGTACCATGTAACCCACCTCTAATCCATCATCCAAAACCACTACCCTAAAGGTGTGGTCATGACCCAAACCATTAGCCCCTTCTTTATTTTAATTTATCTTTGTCTAAAGAAAAAAGGAAATGATTTGTTGAAAAATGGAAAGGGGGACCATGGTTGCCATGGTTTAATCCATGCAAACTATAGTAGATCAAGCAAGGGGGTGGTGTAGCCTTCCATTCATGTTCCTAGATGACAAATCATGTTCCAATCATGACCCCTACACCCTTTTGATGGTTCAGTTCTGTTTGAGCATGAGGGAAAACAATAAATCATACCTGTCACAGCAGAAAGTCCAGTGGAGAATCCAGTAATGGAGTTCGACATGCTTGTCATCTTGATCTGGTTCCTCCTTAGGGTGCTGACTGATGATGGGGCTTAGAGAACCGAAAAGGGTATCGGTTAGGAGATGGAGGACGAATTTGATGTTAGGCTTATGGGGTGTGAAACTGAGTAACTGTCTAACCCCTTAACCTCCACATAATTCTCCTTATATAAGCACCCAGGAGGAAACCTAATTAGTTACTAAGGGTAATATGGTCCATCAACAATTACCAACTAATTTAAATAATAGGTTATTATATATTTCGATCTTTATTATGTAAATGATTATAATGGCTATAGATTAAATATTAATACATAATATATTTAATCTTACATTCTCCCACTTAGCCGAGTAATCATTTACTATGAGTATTAGATAAGCCTGATCAGGAGTTAACACTCATTTTAGCCTTAAACAAGTACTATAGCAGAGAAATACAGCCGTTGAATCATTATGCGACTCAGGACCCCCATTAATCATACTATAGCCTTAATTTAAAACCTAATCGTTATGATCAAAATACGCGTAAGCCCTTTGTTTGATTTGTAACTTTATTTGTCAATATGCCATTATACCGGTTGAACATATTCTAAGAGACATACAAAATCAAACTGAGGAAATTTCATTAACATAAAACATAAGCTAGTACAATATGCTCAAATAAGGTCTTTACAAAATCCCATATTACGAACATGTTCTTCATAAACCTTAGGAGGGAGACCTTTAGTCATCGGATCCGCAAGCATATCCTTAGTACTAATATACTCGATACAAAGATTATTTTCCTCAACTCGTTCACGTACAAACATATATTTTGTATCGAGATATAAACCAGCTCCAGTCGAACTGTTACTGTTCGAGAAACTAACGGCAGCTGAATTATCACAGTAAAGCTTCAATGGTCTAGAAATGGAATTAACGATTTTGAGTCCAGTGATCAGATTTCTAAGCAACATTCCATGACAGGTTGCGTTATAAACAGCAATGTACTCTGCCATCATTGTGGAAGTTGTGGTCAATTGTTGTTTATGACTCTTCCATGAGATAGGGCCGCCTGCTAACATAAAGATATAGCCCGAAGTGGATTTCTTGTCATCTTTGCATTTTGCAAAGTCAGAATCAGAATAGCCCACCATTTCTAAATGATCACTTCTTCTATAAGTCAGCTTATAGTCTTTCGTCCCTTGCAGATATCGAAGTACCTTCTTAGCTGCTTTCCAGTGATCTAGGCCAGGATTGGTCTGATAACGGTCTAACATTCCAGCAATATAAGCGATATCTGGACGAGTACAGACTTGAGCATACATCAAGCTCCCGAATACTGACGCGTAAGGTATCTGGCTCATTTGCTCCTTCTCAACCTCTGTTGTCGGACACTGGAATGAACCGAAAACATCTCCCTTAACTACTGGAGCGACGGAGGGTTTGCACTGTTGCATGTTGTAACGCGTAAGGACACGATCTATGTAGGCCCTTTGGGACAATCCTAAGATCCCTTTGTGTCTATCTCGGTGAATTTCGATGCCAATGACGTAAGAAGCCTCTCCGAGATCCTTCATGTCGAAGTTATGCGAAAATAACCGCTTCGACTCATGCAACATGTCTAAACTATTACTTGCCAATAGAATATCATCTACGTAAAGGACAAGTATAGTAAAGTTGCTCCCACTCATCTTGAGATAGGTGCATTGATCCACTTGATTCTTCATAAAACCTTGCTTCTTCATGACTTCATCAAACTTGAGGTACCATTGACGTGATGCTTGTTTTAACCCGTAAATGGATTTCTTCAACTTACAGACTAGATGCTCCTCACCTTCAGGTTTAAAACCTTCAGGCTGTTTCATGTAAACATCTTCGTTCAAATCTCCGTTAAGGAAAGCGGTTTTAACGTCCATCTGATGTAACTCCAAATCAAAATGAGCTACTAGGGCCATGACGATCCTTAATGAATCTTTACGAGAGACAGGTGAAAACGTCTCTTGATAATCAATTCCCTCTTTCTGAGTGTAGCCCTTTGCAACCAATCTCGCTTTGTAGCGTTCAACGTTCCCATTCGGATCCAGTTTTGTTTTGAATACCCATTTACATCCTACGGGTTTGGCTCCGTTGGGTAATTCTACCAAATCCCAAACGTCATTTTTCTTCATGGATTCAAGCTCATCAATCATTGCTTTATTCCATTCAGAAGACTGATCACTGCTAATGGCTTCATTGTAAGAGATAGGATCATTGAGCTTTCCAGCATCCATTTCAGTCAGGTAGGTAACATAATCATCCCAATTAGTAGGCCTTCTTTGCCTAGATGACCTCCTGAGTGGATTATCGGGTTCAGCGTTGTCTTGGTGTTGAGCGTTTGATGTGCCTTCGTCATGAGGTATAATGGGTTCTGATTGTAGAGGTGAATTCAGAGTTGGCGCAGTAGCTTCAGGTACAGTAGTTGCATTGGGTACAAGAGGAGTAACCGGAGTAATGGTAAGCGACGAGTCTCTCCCCCCCGCGTCTTGTACTTCTTGCAATTCTTCGTAAGGGTTGGTACTGCTCCCACTGACCTTGAAATCCTCCAGGAACGCGGCACGCTTGGTTTCAACAATACGAGTGACATGGGAAGGACAATAGAAACGATAACCCTTAGAGTTCTCAGGATACCCGATAAAGAAACAGGTAACTGTTTTAGGGTCAAGTTTCCTTAGGAAAGGATTGTAAAGTTTTGCTTCAGCAATGCAGCCCCATACTTTCATATATTTAAGACTCGGTTTCCTTCCTGTCCAAAGTTCATAAGGAGTTTTAGGGACAGACTTAGAAGGAACTCTATTGAGTATATGAACAACTGCTTTTAACGCTTCAGTCCAGAGGAATAATGGTAAATTAGTGTTGGCTAACATACTGCGCACCATGTTCATAAGGGTACGGTTTCTTCTTTCAGCGACACCATTCTGCTGAGGTGTACCAGTCATGGTGTATTGGTTCACAATCCCCTGGCCCTTACAAAACTCATAAAATGGACCAGGAGCTTGACCCACATCAGTATGTCTTCCATAATATTCACCGCCTCTATCTGATCTCACAACTTTAATCTGACGATCTAATTGCTTTTCAACTTCAGCCTTATAATCTTTAAAAGTTGTTAGAGATTCAGATTTCTCCTTAATTAGATACAAGTACATGTAACGAGAATAATCATCAATAAAAGTGATAAATGAAGTATGTCTTGTTATGCCAGCGATTTGGTAGGGACCACTAATGTCAGTGTGAATGAGTTCTAATAAATTAGAGCTCCTAGTGGCACCTTTCTTATTCGCTAATGTCATTTTACCCTTAAGACATTTGACACATGTTCCAAAATCAGAGAAATCGAGAGGAGGTAAGACTTCATCCTTCACAAGACGATTTAATCGTTCTTTTGAAATGTGGCCTAAACGCTGATGCCACAACATGGATGAAGTTTCTAAGTCTCGTTTCTCTTCCATCTTTGTGAGTGATTCATTAATATTATATGACAACAAAGATTTGGAAAAGTTATCTTCTAGTTCTAATCTATAGAGACCACCATCCAGAATACCAGTACCATAAAGAATAGAATCATAATGGATAGAGAGTTTGCGATGACCATGGGAAACAATAAAACCGTCCATGTCTAACTTTGGTCCTGATACAAGGTTCCGAGTTACCTCAGGAACATATAAGGTATCATAAAGTTTAATACATAAACCAGTTTTCATAACTAATTGTAATGTTCCAATGGCCTTCACTTCTAATTCTCGATCATCCCCAACCTTAAGCGTTCTTTGGTTTCTTTCCAGCTTCCGGATTGAAAGGAATCCCTGAGTAGAATTTGTAACATGAACCATAGAACCAGAATCAAACCACCAAGAATTAGCAGGAACACTTAAATTATAGGACTCAAGTATCATAAAATAATCGTTACCTTTCTTAGCCAGCCACTCCTTAAAGTCAGGGCATTCCTTCTGCATGTGTCCTGTCTTCTTACAGAACTTGCAGCGGATACTGCCTAAGGAGTTCTTAGAGCTGGAAGGTGCACATGTATTAGGATGAGGGTTAAGCCTTTGGACTTTTGAAGCATCCTTCCTCTGATAATTGTTCTTCCTCTTCTTAGAGTTGGAGGTAGTGAAGTTGGCAACATCAGTATGGCGATCCATCCTCATACGCTCTTCCTCCTGTACGCACATAGCGACCAGCTCACTCATCGTCCTTTTGTCCTTCTGAGTGTTGTAATTGATCTTGAATGCTTCAAAGGACGAAGGAAGCGAAGTAATGATGAAATGAACAAGGAAACCATCACTGATTTCCATTTCCAGCCCCTTCAGCTTATTGGCCATGTCATTCATCATCATGATGTGCTCGCGAATGCCGCTCCTCCCATCATACTTAGTTGTCACCAGCTTGAGAATAAGAGTACTAGCGTGTGCTTTAGACGTCCCCTTGAACTGAGCCTCCACAGAAGCCAAGTAGGTTTTAGCATCGTCAGAATCAGGAATAGCTCCTCTAATAGAGTGATTAATGGACTGCTTCATGAACATGAGAGACATGCGGTTACTTCTAGTCCACTTATCATGAAGTAACTGCTGAGGAGCAGTACTCTGTGGAGTAAGGTCCGCTGGCTTATCCTCTCTTAGAGCATAATCAAAGTCCAGCACTCCAAGTGTAAGCATGAGGGCATCCTTCCATGCAGCAAAGTTTTCACCAGTTAAAGGTGGAATTCTGCAATTTGGTGCTGATAGTGGAAATAAGATGAGCAAGTTATGATACAAATGAAGAAGTCCTAATGTGATCTAAGGGCACGTTAAACTAAGGCAGGCATAAATAATGACCATTTTACATTATGAAGCTCTGATATTGTCTATTACTAACATCAAAATAATAGACTTAGCTAAAATTCTACTTAAATGAAAACAAAACAACTTTGGCCAGAAGTGTAATCATTTAAGCATATGTGCAAAGTGGTTGTAACAAATCAGCTTTGGCCAGAAATTGAAACAATCACTTTAGTTATGCACTTGTTGAGTATGCCATCTATGAATGAATTAAATCAGCTTTGGCCAGAAATTAAGACATCCATTCTTATGATGCACACACAACATAGCTTTCATAATACTTGAATGATTAGTAGATGTATCAAGTCAGCTTTGGCCAGAAATGATATATCAAAAGCTCATTCAAGTTAAGCTATTCTGGTTTTGCAAAACATTATCTGATTCTGATTAATTAACTAAGTAAATTACAAAACCATTTATTTAATAGCAAAACATTATCTGATTCTGATTAATTAACTAAGTAAATCACATTAAACAACTTAAAATAATGAGGTTTCGAGTCACAGCCTTGTTGTCTCGAGTCGAGACCTTTGTCTCGAGTTGACACATTATGGTCTCGAGTTGTCACGTTATGGTCTCGAATCGAGATCTAATGGTCTCGAGTCGAGACCTCTGTCTCGAGTTGTCACGTTATGGTCTCGAGTCGAGATCTAATGGTCTCGAGTCGAGACCTCTGTCTCGAGTTGTAATGGTTTAATGGCCTGATGATTTCGAGTCGAGACCTTGTTGTCTCGAGTCGAGACTGATGGTCTCGAGTCGCAATCTGATGGTCTCGAAACTTCCTGTTAACAGCTGTGAATTGTGATAACATAACTGCAAATTCGAAATCTAAGGGATTATGTGATAATGTTTCCTATTTCAGTGCTGATCTAATCTTTACAAAATATTTCGAAAATCATAATTGTTTATCTAATAACAGTTTTCGGAAATTTAAGAGGACAAAATTAGATCAAAATAGGAAAAAAAACACTTAATAATCCGAATCATATTCCAAATCATAACAGAATTTTCGAATTTTCTAAGAACATGCGATGAACCCTAAACATAAAAAACAAAATTCTGGAACCCGAAACCTGAATTTTAAAGCCTTTCTTAAACAGATTTCGGTTATAATATTACCCAGTTGATTTCGAACGAACATATAAATGATCTTTTTCCCGAAAACAGAGATCTCGAGTCGATCCTCATGACTCGAAACCGGCTGTCACAGATTAAAGTTACAAAAAATCCGTTTTCCAAGTTTCAATCCCAGAATTATGGATACGAAAACAGAACTGACTAATCAACATATGCTCTGATACCACATGATGGTTCAGTTCTGTTTGAGCATAAGGGAAAACAATAAATCATACCTGTCACAGCAGAAAGTCCAGTGGAGAATCCAGTAATGGAGTTCGACATGCTTGTCATCTTGATCTGGTTCCTCCTTAGGGTGCTGACTGATGATGGGGCTTAGAGAACCGAAAAGGGTATCGGTTAGGAGATGGAGGACGAATTTGATGTTAGGCTTATGGGGTGTGAAACTGAGTAACTGTCTAACTCCTTAACCTCCACATAATTCTCCTTATATAAGCACCCAGGAGGAAACCTAATTAGTTACTAAGGGTAATATGGTCCATCAACAATTACCAACTAATTTAAATAATAGGTTATTATATATTTCGATCTTTATTATGTAAATGATTATAATGGCTATAGATTAAATATTAATACATAATATATTTAATCTTACACCTTTAGCCTAAATAGACTCAAACTGATTTTAGTTTCAAACCCATCATTAGGGCGGTGGGGGCGGTCAGTTATAGCAGCGTGATGGCCATGTATAACGCGTGATGGGCCAAGAATTTCCACCGCCACCATGTTACTTCCACGCGTGGAAGATGTTGAAAATGATAACGCGTGACAAAAATAACGGCGTGATGAATTGATTTTGTGCGAGGAATTGTTGGTTGGGGGGAAATTGTTGGGTGTGGTGGTGAGTGATGACCAATGCCACTAAAAAAAGTTGTGAGTGATGGAAAAATGGTTGATGACATGGCGGAACTTGATTGGGTGTTGTGAATGATGAAATTCTATCACTAGTGACCACCCCCACCCCCCTTATCCTAGCCGTTTCACTAAATTTGGATTAACTTTAACATTCTCCCTCTTAAACTTAATTTAAAGCAGTTTTTTTGGACACCCAAATCTCCATTAAGATCAAAATTTCCATTTTTTACTTTCATCATGTAACACCACCTATTTTTTTGCGGCACATAAATTAAATGGTGAAGTTAACTATGGCTTGAGGTTTAGATCGTGAATGACTAGTATGGTCAATGAAAAATGATAAAATCGTTAGAAACCGCGTTTAAAAGTCGAAGTGATAAAACTGTTATTTCTGCAAAGTTTTAAGTCCACGGGCCAAAACCGTCATTCCTGAAAGGACTTTACAAACCGTAAGGGAAAGTTCTCTTTAAAGTGTGTGCGCACGTGATGCTATGGCAAATTAAGCTTGTACATGGTGGTTTTGTAACCGGTTCCTGTGAAGACATGTGAATGATCAAGAAGGTAAACCCATGACCTTATCTTAACCGGTCATCAAAAAACTAATTGGGTTAATATTCAGTTAGTATAAGATCGTTAGAGGGAAATACATTCAAAGTTATGATTGTGTATAAATATTTCTTTAGTTGGAATTAATCCCGACACCAATAGATGAAAGTCAGGATTATTAACATTCAATAACTCTATTTAATCCTTCCATTAATTAAACATTTTGTGTTTACAAAGACCATTTCCAACCAATTGACTCAGTCAACTTACACGAGTTTTATGCAAGCAAGGTTCGATGGTTGCGGAGAAGGTTACGACTGATTGATTTCTTATTAGAGAAATACAAATGTTTGAATTAGATATCATTTGACAGTTTCTTATTGAATCATTCAAATTTCTTTGTACGGCAAGTTTACAATAAAATATTGTATTAGTAGACTATAAGATTGCAAATGGGCGTCCTCGATCATAAAAGGTGTTAAAATAGTAAATACAATTATATACGTAAAAGGTGACAAAATGGATGAAATAGTGAGTTGGATAACTTGTTAAAATAGATGGTTTAGATTATTGTAACCCGTTCATAATATATAATTCAATCTTTTATAGGTAGTTAAAATAGTAAATACAATTAGAGATTATATATAATATAGTAATTTTTTTTTCAAATAAAAAAATGTCAAGAGATCGATCATAAGTGTGAATATACTTGTAGACAATTTCCAATATATTTGACATATTATTTAAACATAGGTGTTTGAATATAATCTTTTTGTTTTATTATGTGACTTAAGATTGAGATCCTTTTATGTTAAAACCAACACAAAAGACTGTTTTGAGAAAAGAATCACAGTCTTTTTGTTTTATTAATTAACGGAAGATTGAGATCCTTTTATGTTAAAACCAACACAGAAGACTGATTTGAGAAAAGAATCACAAAATGATCTTTTTTTTTTCAAATACACCATGTCCTATTTTTAATTAAATAACCGAACTTTTGTTATGTTCTAGTAAGGGGAGGGGGTGGTCACTAGTGATAGAATTCTATCACTCCCAATATCTAATCAACTCATGTCATGTCATCACCCAATATTCTATCACTAGTGATAGAATTATAGTGGGGGTGGTCATCACTAAGGTCATCCGTAGTCATAAAGCCCCTTGTGGGGCGTTATGCGACACGTGTCGTGCCACGTCACACGGGGGCTTTATGGGGCGTTATATCACTAGAGCCCGTAGTCATAAAGCCCCTACCCATCATTACCTATTTAATAATTTTCAATTTTATTAATTAATATAAAAAAACTTGCTTGTATGTGATTGGTCAAAAGTTTGAAAGGAACCAGAATAACGCCGTTATTATCATCGCGCCATTCAAAAAATTTTGGCCATAGCGCCCTGCGTTTCGGTGTTCTTGGGCGTTTTCCGGCGCCATCTCCGGGCATAGCGCCCCACTACGGATCACCTAATGATGGGATTCTAATGTACACGTATTAATACACAATGTACAGGTCATACACATACCTCAATAATTAGTCAACGCGTGATATAAACAACGAGTTAATCCTATCACTCGTTACCAAGGTGGTGGCGGCGGTGTGCAAAAAAAAAAATAACGAGTGATAGGAGCCTATCACGGAAAAATAACGCACCACCCCTCCTCCCCTAAGACTAGTTACTATGTATATTTTAAATATTGAACGAAAGTAACATATGTATTTAACTAGTTGATGCCCCGCCCGCGTTGCGGGGCGATGGCCGAATAATGAGTTAGTGTTAGGCAGCTCATTTACACGAAAAACAATTAAATCGAGTCAACCAATTAAAACAAAACACGTTTATAGTTTTGAAAAAAAACTAAAACAATGATAATATTGTAACTTTTAACTGAGGGAAAGTTGTATTTTTTGACTGGGGTAAAATCGTAATTTGCCAAAAGCTAAAGTAATGGCAGTACTGTAAATTTGAACCAAGGGCAAAGTTGTAAATTTTCACTGGGGCAAATTCGTAATTTTGAACTTGGGGTAACAACGTAATGTAAATTTGAACTAAGGGCAAAATCGTAATTTTAAGCTGAAGGCAAAAGCAAAATTTTATTTTGAACTGGGGAAAAAACGTAATTTTGAATTGAGGGTGAAATCACAATTTTTTAGACGGGGAAAAATCACATTTTTTAACAGAGGGCAAAATCATAATTTTGAGCTGGGGGCAAAACCGTAATTTTAAAGAGGGGCAAAAACGTAATTTTAGAATGGGTATAAAATAATAAACTGGTTGGTCCAATTGGGGAGTTCCAGGCAAAGGTGTAATTTTGAATTGAGGGCAAGATCGTAATTTTGAGATGGGGACAAAAAAACGTAATTTTATTTTGAGCTGGGGACAAAAACGTAATTTTAAAATGGATATAAAATAATAAACGTGTTGGTCCAATTGAGGAGTGCCAGACAGCTGCCTGCTTGACACTATTCCCCCATTTAGTGTCTGGCACTATTCCCCCATTTGGTAAATGTATATATAGGAAATTGGTAAATGTATATATAGGAAATGGAAAAATGAGGGTAGGTGATTTTATTTTATGAAAAAAAGTTGAATGCATGGGAATGCAACTTTTTCTAGAAACACAAATTTAGGGGCTGTTTGGCTAAGCTTATTTTAGTGACTTATTTACTTATTGATTTTTTGAAAAGTTAAAAGGTGTTTGGGTTAGCTTATTATGTGAGAGGAATAAGTAAATAAGTCATTCCATTATGACTTATTTGTTTTTCAAATAAGCAAATAAGTTATAAGTAGCCCAAAATAAGCTTAGCCAAACAGCCCCTAACAATCAACAGAAAAAAAAATGTGAAAAAAGAGCAAAAGTGTCTGGTGGAGTTAACGCGTATTTGTGGCGGGAAAAATCATATGCATTATCTATTTTCAAACCAATTATATATCATGATTGATTTGGTTAAGGGTAAATTACACTTTTCGTTCTTTATGTTTTTATCAGATTGCAATGAATGACCTTTAACTTTAATAATTACAGTCACAATTCTTTATTTAGAAAACTTATTATATCTTTCATCCTTTCATAGTAACCAAGTTAAAATTAAAAGTTAATTTAGATCACGTAAGGGCATTTTTGTCTTTTTACACTCAAACAAAAAAAACGAAAAAAAAATTATATTTAGGACATAAAGATATAGACGTCATCTTTCTACCTTATCTCTCTCTAACTCCTGTGCACAGCACCACCGCCATAGCACCAGCCCTAACAGCACCACTACCACATCCACCGCCATAGCACCATTGCCGATGATTTCCCTATGATCGAAGAAACGATCACCAACTCTGCATTCTTGCTGGGAGATTCCCTTATCAATCGCCGGTAACTCTTACAGGATTACATGTTTTGATTTTCTCTTTTGTGCCCTACCTCGTTTGCCGCCACAATCACAATAACCATCTCTATCCACGACCATCTCTGAAACCATCACCACTTCATCTCGTTCGCCGGAATCAAAGCACGTGAGGAAGGTTGTACGACGATGACGGCGACTGGATTTGCACCGGGATGGTGACATGGCGGCGATGATAGTGGGTTTAGGGTTTTGGTCGCCAGAGACGGGGAAGAAAGGGATGTAAAAAGTTGTTCAATTTTGGGGTTCTTGTGTATATCTGTTTCATTTCATTTTGGATCTCATGTTTCATGGTATTTCTGTTAGGAATTGTTTGATGAAAATCTTTAAAGGAAATCATAGTTAGTGGTGTAAATCATATTTCTATTAGGAAGTTTGAGTAAAATATTTAATGTTTTATGTGTATCTATGTTATGTGTTCTTTGAAGCAAACAATCAAAGTTAGTGAGTGGGTCAAATTTAGTACCTGCAAAACTAAAAGGAATTAATATGTTTGGTATTGAAAGTTTTTTTGAATCTCAAGGCAATGAAAGCAACCTTGTAATTAACTTTTTGATACGAATTTTGAATTCCGATTTGGTGGCGGTGGTGGCTCTGTCACAGTGGTGGCATGGTGGTGGGGGTTGGTTGGATAGGGGGTGGGGGAATTGAGATAGAGAGATTGAATTTATATTTTGTATATATATCATTTTATTTTTTAAAATATGGTTTGTAAAATTATTAATTTACCCTCATGTGCAAGGCACATGGTCATATTTAACTAAAAATTGTAACTAGGTTAGTGCTAAAGGACTTAGGGTGTTATGCTTTTAACCAAAAAAGGATTGTGACTGTAATTATTGAAGTTAAAGGGTATCTGTTGCAATCCAATACAAACATAAAGGACGAAAAGTGTAATTTACCGTAACCTTTATTGTTTTTTTAATAAAAATGTACACATATTATTTATATTGATAAATTTAGAAGATTTATTTGACGTAAGTTATTAGTATCTGGTAAACATTTTAACATATAGAGAAATAATCTATACTATCTATTAAGGGAGCTTAGATGATGACATCGATTTGCCTACGTGTCAAGTTCTCAGCTATGCCACATAGTCCTTGCTGATGTCATAATTCTGATTTATTTATATATATAAAAATCTATACTATCTAAATATTATACTATATAATAATCTGTTTTTTTAGGAGGCAAAATTTGAAATGCATAGGGAGTTGTTTTGGCCATTTAATTAGGGGTGTTCAAAAAAATCTGAATCCGAAACCGAATCCGAAATATCCGAAAACCCGTATCCGAAATATCCGAAATTTCGGATATCCGAATTTTCGGATATCCAAAAATCGGATAATCCGAAAATTCGGATTCGGATGTTAATTTTAAAAATTTTCGGATAATCGGATTATCCGAATCCGAAAACTTAATTTTTTTTATTAATATACTACACCCATCAGGCATTTAGGCCACTAGTCCAATAGTCCATTAGAGCATTACCCATTTACCCATCGGCCCATCCAATCCATTTACTCTAAATCCCTAATATCATATGCCACATTCATCATTCAGATTCAGACACGCACAATTCAAAAGAACAAAACTAGGGTTCCTGACTTTGTTTCTTCCACGCCGTCGCCCTCTCCTACCCACCACCGCCGGCGTCGTGACTCCTTCCCGACGGTGACGTTACTGAGGTGTTACAGATGCGATTAACCGGATCTTTACGAGATCAGCAAAAACAATAGTAGATCTGGGTCGTCGTTAGCACATCTAGAGTTGAAATTGGTTGTTCTTACGGTGGTCGTGGCTGCTGCCGTTTTCCAGTGAATCGAACAGCCTGTAGGCAACTTAAAAGTGGTTAATCTCACAATCTGGGGTGTGGTTTTGAATCTCACGAAAATAGCCATTTATCCACCCAAATCATGAAAATATCGGTTTTGAATGTTTGTGATTATTTGAAATTTGAATTGTTTAAGTTTGAATGTTTATTATATTCAATGTTAGAAACTTGGTTGTGTTGAATATTTGCTTGGTTGTGATGAATACAGGTTTAAATTTAATTTTATGCATGAAACATAATTTTTGTTTTTTTAATTCGGATATCCGTTTGGGTATCCGAATCCGAATCCGAAATTTCGGATATCCGAAAATCGGATCGGATATCCAAAATTTCGGATTCGGATATCAATATTTACTATCCGAAAATATCGGATATCCGACTTTCGGATATCCGAAAAGCGGATAATCCGATCTTGAACACCCCTACATTTAATGCACTCAGAAGTAATCATATCTTCATCCAACTCTCTCTTTCTTCTCTATTCAATATCACAGAGATCCAACTCTCTCTTTCTTCTCTATTCAAAATCAAACCAACCTCTCCATCCAAAAAATGTGATTCAGTGAACAACTCTCTCTTTCTTCTCTATTCAAAATCACCAGATCTATGAAGTTCCATGAAGATTCTGACCTCCTGGTTCTGAGAACAACCTGTAGCCGCTCCAAATCAAGGTATAAATCTTGAATCGAAGTCGACAATCGACGTTGAATTTGTCACTAGAAGAATCCGTGTTGAGTAGAAGATTATCAAGGCTCAGATTTGGGAAATTGTCGGTCAATAGAGGTTTGTTTTGTTCTGGATGGTGTAATTGGTTGTTAGTTACTTGAATGTTGTGATTGGATATGATGTTTTTTTTTATAACGTGCTTGGAAATAATCTGGGTTTAGGTTTTGATAATATGGTGTTTCTAGGGTTTATAAGCACTAGCGTTTGTCTGGGTTGTTAAAGATTCTATATGTGTTTAAGATTTGATATAAAAATGGGTTGTTAATTTTGTTATAAAAATGATGAATTAGATCTGGGTTTTTGATCCGTAACTTTGTGAACAATCACACGGCCAAGCAAGGGTTTATGCCACAGTCTGGCGAGATCTCTGGCCAACAAAGTATCCGAACATTCTATTTCATATCTTGCTAATTTTATATAGATGGCCGATTCTGAAAAAAAAATATCTGAAAGCTCTACTTAATGTTGTGTGTTCAGATTTACTCTGTCAGAAATATTGTTGCTAATAAGTTGAAGTCACTTGCAGAGGAATTTAGTCCTCATTGAGGAATGGAGCACATCGTTCCACAGGTTTGTCTCATTATTTTGAAATTCCAGTTATCAATTTTGGCTATTCTGTTTTTTTTTTTTTTTTGTAATTAGATTTCTTAATATTTGCATCACTTATGTTGGTTGCGTAGATATTCGTTTAATAGGATAGTGATGATGAAGGTACTTATTCTGTCATGATGGATTGGCCAATTAGTTGCTCTGAAATCAAATCTTGGCTATGGCTATGCGCTCTTGATCCTGACATGTTGGAATGTCCAATTTCCTCACTTTTGCACCAGATCCAGCTAATGTAATTCTTCTGTCACTTTCCGTTTATATTAACATTTGAATTGGTATTTCAATAAGGGGTTGTTTCGATTGACCCTTTCAACAAGGGGTTGTTTCGATTGACCCTTTCAAAAAATCTTTACGATGTTCGATTAAGCTATTCCTGTCCAATATATGTTTATTGATTTATCACTTTATCTTTGTTATAGGCCTACTTTTTTCCTTTGTTTTTTTTGGGTTGGGTATGCTTCATAAGTAGTTGCTAAAATCGTTTTCCCTCATGTTTTGGTATGATTATGTTCTATATAAAAGATGTAGGGTCATTCTTTTAAAACTGTTATTAATTCTATTAAAACTCTCGTGTGCTATTAATTCTATTAAAACTGTTAAGAGGAGTTGTAAAGCCAGGTTGATTTAGTTTTACTACTATGATATGTTAAAAGTTTTCATCTTTTCATTCTTTATTGTGGGCATGAAACCGACTTTTTTCATGAAAAAGATTATTATGTGATTTGTAGGAATGGGGGTGACCGTTCAATGCTTGCAACCATAGGTCTTGGGGCAGCTCAGGTAAAAGTGGTTGACTTTTACTATACAAAAAAATGCGCATTTCAACCCCAACCCGTTTTCACTGCATAAAAATGTTCGCTTTTAACATCAGTTGGAAGTTTAAATCATTTAGTAAATAATGCATCAATTTTGGTTTTGCTTTATCTCAAATCAATTAAATTGATCAAATTAAATTTATCAAATTTTATTATGTAACGGTTTGAACTCAGGATTCTGTAATTTTGTTGTCATTTGGTTGATTTTGGTTGAAATTTATTTATTGCATGTGGTGTTTTATCTTACTTTGAAGTTTGCTTTATTTAAAAGCTTTATTTGTGTTAATTTGCTTATTTTTAGAAATTAGGGTTCTAATTTGGGGATTTTGATTACATGTAGTGTTTTCAGAGAGCTCTACAGTCAACTGTCTTCTATCAGGTACAAGATCTATGTTTTAAAATTGCTGATGAAAATTGTTGATAATTAAATTTGATTGATTTGTTTATGTATCAGGTGCAGATGTTAACCGTCAAGCTGTTGAAGTTCAGGTATGTTTATTACCAGATTTTGTAATGGATGTATAGGTTTGTTTAATTAGGTTTTGTGTTTATGATCATTAACCTAAATGGATTCTCAATCGTTCTAAAAATTGAAGATGCACCAGACGCTCTGTACCGTTTCCGAGATCTCGACAGATATATAAATTAATTACCTTTTTGTAGTAATTTGCTTAATTTTAGAAATTAGAGTTCTAATTCGGGGATTTTGATTACATGTAGTGTTTTCTCAATCTATCTATACTATCTATTAAGGGAGCTTAGATGATGACATCGATTTGCCTACGTGTCAAGTTCTTAGCTATTAAAGAAGAGAGGAAGACATAAAGGATGTGTCAAACACAGTTCAGATGATACAGGTTCAAGGTAAAAAGAAGAAACCCTCAGTTGAAGAAGTAACCAGTATTAGTGTTTTGGTGGAAAACGTGGAGGGGTCGGTGACGTTGTCGAGGGTTGTCAGGAAATGCTATATCTGAAGTGTGTTGACTGACCGTGTATGTGTTGTTACATTAAGATTCAATTAGGATTTTTTTGATTTTCAAAATTGATCGATTCAGTTTTGATCACCTTAGATGCTTTTGTCATCTGAGGCTATGATGGCGAGATCTGGCGTGTTATTGCAACATGCCCTAATCGTTGCCGGCTGCCGTTCGTGGCTGTTCTAGGTAGCGTTGGGTGTAATCGATGTTTGGTTGATGATAATTAGATCGATGTCACCTAAGGTATATTCAGTCAATGATGTTGATGAGATGCTTCTCACCTGAGACTAAAACTATGATGAAGCAAACGTCTGCCCGAATATACGCAAGGTCTGACATTTTCAAATCATTTGTATTACTTTAGCAAATCATTTAGTGGTGACTGTGATGATGAATAAAAATGAATTCAAAGTGCATTTTTCTTGTCCTTTCAACATGAGGCTATGATGATTTTGTAGATCTGAGTAAAAATTGAATGAAGATAGCATTATGGTATGGCAAGGTCGTAGGATGATAATTGTTCTTGCAACCTCTCTTGCAGCCATGGTGTTGTCATCTTTATGCACAATCTGAGCCTGGCATTCTGACAATATAAATGTTTTGCAACTTCACCATGAATAGAGAAGAAAAAGAGAGTTGGATCTCTGTGATATTGAATAGAGAAGAAAGAGAGAGTTGGATGGAGATATGATTACTTCTGAGTGCATTAAATGGCCAAAACAACTCCCTATGCATTTCAAATTTTGCCTCCTAAAAAAAAACAGATTATTATATAGTATAATATTTAGATAGTATAGATTTTTATATATATATAAATAAATCGGAATTATGACATCAGCAAGGACTATGTAATCGATGTTTGGTTGATGATAATTAGATCGATGTCACCTAAGGGATATTCAGTCAATGATGTTGATGAGATGCTTCTCACCTGAGACTAAAACTATGATGAAGCAAACGTCTGCCCGAATATACGCGAGGTCTGATATTTTCAAATCATTTGTATTACTTTAGCAAATGATTTAGTGTTGACTGTGATGATGAATAAAAATGAATGCAAAGTGCATTTTTCTTGTCCTTTCAACATGAGGCTATGATGATTTTGTAGATCCGAGTAAAAATTGAATGAAGATAGCATTATGGTATGGCAAGGTTGTAAGATGGAAGTTGTTCATGCAACCTCTCTTGCAGCCATGGTGTTGTCATCTTTATGCACAATCTGAGCCTGATATTCTGAGAATATAAATGTTTTGCAACTTCACCATGAGTGACCTTCGCTGACGATGTGTTGGTGATTAAGGTTTTGAAAAGGGATCGTGTATAATTGTTGTCACATCTATACAAGAAAATGGAGTTTGCAAAATGTCAGAGATGCCTATTTAGCTTTATGTGAGGATGCCAGTAAGTTTTTCCAATTTTTTCGTTTGTAGATTGGTCATATAAATTGTCGTTTGGACCTGATTCCTGTGTTTTGTTTTACATGTAGTTGTGTGGCTCTGGTGGTTTTACCAACAGATCTTGGTGAATTAGATCCACTGCATGTGATGTTGCTACCGAGGTACTGTTATTATATACAATATTATTTTGATTAAATTGTATTAAATTTGAAAGGCATCAGCAAGATAAATTATAGTTGAGATTTATCTTACATGCCGGGGTAAGCATACAATTAGTTGCACTTTAATTATCAAGTTTATAATGCTTCTTTGTTTTTTTTTTGTTATGTTTTTTTATATCAAAGTGTTCCTCCAGCTGCAAACTACGCTTTTAGCGTTTTCTCATGAACTTGCAGATTTCTATAATGGCTTGCTTAACATTCCGTTTGTTGTTGCTTCTGTTTGTTGTATCATTTACATTTTGAGTTTATTTGATGCAGAGCATCTAAGATATCTTTTATTAATTCAAATTTTATTTTCCTAATCTTTTTTATTTTGATTCCTATTTGATAAGTATTGTGGTTGAACTATAAATAAGGGATTTAGGGTTTATTGTTAGTTAGTTTTTTATTGAATTTTATTGAAAGAACTTTGTTCTTGAACCTTTTGGTTTGTATTTATCGTCATTGATTACTAATCGTTCTTGAGCAATTTGATCGCACGTGAAACTGCATCATTATAACTTTATTCTTCTCATTATTTTGTTGTGTGAAATCTTGAAAATATTGGAATTTTGTTAAAGGCTTTCAAGAAGAGAGATAATGAGCTACAAGTTCGGGAACAACTCCAAATGAGTTAGAGGTTTTAATAGGTCACTTGAGATGGTAACTTGCACTTATTCCCAATTTGAAACTGTGTCGTTGTTATATATTATCTTTGAATTTTTTAAAATAAAGTTGCTGAGTTATGTAGGTGTTAATAGCTGCAATGATGAAGGAAAAAGAAATGTTGAAGCTTTAACAATGAATTATCATCAAGGAGCTGGTGTGGAGGTATGTATTGACTTTTGACTTTTGACCCTTTTTTTGTCACATCAAGCTAGATAATAAAAGCAAGGCTTTAATAATCTTGATAAAGTTCGGATAATGGCATAATGCATCTTATATATCATAATTTCTACATTTAAACCCATATAAAATTCGCTGACATATTTGAATTTTTGATTAAATTCATGAAATTTTAGCTTTTTAATAATAGGGTTTTGTACTTTTGTTTGTTACATCTACAAATATTATGTTGTGAAATTTGATCATGAATATGTATTTGTACATATTTACTAATGTTTTTTTTTTCATTTGTGGGAAAAGTTTCAGATTGTTGATCAATGTGAGTGGATAAAATAGCATATCTTTGTGTTCAGTAGCTAAAGATTTGGATTAAAAAGAAAGTATTTTTATTGCATCTTTGAACATTGTTGTGAAAGTGTTAAGAAGAATGCTGGAAACTGAGCTCTATTCTTCTAGAATCTTCTCACATTTCCGTGAAGATTATGGCGATGAAGAGCTTTCTGTTCTTCCAAGGCATACGAAGGTTATAGTTACCGGAAATAACCGAACACAGTCTGTTTTGGTTGGTCTTCAAGGCTCTGTGAAAAAAGCTGTTGATCTTGGTGGCTGGCATTGGCTGGTATTTTCTTTTACTCATTTTGTTTTTATTTATTTTGGTTTAATTTGACATACTTATGTTAGTTTGAATCTTTTAACAATATAAATGAACAAGAAAAAGAAAAACCGAGCTTATATTGAAACTGATTTAATATTTTTAGGGAAACATTCATTCAAATCCTACAAAGGAACAGCTGGTTAATGCTATCCAAAAGCATTTTGCTTCACAGGTATCTTATACATATGCATACAAGAAAAACTTGAATTAATTTATGGTTTATGGTGATATTATGAAACTGATTTATGTGTGTTTTTCATGCAACAGCAAGTGAGTGAAGTGGAAGTGATAATGGAGTTCATTCATAAAGATATGCAACTAAATGCAAATAATTTAAATGATATATTATAATCTGTTTTTTAGTATTTGATTTTGATCCACTGCATCTGAATTATGGATTGGTATTAAGATGTTTGTAAATTGGTTCTTTGTTGTCAGCTGATGTTGATATTCTTGAATCAGTGAAAATCCGGTGCCATATAATTAAGTACATGTTATACTTCAAGCTTTCTCGATCTGTTTGCAGGCGAATAGGTTGACTCGATGAGGTATGAAAAACAGAATTGATAAATTTAGTGAAAATGTGATTGAAAGATGATAACCCAGTATTTGAGGATCTCATTCTATAGCTTCGATAAATTCAGGGGTGTTTTCAAATAATGCTTCCTAGATGTTTGAAGACCGACAAATGTCCACAGAAGCAGTACTGTTAGCATTTGTCGATCTTTGTTGGTTTTCAAACATCTAGGAACCATTTTTGAGAACACCCTTGCATTTATCGAAGCTGTAGAATGAGATCCTCTACTGTTGGGTTATCATTTTTCAAACCCATTTCCCTAAATTTATCCATTTTGTTTTTCATACAGGGATATAATTTGTGTTTTAGTATTTGATTTGGCCGATGACCTGTAACACCCCGAAAACGGCTTTGGTAATCAAACCACGTTAATAGTAAAGACGGGTAAAATACCTTTAGTGGTAAAAATTTACCCGGTAAATATTAGGATTTAAATAATTAATCCTAATAATAAATAAAAAAGTGAATAAAAGCTTTTAAGAAATAAAAGCTTAGAAGGCCCGAGTTAACGGGACCTAAAATAAACTTAGTCATAAATTTTCCCGAACCCGCTAAGTTAACTAGGAATATTTAACCTAGTTAATAAGTGGGAAAATTGTTAAAAGAAATAAGTAGGTTGTGGCCTACTTAATAACGAACCAAACACGAGGGGTTAAAGCGGGATAACTAGAAAAGTTATTTATTAAAAACAAACACAAACACACACACACACAGTGTGTGTTCTGGATCGAGCTCAGGGGCGACCAAGAAGGGTCAAACCCTAATCAACACAATTTCATCAAATTGAAGGGGCAAATCAAGTCCAAATCAAAATCCGAGTATGAATTAGTGATCTCCATTGAAAAAGGAGTCATGAGGTATGTAAATTTCTTGAGAAATCTCTAGTTGAAATTCTGAGCAAACCTAGAGAACTCGAATCTGAACTTGCATGTTTGTTGTTTGGATGAAATTAGTGATGAAACTATGTCTAGGAGTAAACCCTAGTCATGTACTTGTTGAATTGATGTTCATGGTTGTGAATCCATGATCATACACTCATGTGTCAAGTGGGTTTTGATTATGTAGTAAAGATGATGATGTACACATGTTTAAAAACATCATAGTTGCTAGTAGGAACCAGATACTTGAACAATTTGCAAGTTTGAGTAATTGATCATAAGTGATAGTGGTGATTTTTGATGTTAATCTTGGTAAAAATAACTAGTTAGGAACTAGTTAGTAAATATGTAAAATCATGCACATTAGGTGTTTGTTAAAATGCCTAAATGAGAACTAAGTGTTGATAATGTGCCTAATTGAGTCTTGTGAACTTGATAGTGCAATCATATGTGTTAATTGGTGACTTGACTTTTAAATAGTCAAACCGACCATTAATAAGAACGAATGGTAATTGTGATAGAAAATATGTAAGATGGAATAGTCATAGTTAATGATGACTAATATAACCATTTTACGAATTATGATGATAGTTTGACGCTTGACAAGCTAGGTGGAGGCTTGGAAAGGAAGCGGGTCAAACAAAGCAAGAATGGCGGAAAAGCATAATTCGGATGCAAGGTAAGTATAGCTTACACTAGTCTTAAATTGTGGAATGTTTTCTTATCATATAAATTATGAATGAGATATCTAAACAATTGAAATATGATGTTCCGTCGTGTAGTCGAACGGAACAAGAAAATCAAAGATGATAGAAACCATAATAATGGTTAAAAAGAAGTAAATCGATAAATTGGTCATATTATGTCGAAAGAAATACACGGTTTATATTTAAAATTACCGTACGGTGTTAAACGGGAAGAGTCATGTAGAGGAGATGATAATAAATATCATTTCGCAAAGATAAATGGTCAATTCGGCCAAACAGGTCAAAAGGTGTAGACAACACCTTTTGACTATATAGACTAATGATTCTTTTGTCGAGTCATATGCTTACAGGAATAGATATCCAATGGATATTCGCATCGTTCTTAATTAGCGAATATAAAGCAAGGTATTAAAATCGGGTCTATTTGTTGATCCGAGCCAGGTACGCTTATTTATGATGTATGTAAAAGTGCTAATTTGGTCGAATAATTGGTGATAGCCCTTCATTGTAAAAGAAGGACCAAAATCGACCAAAACGCCCTTGTAGGCTAAATTGAACAAACAACTCTTAGAGGTTGTTTGGAAAGGAGTCTTATGATTAAACAAAAGTTTAGAACGAGTACGGGTAGTGAAAGAGGTAATTCTTGGGCCAAAAGACTCCATATGAGTCTTTGCCGTAAAATGATATTTCAAGAGGTATAAATTCGGAACACATAGATATCTACTTTAAATCCAACACACATTTAGTTGTGATGGAAGAGTACGAGATAAGAGATATAGGTTACAACGCTAGATTAGAATGAAAGCGAAATTGAGCTTAAAAGTGCTTAAAATATCCTTAACGGGTCAAAATAAGCATACTAGTGAAAACGGGTTTAATTTGTGTAATAAACCTATGATTAGAACCTAATATGGTATATCACAATTATTTGATGAAGTGTATGAAATATAGGAATCAAATAAATACGTTTGTTTGATAAAATGCATAACTGGGTCAAAATTTGGTATAAAGGGTAATAAGCCGAAGACTTAGAAGTCTTAAATTTTGTTAAGCCGAATGTCGGATTTTAACTCCAAATGATGGAGAATCAAATTACAAACACGTAGGAAGAAACGGTAGGCCAAACGGGCAAGCGGTTTGAAAGATACGGAAGATTTCGTGTCAAATTACGGCAAAAATGGAAAACTGGATGCAGGGTCCACCGTAAATTACGGTGCCACCGTAATTTACGGTGGAGATGAAAAGCCTTACGGTGGCCCCCTACTGGTTTACGGTAGGGGCATGTAAAACCAGTGGCTACCGTAAATTACGGTGCCACCGTAATTTACGGTGGAGGTCAGGTTGAAATTTTTGTTTTTGTTATCAATTGTTTCTCGGACTCGTTTAGACACGTTTTAAGTCCTGTATGACTAAAGCATTTCATGTTTATGAAATGTAGGTACACCCTGGATGCCGGAAGACGATCAAGCTCAACGAAGAACCGAACACGATATAGATACACGCTTCCGCACTTTGCCATGTCGTAAATCACCTAGGGTCAAAACCATTAAAACATTAGTTTTGACTTTGATACATAAGGATTAAACATATGATCACGTGATGTAGAATAACTCATGATTTGTAAAAGTTTTAATAAACCCGTATTTTTATAGCATGTGTAGTCTTAACTACACATCTAATCGTTGGTAATTACATACAAAATCGTTAATTAGTAACTAGGGTGTTACATGACCCATGTTCAAGGATCACTTATGTTTCAGACTATACAAAGATTGCCTTTTGGTTATCACAATGTTAAATTAATATGGTCTCATTCATTAATAAGCTTATAATGATACTTAAGCCATCAAATTCTTTCTGTTAGGTCTCAATGCACCTAATGACAACAACCAACATTGAGCCATCGCATCCTTTCCGTTTACATCTCAGGTAACGGTTTTCCTTAATACATCTCGAAACTTAGGTTGTTATATATGATTTTTCAATGTGGTTTTGAAACTTACAGGATAGTAATTGTCACTTTCAGGTAGGTTGGGTATTGAGATCAAGAAATTCAGCGCCACTTGCAGATATGGTTTCAAGGTCAATATTTGGCTTGAAACAGAGACAGAGGACTTTTGTTTCTGAATGTTTTGTAGCTTCATTTATGACTTATGTCTGATGTTGTTGTCAATTCATAACTATAATGCGAATGCGAATTCATTAAATAATTTCTAATCATATTTTACTTATAGATGTAGGAAAAAAACTCTGCACAATATAAACTACTTTGTTTATTTCTATACCCAACCAAATACACTAACACATACTGTCTTTAACATTGTTTCATAAAGATATATAACTAAACGCAAAAAATTTAAATGATATATTATAATATGTTTTTTAGTATTTGATTTCAATCGTTATTAAACATATCTGTGTATTCACACGGGTGTTACAACTAGTATTGGATTAAATGATGATCATAAACTTTATATTATTTACTTTTAAATTAAAAGATGATTTAAAACTAACTGAACAAGTCAGACTTCTAATCTTGATATGTAGATAAAGTAATATGCAAATGTTATTGTTGACAATGTCAAAGCTCTTGAGTTTACTTTCCATATTAAAATTGTAACTACTTTCAGTTGACAATGTCAAAGCTCTTAAGTTTACTTTCCATATTAAAATTATAACTACTTTCATTTTACATTTTATTATTGAAACCCTATTATATCTAACTTATAATAAAAGACTCTAAATAATGCCACATGTCATTCTCTTCTTCAATTTTATAAATTTTATTTATATATGTTTAATATATTTATTTAATATTAATAACTAATATATTGATATCACTTGTCTTTTTCTTTATCCTTATTTTTATATTATAATAAAAGATTTAAAAAATAAAAATATTAGGAATTTAAAGAAAATTAAAAATATTGCATTAAATAATTCTTCAAGTTACCAAAATATGAAAATGCCGAGAAATAAAATTCCTCAAACAATTGGTAAATCAACACACTATATATTGTAAAATATTTGAGAAAAGACTAGAAATACTTTACATTTTTTTCAAATCGTGTATTAGATATAAATGTACGTTTGAAAAAAAAAAAACCAGAAATAGTTTTCCAAATTTTTTTGTTATAAATTGAATATAGATGTATGTTTGGGACAACGATTAGGGGTGTTCTTCTGTTTTTTTCTCTGGGTTTTAAGGTTTTTTTTTTGTTCGGGTTGTTCGGGTTTTTGATTTGAAAAAAGTGATCCGATAACCGACTTATTTAAGGTTCCGGTTGGTCGGGTCCGTGTTAGCTCGATTCGGGTTGTTCGGCTTTCAGGTTTAGATGTAAAATGAAAAAAAAAGTCTTAACCTAATAAACGTAGGAAACGATTTTGACTCTTGATTACACCAATTTAATGGCTAAAATTAATTAAACAATTTAGTAAATACGTAAAATTTAGTAAAGATCTAGAAGGATGGAGGGGTAAATTGGTATAGTGATTTTTTAAAATATATAACAACAGAATTATTGGCAAAGTGTGATTATACTTTTAAAAAAAAATATATATATATATAAGGTATATCAACAGGGCAATATAAGAGAAAAAAATGTTTGATTTTATTGTATATTATTTTTAAACGTATTTATAAAATACTATCTATGTCAAATTATTTATTATATTAATATTATATATAGTAGAATTTAATTAAAATTCATTTGTCACAAGTGCATAACTTACATTCTATTTTTAAAAACACTTACAATCTTATTATCATTATTTTTATTTTTTTAGAGTTGTTGTTTTACAACTTTATATGATAAGATAGATTGTAGCGACTCAAAAAAGAGGTTAAAACTTAAGAAAATATATTTGGATAGCTGAAAATGTAAATTATTTTTGTTTCACATTTTATGTTATATTTTTTTCTATATTCAACCCGTGTAAACACAGGGGTTGTAAACTAGTATATATTAAAGAGAAAGGTCGGTGGTGACCTTTCTCTTTTAAGCATCAAGTTTTTGACTTTTTGAATTCTACATTTCTTTTCTTTAAAATTGTACGACTATTATTTGAATTCAACTATCAATTAATTACTACATATGTCTACTTCTAAAAGAACACATTATTATATATATTAAAGTTTTGACTTCTACACTTTCAACTTTTTCCATTTTACGCTCTTAATTTTTTTATTATGAAACACTATTAATCCTTCTCTTTAAGTAAGTTGCATATTCACTTTTAATTTTCAGTAATTGACAACTTTAACCTTCTTAACCTTCTTCTACTTAATAACTTGACACCTCCTTTTGTTTAAATTACTTTTACGATTTTACACCGCAACGTGGACAAATTATTATATTTTTTTTATCTATGTATAATGTTAAAGACAAAGGTCGGTGGAGGGCCTTTGTCTTTAAGTCCTCAACTTTTACAAAAATACACACTTAGCCCCTATACATTTATTTCCTTTCAATTTTCATATATTACAATTCTAATCCCTACATTTTTACTTTTTAACCCCGATACTTTTAGTTCTTTCAATTCACACTCTCAAACTAGGTAACTTAAGCATTCACTTTTAACCTTTGGTAATTGATAACTTTAACCTGCCAACTTTTTTCTACTTAATAACTTAACGTCTCATTTTATTTGAATTGTTTTTACGACTTTAGATCATAGCGTCACACATTAGTATACTTTTTTTTATCTATATCTAACCATATTAATGTCTAAATTACTTTTACGATTTTACACGGTTGTCTAAAATATTGTTACAACTTTACACTGCAAGGAGCGAGCCATATATATATACTTACTAGTGGGAAACCCGCACGTTGCGGCGGAATCGATAATTTACATCATTATACTCTTCTATTAGTTTATGAATTGCTCCTCTTTATGTCGATGGTTGTGTGGAATCACAAGTAACCTCTAAACCGTATTACACAACTCCCAAATGTTGGCTAAGTGCCAACTTTAATTGCTTGTTGTTTTGACTTACATCCATTCACAGTAGTTAAACATAAAACTAAGGCAGGCAGAATATATACAACAATTTCATTCTTACTTTTCACAGACGACCCCTTTGGATGATAGATACAGACGTAATAAGCAGCAGCCGGCAAATGCACCATGAAACGAAATTTCATCTAAATATAACACAACTTTTGAAATATCTTTCGTATACGAATGAATGTGACTGAATACAACACCAATTTACAAATCTTAATATCGTTACTTTGTATATAGAAAAAAAGATAACCAAAACGTCTTTACTTGCCACCGTTTTGCTGGTAGAAGGCTGCAGTCTTTAACTCAAATACGTCTATTGGTTTCTAAATAATCAACTTTCAGATTCAAGGATTCCAACTCACCTAATTCCCGACATTTGGCTCCCATCTTCTTCGATAAGGCACGTTCCTTTTCAACATCTGTTTCTAGTGAATCAACTTTCATATTTTACGATTCCAACTCGCCTTCTAGTACCCGACATCTGTCTCTCATCTTTCCCGATAAAGCACGCTCGTTTCCGACTTCTGTTTCTAATGAGTCAACTTTCGGAATCAATGATCCCAGTTCAAAATAAATAAAGCTGCTGCAGTTGATGTTCTGAATCCGAATCATGAACTTCAACCTGTTCTTGCATTGAAGATTTTAGCCGCTGGATGCTTTTCTTGTCTTTCAGGTATTAGTAATAAAACTCAACCGAATAAACCAACCAAACGAAAACAAAAAACCGAAATGAAACAAAAAAAAAACTGAAAATATTGAAACCGATTCGAAACAAAACCAAAAAAACCAACCAAACCGGAAAAAAATGAAACCAAACCGAATCCCGTCCCGACCCGAAACTCGTCCCGTGCGGAAGCTCGTGTCGGCCTAAAAACCGTTGCGATCAGAAATCCGTCCCGTGCGGAAACCCATGTCGGCCTAAAACCCGTTGCGATCCGAAACCCGTCCCGTGCGGAAACCCGTGTCGGCCTAAAACACGTTGCGATCCGAAACCCGTCCCGTGCGGAAACCCGTGTCGGCCCGAATCCGATCCGAACCGACCCGTTACATTAAAGAGTTCAATGTATATACTATCATCTGTAAGATTAAATATATTATGGTATAATATTTAATCTAGTAGCCATTATAATCATTTACATTATATGGATCAAAATATATAACAACCTATTAAATAATTAGTTGGTAATTGTTGATGGACCATATTATCCTTATTAACTAATTAGGTTTCCTCCTGGGTGCTTATATAAGGAGAGTTATGTGGAGGTTAAAGGGTTACTCAGTTAGACAATTACAAAACCCTCATAACTCATAACATCAATCGACCTCCTCTCCATACCGATTCCCTTATCGGTTTTCTTAGCCCCATCATCAGATTGCACCCTAAGGAGGAACCAGATCAAGCTGACAATCATGTCAAACACTACTGCTGGCCTATCTGATGCAATCAAAGGTATGTTTTCATGTTTTACATTATGTTCAAAACAGAACTTAACCAACATGTGGTATCAGAGCATATGTTGATTAGTCGGTTCTGTTTTATATCGGAAAATCTGGAAAAAGAATCGAAAAAATTCATATCAGATTACGTTTTTGCCATCCGAAATCCTCATTACGGATGATTTCGGATGATCACGGATGTAAATTTCATCATTACGGACCATTTCGGATCAAAGTTTCATCATTACGGACGATTTCGGATCTAAGTTTCATCATTACGGACCATTTCGGATCAAAGTTTCATCATTACGGACGATTTCGGATCTAAGTTTCATCATTTCGGATCATCACTGGTCATTACGGATGATTTCGGATCTGGAGCTTCATCATTACGGATCATCTTTGATCATTACGGATGATTTCGGATCATTACTGATGCATTTCGGATGGATGTTGATCATTACGGATCATCTTTCATCATAAGTTATTGATTTCGGACAAATCATCACCATTACGGATCATTTCGGATAAGCATCACCATTTCGGATCAATTTCGGACTAAGCATCATTCGAAATCATCCGAAATGTATCCGAAATGATTCGACTTACGCGTTTTGGACACATCCGAAAGGATTCGAAATCAGCCATTACGGACTATCCGAAATGGATTCGAAATTAGTCATTTCGGATGAATCCAAGAAATGATTCATCCGAAATCATGGGTGTTTAATGTGAACTAAAAATCCAAGAAATGATTCATCCGAAATGGATTCGAAATTAGTCAGTTCGATCCGCGCTAACGGGTGGTTTGCTATTAAATAATTGGTTTTGTAATTACTTAGCTAATTAATAAGGATCAAATAATGTTTTACAAAACCAAAATAGCTTAACTTGAATGAGCTTTTGATATATCATTTCTGGCCAAAGCTGACTTGATACATCTACTTATCATTCAAGTATTACGAAAGCTATGTTGTGTATGCATCATAAGCATGAATGTCTTAATTTCTGGCCAAAGCTGATTTAATTCATTCATAGATGGCATACTCAACAAGTGCATAACTAAAGTGATTGTTTCAATTCTGGCCAAAGCTGATTTGTTACAACCACTTTGCACATATGCTTAAACGATTACACTTCTGGCCAAAGCTGTTTTGTCTTCGTTTAAGTAGAATTTTAGCTAAGTCTATTATTTTGATGTTAGTAATAGACATATCACAACCTCTTCACACAATGATCCTTATATTAATGATCCTTAATTAATTTTTATGATCATTTTGTCTGCCTTATTTTAAGTACCCATAACTTTTCTCACTATAATTTTCTTCTATAAGTCTATATCTCATCCACTCTAATTCCTAAATCTAATATGTTTTGCATAAAGTTTCTATTAGAATTAGCTCTTAAATTAAATCCTTGATTATCTCTTAAGGCACGATAATCCTATTGCTCTCTTCTGATAAAGCACTACAGAAGAAAAGTAGAGCAAGATGATTAGGATAAATCGAACATGATGTCTCTTATGATAATCAAGAATAAGTGCTGTCACTAAAAGGTTATTCGAGATTAAGTCTTTCCTAAGACTAATCTATAATTGTGGAATAATCAATAGAACTCCTAAGATGCACGTCTTCATTTAAAATTATAAATTATAAAGCTAAGTGGTATATGTGAATACATAATAATGTACAATACCATGACCCATAAAGTTAAGGGCTTACGCATGGAAATAAGTACATTTTTCCAGTACATTAGATACTAAGATTTTCACTTGTACAATTTGATGCATTATAAATCAACTATAACACTCAAAAGTACCAAAGTATAACGAGTGTGTTGATAAGCAACATATGTACAAAGAAATAAGTGTTTGAAGCTGGAAAATAAGTTGTTACTCACCTTAGAGCCACTAATACTTTAAAAAAGGATTGTTCTAAGGTCCATAGACAAAATGCAAGTACAAAATCCCAACTCTAAGGTTCTTCAAGGGAAAATCTCACTGCATAATTATGTCATTAGACTAGACATAAGCAACGAGACTATCCATTATTCCAAAGAACAGTTGGATAAGTTAATTAGATAGTCACTTACTAATGATATTTAAGTCTGATAATTTTTTAATATTCCAATTAACACATGATTAGTTGACTCTAGTTCCATACGTTTCCTTACCAGAACTTAAAAAAAAAATAATTAACATGAGAGTTAGTGACAAAATAAATTGTTAAGGCTATAAGAACCATAATAAGCAGTCTTCTAACAAAGTTTTTCGATACCTTATATATTCTGAAAATTAATCAGAATACAGTATCATTACTTAGGCTATGTCATGAAGGTTGTGAGGTTTGCATAGTCAACATAAAGTCACACTTATCTTAAACTCTCATCTTATTTGTTCTAAATATCTGGATTGAAACATTACTATGATGAAACTAGATGATACATTACTCTTTCACAACTTTTGTCATCATGAAAATGAGAATTTGACAAAAGGAAAATGAGACTTATAAATTCCATCCATTATAACCAAAATTCATGAGAAATCATGACATGGTTAATGAGGATGATTATTCAACTAATCTCATTCTAAGTGATTTTAAATCATGACGTTATAGCCCTAAAATATAACTTGGCTTAAGGAATAAGTATGGGTCCATCATAAGTCATTCATTGACATTCGTGGAACTTATTCCAAATGGAATATTCAGACATAATTCATTTATCATTTAAAAGGCTATCAACTTGTATCTAAATTTTGTCGTATATGGCACACGTTCTTACAAGAAATCTATTCATATATATACTTAATAAGATTTCTATTAAATATGTCCCTAAAGTTTCTTATGATATTTGGACATTAAAGAAATCAAATAAAGTCTAACGTATATATGATAGGTTCCCACCTCATGTAGCTCATTGAAACTTCTCTTGTAGCATTCTAGAGATATTAAAGATCAGTGGGAGCATTAAGTGTCTTAATAATAACTTGCAATCGTTGCAAGAGGTGGGGGAGTGAAAACTTTATATTACTTCAATTTACACCTCTTGTACACCTCTTGTACAAGACACCGCTCCATCACGACACTGTTTCATCAATATTTGTCTCCTTAAAATCTAATGCTACTCTTACAAAAGTTTCATTGTTGCTTAATTGTGGGCACACTTAGATTTCTTACCTGAACTAACATAATCCTCAACAAGAGAAATCACAACGACTAACGTCATTAATTTGTGTTTCTCTATTAGAATTTGTTGGTCGTTACATATTGACCCTAAGCATGCTGAGTTCCTAAAGATTTCTAAGGTTAGTGGGAGCAGTCAAAGTCCTTATTATGATTTGCAAGGAATACAAGAGGCGGGGGGAAGAGTGTCATTAAATTTCACTCCGAATTTAACTCCGATTACACCTCTTGTACACCATACTGCACCAACTCTTTCAAACTTAGAATCCTGAAAATGATAGCAACCTAACCAAGAGCTAATCCATAAAATTGAAACTTCTAATGAACCCAATAATCAACTCAGGAGGTCATCTAGGTTTAAAAGCCTACTAACTTTGATGATTACATAACCTCCCTAACTTAAGTTGAAATGGATTTTGGAAAAGTTTACTGATCCTATCTCTTCAAATTAAGCCATTAGTGTCAATCAATCTTCTAAATGGAATAAAACTGTTTTCTAGTAAAACTGATTTTATGTGTTCGTATAACGTTTGGGATTTGATTGAATTACCTAAGAGTGTTCATAACTAAACCAAATCCTAATATAAGCATTAAGACACGAAGAAGCTTGATTGATTGTCAAAGGTTGTACTCAGGAAGAGATAAATTATTAAAGAATCTTTATTACATATCTAACAAAAGTTTTTTTTTTAGGATCATCACTGTTCTAGTAGCTTATAATAGTTTAAAGCTACATTAGATGAACATTATAAACAATTTTCCCTAACAAATGGCTGACACATTTACATGTTCATTAGATAACAACCTAAAGTTTCAAACTGAAGGTTAAAGAACACTTTATTTGTAAGCCAATAATATCCATGTATGGGTTAATGCAAGCATCATAATGTGATGAAATCTTAACGTAATTATTTTCATCAAGAATCAAGTGGATTAATGTACCTACCTCAAAATGAGTGGGAGCAACTAAGATAAGCTTGTCTATATAGATGATATTCTTTTGACAAGTATATGTTACATAAGTCAAAGCATTGTTAACACAAACTTTGATATAATATATCTCAGAGATATCTCTTACGTGATAAATATCATAACATACCGAGATAGACCCAGTGGGACATTAGTTCTGTTCCATAAGTTTAACACTAAATGGGTCCTTACGTATGTAACAAACAATACTGCTCTCCTTCAGAGGATAATATGGTAAATGAGATTATTTTTTACGCTTCATTAATTGGAAGCCTTATGTAAGTTCAAGTCTATACTCGTTTAGATATTACTCACATTGCAACACACTAGATATGTCTAGATTAATGTGAAGCATTTAACAGAGTATTACAATATCTTTAAAAGAAACGAGAAGCTATAATTTGAAGAAGAAGTGAGAATTAAAATCGGTTTATTACTTTAACTTTGAAATATTCAAAGATGATAAAATGTAATTTCGGGTATATCCTTATGTCAGCAGACAAATCCATCTTATGGAGGAGTCATAATAAACTGATAATAACAACCTAAGTTATAACGACATAATATAATCATTAAATGCTGTTGGAAATTTATCAGTGGACTCATAAGTTTATTAACTCCATATAATTAATGTTTTTTTGAAGACTTAGTGTGATAAAGTCAGCTACCATAACTCCTTGAACAGTAACAGTTCAAGAGGTGCTGCATTTAGTTTCGATACGCAATTAATTATTCGTTTATGAACGAATTGAGGAAACTAAGTTTTGTATCGAATACATTCATGATATGCTTAAGGATCCTATAACTGAAGGGCTATTACCCATAAGTCTTATTAAGAGAGCTCAGAGACGGGTATTAATTGATGGCCATGCGCAACTGCATATCGTACTATGAATGATTAACTATTAGTTAATTTTCCTCATCAGTTTGATTTTGTATGTCTCTAAGAATATGTCAAGCTAGCATAATGGCATATAGACAAATATAGTTACAAATCAAACAAAGGGCTTACGCGTATTTTGATCATGACGATTAGGTTTTAAATTAAGGCTATAATATGATTAATGGGGGTCCTGAGTCGCATAATGATTCAACGGCTGTATTTTTCTGCTATAGTACTTGTTTAAGGCTAAAATGAGTGTTAACTCCTGATCAGGCTTATCTAATACTCATAGTAAATGATTACTTGGCTAAGTGGGAGAATGTAAGATTAAATATATTATGGTATAATATTTAATCTAGTAGCCATTATAATCATTTACATTATATGGATCAAAATATATAACAACCTATTAAATAATTAGTTGGTAATTGTTGATGGACCATATTACCCTTATTAACTAATTAGGTTTCCTCCTGGGTGCTTATATAAGGAGAGTTATGTGGAGGTTAAAGGGTTACTCAGTTAGACAATTACAAAACCCTCATAACTCATAACATCAATCGACCTCCTCTCCATACCGATTCCCTTATCGGTTTTCTTAGCCCCATCATCAGATTGCACCCTAAGGAGGAACCAGATCAAGCTGACAATCATGTCAAACACTACTGCTGGCCTATCTGATGCAATCAAAGGTATGTTTTCATGTTTTACATTATGTTCAAAACAGAACTTAACCAACATGTGGTATCAGAGCATATGTTGATTAGTCGGTTCTGTTTTATATCGGAAAATCTGGAAAAAGAATCGAAAAAATTCATATCAGATTACGTTTTTGCCATCCGAAATCCTCATTACGGATGATTTCGGATGATCACGGATGTAAATTTCATCATTACGGACCATTTCGGATCAAAGTTTCATCATTACGGACGATTTCGGATCTAAGTTTCATCATTACGGACCATTTCGGATCAAAGTTTCATCATTACGGACGATTTCGGATCTAAGTTTCATCATTTCGGATCATCACTGGTCATTACGGATGATTTCGGATCTGGAGCTTCATCATTACGGATCATCTTTGATCATTACGGATGATTTCGGATCATTACTGATGCATTTCGGATGGATGTTGATCATTACGGATCATCTTTCATCATAAGTTATTGATTTCGGACAAATCATCACCATTACGGATCATTTCGGATAAGCATCACCATTTCGGATCAATTTCGGACTAAGCATCATTCGAAATCATCCGAAATGTATCCGAAATGATTCGACTTACGCGTTTTGGACACATCCGAAAGGATTCGAAATCAGCCATTACGGACTATCCGAAATGGATTCGAAATTAGTCATTTCGGATGAATCCAAGAAATGATTCATCCGAAATCATGGGTGTTTAATGTGAACTAAAAATCCAAGAAATGATTCATCCGAAATGGATTCGAAATTAGTCAGTTCGATCCGCGCTAACGGGTGGTTTGCTATTAAATAATTGGTTTTGTAATTACTTAGCTAATTAATAAGGATCAAATAATGTTTTACAAAACCAAAATAGCTTAACTTGAATGAGCTTTTGATATATCATTTCTGGCCAAAGCTGACTTGATACATCTACTAATCATTCAAGTATTATGTTTCTTCGTGGCTGGTATTAAGTCTTTTACATTATGTTCAAAACAGAACTTAACCAACATCATCATATAACGGTGACTCGTAAAATAAAATTTGTAAAGTAAGAACTCAGTACCAGCCACGAAGAAACACCAGGGACTTCTGTTGCAGGTAAAGATTGGCCGCCACCACAACCGAATTTGAAATCGATCAAATAGAGTACCTTTATTCATTCTGTTTCGCTGTTTTTACTTTCCCCATGTAAATGAAGCAACAACACAATAAAATTCAGAAAACAACCTTTAACAAACAATAATTCTAAAAATTATAATAACAAAGATGAGATAAGATTATTACATGAGGATTGAAAGTGATGAGATAAAAATAAACAATACTTTTAGCATGTAGATAGAAATATATTTCTTATCAGGTTTGCAAGGACCATCACAATGTGGCTATGCTTCAGATGGATCCTACCTAAAGACACATCCAAAAACACAGCAAGTTCTAATTTGGTGTAGCAGTTGAGAGTAGCCAACTGATGTCCAGTCATCCAGACATAATAAAAAACAATTAAGTTATTATTTGACTTTTGACTTAACTTATGCTCATAGCTGAAAAATTATATCCGCTTTAATTTGAATATGGTAACAGTATACTCAAGAGGATTACATATAACGTGTAGAGTCAAACAATACAACCTTAATATGAAAATCAAAAAAATTAATATAGAGGAAAACCTTCTTGGCAACTTCTTCACCCAGGTAACGATCATGTGGTGTATATATATGCCATTTTTCTCCCTCGTGGCATCCAGTTCTAATGAAAAAAGCATAAAGTTGGGCAATAATTAAATCTCACTCCCATATTTATAGTTATACGTTCCTAAGAACTGTATGCAAATCTATATAACCACCTGTGAATTTTAGATTTGCGGCCAATAAGCATGGATTAAGTGTAAAAAAGTATTGACCCGTACTCAACCCAAAGCAACCAGGACCCGTTTCAACCCGACAAAACTACCCCCATGATGTACAATCTTTAAAAAAAACATTTTTAACCGACCCGACCCGACCCGACCTGACCCGATACCCGTTATGACCCGAAACCCGTTCCGACCCGAACCCATTTCGACCAGAATCGAAACAACCCCTTTTTTAATTGACCCGTTTTTACCCGAACCCGTTTTGACGCATGACCCAACCCGGCCCGACCCGTTTGCCTAGTCTACCATTAAATAAACCAATGCTTGTTGTACAAAAAAAAAAGACATACCATTACCAATGATGGGGCCAGCAGAATAAGGGGGTGTGGCGGAAAGTTGCAGCGGTCGATAGGCGGTCCCTCCAGCAAGGTAGATAGAAATAAAAATGCTTGTTGTCTTTGATAGTTGTTATATTGTGGGCTCGGTCTCTCTACATTGAGCGGAGCTTGGTACCTGAGCCATGAAGCATGTTTACATCAATAAGGTAAGAGCGTAAAAGCTTATTATTAGTAAAAAAATTTACGGTGTGTTCCCGAGTTAAAAATCCCTCCTCATCCCTCCCCTCCCCTCCATGTCTTTCCAAATTGGAAAGACTATTTTCAGGCAAAAAAAACCCCATTTTCCCTCCCTTCCCCTCCCCCTGTTAAGTGGATCTCTGGAACACAGCATTAAAGATAGTGAAAAAGGCTCATGTCATAGTTGTTAAAGTGTTTAAAAAAAGAACCATTACAAAATACGCTAGAACTCACCCCGGTGAATTCTTGTTTAGTTCCTCAGTTGACAAGGTAATGGAAATCATCGACACACCTGGCGAGTCATCTCCACACTGTATTTTATTTAACAAAAAGTACTTATAAGATCTTGTCAGGAATCTTGAAACTTAAAAACACGAGCAAACGAGGGAGTAACAAATATGGGACTTACGGTAGAAGGCCCTCTTCAATCGGTTCCCATACGTCGGTTATGGTTACTGAACTGATGCTAGTATCTTGATGCAATCTAGGAATGTTTCTCTGTTTGAAATACAAGTGTCTTATTACTTGTGCACAATAAAAAATAAAAAAGAGAGCAATCAAATACAAACAAATAACTAGTTTAATACCCGTCCGGTGGACGGGTTACGTTGATGTATTATAGTAACAACATGAATGAACCTATGAACAACAAAGCTAATCTATATTAAGTGTAACCAAAATTAAATTAAATATAGTCCATTCCCATACATCTGAGTTTGCGCAGAGACGCACACTTGTTGGAGGAGCGAGAGACATGAGTCCCAAACTACATAGTTAAATAACAGTATGTTTAAAAATATTTTAGTTTTTTAAAATTTATATAAAGGAACAAAATGTTTGGTCTAGTATACCGGTGTGTGTAACCCGACCATTTCAACCCACCATTCAACCCAACCACTGTCGCTCGTTTCCATATAATAAACATAGTTGTAATTATTATTTAGTTATTTGATAATTTTTTTAAACAACCCATTTCGACTGTCCAATTTGACAAACCCGTTCTTACATAAACTCAGATTGCAAGGTTAGAGACAGATAGTAAGTGAATCAATAACTTTGTAAATGGAGTTAGGTACACAGCATTTCGTAAGGTTCCTAGGCCCTAGCATAAAGCTACAATATATAGTACTTGAAGCCACTTTTAAAAACAAAGATGTGATGGACTAATATAAAAAGAAATACCGTCAAAATCACTAATAATTAGAAAATAGTTATTAACCACATGTGTATAAATAGGATCTAAAGTGTGAGATATTGTATGTTAGTACGCATGCCATATTAGATACAGACAACAATCCAATAGAGTTCTAAAAAACAATTTGTAAAGTTCAGCATGCAATATGTGAGATGCAAATTATCTTTATGAATCATAAAAATGAAACTACATCCATATTGGATCAAACAACCCAGTGTATGCCTTTTGAAACGGACGTTCTCCATAATTTGTAACTTTTAGGCTGTGTTCCAGAGATCCACTTAACAGGGGGAGGGGAGGGGGAGGGAAAATGGGGTTTTTTTTTGCCTGAAAATAGTCTTTCCAATTTGGAAAGACATGGAGGGGAGGGGAGGGATTTTTAACTCGGGAACACACCGTTAATAGAAGGAAAAAATCACAACTTCTTAGTCTCAATTATATAGACACGATTAAAAGAATTGCCAATTACTCTATGAAAGCTCAAAGAAAGGCTGATGCTCTGCAACAAATGCTGCTCACATTCTTCCAAACCTGTTAATAAAAACACACCTATTGGATGCATTGCTAATGGAATAAAAAACGTAAATTCATGCAGGTGACATATGAAAATTGTTGTTTTTACGAGTTCATTGAATGCAAGTTCATTCCTTTCTAACTTGAAGCTACATTCTACAGGATATAAAATAGATGGAATATGCAAGAACAACTAAATTATTTTCATAGAAGCACTACTTAGTAATTCACATTATATTATTTAGGATATTCATGTTTGTACCTCACCTAAAACACTTTAATGACCAATGTCAAAAGCTCGAAACAATCAATCCCAATTTGATGTCTCTGCAATCTCATGTATTATGTCTCTTTCTTATCCAAATCCTCAATCATCAACAACTTGAACAAATAATCATATTGTGATCCCGAAGAAGAATCTATGGAAGCATAAGAACTATGTCGTTACTCTCGCTCAGAAACTACTCCATCTCGATCTGTTCACTGCTTGAATGATTCTGCAATGATGGTTAAATAAAATTGGTCAAATGACTAACAATCTAACATGCAGTCTGTTCATTGGTTCGTTACTCTACCTCCTAAAACTATTTTATTCAAGGATTTATACAATTTTTTAAATAATGTCGGGCCCATCACCTACTAAAAAACGTGCTTCAACCCAGAACAACAATGGATCTATATAGGTAGCCTTGAAAAAAGAGTCTTTAGAGCCTAATTTGAGACCCATCTTTATGAAAATTACACAAAACCACGTAAATCAAAACTTGCTGATATAACAAACAGTATGAGAAATTGATAGATAAGCAGTAAAAATGAACCAATAACATGTGATAATCATCACCTGCACTATCTCTATTCGCCGATGAGTGTTTTAATAGCATTACTGCACGTGATTTATAATGTTACCAATCAACCGCCGACGGTCATCATATCACTTATTCCCTGTAAATTCATCTGATTAGTTCGATTGATTGGGCATATCAAATTTTATGTGATTGAAAAACGATAGATGATCAATTGAATTGAAGAGATCAACTTACTTTGACGGAGATTTTGATTCAAAATCCCAGGAGTAATAACATCAGCATCACTGCTCATAATCCCAGAATCAGCATTCTTCGCCTTTTTTGTCTCCTCTTCCTCCATGTTCGTGAACTATTGATTAGGATTATGAGCACCGAATCACTATAAAATTCATAGAAACTACGATGAAAAAAATGACTATAAGTTTAATCAAGTATTTCGAGATGAATTACTACAAAGTCACAGAAACTACGAAGAACGAAATTATTAAAACAGTTTAATCAATAAATTTCAAATCAAATCGCTATAAAAACTCACCGATTGAGTGAAGCATGAGTAAACGATTGAACCTTTAAATTCTTAATTAGGAAGAGTGAAGCATCAGTAATAGATTAAGAAAAAAATGAGGAATTCTGAAGCATGATGTGGAGATGATGATTTTGGTGCGAGGTTTCATGAGGAATCGATTAATAATCGACTGTATGAAGGGTAACTGATAAGAACTGCCCACAGTCCGGTTTTGTAGGAAACGTGAATACTCGAGAACATGGGTCGAAAAAGGTGGAGCTAACCACCTGTAAGGAAACCGTAAAAAACCGCCCAGAACCGCCATCATAGCGGTTATTTTTGGGAGTTTAAACGTTCATCTCAGCATGATCCGACGGTGGATATCGATTTAAAAAGTAGTTAGGCTTAATGGGAACAATATATATATATATATATATATATATATAGGGAAAGTGTACTGTACAAATGCGCTTATCGTACATTACGTACGCTACAATCTCAACCGTCAGATCATCTTTCCGCATTGAAAATCGCATGTTTTTTTTTGTAATAATTTCGCATGTGATAATCTTGATGAAATAGCAGGTTGTTTTTTGTAACAATTTCGCATGTGGTAATTCAATTTCGCATGTGATAATTTTGATGAAATAGCAGGTTGTTTTTTTGTAACAATTTCGCATGTGATAATTCAATTTCGCATGTGATAATTTTGATGAAATAGCATGTTGGTTTTTTGTAACAATTTCGCATGTGGTAATTCAATTTCGCATGTGATAATTTTGATGAAATAGCATGTTGTTTTTTTTGTAACAATTTCGCATGTGGTAATTTGATGAAATCGCATGTGTATAATCTGTGTGTGTGTTACTGTTCATCTTCTTCGACTGTGGTCGATCATTGTCAGTCTTCTTCCATTTGACCCTTACAACTCTCAAATTAATAGTTCTTATTATCGATATCGCACCAAAAGGAACGAAGGGAGGTTGGGGAAGAAGAATTTCAGGTTTTTGAATTTGATTTAGGGTTTGATTTTGAACTATCATCGGTCAATTACAGAGATTTATGACCTCGCAATGATGTTTTTAACCTTCCTGGTATGATTTAGATATATTAAAATGATTAATTTAATCATTTAAATTAGTTTCGCCCGCGTTTGATCGATTGAAGATCGTACGGCTGAGGGCATCGCGTACATAATGTAGGATAAGAGGGTATTGTACGTTAACCGGCCTCTATATATATATATATATATATATATATATATATATATAATTATATTTAGTAAAACCATATCTTACCTCACTGACTCGACTTTGTAGTGCAAAGCAAACACCTTGTGTTCATGATTCCACAAGTTATATTCGTCACTCTTCATTGCTCTATCAAGCCACATTGTAGTCTCAAAGTTTCCAGCAATGCCTAAATTTTTCCTGTACATAGCATGATCCAAGCCCTTGTTCACCAACCAAGATTCAAAAGCTAAAAACTTCCACTTAGTCGCAAAAATCCTATCAAAGATCCAAAAGAAACCTGTAAACAAAGTGCAAACATAAAATGAAGAAGATAGTTTCAATGGAGACTCACACCACCATGCATCGGTTCTGCTTCACAACCACATACACATCGCCATGAATTCAGATTCAGACAGCTGACCAAGAACTAATCTCGACAGATTCCGATTCAGACTCTGATAAGTGACAAAAAGAACAAAACCACCACCCCCAAAAGCTGATTTAGACTCTGAAAATTGACAGATAACAAACCTCGCCAAAACTATTTAGTAACTAAAACACTGGTTTTTCACTTCATTTATATTAAAGCTACGAGTTGCCCTGATTCACGGGCTCACAAATTCCTTTAGAAGTTGACTCGCCTTCCGTCCACACAACTCTTTGTTAAAACCGTCCCTCAAATCTTACACTACTGTAAGAAACAAAGAAGCATTTCATCGAACACCTTACCTACATAAACATGAACACGCACACATTTCGTAAATAATCGATTGGTTTGGGAGTTCAATTTGATAGGAAACTTACCAAGACAGTAGAGACAGAATCGGTCCAAACTGTCAAACAGTAGCGAAGTGAAGGATGATCATAGACTATAGACAGTGAATCCAAAACCCTTGATTGCACACACACAAATTACCTTCTACGGGGAGAACCTTCAGTTGCAACTAACGATTGTTCCTGTAATACAAATTTCAACAATAGGATATGAATTAATAAATATATTTATGTTAAAGAGTACTCACTCTCATATGATTACTTTAGTTCATTGTGATTAATACAAAATTTAAGAAAAAAAATACATGAATAACAAAACAATAAGCAAAAAATACTTGAAGAACAACAAAACAGTAAGCAAAAATACATGAAGGACAACGAAACAAAATGCAAAAATACAAAAAAACAAAAAAACAAAAAAACAAAAAAAACAAACAGCAATAAAGGAATAACATTTGCTAGAATGCTTACATTGACAACTTTACTTTGGCTTGGACATTGCTCCATCTCTGTTTCCAATACAAATTGCAATTGTCCAGAACAATAATAAAGCAAATATGGGTCCTAAAATCCCAATTTCACATCAGTAACGGGCATTACCTGTTAAAAGGTTAAGTTAGAGAGAAGGAAGGAAGGCATGCCAACATTCAAGTTTGGGAGAAATGAGGACGCTTCAAAAAGTGTGAATCCCACAACCATCAAAATAAACTGCTAAAAACTGCCAGGAGAGATTAAATGTGATGGATTGGTTTAGTATATCCGATGTAGGGATCGGGAAAGAGGACTTACATTCTCTTCCGGTGCGTGTCAGGGGAGCTTGTGTCTTGCTCAATCCAAAAGCGAGATAGTGGTATGTGAAGTTGTAGTTGCAAGAATTTAAGAGGAGGAAAAGGAGGAGAGTGGGGGGCTGAACTGACGAAGGGAATAAACTGTATTGAATTTTAAAAACCCACGAGTGCAGCAAACTTGATTTGCGGAGAACATGGGTAGAAAAACATGGAGGTAGAAACCGATTGGAACTGATGAACTGCCATTATAGCAGTTAAAAATGTGTGTTTAAATGGTCAGGATTTAATTTCAGCAAGATCCAATGGTAGAGATCCATTTGAAAGGTAGTTAGACTTAATGGGTTCCATATATATATATATATAATTTGAGTAGCAAGCCTTGATAATCTCTGCAATGACTACTGTGTTTCTGATTGCTTTTCCCATTCCTTTCAACACAATTTCTTTCCCGCGCCTGGAACCCTAGAACGAGGATAGACCAACAATATAAACCCTAAATTAGGGTTTTCTTTCAGCAGTTCCGGCTCAGATGATAGCAGTGGGGGTGGCAATGATGGTGACGACGGTCACGGCAATGATTAGGGAGAAGATAAGAATTGATTAGTGGGGAGGGAAATTGAAGCATCGATGGTTGATTCTCCCATTCAAGATGGTTGTTTATAACATTCAATATTCAATATGTTGAATTGAAACGGGTGAAGGATATGGAAGGCCTATTGGCAGGAACACATTATGGTACACTACTGTATACATTGAATTGAGGGCAAAATTGGAAGATAGGATGAAAGACCAGGGAAGAAAGCATGACTCTTCCTCTGCCGTCTTAGAATTTATGGGTGAAATTACATTTGAGTACATAGGTAATCTATTATATAGGTTTATAGATTATAGATATAGATTTTATGTACGTTCGTAAACTGTATTTGAAAGCAAGTCGGGTCAAATATAATACGTTTTCATTCGATGACGATATATTTTTTTTAAGTAAAGAGTCGGGTCAAATATACAGTATAAATACAAGTTACTTTAACTTTCGACGCCGCCGCAACGCGCGGCGGGTGAAAATTCTAGTAATTAGCTAAGAACGAACTTTCAGAGCAGGATGGGTTTTCGTATTAAAAGTATTAAAATATAGTTTTTTTTTTTTTTTTTTTTTTTTGTGGCATAGACTATAGTGAGTAAATAATAAACTTCTTTTATTAAAGAAAAAGAGTAATGTAAAAGAGGAAAGTAATTACTTAACAGTAATAATTTTTTAAAAAATATATTACAAGGTTTCGAGTATAGTAATATATTCGTTACCTACTTTCATGTTTATTCATCAGGGCCGGCCCTGAGAATTTGTGTACCATGTTCAAGCTCGAAAAAATGTGCCCTTAGGCCTTAACGAAATTGGATATTGGGCTCACTAAATGTCTAAACCTAATGTCAAACGGGTTAATAACTAATCTAAATCATAGAAATAGTTTTGTAAGGAGACCTATGTTGGTGTTCGTATGGGTGTACCCTATTAAAAAAATATTTTAAATATATATATTGAGTTTTTTCATAAAAAAACGTGCCCCTCAAAATATCGGGTCTGGCCGGTGGTCCTCCCCGCCCACCCGGGGCCTGCCATGCTATTCATAATAAATTTAGCTTATATGAATTCATGCCCGTCATTCCGGAGGTAATCAAGAGTCCAAATTTCTCGAGCTAGTTCCGGTGAATCACTTTCTTTGATATGGTGATAAAATATCGATTAAGTGTATGGTAAACCTATTAGTCACTAAATTATTTTTTAGAGTTGATTACATAAATGGGTCATGTGGTTTATACCTAATTTCGCCTTTGGATACTAACTTTTTTTTAACATTTTTAGGTTTTATGGTTTCAATTTTGTAACACCTTTGGGTACTAACACCAAAATTTGTTAATTAATGACTAAAACACCCTTGCATTTTTTTAAGTTTATCAATGTAACACATTTGGGTACTAACACCTAATTTTATTTAAGTTTAAATCAATTTTACAAAATTTATTTATTTTTTATTTTCATCTTTTTATTATATCTCTTAATTAACATAAAATCTATTTATTTTTTTTATTTTCATATTTTTATTAAATTTCTTATTTAACATAAAATCTACTTGTTACACTAGTATTTTTTTAAATAGATTTTTTTAAATAAAATCTACTAGCTATATAGTTTTATGTAAATTAAATTTCTTAGTCGTTTTAAATAATGTAAACCTTACTCGTTTTCAATTTTGGATAGATATGATTGATAATAATAAATATCTTTCATGTAAAAAAAATTAAGCCTTTTTTTAACACACTTTTTTGTTCATTTACATTTTTTTGATCATTTACATGTAAAAAAATTAAGTATATAGTTTTATGTAAATTAAATAAAATGTAACAACCGTCGGTAAAACCGACACCCTCATAATGAGTCTAACACTCTAGTATATTTTAGAATGTCCCAATATGTCTTATATTACACCCCGTACGTGAAAACCAAGCCCGAAATACGTTATAGTTTATAAAATAAATTAAAAACAATAAATATTGAGTTGAGGCGGGCCGCGTAGGACTCCACCCCAACCTCACGCGGGCGGTATCAAGGCTGAACCTTGATTCCGGTGAAATTATAAGTTAAGGCGGGCCGCGTAAGCTCACCTTAAATGTTACGCGGGCCGCTAGAGATCATCAAACGCGGAGACACCCTGAGCTGACACGTGTCGACATCGTGGCGGACCTATACGCTGACCCAGCTAAGCTACATGTTGACCAAGTGTTGACGCGGGCCGCGTAAGGCTTCGCCTATCCTTATGCGGGCCGCCTGGGAACCAGGTTTCAGCACTATATAAGAAAGCAACGAGTTTTCGTTTTCCGTCGCTCACAATTCATTCTCAAATCTCAAATTCTGTAAAAGAGATATTATAGACGGGTATTATACCCCTAATTAGCGAGGTTCTGCTCCGTTGTAAGTATTATAACCCCAGTTTCATAATAGAAACGCTGCCCGATTGATTTAGGGTTCCGTAACAATTGTCGTGGTTCTGCCCGACGTAGTTGTTGGAATACCGTCTCGGGGAGGGTATCATTAATATTTTCAAAGGGTTATGATACTAACCAATGTACATTTGTATAAATTATAGATTATATCCAGGAAAACCCTTACGCGAAGTCTAAGATAGCAATGTGAGTTTATCCTCTTTTTGTTAACCTTTTTGGAATGTTTTACAAAACCTTAATTGTTTACAATGTGATTAAGCGGTGATTGAGTCTTTGTAGTTCTTCAATTACTGCCGGTATTATGGGGTTTTGTATACAAAATTTATTACTACGAGTAGTAGTAGTAAGTCGGAATGACAGTACATTACCATTGGACGACGAGTTAGCCAATGGGTAATTTGACCATAGCCACAGATCCGGTCGAGTGGCAAATACTGAATGAGTAATTGTGTAGAAATAAACAATGTGATCGCTCTCAATACTGTTTTAATTGATAAAATGTTTCTTGATTAAACTGGGATTCACTCACCAGTATTTCCGACTGACAAATGTTTTTAAAACGCGTTACAGGTAACACAATGTGATAGCCAATTAGCGAAAAGCCAGCTGGAGAGCACTGAAGGCTTGGGAAAAATGTGGCTATAAAAGTTACATAATAAACGATGTTTTAAATTCAATAAAATAGGGTTTGTCCCTATAAATGTATTGTAATAAGAAACTTGAGTTTTGCCCATGTGATTACTAATATCAAATATGGTGGTTTTACTCTGATAAACATTTCCTAACTACGGTCCTGATGTAAATTCCGCTGCCAAATTAAATTAACGAAACCTGATACCACCACCACTGAGCTCGCGTCCGCCCGTTCCCGGGACAGATAAGGGATCGGGGGTTGCGACAGAAGGTGGTATCAGAGCCTAGCCACTGGTCTGAGCCAAAGAAGTGTTCTGCTGACACTTAAATTCTAAATTTTGTGTTAGGAAATAAATTTCAGAAATACGTGCATAACTGTAATTATTTGTTATGTGTTATTTGACTATTTGTTAGTTTACAGTATGAGTGATCAAGGACCCTCAGACATGAGTCGTCAGTTTTCTGATTCACCTAAGAGTGAAGGTACCTCTTCACAGCCTGCCCTTTCTGGGTATTCTGCTGATCAGGAAAAAGGAATGTTTGCTTTTAAAGCTCAGTCAGAAGAGCCATTCCCTCATAAGAAACGAGGATGGTTCAGTAAGGAAGCCTTTACTCGTAGGAAGAGAATGCGAAAGTTGCAATAGCAAAGAGTTTTAGCAGCTGCTAAGCGAAAAACAGATGCCCATACACAGGATATGATTAATAGAAGCCTAGCTAATTTCCATATCCTAGCTACAACTGCTGCTGACCCAAGTCTGGAACAATTAGTAGCACCCCAACCACAACCACAACTACTAATCCCAGATCAACCCATGGAGATAGAAAACCCTAAAAAACCAAGTGGAGATGCATGACATTAATCCAGAAGAAATCCCTAGGGTACCTGCACCAAACCCCCTAGATCCAAATTACGAACCCTGGTGGGACGATAATAGGGACTTTGTGCAACGTTACCCTATCCATGAAGACACACCCATACAGAACATAGGAGCCTACCCAGGTATGGACCCTTTAGATCCCTATTACCATGATAATTATATTAGGGAGATCTTAGAAGATCCTTACCGATTTCAGGCACTTTCACCCCCATATCAGGAACCCGCACCCCAGATTCCAAACCCAGTCCTAGAACCTAGGGCTGGCAATAGGTAACCTGCTAAGACACGATAACAGAAAAGTACACCATGTGGTTTTTTACGTTTTTAAAAATAATCAAAGTTTGAAAGTTAGAATCCATTATTTCTCCTTATAGGTGCATAAAATATACATCTGTCTTATAAACATATGATATAAAGTACTTAAACGATTTGTATTCATGTTTAAAATTTTTGTTGTTCGCGTTATCAGATACCTGTTAAACCTGCTAAGACACGATTTGCCAGTAGAACCTGCACCCCCAATGAGTGCAGAAAACATCCAAGAGGTTAGGACTTTTGGGGAGGAAATTTTAGAAAGCAGTGAGAGAATGCGTCAGGTGGGAGAGCGTCTCGTATGGAAATACGATGAGCGCAATATGGATTTTTGGATAAATCCATATCCGTGAATGTGAGAATGGAGGAAATGGTAGTAGTAATAATAATATAATATAATAAAAAATAAAATAAAATATGTGTGTACGGATGCATATTACTATTAGTGTGATTCTATTTCTGTTGGTATTGTAATTTTTATTTCAGTACTAGTGTGTAATAGATGCATAATAGTATATGAAAATAGAGTAAAAGTCGCAATGATCGACGCTTTTGGCTAGATTGCGTATCATGTGATTAACTATATTAGATATTATGTTGTGATATTAATATGGGGTAAATGTTTAAAATTTAGATGGCCGACGAAGGAAATCAAGGAAATCTGAATAATGATAACCAGAGTAACATTAACGTGGTTAATGAGAATCCAAGCATCAATAACAATAACAATCAAGTGGATAATAGTGCTATCCAACACATAGTAGCACAAGGAATTATAGATGCAATGCCATTTATTCTTCAAACTGTTAAGGATGCTGATAATAAAAGTAAGCATAGCAGTAAGCGACCAATTGAACCAGAACACAGCGTGAACAATGGACCAATACTTCAATTGCCTATTCCCAAAAGGAGAAGAACCGTGTCTTACGGTTGTTCATATAAAGAATTGTGGTCTTGTAAACCAATGGAATTCTCGGGCAACGAAGGGGCCATTGCAACCTTACGCTGGATAGAAAAGACCGAGGCAGTCTTAAGGATAAGCAAGTGTGCTGAAGAAGATAAGATATTGTTTGCTTCTAATCTGTTTAAGAATGCAGCACTAGAATGGTGGAACACAATCCTCCAAACAAAAGGAAGTGATAGAACCTACAATATGGAATGGGAAGAATTTAAGGACAAGGTAGAAAGGAAATTCTACCCACCTAATGAAAAGGAACAAATAGCAAACAAATTCCTAAACCTTAGGATGACTGGTGTGGATAGTAAGGGATATACTAAAATATTCTTCGAATATGCTAGAATAGTGCCAACCCTTGCTTCACCAGAACCAGTGTTAATCTCCCGTTATATTTGGGGATTAATTGGAGAGATAAGACACGTAGTCAAGGCAGCTAGACCTCAAACTATAGAAGAAGCTGTAGAACTAGCAAATATCTTGACAGATGAATTAGTCCGTACCCAAGAAGAGAATCAAAGAAGGAACCTAACCCAAAAGCTCACACAAAAATTTCGTTCTGGAAATTCTAACCGTGGGAAAAATATAGGTTCTACCTCTGCACCCTACTGTAGGTATTGCAAAAGAAAGCATTCCGAAAGATGCTCCATATATTGTAACTTTTGCAAAATATCGGGACACAAGGAAGAAAACTGTAGGAAGAAAGCTAACAGCCGGGTATGTTACAATTGCGGAGAACAAGGTCATATCAAGCTAAATTGTCCAAAATTAGCTCCAGCTCCAGACAACAAGAAAACTAAAAATGCTAGAGCATTTGTTCTGACTGCAGATGAAGCCAAGATGATTCCAGATGTCATAGCTGGTACGTTTTTAGTTAATGATGTCTTTGCAAAAGTATTATTTGACTCTGGTGCAAACCAAAGTTTTATTAATACATCATTTTGCAAATTTCTAAATCAGTTATTAACTAAACTACCACTAGAATGCCTAGTAGAGAAAACCAATGGAGAAACTGTTAGAATTTCTGAAATCTTGCAGGGAGCAAGCATAGAAATTTTAAATCAAAAGTTTATTGCAAATCTTTATCCCATGAATATGGCAGGATTTGATGTTGTTTTAGGAATGGATTGGTTAATAGCCAATAAAGCCAGTATTTTATTTGATCAAAAGTCAATCCAAGTAAATTCACCAAAAGGTAAAACGATCACAATTAAAGGAGATAAACTCTATAGGTCCACTAAATTCATCTCTGTGATGAAAACTGCAAGTTATATAAGAAAAGGTTCTAGAGTGTATTTGATTTCTATAATCACTAACACTAAAGGAAAGGATTTAAAAGATATTCCAGTAGTATCTCAGTTTTCAGATGTATTTCCAGAAGAATTGCCAGGGCAACATCCAGATAGAGAAGTTGAATTCAGAATCCATTTAATACCAGGAACAGCACCGATTGCCAAAGCACCTTACCGTTTGGCACCCGCAGAAATGCAAGAATTAAAGAAACATTTAGATGAATTGTTGGAGAAAGGATTCATACAGCCAAGTTCGTCGCCATAGGGAGCGCCGATATTGTTTGTTAAAAAAGAAGGACGGATCAATGCGTATGTGCATTGACTACCGTGAATTAAACAAAGTCACGATTAAGAATCGGTATCCATTACCAAGAATCGATGATCTGTTTGATCAACTGCAAGGAGCTCGATTTTTCTCAAAAATCGATTTAAGGTCAGGATATCATCAATTAAAGGTACAGGAAGAGGACATTCCTAAGACCGCTTTTAGAACAAGGTATGGTCATTATGAATTTACTGTCATGCCATTTGGTTTAACCAATTGTCACGACCCCGACCCACCCTGGACGGAATCGGACGCCGTGAACAGCCAAGTGGTACCGGTGATTATTTTGAAAAATATTGCAGCGGAAATTTCATCAGGACCGCGAGTTGGGAAAAATATCAGAGTTAAGAAAACACCGGATTTTATTTATTAAATAGATGGAATAAATCCATGTTTTACAAAGGTAGCTTTAATAAGGGATAAACCCAATTACATAAAACAATATTTCTTAATTTGATTTAATTAATAAAATAAGCCACTTCTTGAAGCCCTTCAGTGCCGTATCCAACTCTTATTCCGATCTATTGTAATTACCTGAAACGCGTTTTAAAAAGGTTTTGTCAGCAGGAAATACTGGTGAGTTCATTCATTTTGCTTAAAACGACACATTGTTATAATTTACAGTATTAAGAGCGATTACAATGTTTCTATATCAACCATATACCCACGGTATTTGTCACTCGACCCATTGGCCCTCCCGTTGTCCAATGGTGTCTGTGACTATGGTCATATCACCCCTTGGACCCGTTGTCCAATGGTGAAGATTATCAAGTAATGTATACAAAACCCCACATATCGGCTGTAATCTGGTGATTACAAAGACTTAATCCCTGTAATTATAACTTTGAAAATAAACATGCTTTTGAAATAAAATTTGATAAAAAGAGAATGACTCACATTATAAGCATGCAGATTTATACAGGCAGAGCTTTAGCCTAATGATTAGTCTTGTAACCTAGTGCACACGAACTCGGTAAGTAACTAATACAACATTTACGATAACTCACGAGATTAAAACCCTCACAACGAATGACAAAGTGTAATAACTTAACATCCATCGGATTCACAACGAATGACAGAGTATTCCCCGAGTTCGGGTGGTACTCAAACGTCCTGTCGGAATCACGACTAATGACAAAGGATAGCACTTAAACATCTGGTCGGATAGTTTTAATTGATCGGATATTGAATCATAGCAGCGATTGAGTTAATACCCTGTATCGTAGCAGTACCCCACTACTTTGAAAGTGAAATTCGAGCAGAGTGAGAATGAATTTGAAAGTTTTGTCGACACAGAATGAAAGCCCCTGAGCTAGGCTATTTATAGCTGAAATTGGGTTCCCTCGCGGCCCGCGTAAGCCTCTGGCCAAACATTACGCGGCCCGCGTGGGAGTGTGGATCATATCGAAGGTTGCTGAGTCACCGGTAGTCGTGACACGTGTGATGACACGTGGATCCGGATGCTTATCTGGTCAAACTGAAGGTTGACGCGGCCCGCGTAAGGTATGCTTAACCTTTACGCGCCCCGCGAGAAGACCAATATTCTAAATTTCTTGATTTTCGATATGGATTGGGGTTTTAAGGGTCCAGGTTTTTACTTATGGATCGATTTGGGACATTTTTTAGTATAATTATATTACAAAGAAAAAGGGAATAAAATAGTGAGAAAAGAGAATGGACCCACTTTATAACTTTAGGGTTCAACTAGAAAGCCTCTGGGTAGAATATTGGGTATAACTTTTGAGCTATTTAAAAATATATATAAATATATAATTATAAATGTGTTAAGTATAGTACCCCTAATTCAACCTTGTCCCTATGTCACGAGACAGAACCCCAATGAACTTAGTCAGGCAGAGCCTTGACATGCGTTATGGGGCTCAGATCAATCGGAAAAAGGGTAGCGGTGATCAGGAGTTAGAATACTTTAAACGAGGCAGGACTTTGAAATATTATTATGAGGTAAAATAAATAAATAAAAATAAAAAATATAAATAGTATGGGAAAGTTGGCTACATAGCGAGAGAAAGAAAGAAGAGAAGGCGGTTGTTTGTTGAATCGATGCCTTTCTATTTATACTACAAAGTTAGTACACATCTACACCTAAAGTAAAGGCACGTAGACATAATTAAATGAATTATTTTGTTTCATCATGGACACACGTCCACTTTTAAATTTTATTTCAATATTTTAATTTTTATTTTATTCATGTCCTATTTATCTTGAGACACGTAATTCACAATTCTAGATTCTCAAATTTTATTATTATTTTATTATTATAATTAATTCACCGGCTTCACTTATTTGGCGCGTATAACTTATAAAATAGGGTTATTAGATTTTATCACCCTCAACTATTAGTTATTGGCCGCTGCCATCCCCAACTATCATTTTGACGCACATCACCTCCAACTTAACACTTAGGGTGTTCTGTCACCACGCTGTTAACTGATTACTAACTTTTGATCCTGTTACTACACTTTTTGGGATGTCATAGGGATCTTGGGAAGGTTTTAGGGATCTTAGAACACACCCATAGTATAGTAACAGGATCAAAAGTTAATGATCTGGTGACAAAACACATGAAGTGTTAAGTTGGGGGTGGCGGACGTCAAAGTGATAGTTGGGGGTGACAGCGGCTAATGGCCAATAGTTAAGGGTGATAAAATCCAATAACCCTATAAAATATGACATTTTATAAAATAATGAATATGTCTTTAGAACGAGAATATTTTTGTCTACATTTTGAACCAAGTTTCATTAAAAACTGAGTAGGTTCAAATACAATATATTTTTATAATTTAATTATTAGATGATTCATTGGCCCATCTAGTTACTTTATATTTCTAACGGTCAGCTTATCTGAAATCTATCTGTCTAATAATATAAGTTTTTATATATTTTTATTTTATTTTATTTAGAAAGGTCACCTATATACAGGCCAATTAATATAATATTTCAACCAACTATATAAAATAGTGTTTAAAACTATTTAGGTTGAATATTTATATTAAAAATAAACTAGTTACTAGTGGTTAATAAATTTAACTAAACCTATAATTCTTATATAAAAATAGGAATGTTACATCATCCCCACCTTGTTTTAAATCTCGTCCTCGAGATTTGGGTTACGATATTTCTTTTAGACTTATGTCATATTTTAGTCAATAAAAACAATATTAAGGTAGATGACACAGAATTAAAATATCAAATTTTGTGAATACGAGTTGTACAATAAGTAGGATTCAATGGTTCAACTGAATTAGTTCAAGAAATCGACGGCATATGAAATGATATATTTTTCCAAAGTGACTAGGTTCAAGCCAAAAGATATATGATCAATAGATATTTTAAAATGAATGTGAAGGATTTTTTTTAGAATCAATAAAATTCTTTGTTAAAAGAAAGCTTACTTTGATTGGCAACTGAGGAAGACTTAGAATCAACTGGTTCAAAATGAAATAAAAGCATGAAAATGATTTGTCAAATATTGAATTATGATATGAGAAAATCAATGTGCTGAGATGAGTGAATTGCAAGGATACACGAAAAGACAATAGAGTTAGAGTATTATTGTCTTAATACATAATTGTATTAGATTTTTTTTATGATGAGTTGAAAGACAGATGTGGTTTTGAATAATTCAAATGATTGTGATTAGCCCAAGCTATAAGTTTATACCGTTATCGCAAGGTGTCGTAATGATTGAAATAGTTTAATAATTATGTTGTTTGAACAAATTCACCGTGTAATCAACTGAAAGCTTTTAATGAAAACTCTAGGGGTTTATGTCTCTGATCTGTATAATTCTGTTGTTGATTTTGATACATAATACTTCTATAAGTATTTAATAGTTGTGAAATATAAGATAAACAATTACTTATAAGTATAAAATGTCTTGTCCATGAATACTTAGACAATTATTTATATAATTTTATTCGTCCCTCAAATTCTTGTTTTTGTTTTAAGAAAATATGTCTTCTCCTTATAGTACAAAATATATATTTTTATATACATTAACTAGTCATTATCATGGTTGGATATTGGTTAGTGCTGCCTTGTTTAAGCATAGGTGATCAGTCCATGCCTAACTAAGGCTAGGCTATCCAATACCTGCCTCTGACAATAAAAAAATAATACTAACACTACTACTATTAATTTATTATTAATAATAAAACTAATATTAATTACCAATAATAAATAACTAAATATAGACTTAAATGAAAGTATATCTCAAACATAATTTTATACTTATATAAAATATAAATTCTTCACCTCAATGGTTTAACAAGAATTTTTAAATATAGTAATACTATATTGTAAATTATTTATGTAAGTTTCCATATATATAATTAAATTTATATAATGTTTTAAATTCATTGACTCGATATCAAAGTGTCATCGTTTTGCAATAATGCGGTTCACAGTGCAAAAATCAAGTATAGCGAAATGATATTTGAGTTTGGATAAAATAACAAATTGGAATGAAACCCTCCAGTGGTCTTCATAAATCAAACGAACCACATGCGCAACAAACAATGCATGTGTAAATAGATCAATATTTGTTACTATGAAAGAAATCCGCATGGCATGATGACCATTGGGAGGAGTAGCAATGCAAAAGTCTATCCATAGAGGTCATAATTTTAACAAAAGAAATTTAAGAATTTTATCTGGAAATTTTGGGTGATAACCGTTGTTAAGTGATATTATCAGGGAATGTCGAATAAAATAAAATAGGGGAATTTGCAAAGGTATGTGACTCCTTTTTGTAGTGATAATAATTATGACTCTGATTAGACTGTGCACCGATGATTGTGAAATCTTGTTACAACGTACCTCAGCGAGATTCATGTTATTTGTAGGATCGCGTGGCAAAGTGCTTCTTTTTTATTAGTAGTTCTTCTACTGACGGAATTAGCAATGGTGTCATTGTGCCCAATTTATATTTTCCAAAGGTCTTTCCTTGGAAGTAGTGTGTGATATACTTCGATGTCTGTGGAAGTATAATTTAAGTTTCATGTGTTTTCTTGTGCATTAGCACAACTTTACAAGCTTCTTAATTGCGTTAATAATTTATGGTAACGCATTGGAAAATCTTATACTTTTGATGGCGTCCCAACTTAAAGGGTTCCCGTCGTTTATTTTGTCGCATGAGTTACGAGACAGATGATTAAACGAAATAATGTTTGATATCGGAATTATAGATATATGCAAGAGATTCCTAATAAAGAAATCTAGATTTATTATTGACACACATGCTTGTGCTTTATTCCTAATTGACTTTTGGAATTTCTTATAGATATACATATCTATATAATCATATATTTCACATGCTGTAATATACATACCCTTCATATGTTCCATGTATTTAACAGATTCTTATTTCCAAAACAAGTCAGATATCAGGTCATGATACTATTTAGGGAAATCTTGTCACTTGTTTGACATATTATATACCCCGTCTTATCCGGTTCGCGCCGGAGAAGTAGCCTCAGTATATCTAGACAAGCTGGAGAGTCTGCTACACCATACCCAGTCTTGCCGGAGAAAATTTTCTATTTCCCATAAATAGTATCTTTTCAAGATTGAAAAAGTGCCTCTTTTATTAGGGCTTTTATCCAGAATCAAAGAAATTTGTATTTCCATAACATATCTTTATTCTAGACCAAGTAATATCAATAAGCAAGGAAATTTGTATTTCCATAACATATCTTTATTCTAGACCAAGTAATATCAATAAGCAAGGATTAATAGCAATTAAGTGTTATTGCTTATTTATCGTACCTTGCCATGTTCTAACCACCATTCTTATGGCATACCAATATTCATCACATTATACTTATATAAGTAATTTATCTTGAATCTTATATTAAGGCAAAAATTCTTAAGTTTAAGTCTAAATATTATCCTGAATGCTACCAGATAATATTAAGTTCCTAACTCTCCGTTTAAACTTAGGTATTATTACAACATTTAATTGCTTAAATAAGTGGCTTAGCTTATACTAAGGCATCTTTCTTAAGTTCAAGTCTAAATGCTATCAGGTGTGCTACCAGTTAATAGCAATCTCCTAACTCTTTTATATAAGATTAGGTATTATTATCACAACACCTATTGGCTTAAAGCAGTGGCTCTGATACCACCTTCTGTCACGATCCCCGACCCACCCTGGACGGAATCGGAAGTCGCGAACAGCCAAGTGGTACCGGTGATTATTTTGAAAAATATTGCAGCGGAAATTTCATCAGGACCGTGAGTTAGGAAAAATATCAGAGTTTAGAAAACACCGGATTTTATTTATTAAATATATGGAATAAATCCATGTTTTACAAAGGTAGCTTTAATAAGGGATAAACCCAATTACATAAAACAATATTTCTTAATTTGATTTAATTAATAAAACAAGCCACTTCTTGAAGCCCTTCAGTGCCGTATCCAACTCTTATTCCGATCTACTGTAATTACCTGAAACGCGTTTTAAAAAGGTTTTGTCAACAGGAAATACTGGTGAGTTCATTCATTTTGCTTAAAACGACACATTGTTATAATTTACAGTATTAAGAGCGATTACAATGTTTCTATATCAACCATATACCCACGGTATTTGTCACTCGACCCATTGGCCCTCCCGTTGTCCAATGGTATCTGTGACTATGGTCATATCACCCCTTGGCTAACCCGTTGTCCAATGGTGAAGATTATCAAGTAATGTATACAAAACCCCACATATCGGCTGTAATCTGGTGACTACAAAGACTTAATCCCTATAATTATAACTTTGAAAATAAACATGCTTTTGAAATCAAATTTGATAAAAAGAGAATGACTCACATTATAAGCATGCAGATTTATACAGGCAGAGCTTTAGCCTAATGATTAGTCTTGTAACCAAGTGCACACGAACTCGGTAAGTAACTAATACATAATTTACGATAACTCACGAGATTAAAACCCTCACAACGAATGACAAAGTGTAATCACTTAAATATCCATCGGATTCACAATGAATGACAGAGTATTCCCCGAGTTCGAGTGGTACTCAAACGTCCTGTCGGAATCACGACTAATGACAAAGGATAGCACTTAAACATCCGGTCGGATTGTATTAATTGATCGGATATTGAATCGTAGCAGCGATTGAGTTAATACCCTGTATCGTAGCAGTACCCCACTACTTTGAAAGTGAAATTCGAGCAGAGTGAGAATGAATTTGAAAGTTTTGTCGACACATGTAACACCCTCGTTACTGATTAACAATTTTGTATGTAATTACCAACAATTAGATGTGTAGTTAAGACTACACATGCTATAAAAATACGGGTTTATTAAAACTTTTACAAATCATAAGTTATTCTACATAACGTGATCGAATTCGTTGTTTAAAATCTACAACGTGGCAAAGTGCGGAAGCGTGAATCTATATCGTGTTCGGTTCTTCGTTGAGCTTGATCGTCTTCCGGCATCCTAAGTGTACCTACATTTCATTAAACATGAAATGCTTTAGTCTTACGGGGTTTAAAACGTATTCAAACAATCCGAGAAACAATTTATTCTAAAAAACAAGAATTTGAAAATAACCTCCACCGTAAATTACGGTGGCACCGTAATTTACGGTGGCCCCTGGGTTCATTTTCTTCAACCGTAAAACAGAAGGTTACCACCGTAACCATATCAGCTCCACCGTAAATTACGGTGGCACCGTAATTTACGGTGGACCCTGCATCCAGCTTTTCCATTTTGCCGTAATTTGACACGAAATCTTTCGTATCTTTCAAACCGCTTATCCGTTTAACCTACCGTTTCTTCCTACATGTTTGTAATTTCATTCTCCATCATATGGAGTTAAAGTCCGACATCCGGCTTAATAAATTTTGAGACTTTTATGCATTCGGCTTAAACTAGAATTTACCCATTTTAACCCATTCATGTATTTATCAAACAAACTTATTTGTTTGATCCCTGTTCTCATGATATTAATAATTTCCATAATTTCTATCATATTGGATTCAAGTCACGGGTTTCTTACATATCCTAAACCCGTTTACGCTCATATGCGTATTTTGACCCGTTAAGGGTATTTAGGCATATTTTGAGCATGTCACGCTTTCATTTGGTTCTAGCTTTATAATACGACATTACTTATCAAGTAATCTTCCACCACAACTATATTTGTGGCGGACTTAATGAGGTGACCTAAATAATCCGTGTTTTTCTCGTTTGATTGCTAATTTATGACAAAGACTCATATAGAGTCATTTGACCGAAGGTTTACATCTTTCTCTTCTTACACTTATTCCAATTATTTATTTGATCATAAAGCTCGTTTCAAAACTACCTTTAAAGGTTGTTTATTCGAATTAGCCAACAAGGGCGTTTTAGTCAATTTTAGTCATTCTTTTACGACGAAGGGCTATTAGTGCTTGTTTGAACCCCAAATCCGACCTTTTAACCATATTCTTGTTTAGAAACCAATATGTTTCTAAAACACCATAATCATAACTCCATTTATTCGCTTTACCTAAAAGATAACCGAATATCTTATTTTAACCTTGTCTAACTGTTATAAAACTCCAAACTCTACATGATGAGTTGTATTATTATACATACCTGGCTCGGATCATTATATTGACCCGTTTCAATACCTTTCCTTAGTGGCTACTAAGTGATAGCGATGTAAGCATCCATGTGCTATTTATTTCCTAGAATCATGAAACTTGACAACCCATTAGTCGATATTGTCAAAGGGTGATAATTTCACCTTTTGACCCGTTTGGCCTAAATGACCAATTACCATTGTCAAATTGTCAATTTTACCATTTTGCCCTTAATGGTTATTATGATTTAACTTATATGATAACCATTAAAAGTACATGCTTCATTCGTCATAGTATGATCGAATTACCGGTTTAACTCATTTTTAGCCATCACTATGTTTTCTTGTCATATTTGATTATCTTGTTCCGTACGACCACACGTCGGAACATCATATCTCAATTAGGTATTTTTCTTTTTCGTAACTAATACGACGAAATAATATTATAAATATATGACTAGTGTAAGATATACTTACCTTGCATCCGAATTACGCTTTTTCCTTCATACTTGCTTCGTTTGACCCGCTTCCTTTCCAAGCCTCCACCTAGCTTGACAAGCGTCAAACTATCATCATAATTTGTAAGACGGTTATATTAGTCATCATTAATTATGACTATTCCATCTTACATATTTTCTATCACAATTACCATCCGATCTTATTAATGGTCGGTTTGACTATTTAAAAGTCAATTCACCAATTAACACATATGATTGCACTATCAAGTTCACAAGACTCAATTAGGCACATTATCAACACTTAGTTCTCATTTAGGCATTTTAACAAACACCTAATGTGCATAATTTTACATATTTACTAACTAGTTCCTAACTAGTTATTTTTACCAAGATTAACATCAAAATTCACCATTATCACTTATGATCAATTACTCAAACTTGCAAATTGTTCAAGTATCTTGTTCCTACTAGCAACTATGATGATTTTAAGCATGTGTACATCATCATCTTTACTACATAATCAAAACCCACTTGACATATGAGTGTATGATCATGAATTCACAACCATGAACATCAATTCAACAAGTACATAACTAGGGTTTACTCCTAGACATAGTTTCATCACTAATTTCATCCAACAACAAACATGCAAGCTCAGATTCGAGTTCTCTAGGTTTGCTCAGAATTTCAACTAGAGATTTCTCAAGAAATTTACATACCTCGTGACTCCTTTTTCAATGGAGATCACTAATTCATACTCGGATTTTGATTTGGACTTGATTTGCCCCTTCAATTTGATGAAATTGTGTTGATTAGGGTTTGACCCCTTCTTGGTCGCCCCTAAGCTCGATCCAGAACACACACTGTGTGTGTGTGTGTGTTTGTGTTTGTTTTAATTAAATAACTTTTCTAGTTATCCCGCTTTAACCCCTCGTGTTTGGTTCGTTATTAAGTAGGCCACAACCTACTTATTTCTTTTAACAATTTTCCCACTTATTAACTAGGTTAAATATTCCTAGTTAACTTAGCGGGTTCGGGAATATTTATGACTAAGTTTATTTTAGGTCCCGTTAACCCGGGCCTTTTATCGATTTCATTTCTTTAAAAGCTTTTATTGACTTTTTGTTTAATAATAGGATTAATTATTTAAATCCTAATATTTACCGGGTTACTTTCACCACTAACGGTATTTTACCCGCTCTTTTGTATTAACGGGGTTTAATTACCAAACCCGTTTTCGGGGTGTTACAAGTCTACCCCCCTTAAAGAGGTTTCGTCCTCGAAACCTTTTCTTACATAATTCATTGAGTTTAACCCAATGTATCTGTTCCAAGAATCTTTAAAACATTACTTATACTTTAACCAATTATTAGTTTTACCAGAGAAGTATGGTAATATCTTTTTGGTTAATAATCATCTACATATTATATACGACATAATGTAACTTGAAATAACGCAATCTCGTTATTTCCACTAGTTTAATTAACTTAGCGATATCCATCACTTTCGTATACTATCGAATTCTTTATGAATCCGTGACTTTGACTCGTTTAAAGGCCTTTAGTGAAATCTTTTCACTTTTAGCAGCAAATTTCTTTTGTCTTCAAATTTATTTATTCGGTTCAATCATACCGAATCTACCGCTTACAAGCAAACCAAATTTATTTAAATGACCTTGACCGGTCTCACTACCTAGACTTATTAGTCTAGTTACCTTCTACCGCTTGCTTGGTTATAATGTGATTCTACTTCACATTACATTTCTTGACCGTGATCGTATTACATCATGTTTAATTTATATCAAAATTTCCTTTCCGAAATATCACTTTTTGAATATAACGTCTTGCGCCTATCGGTGTCAAGACTTGAACCTTTCATGCTTAATATTCAATTTTCCTATCAGGATTCTCATTCGTAAAAACGTTATTTCTTACTAAAATCAAGGTTTTAGTTTAGGATCTTCTCTTTATCTTTCGTCAATTTCCCGTACCCGGACATTGACAGTCTGTAATTTATTCTTTTACAGTCTTAGTTTTATGCGGGGACTTTCAACTGGTTCTCTCGCTTTGTTAAGTAACCCGTAGGTTCTTTCACATAGCCTCGTAGGCTATTTCCTTAGGTCTTCACCCCCTTTTTCACTGAAAACACTAAGGTTTATTTCCTTTTCTTTTCGTGACCCAAGGGTCATTCTGGTCCCGTAGACCTTAACACTGTGTTTAATCCCGTAGGTTATGATGATCCCGTAAATCATCTTTTATTTGTATCTACATTCAAATGTTATATATATATTCATATATAGCTTCAAGGCATGTCTTGCTATGTTTAAAATCATATATTTTCGCTTATGAGCTTTAGTTGACCTTGACCGTAGTCTAAGGCTTCATTTATTTATTTCCGGGCGAAATTTTCTGACTTTGTCCTTACGTTTGACGTTTTACAAAAACGACCCGTTAAGGGACATATTCGCATTTTCCGGGTTCGAGTGTAAGTACACTACCTCCCAATGCTTGTCGAAATCATTTTACATGTTTGCGTTTTCTGGGTTCGAGTGTAAGTGCACTCCCTCCCAATACTTGTCTAAATCATTTTACATGCTTGCGTTTTCTGGGTTCGAGTGTAAGTACACTCCCTCCCAATACTTGTCTAAATCATTTTACATGCTTACGTTTTCTGGGTTCGAGTGTAAGTACACTCCCTCCCAATACTTATCTAAATCATTTTACATGCTTGCGTTTTCTAGGTTCGAGTGTAAGTACACTCCCTCCCAATACTTGTCTAAATCATTTTACATGCTTACGTTTTCTGGGTTCGAGTGTAAGTACACTCCCTCCCAATACTTGTCTAAATCATTTTACATGCTTCTTTGTCCCTTCACTCGGGCTCATTGTCCTAATGTAATACGCTTCCGTCACTCGGTTGTGCGTTTACATTATTATCAAATATTTTGCTTATCTGATTCATTTGGGTACTTTTTAATTAGTCCCATTCACCCCGCCCTTACTACATCGGATGTAAACGTGTCCGCCATAAGAAGTTTATGGTATCATATGCCACCACTTACTTGGCCAGAGTAAGCGATTAACACATGACACACATGACCTTTTTATAGTTTTCACATCACGCCCTATGTAAGTAACGCCTCTATTTGTTTCTCTTGGAAACAATATCCCGAATACATTTTCTATTCGGGTTTTTCCAAGTTTTTAATCTACATAAGCAACTTTCAATTTCTACTTATTGGTTGCATGTTTATATTCATGCAATAATTTAAACGTGCACCTGGTAAATGCTTGCCCTAATGGGCTTTTCTTGCCATTAGCCTTGTTCGCGACCATTACGCAATTTAGGTCCTTAATGAGCATGCTTTTCTTGTCATATCTCGGACCATTCCATCATCATATCCACGATTCGTTTGACTCTCGTCGTCTTCAAACGCGAGTGTCCTTCAATTAAAACATTCACAAGAGTTAGTAACATCTACTTCAATAATCACCCGTATTCTAATACAAGGCTTTTTCTACTACACGCGTCAATGCACGTATTTTCGTCAACTATATCAATCATTTCAATTGGGGTAACGTGTATCACACGGTAGCCCTATGTGTTGTTTACAACACTTTAACATGCTAAACCATTTAACATACCTGTACTTACCGGATTTGCGATCAAGCCTCGAACCGAACACTATTCTTTATCAAGAGCGTAAGGTTTAAGTCCAAGCATGGTTCTCCCCACCATACTTGAATCTCTTAAACCAGTGCTCTGATACCAACTTGTAACACCCTCGTTACTGATTAACGATTTTGTATGTAATTACCAACAATTAGATGTGTAGTTAAGACTACACATGCTATAAAAATACGGGTTTATTAAAACTTTTACAAATCATAAGTTATTCTACATAACGTGATCGAATTCGTTGTTTAAAATCTACAACGTGGCAAAGTGCGGAAGCGTGAATCTATATCGTGTTCGGTTCTTCGTTGAGCTTGATCGTCTTCCGGCATCCTAAGTGTACCTACATTTCATTAAACATGAAATGCTTTAGTCTTACGGGGTTTAAAACGTATTCAAACAATCCGAGAAACAATTTATTCTAAAAAACAAGAATTTGAAAATAACCTCCACCGTAAATTACGGTGGCACCGTAATTTACGGTGGCCCCTGGGTTCATTTTCTTCAACCGTAAAACAGAAGGTTACCACCGTAACCATATCAGCTCCACCGTAAATTACGGTGGCACCGTAATTTACGGTGGACCCTGCATCCAGCTTTTCCATTTTGCCGTAATTTGACACGAAATCTTTCGTATCTTTCAAACCGCTTATCCGTTTGACCTACCGTTTCTTCCTACATGTTTGTAATTTGATTCTCCATCATATGGAGTTAAAGTCCGACATCCGGCTTAATAAATTTTGAGACTTTTATGCATTCGGCTTAAACTAGAATTTACCCATTTTAACCCATTCATGTATTTATCAAACAAACTTATTTGTTTGATCCCTGTTCTCATGATATTAATAATTTCCATAATTTCTATCATATTGGATTCAAGTCACGGGTTTCTTACATATCCTAAACCCGTTTACGCTCATATGCGTATTTTGACCCGTTAAGGGTATTTAGGCATATTTTGAGCATGTCACGCTTTCATTTGGTTCTAGCTTTATAATACGACATTACTTATCAAGTAATCTTCCACCACAACTATATTTGTGGCGGACTTAATGAGGTGACCTAAATAATCCGTGTTTTTCTCGTTTGATTGCTAATTTATGACAAAGACTCATATAGAGTCATTTGACCGAAGGTTTACATCTTTCTCTTCTTACACTTATTCCAATTATTTATTTGATCATAAAGCTCGTTTCAAAACTACCTTTAAAGGTTGTTTATTCGAATTAGCCAACAAGGGCGTTTTAGTCAATTTTAGTCATTCTTTTACGACGAAGGGCTATTAGTGCTTGTTTGAACCCCAAATCCGACCTTTTAACCATATTCTTGTTTAGAAACCAATATGTTTCTAAAACACCATAATCATAACTCCATTTATTCGCTTTACCTAAAAGATAACCGAATATCTTATTTTAACCTTGTCTAACTGTTATAAAACTCCAAACTCTACATGATGAGTTGTATTATTATACATACCTGGCTCGGATCATTATATTGACCCGTTTCAATACCTTTCCTTAGTGGCTACTAAGTGATAGCGATGTAAGCATCCATGTGCTATTTATTTCCTAGAATCATGAAACTTGACAACCCATTAGTCGATATTGTCAAAAGGTGATAATTTCACCTTTTGACCCGTTTGGCCTAAATGACCAATTACCATTGTCAAATTGTCAATTTTACCATTTTGCCCTTAATGGTTATTATGATTTAACTTATATAATAACCATTAAAAGTACATGCTTCATTCGTCATAGTATGATCGAATTACCGGTTTAACTCATTTTTAGCCATCACTATGTTTTCTTGTCATATTTGATTATCTTGTTCCGTACGACCACACGTCGGAACATCATATCTCAATTAGGTATTTTTCTTTTTCGTAACTAATACGACGAAATAATATTATAAATATATGACTAGTGTAAGATATACTTACCTTGCATCCGAATTACGCTTTTTCCTTCATACTTGCTTCGTTTGACCCGCTTCCTTTCCAAGCCTCCACCTAGCTTGACAAGCGTCAAACTATCATCATAATTTGTAAGACGGTTATATTAGTCATCATTAATTATGACTATTCCATCTTACATATTTTCTATCACAATTACCATCCGATCTTATTAATGGTCGGTTTGACTATTTAAAAGTCAATTCACCAATTAACACATATGATTGCACTATCAAGTTCACAAGACTCAATTAGGCACATTATCAACACTTAGTTCTCATTTAGGCATTTTAACAAACACCTAATGTGCATAATTTTACATATTTACTAACTAGTTCCTAACTAGTTATTTTTACCAAGATTAACATCAAAATTCACCATTATCACTTATGATCAATTACTCAAACTTGCAAATTGTTCAAGTATCTTGTTCCTACTAGCAACTATGATGATTTTAAACATGTGTACATCATCATCTTTACTACATAATCAAAACCCACTTGACACATGAGTGTATGATCATGAATTCACAACCATGAACATCAATTCAACAAGTACATAACTAGGGTTTACTCCTAGACATAGTTTCATCACTAATTTCATCCAACAACAAACATGCAAGCTCAGATTCGAGTTCTCTAGGTTTGCTCAGAATTTTAACTAGAGATTTCTCAAGAAATTTACATACCTCGTGACTCCTTTTTCAATGGAGATCACTAATTCATACTCGGATTTTGATTTGGACTTGATTTGCCCCTTCAATTTGATGAAATTGTGTTGATTAGGGTTTGACCCCTTCTTGGTCGCCCCTAAGCTCGATCCAGAACACACACTGTGTGTGTGTTTGTGTTTGTTTTAATTAAATAACTTTTCTAGTTATCCCGCTTTAACCCCTCGTGTTTGGTTCGTTATTAAGTAGGCCACAACCTACTTATTTCTTTTAACAATTTTCCCACTTATTAACTAGGTTAAATATTCCTAGTTAACTTAGCGGGTTCGGGAATATTTATGACTAAGTTTATTTTAGGTCCCGTTAACCCGGGCCTTTTATCGATTTCATTTCTTTAAAAGCTTTTATTGACTTTTTGTTTAATAATAGGATTAATTATTTAAATCCTAATATTTACCGGGTTACTTTCACCATTAACGGTATTTTACCCGCTCTTTTGTATTAACGGGGTTTAATTACCAAACCCGTTTTCGGGGTGTTACAACACAGAATGAAAGCCCCTGAGCTAGGCTATTTATAGCTGAAATTGGGTTCCCTCGCGGCCCGCGTAAGCCTCCGGCCAAACCTTACGCGGCCCGCGTGGGAGTGTGGATCATATCGAAGGTTGTTGAGTCACCGGTAGTCGTGACACGTGTGATGACACGTGGATCTGGATGCTTATCTGGTCAAACTGAAGGTTGACGCGACCCATGTAACGTATGCTTAACCTTTACGCGCCCCGCGAGAAGACCAATATTCTAAATTTCTTGATTTTCGATATAGATTGGGGTTTCAAGGGTCCAGGTTTTTACTCATGGATCGATTTGGGACATTTTTTAGTATAATTATATTACAAAGAAAAAGGGAATAAAATAGTGAGAAAAGAGAATGGACCCACTTTATAACTTTAGGGTTCAACTAGAAAGCCTCTGGGTAGAATATTGGGTATAACTTTTGAGCTATTTAAAAATATATATAAATATATAATTATAAATGTGTTAAGTATAGTACCCCTAATTCAACCTTGTCCCTATGTCACGAGACAGAACCCCAATGAACTTAGTCAGGCAGAGCCTTGACATGCGTTATGGGGCTGAGATCAATCGGAAAAAAGGGTAGCGGTGATCGGGAGTTAGAATACTTAAAACGAGGCAGGACTTTGAAATATTATTATGAGGTAAAATAAATAAATAAAAATAAAAAATATAAATAGTATGGGAAAGTTGGCTACATAGCGAGAGAAAGAAAGGATAGAAGGCGGTTGTTTGTTGAATCGATGCCTTTCTATTTATACTACAAAGTTAGTACACAACTACACCTGAAGTAAAGGCACGTAGACATAACTAAATGTATTATTTTGTTTCATCATGGACACACCACTTTTAAATTTTATTTCTATATTTTAATTTTTATTTTATTCCTGTCCTTTTTATCTTGAGACACGTAATTCACAATTCTAGATTCTCAAATTTTATTATTATTTTATTATTATAATTAATTCACCGGCTTCACTTATTTGGCGCGTATAACTTATAAAATATGACGTTTTATAAAATAATGAATATGTCTATAGAACGAGAATATTTTTGTCTACATTTTGAACCAAGTTTCATTAAAAACTGAGTAGGTTCAAATACAATGTATTTTTATAATTTAATTATTAGATGATTCATTGGCCCATCTAGTTACTTTATATTTCTAACGGTCAGTTTACCTGAAATCTACCTGTCTAATAATATAAGTTTTTATATATTTTTATTTTATTTAGAAAGGTCACCTATATACAGGCCAATTAATATAATATTTCAACCAACTATATAAAATAGTGTTTAAAACTATTTAGGTTGAATATTTATATTAAAAATAAACTAGTTACTAGTGGTTAATAAATTTAACTAAACCTATAATTCTTATATAAAAATAGGAATGTTACACCAATGCCCCAGCTGCATTTATGGACATGATGAACCGAATATGTAAGCCATATTTGGATAAATTCATAATCGTCTTCATAGATGATATTCTAATTTATTCTAAGAATAAAGAGGATCATGCAAAGCATTTGCACGCACTTTTAAGTTTGTTAAGAAAGGAAAAACTTTATGCTAAATTCTCTAAGTGCGAATTTTGGTTAGAAAAGGTACAGTTTCTCGGACATTTAGTTAACCACGAAGGAATTCATGTGGATCCAACAAAGATTGAGGCGATTACTAAATGGAAAATCCCTGAGTCACCAACCGAGGTTAGAAGTTTCTTAGGATTGGCCGGTTATTATAGAAGATTTATTCGATATTTCTCTAGAATAGCCATTCTGTCACGACCCCCGACCCCACCCTGGACGGAATCGGGAGACGCGAGCAGCCAAGTGGTACCAGTGGTTATTTAGAAAAACATTGCAGCGGAAATTTCATCAGGACCGTGAGTTAGGAAAATTATCAGAGTTTAGAAAACACCGGATTTTATTTATTAAATAGATGGGTTAAAACCATGTTTTGAACGGTAGTTTTAATATGGGATAAACCCGAATATATAAAATACTTTTCTTAATTTAATTGAATTGATAAATTAAGCCACGTCTGTATGCCTTTTTGTGCCGTATCCAACTCTTATTCCGATCTACTGTAATTACCTGAAACGCGTTTTAAAAAGGTTTTGTCAGCAGAAAATACTGGTGAGTTCATTCATTTTTGTATAAAAACATATTTGTTATAATTCACAGCATTAAGAGTTTTTATATTTGCTTCTTTAAGATTGGCAAAGATTTAATCACTGCAAAGTATAACTAGAAAACAATGTTATAAGTTACAGTATTAAGAGCGATTACAATGTTTACATATCAACCATTTACCCAACGGTATTTGTCACTCGACCACCTATTGGCTATCTCGTTGTCCAATGGTGTCTGTGACTATGCTCATATCACCCATTGGCTAACCCGTTGTCCAATGGTGACGGTTATCAAGTAATGTATACAAAACCCCACATACCGGCTGTAATTTGGAGATTACAAAGACTTAATCCCTGTAATTATAACTTTAAAAATAAACATGATTTTGAAAGCAATTTGGTAAAAAGAGAATGACTCACTTCATAAGCATGCAGTATTGATTTAACAAGCTTCTTGATTCTACTCCTTCTGATAATTAAGCGTATACTTTATTGTTCTAAATCTTCTGATGATTTAACAGCTTGTTTGATTGTATATTTGGGAGTATTCTGATAGTTAAACATATAGTTTAACAGAATGGAATACGTATTTGTGTAAAACCCAAATCAAACCTAACGGTAGTCACGAGATTCGAACCTTAGCAAAATTCACAAAGTATAGCACTTTGGATTCCGTTTAACGAAATTCACAAAGTACAGCACTTTGGCATTTGTTAGTTGGTTCCTGAATCAATCGGACAGAACATCGCATCGGCGATTATTGGTTAGAACACTAACGTATAGAGAGAAGAATAGAAGAAATGAGCAAAGAAAATGAATTCCTAAGCTTCCTATTTATAGGTAAGAAGATAAGTCTTACCCCTATATAGAATTTCCCTAGATGAGTTTTTCCCCAAATAAAGTCTTCCCTGAATAATACTTTCCTTAGATAATACTTTCCTTAGATAAAATCTTCCTTAGATAATATCTACCCCATATATATCTATTTTTCATGTATATCTATTTAGGTGATTAATAAATCTTACTTAGCTTAATTAATCTTGCTTAACTTAATTAATCTTGCTTAGCTTAATTAATCTTGCTTAGCTTAATTAATCTTGCTTAGCTTAATTAATTTTGCTTAACTGATTAATTAATCATACTTAACTTGATTAAGTTTAAGTTATTTATTAAGGTTTCTTAATTGCTAAGTTATCTCAACACCTAAGTGTACGTAATTAGTATGTTTAATAAATTTATTTAATTACGAAATTTACTTAGCTATCAAATATTCTAGCAGCCCCCTGATTACGAGTTCTAATTTCTAGACACAATGGAACTCATGTTAGTGTATTAACTCAATTCAACTTTAACGACAACTCACGAGACCAAAACCCTCACAACGAATGACAAAGGCATAGCCCAATTACGGGCAGCACTTAAACATCCATCGGATAGTTTCAATCGATTCGGACATTGAATCGTACCAGTGACTAGAGTTATCACCCTAATACGGGCAGAGTTTCGGGATTTAGAATATAATACCCGAGCTATTACTTTGCTATAATAGAAGCTAAAAGAAGAAAAGAATTGAGCGACTTTGAATTGAAACTATCGGCTGCTATATATAGGCTGGAAACAGGGCACCTCGCGGCCCGCGTAACTTTAAAGGAACACTTACGCGGCCCGCGTGGGAGTGTGGATCAGATTGGAGGTTGCTGAGTCACCGGTGGTCGCGACACGTGTCATGCCACGCGTCCCTTAGGCTTATCCTGTAATTGCCTTGCTATCGCGGCCCGCATAAGCCTAGGCTTACCCTTACGAGGCCCACCTGAAGACCAGAATTCTTGATTTCCTGATTTTCCTTGCACAGTAGGGTTTCAGGGGTCCGGGTTTTCACTTACGGAGCGTTTTAGGACATTTTTGTGCGAGTCATTACATCCTCCCCACCTTGTTTTAAATCTCGTCCTCGAGATTTGAGCTATGATATCTCTTTTAGAGTTATGTCACGTCTTAGTCAGTAAGAACAGTATTAAGGTAGATGGTACAAAATATCAAATTTTGTGAATATGAGTTTTACAATAAATTGGACTCAATAATTCAACTGAATAATTCAAGAAATCGATGTCAAATTAATGGGTGAAATGATATAATTTCCAAGGTGACTAGGTTCAAACCAAAAGAGATATATGATCAATGGATGTGAATATTTACAAGTTGTAAATGACTTTAGAAACAATAGAAGTCATTGTCAAAGGAAACTTAATTTGATTGTCAACTGAGGACGACTCGGAATCAACAAGCTCAAATGAAATAGAAATACGAAAATAATTTGTCAACTATCGAGTTATGATATAAGAAAAATCAATGGGTTGACATTTATTGAATTACAAGGATACACCAATATATAATAGAGTTAGTGTATCATCATTGTCTTAATACATAATTGCATTAAGACTATTTTTAAATGATGAGTCAAACGAAAGACATACGTGGTTTGAATGATTCGTATGATTATAATTAGCGCAAGCTACAGGTTTATACCGACACCGCAAGGTGTCGTAATGATTGAAATAGTTCAATAATTATGGTGATCGTATAAATTCACTGTGTGATCAACTGAAAGCTTTAATGAAGTAAATTTGGATATTCATTTCGAATAGGATTTTCAATTGATGATGATAAGACCAAATAAATATCATAGAATTTTTTATCAATGATGAAAGAAACTTTTAGAGGTACACCGGTATATGATATGAATTTGGGTACTCTTATCTTAACACATAATTTTATTAAGGCTGTTTTAAGATAATGAGCTAACAAAATTAAATAAATAAATCCGTACATCAGGTGTGAAAAGGAGATTAGCTCAAGTTTCAAATTAAAGAAAACGCCACCACAAGGTGTCGTAGTGATCGAAATAATAATAGCGGTGACTGGACGAGTTCACCGTGTTTTAAATCAAATGAAGTAAGTCCAAATGTTTGTTTAAAACAAATCTAGTAGGATTTTCAATTGAAATTGAAACAATTTAATAATGTTTTTCGATCAACGATGATAAAGCAATAAATATCACGAAAGGATCGATTGATGTTGTAAGAACTGTTTAAGAGATACACTGAAATATGACATGAATTTGTGTATCATTATCTTAGCACACGATTGTGTTAAGATTGCTTTTATAGGACAAACCAACAAAGCGGATTCAATATAAATAAATAAATAATTAAATCCGTATATGATGTGTGCAACGAGATTTAGCACAAGCTTCAAATTTGTGAAAACGTCACCACAAGGTGATCGTAATCAAAGAAACAATTTAATGAAGTCGAAGACCAAACAAGCCTATTTTGGTTCAAAACAAATGAAGTGCTTGTTGGGATTATTTTGAATATGATAGCTTCAATCCATCATATGGGACCGTGAAATGAATATGTAATATGAGCAAGTTCAAACAATTGAACTTGGTTTAAACACAACGAGTTTTTGTATTAATAAGAAAGTTCGGACATGGTCACAACAAAAACCATGTATGCCAAAGGAAATTGAGTTTTTCAAGAAATTCATTGACTCGATATCAAAGAGTCATCGTTTTGTAATAATGCGGTTCACAGTGTAAAAAATTAAGTATAGCGAAATGATATTTGAGTTTGGATAAAACAATAAATTGGAATGAAGCCCTCCAGTGGTCTTCATAAATCAAACGAACCACATGCGCAACAAACAGTGCATGTGTAACGTGTGGATTTACCAAGAAATGAAATAGATCAATATTTGCTACTATGAAAGAAATTCTCATGGTATGATGACCATTAGGGGGAGTAGCAATGCAAAAGTCTATTCACAGAGGTCAGAATTTCAACAAAAGAAATTTAAGAATTTTATCTGAAATTTCGTGTGATAACTGTTGTTAAGTGACATTACCTAGGAATGTCGAATAAAATGAAATAGGGGGATTGCAAAGGTATGTGACTCCTTTTGCAGTGCTAATAATTATGACTCTGATTAGACTGTGCACCGATGCTTGTGAAATCTTGTTCCAACGTATCTTAGCGAGATTCAGGTTATTTATAGGATCACGTGGCAAAGTGTTGCTTTTTGATTAGTAGCTTTTCCACTAACGGGATTAGCATTGGTGTCGTCGTGGCCAATTATATTTTCCAAAGGTTTTGCCTTGAAAGTCGTGTGTGATATACTTCGACGTCTGTGGATGTAAAATTTTAAGTTTCATGTGTTTTCTTGTGCACTAGCTGTCACGGCCCCCGACCCCGTTTGACCCGTTTCAGGAGCCGCAGGACAGAAAATCCCGTGGTATTTATTTAATTGAATTGACAGCGGAAATTTATCATCAGGATCTTTTTAAAGCTAAAATTTCCCGATTATTTTATTTCGCAACTCGGGATAAAACCCCGGTAATTTACAATCATATGATTTCATAGAGAAATCTTTAGTTTACAAAACATGTTTCTTTATTTTATAATGAGCCACTTTCTTGATCTTGCAGTGCTTCACGACACTTTTCCTGAATCACAACAAATCACCTGAAACATGTTTGAAAAGGTTTTGTCAGCGGGAAATACTGGTGAATCATTCTATTTATTAAAACGACACGTTTGTTATAATTTACAGTATTAAGAGAGATTACAATGTTTCTGATATCAACCAACTACCCACAGTATTTTGTCACTCGACCCATTGGCCCTCCTGTTGTCCAATGGTATCTGTGACTATGGTCATATCACCCCTTGGCTGCCCCAATGGTGAAGATTATCAAGTAATGTATACAAAACCCCACATACTGGCTGTAACTTGGTGATTACATAAACTTAATCACTGTAATTATAACTCTGAAAATATTTAAGAATTTATAAAACACTTTGAATAAAAGAGAATGACTCACATTGCAGATTTAACACGAACAGAGTCTAGTCTACTGATTAGCCTTGTTAACCTAGTTTAAATAACAATGCACACAAAACTAGGTTAGTAACCAATACAGCATTTACGATAACTCACGAGATCAAACCCTCACATCGAATGACAAAGTGCAATACTTAAACATCCATTGAATTAACAACGAATGACAAAGCATAAACCCTAATGTGGGCAGCACTTAAACATCCATTGGATAGTTTGATCGATCGGACATTGAATCGTAGCAGCGATCGAGTTATTACCCTGTATTGCGGCAGCACTTCGTGATTTGTGTGTGTTTTTGTAGTGATTATACGATAACTCAGCGTATATATTGAATTTGAACGTCGAACTAACGCACAATTGCATGTACCAGACTCCACTATTTATACTTGAAAATTAGTTCCCCCGCGTGTCGCGGAGGGTGTCTCCGTTTCTGTCGCGTGTCGCGGGGCATACCCCCGAGCCTAGGGTAGCCTCGTGTCTTGGGTAGCCTTGGTGAGTCGACATTGCATGTAAATTCATTTTTGACAACGAATTGTGATGATAATCGTTAATTAGGGTTTTACCCCCCTTGAGTTTTAGGGGCCTTGATCCTAATTCCAACTATTCTGAAAATTTTAGGAATTATGTAGAATCACTTGGGTGTCTTAATTAGGGTTTCCTATTGGTCAAATTAATTTAATAAATTGGACTTTTAATGGGAGTTGTTACATCCTCCCCACCTTAATAAAAATCTAGTCCTCGGGATTTACTGGAACAAGTATGGATACTTTCGCTTCATTTCAGATTCCAGCTTCCAAGTGTATTCAGCTCCTCTCTTTGAATCCCATTTGACTTTAACTAGCACTAGTCGTTTGTGCTTGAGAAATTTCACCTTTCGATCTTCTATCTGAAGAGGTTTCTCAACAAATTTTAACTTTTTGTTTACCTCTATATCTTGAAGAGGTACTACCAGAGATTCGTCTGATAGACATTTCTTGAGATTGGATACATGAAATACATCATGTACTCCAGATAACTCTTCTGGTAGTTGTAAACGATAAGCAATTGGTCCTATACGTTGGATCACCGGAAATGGTCCTACGTATCTCGGACTTAGTTTCCCTTTCTTACCGAACCGTACTACTCCTTTCCAAGGAGAAACTTTCAATAGTACTTTACCTCCAATTTGAAATTCCAAAGGCTTCCTTCTATTGTCTGCATAACTTTTCTGACGATCTCGAGCCATCTTCAATCTTTCTTTGATCTGAGTAATCTTATCAGTGGTTTCTTGCACAATTTCCGGTCCTGATAATTGACTTTCTCCTATTTCTGCCCAACAAACTGGATTTCTGCACTTTCTTCCATATAGTGCTTCAAATGGGGCAGTTTCAATACTTGAATGATAACTATTGTTATAGGAGAATTCAATTAATGGCAAGTGGTCATCCCAGTTTCCACCATAATCTATTACACATGCTCGAAGCATGTCTTCTAGTGTTTGTATCGTCCTTTCACTTTGCCCGTCTGTTTGTGGATGATATGCAGTGCTTAAGTTTAGTCGAGTTCCCATTGCTTTCTGGAAACTTGTCCAAAAATGAGAAGTGAATCGACTATCCCTATCTGATACAATGGAGAGTGGAACTCCATGTAAGGATACTACTTCGTCTACGTACAATTTGGCTAACCTTTCCATACTAAAGGTTTCCTTTATGGGTAGAAAATGAGCTGATTTGGTTAATCGATCTACAATTACCCAAATCGCGTCATTACCTTTTCTGGTTTTGGGCAACTTAGTAACAAAATCCATTGTTATGAGTTCCCATTTCCATACTGACATTTCTAATTGTTGTAGTAGACCTGAAGGTTTCTGGTGTTCTGCCTTAACTTGTAAACAAGTAAGACACTTAGAAACATATCTAGCTATATCTTTCTTCATGCCTATCCACCAGAAATTATTTCTTAAATTTTGGTACATCTTATTATTTCCAGGGTGTATGGTATACCTAGATTTATGAGATTCCTCTAAGATCTTATTTCTTAATTCTCCCTGCTTCGGTACCCAAATCCTTTTCTTATGGAATCTCCAAATTCCATCAGCTCCTTGTTCTAATTCTTTTATTCGTCCTTTCATTCCTTCAGCATCATCTTTGATTGCTGTTTCTTGAACATTCTTTAGTTGTTCCATTAAATCTAACTGTAGATTTAATCTGAGAGCACGAACCCGTCGTTGTTTCTCATGATACTTACGACTTAAGGCATCTGCAACTACATTTGCCTTTCCTTCGTGATACTGAATATCACAGTCGTAGTCACTTAAGATTTCCATCCATCTTCTTTGCCTCATGTTTAACTCTTTTTGCCCAAATATATACCTTAAACTCTTATGATCTGTATAGACAGTAAATTTACTTCCGTACAGATAATGCCTCCAAATCTTAAGGGCAAAAATTACGGCTCCTAATTCTAAATCATGAGTCGTATAGTTTTCTTCGTGCTTTTTCAATTGTCTTGAAGCATACGCAATTACCTTCTTGCATTGCATTAACACACATCCTAATCCTAGTTTTGAAGCATCGCAATATACTTCAAAATCTTCAGTCCCTTCTGGTAAAGCTAGGATTGGAGCATTTGTTAATTTATGCTTCAAGATTCTAAAGGCTTCTTCTTGTTTAGGTCCCCATTCAAACTTAATTGCTTTACAGGTTAGCTTAGTTAATGGTACAACTATCTTGGAAAAATCCCTAATAAATCGTCTATAATATCCAACTAAACCTATAAAACTTCTAATTTCCATTGCGGTTTGTGGAACCCTCCAATTGGTAATTGCCTCTATCTTAGCAGGATCTACATGAATACCTTCATGATTCACCATGTGTCCTAATAATTGCACTTCTTGTAGCCAAAATTCACACTTCGAGAATTTGGCATAAAACTTTTCTTTTCTTAACAAAGTTAAGAGTGCATGCAAGTGCTCACAATGTTCTATCTGACTTTTGGAATAAATAAGTATATCGTCGATGAAGACAATTACAAATTTATCCAAATATGGTTTACAGATTCTATTCATCATGTCCATAAATGCTGCAGGAGCATTTGTTAACCCAAAGGGCATGACTGTAAACTCGTAATGACCATACCTAGTTCTGAAAGCAGTTTTAGGTATGTCTTCTTCTTGTACCTTTAATTGATGGTATCCGGAGCGTAAGTCGATCTTAGAAAAATATCTAGCTCCTTGAAGTTGATCGAAAAGATCATCAATCCTAGGTAATGGGTATCGATTCTTAATTGTAACCTTATTCAATTCTCTATAATCAATACACATTCTCATCGAACCATCCTTCTTCTTTACAAACAACACTGGTGCTCCCCAAGGAGATGAACTAGGTTGTATGAATCCTTTGCTTAGTAATTCAACTAATTGCTTTTTCAGTTCTAACATTTCGGTAGGAGCTAACCGATAAGGTGCCTTAGCTATCGGTGTAGTTCCAGGAATTAGATGAATCCTAAATTCTACTTCCCTATCTGGTGGTAATCCTGGTAACTCTTCTGGGAATATATCTGGGTATTCTGAGACTACAAGAATTTCCTTAAGTTCTTTATTCTTAGTACTAATGATTACTAAAATCATATATACTATTCCTTGCTTTCGTTCATAACTAGCAACTTTCATTACTGATATGAACTTCATGGGTTTACACGGTTTATCTCCTGTAATCATGATTACTTCTCCAGTAGGTGCCTGAATTTCTATAGAATTTTTATCACAAATGATTTGAGCATGGTTAGCTACTAACCAATCCATTCCTAACACAACATCGAATTCAGCTAATTTCATAGGTAACAGGTTTGTAGAGAATTTATGACCTGAAAGTTCTATTTCTACTTTTTGCAAAACCTGATCTATTTTAACTGAATTCCCATCTGCGGTTTCGACTGTAAAAATCTGCCTAATGTTGGTTAAGGGTAACTTAAGAGCTTGGCAGAATAAAGTATTTATAAAACTTTGGTTTGCACCAGAGTCAAATAATACTTTTGCGTAAACGTTGTGAACTAGGAACGTACCAGCTATCACATCAGGAATGAGTTCTGCTTCTTGAGTGGTCAGCTGGAATGCTCTGACATTCTTCTTAGTAGCTCCATCGGCTGGCTTGGCTTTGTTATCTGCTGGTTTGGCCAACTTAGGACATTCTGTTTTGAAGTGACCATTTTCTCCACAGTTAAAGCAGATTATGGTTTTCTTTCTGCAGTTTTCTTCACGATGTCCTACAGTTTTGCAAAAGTTGCAAGTCACATTACATCTTCCATAATGTTTCCTTTTGCAATTCCTGCAGAATGGCGGATTTGAGGATTGCCTTGTTCCTCTTTTCTTGAAGTTGCTATTGTTACCCACCCGAAATCCTTGGGTAATTTTCTGAGCTAGTTCCTTCTTCTTGTTTTCATCCCTTGTGCGTACCAGCTCGTCAATGAGGATATTAGCTAATTCTACCACATCGTCAATAGTGCGAGGTCTCACAGCTTTAACGATGTTACGGATTTCACTAATCAGTCCCCAAATATAGCGAGAAATGAGTACCGGTTCTGGCGAAGCCAGCGTTGGTACCACTCTAGCATATTCGAAGAATGTCGAAGTATATCCTCGACAGTCCACATTCACCATCCGATGGTTTAGGAATTTATTTTCCATTTGATCTTTTTCATACCCGGGACAGAATTTTCTTTCCACAAGATTTTTAAATTCTTCCCAGTTCATGGCATATGCCTCAATCCTTCTTTTAGCTTGTAACACTGTGTTCCACCATTCTAGCGCCCCTTCTTTAAAAAGATTTGATGCATACATAACTTGATCTTCCTCAGCACATTTACTTATGGTGATCACTGCCTCAGTTTTCTCTAACAAATGCGGTGCTGCAATAGCCCCTTCGTTACCTGCAAACTCAGCTGGTTTACAAGCAAGAAATTCTTTGAAAGTGCAACCAGGTGTCGCAGCTTTCATTTTCTTGAAAATTGGGGCTTGCAGATCATTATTGTTATTATTAATATGATTGCCTCCTCCGTTTATACTATTACTAACATTGTCGCCTTGGGTACGTTTACTAGGAATGATTGATTGAGGTTTAACAGGTTTCTGGACAGCAGCAACGATTGCTGGAATAGCATTGGCTATTCCTTGAGCTACTATATCCTCGATATCTTGCCTATTTAACAATTGCTCTTCCTGATTTTTCTCAGATTGATTTACTTCATTTACTGGTTCATTACCAATGTTTGCCATCTGATAATTAATTTATAGATAAATAATTAGTATAGAATAAGAAATAATCCAATATCACAATTTAATCGCACATAATCACGTAAACAAATATACAACCAAAATTGTAAATTTTCTAAATTTTCATTTGTTTTATAGATTATATTATGCTTCCATATACAACCGTTTTATTGTTTATTTTACACATACTGATTTTCATTAATATTACTGTTATTATACAAACACAGACTCATAACCCACTTCTTCCTCGTCAACTTGTAATTTTAATAACGATGTTCCCTCTTATCATATTTCCATGAGATTTGTCCTCCTATCTCTCGGATCCTATTCCCAGCATCCATCAGTTCTTCACCAAAATGGCGGAGTTCAGCCATATTCACGTTACTCATCGGTGGATTTGGTAGGGGTTCTGGATCGAACTGAGGGAAAAACGTATAGGGACTATTGATAAGGTTTTGGAATTGCCAATCATTAGTCCACCACTCATCCATTCCTAAAGGTTGGGTGTGGATTATTGATTCTGGGATTGCTGGTTCCAAATTCATTGGAATTTGGTTTTCAAAAGGATGAGTAAAAACATTTTCATTGACAGGCTTAATAGTATCACAGCTTGTCAATATAAAATCTAACTCCTCCTGCAATGTCATTTCTTGAGTTTGCTTAGAGCTTTCTCCAATTTCTATCTTGGCTTGTCTAGAACCTTTTCCAACCTCCATTTCTATTTGCTTAGAATATTCCTCAAACTGTATTCCCATCTGTCTAGAATCTTCCCCTACTTCAATCTCCAATTCCTGTTGTCTAGAACTTTCCCCGGTTTCAATTCCTTTTCCTTTTTCTAAGGGATTGTTTATTTTAGGAATCTTCTTAGTGGCAGGTTTCTTTCTACGCACACACCTCCATCCTACCAATCTTCTTCTCTTTTTAGGCCTGGGTTTTTCTAGAGATGGAGCGTTGAATTCTATAGGTTGTTCCACATCAGCAAAGTACCCAGTAAACTCTTTAGAAACTTCTATGATTACAGGGTAAAGGTTGAGATTCTCTAGGGCTCCAGATAACTCATTCATGCTGTTTAGCAAAATAATAAATTAAAATTTTATAACAAATTTTACAAATAACCTTCAAATATTATTGCGTACTCTGTGACTAATTTAATACAAAGGAAAATTGACAATTAAACATACTGGATTTTATTGTAATTTTTATTTATTTACTAGATGATATTTCTGGCTTTGTAAGTGATAAAGTTGCTAATACGGAGTCATGATATTTTAAAGATTAGCATTTACTGCTACAGTGGCTAGCATATAAAGATCCGCCCATTTTTCATCTAACTTGTCTTCCCATGGTGATTTACTGATTAATTCCTGGGTTTCCTTTTTAACTTTCTTTTCTCGGAATTTCTTTAATTTCTTCTGACTTTTTCTAATAATCAAACTTCTTTTATCAGGAGAAAGTGGTTCCTCGTATTGGGCTTTTCGAACAAATATTCCTTCTTCAGGAGTTTGGGATGAACTTCCCTTTTCATTTGATGACCTATCTAATTTAAGATAGATGTTTGAAAGCTTTTGCTTACCCATACTGTAACTAACAAATAGTCAGTTAATAAAACACATAATCACATAATAGTAATCAGGAAAAATTAAGTATTTCTAAATACTTAATTAGCTTAACTCAGTGGCTCTGATACCACCTTTTTCTGTCACGGCCCCCGACCCGGTTTGACCCGTTTCTGGAGCCGCGGGACAGAAAATCCCGTGGTATTTATTTAATTGAATTGACAGCGGAAGTTTATCATCAGGATCTTTTTAAAGCTAAAATTTCCCGATTATTTTATTTCGCAACTCGGGATAAAACCCCGGTAATTTACAATCATATGATTTCACAGAGAAATCTTTAGTTTACAAAACATGTTTCTTTATTTTATAATGAGCCACTTTCTTAAGCTTGTAGTGCTTCACGGCACTTTTCCTGAATCACAACAGATCACCTGAAACATGTTTGAAAAGGTTTTGTCAGCGGGAAATACTGGTGAATCATTCTATTTATTAAAACGACACGTTTGTTATAATTTACAGTATTAAGAGAGATTACAATGTTTCTGATATCAACCAACTACCCACAGTATTTTGTCACTCGACCCATTGGCCCTCCTGTTGTCCAATGGTGTCTGTGACTATGGTCATATCACCCCTTGGCTGCCCCAATGGTGAAGATTATCAAGTAATGTATACAAAACCCCACATACCGGCTGTAACTTGGTGATTACATAAACTTAATCACTGTAATTATAACTCTGAAAATATTTAAGAATTTATAAAACACTTTGAATAAAAGAGAATGACTCACATTGCAGATTTAACACGAACAAAGTCTAGTCTACTGATTAGCCTTGTTAACCTAGTTTAAATAACAATGCACACAAAACTAGGTTAGTAACCAATACAGCATTTACGATAACTCACGAGATCAAACCCTCACATCGAATGACAAAGTGCAATACTTAAACATCCATTGAATTAACAACGAATGACAAAGCATAAACCCTAATGTGGGCAGCACTTAAACATCCATTGGATAGTTTGATCGATCGGACATTGAATCGTAGCAGCGATCGAGTTATTACCCTGTATTGCGGCAGCACTTCGTGATTTGTGTGTGTTTTTGTAGTGATTATACGATAACTCAGTGTATATATTGAATTTGAACGTCGAACTAACGCACAATTGCATGTACCAGACTCCACTATTTATACTTGAAAATTAGTTCCCCCGCGTGTCGCGGAGGGTGTCTCCGTTTCTGTCGCGTGTCGCGGGGCATACCCCCCTAGCCTAGGGTAGCCTCGTGTCTTGGGTAGCCTTGGTGAGTCGACGTTGCATGTAAATTCGTTTTTGACAACGAATTGTGATGATAATCGTTAATTAGGGTTTTACCCCCCTTGAGTTTTAGGGGCCCTGATCCTAATTCCAACTATTCTGAAAATTTTAGGAATTATGTAGAATCACTTGGGTGTCTTAATTAGGGTTTCCTATTGGTCAAATTAATTTAATAAATTGGACTTTTAATGTGAGTTGTTACACTAGCACAACTTTACATGTTTCTTACTTGCGTTAATAGTTTATGGTAACGCATTGGAAATTCTTATACTTTTGATGGTGTCCCAACTTAAAGGGTTTCCATTGTTTATATTGTCGCGCGAGTTACGAGGCAGATGATCAAACGAAATAATGTTTGATATCGGAATTATAGATATATGTAAGAGATTCCTGATAAAGAAATCTAGATTCATTATTGACACATATGCTTGTGCTTTATTCTTAATTGACTTTTGGAATTCCTTATAGATATACATATCTATATAATCATATATTTCACATGCTGTAATATACATACCCTTCATAAGGTTAATGTATTTAACAGATTATTATTTTAAAAAACAAGTCAGATATCAGGTCATGATACTTTTTAGGGAAATCTTGTCACTTGTTTGACATTTATATACCCCGTCTTATCTGGTTCTCGTCGGAGAGGTAATCCCATTATATCCGGACAAGCTGGAGAGTCTGCTACACCATACCCAGTCTTTCCGGAGAAGAAATTTATATTTCCCATAAATAGTATTTTTCTTAAATCATGATTTGGAAAGTGCATTATGATTTTCAACAAAGACTAAGCCAATTAGTATTCATACGACGGATCATATTCTAGAACAAAGTAGTACTAATAAATAAGAAATAACAGTGGTCAAGTGTTATTGCTTATCTATTATACTTGCGACGTTCTAGTTATTATTCTCACGGCATACCAAAACCCCTCATACTTTATTTATACAAGCATTTAACTTATCTCGGAACTTATACTAAGGAATCTTTTCTTAAGTTCAAGTCTAAATGCTATCATGTGTGCTACCAGTTAATAGTAATTTCCTAACTCTTTTATTTAAGTTTAGGTATTATTATCACAACACCCATTGGCTTAAATTAGTGGCTCTGATACCACCTTCTGTCACGACCCCCGACCCCACCCTGGACGGAATCGGGAGCCGCGAGCAGCCAAGTGGTACCGGTGGTTATTTAGAAAAACATTGCAGCAGAAATTTCATCAGGACCGTGAGTTAGGAAAATTATCAGAGTTTAGAAAACACCGGATTTTATTTATTAAATAGATGGGATAAAACCATGTTTTGAACGGTAGCTTTAATATGGGATAAACCCGAATATATAAAATACTTTTCTTAATTTAATTGAATTGATAAATTAAGCCACGTCTGTAAGCCTTTTGGTGCCGTATCCAACTCTTATTCCGATCTACTGTAATTACCTGAAATGCGTTTTAAAAAGGTTTTGTCAGCAGGAAATACTGGTGAGTTCATTCATTTTTGTACAAAAACATATTTGTTATAATTCACAGCATTAAGAGTTTTTATATTTGCTTCTTTAAGATTGGCAAAGACTTAATCACTGCAAAGTATAACTAGAAAACAATGTTATAAGTTACAGTATTAAGAGCGATTACAATGTTTACATATCAACCATTTACCCAACGGTATTTGTCACTCGACCACCTATTGTCTATCTCGTTGTCCAATGGTGTCTGTGACTATGGTCATATCACCCCTTGGCTAACCCGTTGTCCAATGGTGACGGTTATCAAGTAATGAATACAAAACCCCACATACCGGCTATAATTTGGAGATTACAAAGACTTAATCCCTGTAATTATAACTTTGAAAATAAACATGATTTTGAAAGCAATTTGGTAAAAAGAGAATGACTCACTTCATAAGCATGCAGTATTGATTTAACAAGCTTCTTGATTCTACTCCTTCTGATAATTAAGCGTATACTTTATTGTTCTGAATCTTCTGATGATTTAACAGCTTGTTTGATTGTATATTTGGGAGTATTCTGATAGTTAAACAGAATGGAATACGTATTTGTGTAAAACCCAAATCAAACCTAACGGTAGTCACGAGATTCGAACCATAGCAAAATTCACAAAGTATAGCACTTTGGATTCCGTTTAACGAAATTCACAAAGTACAACACTTTGGCATTTGTTAGTTGGTTCCTGAATCGATCGGACAGAACATCGCATCAGCGATTATTGGTTAGAACACTAATGTATAGAGAGAAGAATAGAAGAAATGAGCAAAGAAAATGAATTCCTAAGCTTCTTATTTATAGGTAAGAAGATAAGTCTTACCCCTATATAGAATTTCCTAGATAAGTTTTTCCCCAGATAAAGCCTTCCCTGAATAATACTTTCCTTAGATAATACTTTCCCTAGGTAATACTTTCCTTAGATAAAATCTTCCTTAGATAATATCTACCCCATATATATCTATTTTTCATGTATATCTATTTAGGTGATTAATAAATCTTACTTAGCTTAATTAATCTTGCTTAGCTTAATTAAACTTGCTTAACTTAATTAATCTTGCTTAACTAATTAATTAATCATACTTAACTTGATTAAGTTTAACTTATTTATTAAGGTTTCTTAATTGCTAAGTTATCTCAACAACTAAGTGTACGTAATTAGTATGGTTAATAAATTTATTTAATTACGAAATTTACTTAGCTATCAAATATTCTAGCAGCTCCCTGATTACGAGTTCTAATTTCTAGACACAATGGAACTCGTATTAGTGTATTAACTCAATTCAACTTTAACGACAACTCACGAGACCAAAACCCTCACAACGAATGACAAAGGCATAGTCCAATTACGGGCAACACTTAAACATCCATCGGATAGTTTCAATCGATTCGGACATTGAATCGTACCAGTGACTAGAGTTATCACCCTAATACGGGCAGAGTTTCGGGATTTAGAATATAATACCCGAGCTATTACTTTGCTATAATAGAAGCTAAAAGAAGAAAAGAATTGAGCGACTTTGAATTGAAACTATCGGCTGCTATATATAGGCTGGAAACAGGGCGCCTCACGGCCCGCGTAACTTTAAAGGAACACTTACGCGGCCCGCGTGGGAGTGTGGATCAGATCGGAGGTTGCTGAGTCACCGGTGGTCGCGATACGTGTCATGCCACGCGTCCCTTAGGCTTATCAGGTAATTGCCTTGCTATCGCGGCCCGCGTAAGCCTAGGTAATTGCCTGAAGACCAGAATTCTTGATTTCCTGATTTTCCTTGCACAGTAGGGTTTCAGGGGTCCGGGTTTTCACTTACGGAGCATTTTAGGACATTTTCGTGCGAGTCGTTACACATTCCCTTAACTAAGCTAACCTGTAAATCTGTTAAGTTTGAATGGGGAGTAAAACAAGAAGAAGCCTTTAGAATCCTTAAGCAAAGATTAACCCATACACCCATACTAGCATTACCAGAAGGAGCTGAAGACTTCGTAGTCTATTGTGATGCTTCTAAATTAGGTTATGGATGTGTGTTGATGCAACGCCAAAAGGTTATAGCTTATGCATCCAGACAACTTAAGAATCATGAAGAGAATTATTCAACCCATTATTTAGAATTAGGAGCTATAATTTTTGCTCTTAAAATCTGGAGACATTACCTTTATGGTAGTAAGTTTACCATATTCACTGATCATAAGAGTTTATGGTATATTTTCAAACAAAAGGAATTGAATATGAGACAAAGACGCTGGATGGAGGTACTTAGTGACTATGATTGTGATATCCAGTATCATGAAGGAAAAGCAAATGTAGTGGCAGATGCTTTAAGCCGAAAGTATCATGAAAAACCAAAAAGGGTACGTTCTCTTAAATTAAATCAGCAAGTAGATTTAAATGATCAGATAAGAGAAGCACAAGAATCAGTAATCAAGGATGATTCTGAAAAATTAAAAGGTATGCTAAAAGAATTGGAACAAGGAATAGATGGAATTTGGAGGTTCCATAAAAAGAGAATGTGGATACCTAAATTAGGAAACCTGCGTCATCGTATATTAGAAGAAGCCCATAAGTCTAAGTATACGATGCATCCAGGAAATGAAAAAATGTACCAGGATTTAAGGAAAAATTTCTGGTGGATAGGAATGGAAAAGGACATAGCAACCTATGTTTCTAAATGTTTAACTTGTTCACAAGTTAAAGCTAAACACCAGAAACCCTCAGGTTTGTTACAGCAATTAGAAATGCCGGTGTGGAAATGAGAATTGATAACAATGGATTTTGTTACTTAATTACCCAAAACAAGGAAAGGTAATAATACAATCTGGGTGATTGTAGATAGACTAACCAAGTCAGCTCATTTCCTACCAATGAAGGAAACTTTCAGTATGGATCAATTAGCTAAACTATATGTAAATGAAATTGTTTCTTTACATGGAATTACTTTATCAATTGTTTATGATAGGGATAGTCGATTTACCTCTCATTTTTTGTTAAGTTTCCAAAAGGCAATGGGAACCAAGTTAAAGCTAAGCACAACTTATCATCCTCAAACAGACGGACAAAGCGAAAGGACAATTCAGACAATGGAAGACATGCTTAGAGCTTGTGTAATCAATTTCGGAGGTAATTGGGAAGACCACTTACCTTTAATAGAATTTTCTTATAATAATAGTTATCACACAAGTATCAATGTTGCACCATTCGAAGCACTTTATGGACGAAAGTGCCGAACCCCAGTCTGTTGGGCAGAAATTGGGGAAAGCAACTATCTGGACCTGAGATTGTACAAGAAACAACCGATAAGATCATTCAAGTCAAGGAACGACTGAAAGCAACACGCGATCGACAGAAGAGTTATGCTGATAACCGACGCAAACCCTTGGAGTTTCAAGTAGGAGATAAAGTATTGTTGAAAGTCTCTCCTTGGAAAGGAATAGTAAGATTCATCAAACGGGGAAAGCTAAGTCCCAGGTATGTTGGACCTTTTGAGATTATTAGAAGAATAGGACCTGTAGCCTATCAGCTACAACTGCCAGAGGAAATGGCAGGAATACATGATGTGTTTTATGTATCTAATCTCAAAAAGTGTTTAGCTGATGAATCACTGATAGTTCCTCTTAAGGATATAGAGGTAAATGAACAACTCAAGTTTGTAGAAAGTCCTCTACAGATTGAAGACAGGAAAATCAAGAATCAAAAACATAAGAGACTAGTTCTGGTCAAAGTAAAGTGGGACTCCAAAAGAGGACCTGAGTACACATGGGAGCTTAAATCTGAAATGAAAAGAAAATATCCGCACTTATTCCAGTAGATCTCGAGGACGAGCTCTAAAACAAGGTGGGAGGATGTAACAACCCTCGGTAAAACCGACACCCTCATAATGTGTCTAACACTCTAGTATATTTTAGAATGTCCCAATATGTCTTATATTACACCCCGTACGTGAAAACCAAGCCCGAAATACGTTATAGTTTATAAAATAAATTAAAAACAATAAATATTGAGTTGAGGCGGGCCGCGTAGGACTCCACCCCAACCTCACGCGGGCGGTATCAAGGCTGAACCTTGATTCCGGTGAAATTATAAGTTAAGGCCGGCCTCGTAATCTCACCTTAAATCTTACGCGGGCCGCTAGAGATCATCAAATGCGGAGACACCCTGAGGTGACACGTGTCGACATCGTGGCGGATCTATACGCTGACCCAGCTAAGCTACATGTTGACCAAGTGTTGATGTGGGCCGCGTAAGGCTTCGCCTATCCTTACGCGGGCCGCCTGGGAACCAGGTTTCAGCATGTAACACCTTGAAAATTTATGTCCAATAATGTATTGACACGTGTCATAAGCTTTAAACGTGTAAAAGATTACTTTAGAGGGACTAAAGTTGACCAACAAAGAAAGTATGTGAATATAAGGGTTCAAAGTGTCAACAATGGATAAATATGTTTTTCAATAACCCTACACGATGTTTATACAATTAAACGAATAAATCATGGATCATACGAAGCTAATTGTGAGAGAAAGTGAGGAATTACAAACTACAGGGGTTAAATGTGTCAACATGTTGAAAGTATACCTCTGAGTGACCTTTTAACAAACCCGAAGCTTTGTAATGATAAATTATACTCACTAGATTATGTGGTAAAAATTTCACCAAGTTTCGTTATCATATGAGAAAGTTATGACAATATTCATGTACGAAGGGTTAAAAGCGTCAACGTTGAAATCTAAGGCCTTACGGGTGATCACAAAGTTAACCAAGGACTTACCAATGTTTAAATATGTCATAGAGCCCTTAAAAGTAAGGTTAGAGGGCCAAAATGCAGGAACAAGACTTAAAACCACGTTAGAAAGGACCAGGGGCTGAAATGTAATTAAGTGAAACTTGTTTGGCTGGTTCTGGGAGGCCAGGCGGCCCGCGTAAGATGGTCCTATGGGGCTACGCGGCCCGCGTGAGAGTGCCAGCGACAGAAGTCACCTGGCAGCTGCTAGTTCAGGTCTGTAACCGACTTTAAAGGGTTGTTTTCTTATACCAGGGGCTCTCCAATGGTAATTCATGCATAGAGGGCACTTGTCTTGATCTCTTAACATCACTAGACTACCTTGGCATCATCTTAAGAGATCAAAATTACTATATAAAGAGCTTCCAAGTTGCAACATTTGATCACATTCATTTGCAAAGTTCACAAGACTTATTCTGGAGCTCCTCTGGTCAACAAAAAAATTCCTTAGGCTTCCTAGTTGTGCTTAGGACCTTTGTAAGTGTCCTTAACCCTTCTTAATTCGGTTTAGCTTAGTTAATTAGCTTAAAGTCAAACCGTCGTAATTAGAGTTTGACTTCGTGATTAATCAATAATTGTCCAGTCAAATTTCAAATTGAAAGTACTTATGAGTTGGTAATTATGTGGGTAATAAACCCTTAAAAGGGCACCCACTAATTCCCACTCTAACTAGGTCAATTGTCGGGTCAAAGTTAAACTTAAAAAGTCAACAGAAAGCTTATTTTCAAATTAATGCATAATTAGCGATGTAGGACCCATGCAACCTGTTTTATCATTAATATAACTTGGTAATTAATGTAAGAACATGTCTAAACATGTTCAACCCGACAATTTTCAGTTTAGGCTCGGTTCGAAACCGAAAGTCGCATAATTTGACTTTTGCTTTGACTTTCAGTTCTGACCCAATGTAGCATGTTTTAGAAATGCCTTAGAGCCTTATTTGGACCAGGTTTCATGTTAGTATAACCCTCTGTGATTATACAACTTGGTTCATTAGTTATCCGATTCATATGCATGTTTCCATTAATTGCTTAAATGTTGACTATTATGCCCTTTTAACCTAAAAACGTGATTTCTGATTTATAAGGTTGTCCCTAAAAATTGACATCAATTTGAGGTCTAGATTAGGAATTATGCTCATTAGCGTAATTAGAAAACTTTTTATTAAATAAACGGCGTAATTAGCATATAACCTAATTAAACCCAATTTTTAATACCAAACTTTTACCCACTGATATAAAATAACATTTTGAGATTTTTAAAGATTTTTATTTAATTTTTGGCTGAGCATAACATAGGTCTCTAAGCTTGATTCGGTAATTGTCGGTTTTGCCCTTTTGGGCTATAAAGTGAGTTTTACAAATAATTTTGTTACCAAACCTTTTGCTACTGATTTTTTATGATAAATAAAATATTTTGAGCCTTCTGGAATATTAGAATTTTCAGTTTTCCTTTAAAAACACGGAAATAGCTCAAAATCGTCTTTTTAAGCGTTTTTAACGCATAGTATATATTAACACTATTCTAAACATATATGGTTTGATGCCTACTGATATTTTTAGTAAATTTTTATATTTTAACAGTATGCAAAAGTTTTAAACTCAGATTTCCAGTTTTGACCTTTTAAGCCTTTGTGAAATTACCAAAATGCCCCTAAGGTGCATAGTTTGGTTTTAAATGATAAATTTCACATATATGTAATACCCTACTGTTATGACTTATAAAAATAAATATTTTTACTGATTAAATCAGACCTGTAACTCAGATTTACATTTAAACTCTTTTATAACCTTTAAAATGACCAAAATACCCCTACGAGGCGTATTTTGAGTTTAAATCCATTTCGGGCGTAATAGAAGATATCCTACTGATGTCACAATATAGTTAAGGCATATTAACTTAGGAAACCTGCATATGACTCTAATGGTTACCCGTTATGCATCTTTCGCGTTCGATTCGGTTTATGTAACTAGTTTGCATAAATTGACCAAAACCGGTCAAACCTTATCATTTTTGTCTCAAAATCCAGAATGTGTTTAGTTTGCCCATATTATACAAGTCTTCAAACTTGTCGGGTCTAAATCACATTCCATTTCGGTCTTCGCTTAATCGTGCTTTTGAACCGTATCTTTCTTTAAAACTAACCGGTCTAAGTTTAGGCTTAATTAAAGACCCGTTAGGAAATCTAATAGGTTATTAAAAACCTTTGTTCCAGAATAGGAGACCCGGTAAAAGCTACACGCACTTGCTAATTGTGATTTATACTTGCAAAGGTAAATACTTTTAACTTATTTTCCCTATACGGGCTTGGGGTACGGTATATAAAATACCGCTTGGTCGGGCATTGCATCTTTAATCGTATGAAGGTTAAATCATTGAAATGTGCCGTTGGAAAATGTTTTGTTTGCTTAAAGCCTTTGGGGGGTTAATGACCATGTCTCGGATATCCTTGGTATCATTTTACGAAAATGGCCACGACGTAAGCACGGGGTGTAGGCGTACACCCGTCAGTGCATGAATAAATTATGTGGTGTGTCTATTAATCTTTAACACGGTCAACAGATCGAGCTACTGAACGTATAACGAACATGTAATTCTTTTACAAGTTTATATATAAATAATTATCCCAAGTTATAAAATGTTTTGTGCCGCGTGCATTCAAATCAATTTTCTAAACCTTTTCAAAATGAGTCAGTTAATTGTATTTACCAGTGTAAACTGACGTATTTTCCCAAAAAGATTAAGTGCAATTACTAAGCGTAATAGGCTGGTCTCTCCTTAGCATCACTACGAGTCTCGCAAGCTTGGATGCATTTGAGTCTGATGAACTATGTTTCCTTTTATTTGATCCGCCTGTGGATCTGTTTCAACTATTTTGTGATACTTTATATTACAATTTATTCGGTTGAAATAATATCTATCTTTTGCTTCCGCTGTGCATTTAAATTTGTGTTGTTTGACTATGATGATATCAACTACGTCACGGTACTCCCCACCGGGCCCACCGGTAATACGTGGAAATATCGGGGTGTGACAGGTTGGTATCAGAGCCAACGCTGAGTGAATTAAACACTAGCCTTTTGTGTTTAATCTCAGTTATACAATTGCACAATTCCTCGATTCTCGAGTCTAAACAAAGAACTTAGGATTAATCTAAATTTGTTTTATTTCTAACTTTGTCTTTTATATTTCCTTGTTGTATTCTTTGTTTGTTTTGACAGGTTGAACAAAATGCCACCAAGAATGAGAGGGAGAGGAAGAGGAAAAGGGCCACTCGTCGCCCCAAATGATCATGAGGCCAGACCATCGCACCGGCGAACACCGTCAGATTCACATAACCCGAGTCCTCAGGATCCCTGGAGGACCTATATTGAACCAGCTAGGCGCTCAGTTTCGCTGAGTACCTCCCCTTCTTTTCAACACTCATTTGGGCCTCATTTTGAAAATGAGCCCCATAATTCCCACCAATCCTACATTCCTCTCTAGGGAAACAACTCACCTTTCGACCACCTGTCGCCTGTCTTCTAGGGCCAGTTCAACCCGGCTGATTACCTTGGAGAACCAGTGGGTTTTAACCCACTAGGACCTGAAGACCATTTTTCTGGTGGCAATGCGATGGATATAGATGGGGACACCGATCCCGCAGAACCACCGTCCGGAACCCCTAACCACCCCATCGAAATTTCTGATGGGTCACCTTTTGTGGGATCACCTTATAATGGTCCCGACAGCTATGAGGAGAGGTTCAGGCAGTTGGACTGGGTGTTTACCCCCAGTTACCACAACTCTCCGCAGCAGCAGCAGCACCAGGAACCCTCCGAGGATTCTCGTTTTGTCGCGGTTACTCCGCCGCCACCACCAATCCAGCAACAGCCTCCGGAGCCACCGAGGCGAAGAAGATCGAACGCACGGATGTCCGCGTGAGGAGGAGTGCGTATCAACACCCCTCCACTTTCAAGTGGCAACCGCTACTCGCCACTTCATGAAGAACCGGAGATGGGAGAACCTTCAAACCCCATCTCGGAAGTAAACTCTGCGCCTGTCGCGCCACCACCATTGGGTTTTGGAGACCCAATTCCTACATACACTGGCACGGCGGCGTATAATCCCTTTGAGCAGCCAGTCCACACTCATTACAACTATGCCGAGGCCGACCCTTACTTGGTAGCTGCGAACTACAATGCTCTCCATCCGAAAGGTCCCTATGGAGGTCCCTGGATGACGGGATACCCGACCTATGGATACCCACCATATGGGTATCAGCAACCGCCGCCTCCGCAACCTCCGCTTTATCAGCAACCCCCGCAACCGCCAGTGATGTCACCACCACAACATCAAGAAATCCTTCAAAGGATAAATGAGGTGCGGCAGGAGGTGCGGGAAGACCGTAGGCATAACTGAGGGATGTTCAAGAATCTGGTGAATCTAATCAAGGGAAAAAGCAAGAAGGATCACTAAATCCTTTATTTGTTTGTTTAATATTAGTGTTGTAATCATGTCCCTGCGTGGACATTTGTTTTAGTATTTTGCCCCTGCGTGAGCATGTCTTTTTGTATTCTGCCCCTGCGTGGGCATGTTTTCTGTTGACCCCTGCGTGGGTATGTTAGGTTGTTTAGCCCCTGCGCGGGCATGTTATTTTTGTAGAAGTCCCGTTTAGGGCAAACTTGTACTAGTTTAATTTTTGTAATGGAATGGTTGAATTTAAATTTTCATTTTGATTTAATTACATGCATAAATATAATATGTGAAATAAATGAAAATATAACATTCATTTTATAAAACCTACCATTTTTATAATAAGAATCTTAAAAGGTAAAACCTAGCCACATGTCATTCTAAATATGGCCAAAATGGTAAAACCTAATTAAAAGATTCAAATACCTGTTAACATCTTTAAACATGTTAACATTCCTGGCAAAATGTGATTCGATAAAATTGCATAAGTCACCCTTATATTAGATTTTTAAATTCTTTTTGTTATATAAACATCCACTAGGGATATAATGCCCACGGGCTATATTCATTTTCATATAAGGCAAAAGACGGTTGTGGTCTTCGACCCCCTGGTAGGAAGAGGTAATAAATTATAATAAAAACCTCAATACCATGACCCTATAAGATCATGATTAAAGATTTAAAGACCGTCCACGTGACTAGGCCTTTTGCCAATAAAATATTTTAAATTCTAACTAAGGATTTTTATAAATTCCTGAATATATATAGTTCTTAAATACCATGATTAATAGATCATCTAGAATGATATAACCGTTATAGACCTCTGAATAAATCAAAAATCATTATTTTATGTAGCAAACAAGCTACATGGCCGGGTCAGACGAAGCAAACAGTCACCCCAGAGAAAATCATGACACCTCCAGAGTCAACGTAGCAGGAGCAGAATTGCAGGCATTGATAGACAATGCTGTTACGCGAGCTTTGGAGAGACAGTTCAATGAATCCAGTGGTACCCATGAAAGAACCCAGCCTGAGGCACACTCTAAACCACCTTCGAGAACTCATACCGCTCACAAAAATGATTGTTATCACTCAACAAACCAGGGGAGTGTCCCATCTAAGAGAATTGTGCTGAACCAAGAACCATGTGCTAAAGGTTGCACCTATAAGTACGTTGTTTCCTGCAAACCCAGTGATTTTACTGGGGAAAAAGGAGCAATTGACTGCATGTCATGGTTAGATGAGATGGACACCGTAGTAGATATCAGTGGTTGTGCTGATAAGGATGTGGTAAAGTTTATATCCCAGTCGTTCAAGGGTGAGGCACTAGCTTGGTGGAGATCCTTGATCCAAGCCACTGGGAATATCCCATTATACAATCTGTCTTGGGAACAGTTTGTGACATTGATTAAGGAGAACTACTGCCCTCAGCATGAGGTTGAAAATATTGAGTCTGATTTCTTATCGTTGGTTATGAAAAACCTAGATTGCCAAGCCTACCTCACAAGTTTCAACACAATGTCAAGGTTGGTTCCATATCTTGTGACACCAGAACCCAAGAGAATAGCTCGTTTTATCGGGGTTTAGCCCCAGAGATCAAGGCCAGCGTGAAGGCCTCCAGACCAGCTACTTTTCGGTCTGCAGCTGATATATCATTGTCTCTTACTTTGGACGCGGTCAGACAGAGATCGCTGAGAAACACAGACACTGAGAAGAGGAAGCGTGAGGATGACAACTCACGACGGTCAGACAAGAAGCATAAGGGAAACAATGACCACAAGAAGAGTTCTGGAACGAAAAAGGATGGTCAACAATCAGGTGATAACCCCAAGTGTAAAGTCTGTAAGAAGCACCATTTCAGGAGGTGCAGACTCGAGTCGAAATCCCAATCGCAGCCACGGCCTTGTGGGATTTGTAAATCCTCTGAGCACAAGACATTAGATTGTAAGAAAATCAAGGATGCGACATGCTATAGTTGCAATGAGAAAGGGCACATTAGATCCAATTGCCCAAAGCTTGCCAAGAAAGATGAGGATGGGAAAAAGACCAATGATACGGTCTTCCAGATGAACGCACAGGAGGCGATCCAGAATGATAATGTCATAACAGGTACCTTCCTTATAAATGACGTTTATGCTAGAGTACTATTTGATTCTAGAGCAGATAAGTCATTTGTTGATAATAAGTTTTGTAAGTTATTAAACCTACCTGTTAGAACCCTAAGCATAAAGTATGAGGTTGAATTAGCCGATGGCACCATAGAAACCGCATCAACCGTGTTAGATGGATGTTTTATATCCATTAGGAACCACTCTTTTCCTTTATCCTTGCTTCCTTTGAAGTAAGCCGGTTTCGACATCGTTTTAGGCATGGATTGGTTATCTCATAACCAAGCCCAGATCGTATGCAACAAGAAGCAAGTGGTGATCAAGACTCCGTCTGGTGAACCACTTACCATTCAAGGAGATACCCAGTATGGACTGCCTGAGCAAGTGTCCATGCTCAAGGCATCAAGGTGTATGAAGAAGGGTTGTGTCATTTACATGGCACAAGTGGCTATTGATGAGCCCAAGCCTAAGATTGAAGATATCACCGTCATTTCTGAATATTCCAAAGTTTTCCCCGAAGAACTACCTGGTTTGCCACCAGATAGGCAAGTAGAATTCAGAATTGCATCATTCCAGGAGCAGCACCTGTTGCAAGGGCACCTTACAGGTTGGCACCAACAGAGATGAAGGAGCTGAGGACTCAGCTAGACGAGTTATTGGCAAAAGGTTTCATTCGTCCTAGCTCATCTCCTTGGGGAGCACCAATCCTGTTTGTGAAAAAGAAGGATGGGTCGATGCGTCTATGCATCGATTATCGTGAGCTCAACAAGTTTACTATCAAGAATAGGTATCCTTTGCCCATGATCGACGATCTGTTCGATCAGTTACAAGGGGCAAGTTACTTCTCTAAGTTCGATTTGAGGTCAGGCTATCATCAACTGAAGGTTAAAGATGAAGATATACACAAGACTGCATTTAGGACTCATTATGGTCACTACGAGTTCTTAGTGATGCCTTTCGGACTCACTAATGCACCAGCAGCGTTCATGGATCTCATGAACTATCACGACCCCCGACCCCACCCTGGATGGAATCGAGAGCCGCGAGCAGCCAAGTGGTACCGGTGGTTATTTTGAAAAGTAGTGCATCGGAAATTTCGTCAGAACCGTGAGTTAGGAAAAATATCAGAGTTTAGAAAACCCCGGATTTTATTTATTAAATAGATGAGATAAACCCATGTTTTACAAAGGTAGCTTTAATAAGGGATAAACCCAATTACATAAAACAATAATTCTTAATTTGATTTAATTAATAAAATAAGCCACTTCTGTAAGCCTTGTTGGTGCCGCATCCAACTCTAATCCCTGATCTACTGTAATTACCTGAAACCTGTTTTAAAAAGATTTGGTCAGCAGGAAATACTGGTGAGTTCATTCATTTTTTTAGAAAATGACCCTTAGTTAGAAATTACAGCATAAGAGCGATTACAATGGATTCTATCTTATTGTTATATGGCGCCGTGTCACAATGGTGACGATGGTCATACCACTATTGGGTCCTGTCACCCAATTAGTGATGATATATCACTGTTAGGGCTTATTTGCCTAACCTGTGTTAGGGCTTATTAGCCTAACCCCGTGAGAAATTAGTAATGTGCACAATACCCCACTATCCATTGATTAAGATTACCACGACTTACTCCCTGTAATTATAACATTTGAAAATAATTTGAGGTATTGTAAAACAGTTGATAAAAAGAGAATGACTCACATTGCAGATTTATATGGGCAGAGCTTAGCCTACTGATTATCCTTGTACCCTAATTAAATAATAATGCACATGAACTAGGTCAGTAACTAATACAGCATTTACGATAACTCACGAGATTAATACCCTCACAACGAATGACAAAGTGCAACACTTAAACATCCATCGGATTCGCAACGAATGACAGAGTACACCCCGAGTTCGGGTGGCACTCAAACATCCTGTCGGAATCACGATTAATGACAAAGTATAGCATTTAAACATCATGTCGGATAGTTTCAATCGATCGGATATTGATTCGTAGCAGCGATTGAGTTAATACCCGGTATCGTAGTAGCACCCCACTATTGTGAATGTATTTTACGAATTAGAACAGTCTAATTTCGTTTTTGTGAAGTGATTTCGACATCAGAGGACTGCTCGTAACCCCTTCTATTTATAGCAGAAATTTGGGGCTCTCGCGGCCCGCGTGAACCTTCGCTCGATCTTTACGCGGCCCGCGTGGCCATAAAGGTGGCGGTAAGGGTTGCTGAGTCATCGGTGGTTGTGACACGTGTCATGCCACACGTCCCTTAAGCTTATCCGATAATTACCTTGCTGCCGCGGCCCGCGTAAGCCTCGGCTTATCCTTACGCGGCCCGCCTGAATATCAGAATTCTTGATTTCTTGATTTTCCATGTACAGTAGTATTTCAGGGGTTCGTACTTACGGATCAATTTGGGACATTTTTAAATATAATTATATCACAAAGAAAAAGGGAATAAAATAGTGAGAAAAGAGAATGAACCCACTTTGTAACTTTAGGGTTTAATTAGAAAGCCTCCTGGTATAAATTTTGGGTATAATTTCTGAGCTATTAAAAATATATATATTTATATATTTGTACTCGTGTTAAGTACAGTACCCTTATTTCAACCTTGTCCCTATGTCACGAGACAGAACCCCAACGAACTTAGTCAGGCAGATCCTTGACATGTGTTATGGGGCTCAGATCAATCGGAGAGGGTAGCGGAGATCGGAAGTTAAAACATTTAAAACGGGGCAAGCCTTTAGAGTATAATTGGCTTAATATTTAAAAAAAAAAAGAAAGAAAAGAATGATAAGAAAAGGCGACAGAAGAGATAGTATGGATTTTTAGCCATTTCAATTGTTGAGATGATTTCCTATTTATACTACTATACTTACAAGACACGTACACCAGTTTCTTTCTTATATGAACATGTAGAAAAATTTCATTTAAAGTTTGCTGTACTTCACATGCTACGTGTGAATATTGTAGTAACTTTATTTATTTATTATTATTATTATTTTTATTATTTTTAATATACACGTACACACTTTCTAGATTTTAATTTATTTATTAGTTTATTATTTTGTTTATTTTATTTCTTACGTAAGTTTATTATTATTATTATTATTATTATTATATTATAATTAATTTAACTGCTTTACTTATTTGGCGTTTATAACTTCTAAAACACGATGTTTTATAAAACAAAGAATATGTCATTAGAACGAGTATATTTTTGTCTACATTTTGAACCAAGTTTCATTAAAAACGGAGTAGGTTCAAATATAATGTATTTTTATTTTTATACGGTTCCTGGCCCGTCTAGGTACTTCATATTTCTAATAGTCAACTTACCCGTAATCTACCCGTCTAATAATATAAGTTTTTATATACTTTTATTTTAATAAAAAGGTCACCCATATACAGGCCAATTAATTAGTATAATATTTCAACCAACTATATAAAATAGTTTTTAAAACTATTTGGGTCAAATAATTATATTAGAAATAAAACTAGTTACTAGTGGCTAATAAATTTAAACAAACCTAAAATTCTTATATGATAAAAATAGGAATGTTACATCCTCCCCACTTTGTTTTAAATCTCGTCCTCGAGATTTGAGCTAAGATATCTCTTTTTAGAGTTATGTCACGTCTTAACAATATTAAGGTAGATGGTACAGAATTAAAATATCAAATTTTGTGAATACGAGTTGTACAATAAGTAGGATTCAATGGTTCAACTGAATTAGTACAAGAAATTGATGACAAACGAATGAGATGAAATGATATAATTTCCAAGGTGACTAGGTTCAAGCCAAAAGATATATGATCAATAGATATTTAAAATGAATGTGAAGGACTTTTAGAATCAATAAAATTCTTTGTCAAAAGAAAGCTTACTTTGATTGGCAACCGAGGAAGACTTAGAATCGACAGGTTCAAAATGAAATAAAAGCATAAAAATGATTTGTCAAATATTGAATTATGATATGAGAAAATCAATGTGCTGAGATGAGTGAATTGCAAGGATACCCGAAAAGACAATAAAGTTAGTGTATTATTGTCTTAATACATAATTGCATTAAGACGATTTTTTTTGATGAGTTGAAAGACATATGTGGTTTTGAATGATTCGAATGATTGTGATTAGCCCAAGCTATAAGTTTATACCGATATCGCAAGGTGTCGTAATGATTGAAATAGTTCAATAATTATGGTGATCGAACAAATTCACCGTGTAATCGACTGAAAGTTTTAATAAAAAATTATAGGGGTTTACGTCTCTGATCTGCTTAACTCTCTTGTCGATCTTGATACATAATAATTCTATAAGTATTTAATAGTTGTGAAATATTAAACAAGATGAACAATTACTTATAAGTATAAAATGTCTTGTCCATGAATACTTAGACAGTTATTTAGATAATTTTATTCGTCCCTCTAATTCTTGTATTGTTTTATGAAAATATGGCTTCTCCTTACAGTACAAAGTATATATATTTTTATAAAATATTTTTACATATAATTTAAAATTTACTAAATAAGTATGATGACTTAATTTATATACATTAACTAGTCATTATCATGGTTGGATATTGGTTAGTGCTGCATTGTTTAAGCATGGGTGATCAGTCCATGCCTAACTAAGGCTAGGCTACCCAATACCTGCCCCTGACAATAACCCTAGTACTTAAAAATAATACTAACACTATTACTATTAATATTTTATTACTAATAATAAAACTAATATTAATTACCAATAATAAATAACTAAACATAAACTTAAATGAGAGTATACCTCAAACATAATTTTATACATATATATAAAAATATAAATTCTTCACCTCAATGGTTTAACAAGAAATTTTTAAATATAGTAATACTATATTGTAAATTAGGTAATTACTTATGTAAGTTGCCAAATATAATCAATTAAATTTATATAATGTTTTTCGATTGAAGATGATAAAGCAATAATTATCACGAAAGGCTCAATTGATGCTGTAGAAACTGTTAAAAGATACACTGAAATATGACATGAATTTGGGTATCATTATCTTAGCAAACGATTGTGTTAAGATTGCTTTTATAGGATAAATCAATAAAAATGTATTTAATATAAATAATAAATAAATAATTAAATCCGTATATGGTGTGTGCGAGCTTCAGATTTATGAAAACGTCACCACAAGGTGATCGTGATCAAAGAAACGATTTAATGAAGTTGAAGATCAAACAAGCATATTATAGTTCAAGAGAATTGAAGTGCTTGTTGGGATTAATTTGAATATGATGGCTTCAATTCATCATATGGGACTTTTGAATTGAATATGTAATGCGAGCAAATTCAAACAGTTGAACTTGGTTTAAATAAAATGAGTTTTAATAAGAAAGTTCTAACATGGTCACAACAAAAACCATGTATGCCAAAGAAAATTGAGTTTTTCAAGAAATTCATTGACTCGATATCAAAGAGTCATTGTTTTGCAATAATGCGGTTCACAGTGCCAAAGATCAAGTATAGCGAAATGATATTTGAGTTTGGATAAAACAACAAATTGGAATGAAGCCCTCCAGTGATCTTCATAAATCAAACAAACCACATGCGCAACAAACAGTGTATGTATAGCGTGTGGATTTACCAAGAAATGAAACAGATTAATATTTGCTACTATGAAAGAAATCCTCATGGTATGATGACCATTAGGGGAAGTAGAAACACGAAAGTCAACTCATTATATGCAGAAGTCAGAATTGCAACGAAAGAAATATAAGAACTTTATCTGGAATTTCGTGTGATAACCGTTGTTAAGTGACATTACCAAGGAATGTCGAATAAAATGAAATAGGGGATTTGCACAGGTATATGACTCCTTTTGCAGTGCTAATAATTATGACTCTGATTAGACTATGCACCGATTGTTGTGAAATCTTGTTCCAACGTACCTCAGCGAGATTCAGGTTGTTTGTAGGATCATGTGGCAAAGTGCCGCTTTTTTATCAGTAGTTCTCCTACTGCCGGGATTAGCATTGGTGTCGTCGTGCCCAATCATATTTTCAAAAGGCCTTGCCTCGAAAGTCGTGTGTGATATACTTCAACGTTTATGGACGTATAATTTAAGTTTCATGTGTTTTCTTGTGCACTAGCATAACTTTACATGCTTTTTACTTGTGTTAATAGTTTATGGTAACGCATTGGTAATTCTTATACTTGTGATGGCATCCCAACTTAGAGGGTTTCCATTTGTTTATATTATCGCACGAGTTACGTGGTAGATGATCAAACGAAATAATGTTTGATATCAGAATTATAGATATATGCAAGAGATTCCTGATAAAGAAATCTAGAATTTATTATTGACACATATGCTTGTGCTTTATTCCTAATTGTCAATCCTTGTGGTTTTTGGATTTCCTTATAGATATACATATCTATATAATCATATATTTCACATGTTGTAATATACATACCCTTCATAAGGTCAATGTATTTAACAGATTCTTATTTCCAAAAACCAGTCAGATATCTGGTCCAGATACTATTTAGGGAAATCTTGTCACTTGCTGACATATTATATACCTGCTTACCCGGTTCTAGGCCGGAGAGGTAACCCCGTTATATCCGGACAAACTGGAGAGTCTGCTATACCATACCCAGTCTTGTCGGAGAAGAAATTTATATTTCCCGTAAATAGTATTTAAATCATGATTTGGAAAGTGCATAATGACTTTCAACACGAATCAGGAATTTAATATTTACCTGACTGGTTATATTCTAGAACGAAGTAGTACCAATAAATAAGAATAACAGTGGTCAAGTGTTATTGCTTATTTATTATACTTGCAACGTTCTAGTTATTATTCTCATGGCATACCAAAACCCATCACAATTTATTTACACAAATATTTAGCTTATCTTGAAGCTTATACTAAGGCATATTTTCTTAAGTTCAAGTCTAAATGCTATCATGTGTGCTACCAGTTAATTGCAATTTCCTAACTCTTTTATTTAGGCTTAGGTATTATTATCACAACGCCTATTGGCTTAAAGCAGTGGCTCTGATACCACCTTCTGTCACGACCCCCGACCCCACCCTGAATGGAATCGAGAGCTGCGAGCAGCCAAGTGGTACCAGTGGTTATTTTGAAAAGTAGTGCAGCGGAAATTTCGTCAGAACCGTGAGTTAGGAAAAATATCAGAGTTTAGAAAATCCCGGATTTTATTTATTAAATAGATGAGATAAACCCATGTTTTACAAATGTAGCTTTAATAAGGGATAAACCGAATTACATAAAACAATAATTCTTAATTTGATTTAATTAATAAAATAAGCCATTCTGTAAGCCTTGTTGGTGCCGCATCCAACTCTAATCCCTGATCTACTGTAATTACCTGAAACGCGTTTTAAAAAGATTTGGTCAGCAGGAAATACTGGTGAGTTCATTCATTTTTTTAGAAAATGACCCTTAGTTATAAATTACAGCATAAGAGCGATTACAATGGATTCTATCTTATTGTTATATGGCGCCGTGTCACAATGGTGACGATGGTCATACCACTATTGGGTCCTGTCACCCAATTAGTGATGATATATCACTGTTAGGGCTTATTTGCCTAACCTGTGTTTGGGCTTATTAGCCTAACCCCATGAGAAATTAGTAATGTGCACAATACCCCACTAGCCATTGATTAAGATTACCACGACTTACTCCCTGTAATTATAACATTTGAAAACAATTTGAGGTATTGTAAAATAGTTGATAAAAAGAGAATGACTCACATTGCAGATTTATATGGGCAGAGCTTAGCCTACTGATTAGCCTTGTACCCTAATTAAATAATAATGCACATGAACTAGGTCAGTAACTAATACAGCATTTACGATAACTCACGAGATTAATACCCTCACAACGAATGACAAAGTGCAACACTTAAACATCCATCGGATTCGCAACGAATGACAGAGTACACCCCGAGTTCGGGTGGCACTCAAACATCCTGTCGGAATCACGATTAATGACAAAGTATAACATTTAAACATTCTGTCGGATAGTTTCAATCGATCGGATATTGAATCGTAGCAGCGATTGAGTTAATACCTGGTATCGTAGCAGCACCCCACTATTGTGAATGTATTTTACGAATTAGAACAGTCTAATTTCGTTTTTGTGAAGTGATTTCGACATCAGAGGACTGCTCGTAACCCCTTCTACTTATAGCGGAAATTTGGGGCTCTCGCGGCCCGCATGAACCTTCGCTCGATCTTTACGCGGCCCGCGTGGCCATAAAGGTGGCGGTAAGGGTTGCTGAGTCATCGGTGGTTGTGGCACGTGTCATGCCACGTATCCCTTAAGCTTATTCGATAATTACCTTGTTGTCGCGGCCCGCGTAAGCCTCGGCTTATCCTTACACGGCCCGCCTGAAGATCAGAATTCTTGATTTCTTGATTTTCCATGTACAGTAGTATTTCAGGGGTCCGGGTTCGTACTTACGGATCAATTTGGGACATTTTTAAATATAATTATATCACAAAGAAAAAGGGTATAAAATAGTAAGAAAAGAGAATGGACCCACTTTGTAACTTTAGGGTTTAATTAGAAAGCCTCCTGGTATAAATTTTGGGTATAATTTCTGAGCTATTAAAAATATATGTATTTATATATTTGTACTCGTGTTAAGTATAGTACCCCTAATTCAACCTTGTCCCTATGTCACGAGACAGAACCCCAACGAACTTAGTCAGGCAGAGCCTTGACATGTGTTATGGGGCTCAGATCAATCGGAAAGGGTAGCGGTGATCGGAAGTTAAAACACTTAAAACGGGGCAAGCCTTTAGAGTATAATTGGCTTAATATTTTAAAAAGAAAAGAAAGAAAAGAATGATAAGAAAAGGCGACAGAAGAGATAGTATGGATTTTTAGCCATTTCAATTGTTGAGATGATTTCCTATTTATACTACTATACTTACAAGACACGTACACCAGTTTCTTTCTTATATGAACACGTAGAAAAATTTCATTTAAAGTTTGGTGTACTTCACATGCTACGTGTGAATCTAACTTTCAATTGTAGTAACTTTATTTATTTATTATTATTATTATTTTTTTATTATTTTTAATATACACGTACACACTTTCTAGATTTTAATTTATTTATTAGTTTATTATTTTATTTATTTCTTTATTTATTTTATTTCTTACGTAAGTTTATTATTATTATTATATTATAATTAATTTAACTGCTTTACTTATTTGGCGTTTATAACTTCTAAAATACGATGTTTTATAAAAACAAAGAATATGTCATTAGAACGAGTATATTTTTGTCTACATTTTGAACCAAGTTTCATTAAAAACGGAGTAGGTTCAAATATAATGTATTTTTATTATTATACGGTTCCTGGCCCGTATAGGTACTTCATATTTCTAACAGTCAACTTACCCGTAATCTACCCGTTTAATAATATAAGTTTTTATATACTTTTATTTTAATAAAAAGGTCACCCATATACAGGCCAATTAATTAGTATAATATTTCAACCAACTTTATAAAATAGTTTTTAAAACTATTTGGGTCAAATAATTATATTAGAAATAAAACTAGTTACTAGTGGCTAATAAATTTAAACAAACCTAAAATTCTTATATGATAAAAATAGAAATGTTACTTGAACCGTGTCTGCAAGCCATACTTGGACAAATTTGTTATCGTCTTCATTCACGAGATTCTAATTTATTCAAAGAATCAGGCCGACCATGAGAAGCATCTTCGATGCATTCTGAAACTACTTCAGCAGGAGAAGCTCTATGCCAAGTTTTCAAAGTGTGAATTCTGGCTTCGTGATGTCCAATTCCTTGGACATGTTGTCAGTGAGCGTGGTATCCAAGTAGATCCCACTAAGGTTGAAGCCGTTATGAATTGGCAAGAGCCGAAGACGCCTACTGAGATTCGTAGCTTTCTAGGTTTAGCAGGGTATTATAGGCATTTTATTGAAAACTTCTCAAGAATTGCAGCTGTAAGGACTCTCAAAATTATCCTAAAAATACCCATAAGTATAAACCCGGACCCTTGAAACCTTACCCTACATTAAAAATCAAGAAAAACAAAATATGGGTTCTCGGGCGGGCCGCGTACGAAACAATGTAAGTTTACGCGGGCCGCGTCAATGTAAGGGTTGACCGGATAAGCGTAAACCGTGCCACGTGTCGATCATCTGGTACACCTACGTATGACTGGTCAAAGCTAGTCGTAGACTGGGCGGCAATGCGGCCCACGTAAGGTTAAGCTTAAAGTGACGCGGGCCGCGTCAGACTTCAATTTTAGCTATAAATAGCCCTTCACCTGCACGATCCACTGGTGTCGATAAAAACTTACAAAAACGAAATTCTACTGCTCTAAAGTCGAATTTAGTTCAATTATAGTGTAGTGCTGCTCAAATACCGGGTATTAATTCGATCGCTATTACGATTCATTTTCCGATCGATCAATGTACTCAATGGATGTTTAAGTGCTGCCCACATTAGGGTGATGCTTTGTCATTAGTCGTTAATTCGATGGATGTTTAAGCATAGCACTTTGTCATTCGTTGTGATGGTTGATCTCGTGAGTTATCGTAAAATGTTGTATTGATTACTAACCCAGTTTTGTGTGCATTGTTATGTAATTAGGTTAACAAGACTAAGCTATAGACTAAACTCTATCCGTGTTAAATCTGCAATGTGAGTCATTCTCTTTTTATCAAACTTAAAAAGCATGTTTATTTTCAAAGTTATAATTACAGGGATTAGGTCTTTGTAATCACCAAATTACAGCCGGTATGTGGGGTATTGTATACATTACTTATTTCCCGCCACCATTGGACAACGAGTTAGCCAATGGGTGGTCTGACCACAGTCACAGAAATCAGTCGAGTGACAAATACTGTGGGTAGTTGGTTGATATATAAACAATGTAATCACCCTTAATACTGTAAATTATAACAAACAGGTCTGTTTTAGTAACTAGAATGATTCACTCAGTATTTTCCACTGACAAAACCTTTTTCAAACATGTTTCAGGTGATCTGTTGTGATTCAGGAAATGTGCCAGAAAGCACTGCAAGCTTAAGAAAGTGGCTCCTATTAAAATAAAGAAATATGTTTTGTAAAATAAAGATTTCTCAGTGAAATCATCTTATTGTAAATTACTGGGATTTTATCCCAAATTGTGAAATAAAATAATTGGGAAAATTTTAGCTTGAAAAAGATCCTGATAATAAACTTCCGCTGTTAAACTCAATTAAATAAATACCACGGGATTTCTGTCCCGCGGCTCCTGAAACAGGTCAAACCGGGGCGGGGGCCGTGAAAGAAATAAGGTGGTATCAGAGCCACTAAGTTAAGCTAATTAAGTATTTAGAAATACTTAATTTTTTCCTGATTACTATTATGTGATTATGTGTTTTATTAACTGATTATTTGTTAGTTACAGTATGGGTAGGAAAAAGATTTCCAGCATCTATCTTAAATTAGATAGGTCATCCAATGAGAAGGGAAGTTCATCTCAAACAAAATCCACAAATCCATCTGTGATTTCTGATGAAGGAATATTTGTGCGAAAAGCACAATATGAGGAACCACTTTCTCCTACTAAAAGAAGTCTGATCATTAGGAAAAGTAAAGAGAAAATAAAGAAAGCCAGAGAGAAGAAAGTTAAACAAGAAACTCAGGAATTAGTCCGTAAATCACCATGGGAAGACAATTTAGATGAAAAATGTGCAGATTTATACATGCTAGCTACAGTAGCAGTAAATGCAGATCTCTAAATAAATTGACTAGCAAACACCATTACCTACAAATTAGAAAATCCATCCAGTAAATAAATAAATTCACAATAAAACATAGTGTGTCTTAATTTTCAGTTATTTGTAAGAAATATGGTATGCAATAATATGGGAAGGTTGTTTTTGGAAGTTGTGATAAATTATTTTTACTTGTATATTAAACAACATGAATGAGTTATCAGAAGCCTTAGAGAATCTCAACCTATACCCTGTAAATCTAGAAGTTTCCAAAGAGTTTACTGGGTATTTTCCTGATGTGGAACAACCTGTAGAATTCAACGCTCCACCTTTGAAAAAGCCAAAACCGAAGAAAAGAAGGAAATACGTATGGGGAAGTCGTATACGTAGGAAAAAGCCAGCTCCGAAACTTCCTAAAATAAACAAACCCTTAGCAAAAGAAAAAGGAAAAGAAACTGTGACCGAGGAAAGTTCTAAACAACAGGAGATGGAAACTGAAGTTAAGAAAGATTCTAGGCAAATGGAAATACAATTTGAGGAATATTCTAAAGATATAGAAATGGAAATTGGAGAGAGCTCCAAACAAAACCAGGGAAGGACTTTTCAGGAAGAAATAGATTTTCTATTGGCAAGCTGTGAGACGATTCAGCCTGTCAATACTAATATTTTTACCTATCCTATTGAAAACCAAATCCCTATAAATTTTGAACCAGCAATTCCAGAACCAATAGTCCACTCCCAACCTGTAGAAATGGATGAGTGGTGGACAAATGATTGGCAATTTCAAAACATTGTCAACAGTCCTTATTCCTTTCTTCCGCAAATCGATCCAGAACCACTACCAAATCCACCCATGAGTAACGAAAATCTGGCTGAACTTCGCCATTTTGGCGAAGAATTAATGGATGCGGGAAATAGAATTCGGGAGATAGGGGGACAAATTGCCTGGAAGTATGATGAAAGGGAACTTCGTTTTTAGGAAGACAAATGAAGAGAGATAGTGGGTTGGTAAAACTGTGGTTGTGTAATAGTAATAGTAAAATCAGTACTTGTAAAATAAATAATAAAACGGTTGTATATAGAGGCATGTTATAATCTATAAACTAAATGAAATTTTAGATTTTGGTTGTATATTCGTTTTCGTGATTTTGTGCAATTAATTGTGACATTGGATTATTTCTTTTATACTAATTATTTATCTATAAATTAATTATCAGATGGCAAATGTTGGTAATGAACCAGTAAATGAAGTAAATCAATCCGAGCAAATTCAGGAAGAACAATTGTTAAATAGACAAGATATAGAGGATATTGTTGCACAAGGAATAGCCAATGCTATTCCAGCCATTGTTGCTGCTGTTCAAAAACCTGTTAAACCGCAATCAATCATTCCTAGTAAACGCACTCAAGGCGACAATTTTAGTAATAGTATAAACGGAGGCGGAAATCATGTTAATAACAATAATGATCTGCAAACCCCAATTTTCAAGAAAATGAAAGCTGCAATACCTGGTTGCACTTATAAAGAATTCCTTGCCTGTAAACCAACTGAGTTTGCAGGTAACGAAGGGGCTATTGCAGCATTACGTTGGTTAGAGAAAACTGAGGCAGTAATTGCTATAAGCAAATGTGCTGAGGAAGATCAAGTTATGTATGCATCTAATCTTTTTAAAGAAGGGGCGTTAGAATGGTGGAACACAGTGTTACAAGCTAAAAGAAGGACTGTGGCCTATGCCATGAATTGGGAAGAATTTAAGAGTCTTGTAGAAAGAAAATTCTGTCCCGAGTATGAAAAAGATCAAATGGCAAATAAGTTCCTAAACCATCGGATGGTGAATGTGGATTGTCGTGGTTATACTTCGACATTCTTCGAATATGCTAGGGTAGTACCAACACTGGCTTCGCCAGAGCCGGTACTCATTTCTCGCTACATTTGGGGATTAATTAGCGAAATCCGCAATATCGTTAAAGCTGCGAGACCTCGCACTATTGACGATGCAGTGGAACTAGCCAATACCCTAACTGACGAACTGGTACGCACTCAAGATGAAAACAGGAAGAAAGAATTAGCTCAGAAAATTACCCAAGGATTTCGGGTGGGTAAGAATAGCCACTTCAAGAAAAGAGGAACAGGGCAATCTTCAACTTTACCTTTTTGCAAAGATTGCAAAAAGAAACATTATGGAATATGTAACGTAATTTGCAATTTTTGCAAAGCCATAGGGCATCGTGAAGAAGACTGCAGGAAGAAAACCAGAATCTGCTACAACTGTGGAGAAACAGGACATATTAAGCCAGAATGTCCTAAATTGGTTAAACCTACAGACAACAAAGCCAAGGCTACTGACGGAGCTACTAAGAAGAATGTCAGAGCATTCCAGCTAACTACTCAAGAAGCAGAACTTATTCCAGATGTGATAGCTGGTACGTTCTTAGTTCACAACGTATACGCAAAAGTATTATTTGACTCTGGTGCAAACCAAAGTTTTATCAATACTTCATTCTGTCAAGCTCTTAAGTTACCTTTAACCAACATTAGGCAGGTTTTTACAGTCGAAACAGCAGATGGGAATTCAGTTAAAATAGATAAGATTTTGCAAAAAGTAGAAATAGAACTTTCAGGTCATAAATTTTCTGCAAATTTGTTACCTATGAAATTAGCTGAATTTGATGTTGTGTTAGGAATGGATTGGTTAATAGCCAACCATGCTCAAATTCTTTGTGATAAGAATTCCATAGAAATTCAAGCACCAATTGGAGAAGTAATCACGATTACAGGAGATAAACCACGTAAGCCCATGAAGTTCATATCAGTAATGAAAGTTGCTAGTTATGAACGAAAGCAAGGAATAGTATATATGATTTCAGTAATCATTAATACTAAAAACAAAGAACTTAAGGAAATCCCTGTAGTCTCAGAATACTCAGATGTATTTCCGGAAGAACTTCCGGGATTACCACCGGATAGGGAAGTAGAGTTTAGGATTCATCTAATTCCTGGAACTACATCGATAGCTAAGGCACCTTATCGGTTAGCTCCTACCGAAATGTTAGAACTAAAGAAGCAATTAGATGAATTACTAAGTAAAGGTTTCATACAACCTAGTTCATCCCCGTGGGGAGCTCCAGTGTTGTTTGTTAAAAAGAAGGATGGTTCCATGAGAATGTGTATTGATTATAGAGAATTGAATAAGGTTACAATTAAGAATCGATACCCATTACCTAGGATTGATGATCTTTTCGATCAACTTCAAGGAGCTAGATATTTTTCTAAGATAGATTTACGCTCCGGATATCATCAATTGAAAGTACAAGAGGAAGACATACCTAAAACTGCTTTTAGGACTAGGTATGGTCATTACGAGTTTACAGTCATGCCCTTTGGGTTAACGAATGCACCTGCAGCATTCATGGACATGATGAATAGAATCTGTAAACCATATTTGGATAAATTTGTAATTGTTTTTATAGACGATATACTTATTTATTCCAAAAGTCAGATAGAACATTGTGAGCATTTGCATGCACTCTTAACTTTGTTAAGAAAAGAAAAGCTTTACGCCAAATTCTCGAAGTGTGAATTTTGGCTAAATGAAGTGCAATTCTTAGGACACATGGTGAATCACGAAGGTATTCATGTAGATCCTACAAAGATAGAGGCAATTACCAATTGGAAGGTTCCGCAAACTGCAATGGAAATTAGAAGTTTTATAGGTTTAGCTGGGTATTATAGACGGTTTATTAAGGATTTTTCCAAAATAACTGTACCATTAACTAAGCTAACTTGTAAAGCCATTAAGTTTGAATGGGGACCTAAACAAGAAGAAGCCTTTAGGATTTTGAAACAGAAATTAACAAATGCTCCAATCTTAGCCTTACCAGAAGGAACTGAAGATTTTGAAGTATACTGTGATGCTTCAAAATTAGGATTAGGATGCGTGCTTATGCAACGCAAGAAGGTAATTGCGTATGCATCAAGGCAATTGAAAAAGCACGAAGAAAATTATACGACTCATGAGTTAGAATTAGGAGCTGTAATTTTTGCCCTTAAGATTTGGAGACATTATCTGTACGGAAGTAAGTTTACTGTCTATACAGATCATAAAAGTTTAAGATATATTTTTGGGCAAAAAGAGTTAAACATGAGGCAAAGGAGATGGATGGAAATCCTAAGTGACTACGACTGTGATATTCAGTACCACGAAGGAAAGACAAATGTAGTTGCGGATGCCTTAAGTCGTAAGTACCATGAGAAACAACGACGAATTCGTGCTCTCAGATTAAATATACAGTTAGATTTAATGGAACAACTGAAGCATTTTCAAAAAATATCAATAGAGGATGTTGCTGAAGGAATGAAAGGACGAATAAAAGAATTGGAACAAGGAGCTGATGGAATTTGGAGATTCCACAAAAGCAGAATTTGGGTACCTAAGCAAGGAGAATTAAGAAATAAAATTCTAGAAGAAGCTCATAAATCTAGGTATACAATACACCCTGGAAATAATAAGATGTACCAAGATTTAAGAAATAATTTCTGGTGGATAGGCATGAAGAAGGATATAGCTAGATATGTATCTAAGTGTCTTACTTGTTCACAAGTTAAGGCAGAACATCAGAAACCTTCAGGTCTACTACAACAATTAGAAATGCCAGTATGGAAATGGGAACTTATAACAATGGATTTTGTTACTAAGTTACCCAAAACGAGAAAAGGTAATGATGCGATTTGGGTAATTGTGGATCGATTAACCAAATCGGCTCACTTTCTACCTATGAAAGAAACCTTTAGCATGGAAAGATTGGCAAAATTGTATGTAGATGAAGTGGTATCCTTACATGGAGTTCCACTCTCCATTGTATCAGATAGGGATAGTCGTTTTACTTCTCATTTCTGGAAAAGTTTCCAGCAAGCAATGGGAACTCGACTAAACCTAAGCACCGCATATCATCCACAAACAGACGGGCAAAGTGAAAGGACAATCCAAACTCTTGAAGACATGCTCCGAGCATGTGTGATAGATTTTGGTGGAAATTGGGATGATCATTTACCCCTGATCGAATTCTCCTATAACAATAGTTATCATTCAAGTATTGAAACTGCCCCATTCGAGGCACTGTATGGAAGAAAGTGCAGAACTCCAGTTTGTTGGGCAGAAATAGGAGAAAATCAATTGCCAGGACCTGAAATAGTGCAAGAGACGACTGATAAGATTACTCAAATCAAGGAAAGGCTGAAGACTGCTCGAGATCGTCAGAAAAGTTATGCAGACATTAGATGCAAGCCATTAGAATTTCAAATTGGAGACAGAGTATTGTTAAAAGTTTCTCCTTGGAAAGGAGTAGTCCGATTTGGTAAGAAAGGAAAACTAAGTCCTAGATACGTAGGACCATTTCCAGTAATCCAACGTATAGGACCAGTTGCTTATCGTTTACAACTACCAGAAGAATTAGCTGGAGTACATGATGTATTTCATGTATCAAATCTCAAGAAATGTTTAGCAGACGAATCTTTGGTAGTACCTCTTCAAGACATAGAGGTAAACGAAAAGCTAAAATTTGTTGAGAAACCTCTTCAGATAGAAGATAGAAAAGTAAAATTTCTCAAGCATAAACGACTAGTATTGGTTAAAGTCAAGTGGGATTCAAAGAGGGGAGCTGAATACACCTGGGAGCTGGAATCAGAAATGAAGCGAAAGTATCCACATTTATTCCAGTAAATCTCGAGGACGAGATTTTAAATAAGGTGAGGAGAATGTAAGGACTCTCAAAATTATCCTAAAAATACCCATAAGTATAAACCCGGACCCTTGAAACCTTACCCTACATTAAAAATCAAGAAAAACAAAATCTGGGTTCTCGGGCGGGCCGCGTAAGAAACAATGTAAGTTTACGCGGGCCGCGTCAATGTAAGGGTTGACCGGATAAGCGTAAACCATGCCACGTGTTGATCATCTGGTACACCTAGGTATGACTGGTCAAAGCTAGTCGTAGACAGGGCGGCAATGCGGCCCGCGTAAGGTTAAGCTTAAAGTGACGCGGGCCGCATCAGACTTCAATTTTAGCTATAAATAGCCCTTCACCTGCACAATCCACTGGTGTCGATAAAAACTTACAAAAACGAAATTCTGCTGCTCTAAAGTCGAATTTAGTTCAATTATAGTGTAGTGCTGCTCAAATACCGGGTATTAATTCGATCGCTATTACGATTCATTTTCCGATCGATCAATGTACTCAATGGATGTTTAAGTGCTGCCCACATTAGGGTGATGCTTTGTCATTAGTCGTTAATTCGATGGATGTTTAAGCATAGCACTTTGTCATTCGTTGTGATGGTTGATCTCGTGAGTTATCGTAAAATGCTGTATTGATTACTAACCCAGTTTTGTGTGCATTGTTATGTAATTAGGTTAACAAGACTAAGCTATAGACTAAACTCTATCCGTGTTAAATCTGCAATGTGAGTCATTCTCTTTTTATCAAACTTAAAAAGCATGTTTATTTTCAAAGTTATAATTACAGGGATTAAGTCTTTGTAATCACCAAATTACAGCCGGTATGTGGGGTATTGTATACATTACTTATTTCCCGCCACCATTGGACAACGAGTTAGCCAATGGGTGGTCTGACCACAGTCACAGAAATCAGTCGAGTGACAAATACTGTGGGTAGTTGGTTGATATATAAACAATGTAATCACCCTTAATACTGTAAATTATAACAAACAGGTCTATTTTAGTAACTAGAATGATTCACTCAGTATTTTCCACTGACAAAACCTTTTTCAAACATGTTTCAGGTGATCTGTTGTGGGTTCAGGAAAGGTGCCAGAAAGCACTGCAAGCTTAAGAAAGTGGCTCCTATTAAAATAAAGAAATATGTTTTGTAAAATAAAGATTTCTCAGTGAAATCATCTTATTGTAAATTACTGGGATTTTATCCCAAATTGTGAAATAAAATAATTGGGAAAATTTTAGCTTGAAAAAGATCCTGATAATAAACTTCCGCTGTTAAACTCAATTAAATAAATACCACGGGATTTCTGTCCCGCGGCTCCTGAAACAGGTCAAACCGGGGCGGGGGGCCGTGACAGCAGCACCCCTGACTCTACTCACTCGCAAGAATAGCAAGTTTGATTGGGGGCCTAAGCAGCAAGAATCTTTTGATATTCTGAAGCAAAAGCTGAGCAACGCTCCCGTATTGACGTTACCTGATGGAATCGATGAGTTTGTAGTATATTGTGATGCATCGCACACTGGAATGTGTTGTGTGCTTATGCAGAAAGGCAAAGTTATTGCCTATGCTTCACGTCAGTTAAAGGTGCATGAGAAGAACTACACCACCCATGACTTGAAACTGGGTGCCGTTGTATTTGCACTAAAACTGTGGAGACATTACTTATATGGAACCACGTGTGTAATCTATTCTGATCACAAGAGCCTTCAACATCTGTTCAATCAGAAGGACTTGAACATGAGACAACGACGTTGGATGGAAACTTTGAATGATTATGATTGTGAGATAAGATACCATCCTGGCAAGGCAAATGTAGTCGCCGATGCCTTAAGTCGAATGGAAAGAGTGAAGCCTAAAAGGATCAATGCCAAGAGCATGGAGATAAAGAATAGTTTGAATGAAAGGTTGTTAGCCGCACAGAAAGAAGTTGTATTGGAAGCTAACTATCTCGATGAAAAGCTAGGAGTAACTGAAGAGCAGTTATCCTATGGCAAAGACGGAATCCTAAGGTTAAATGGACGAATATGGGTTCCAGTTTATGGAGGACTTGGATGTTATCCTCCAGGAAGCCCATAGTTCTAAATATTCCTTTCATCCTGGAGCTGATAAGATGTACCAGGACCTAAAGGCAAAATATTGGTGGATAGGCTTGAAGAAGTCTATAGCTGCCTATGTAGCTAAATGTTTGACGTGTGCGCAAGTCAAAGCTGAACATCAGAAGCCGTCAGGTTTGTTACAACAACCTGAACTTCCCACCTGGAAGTGGGAGATGGTGACAATGGATTTCATCATCAAGTTACCAAAGACAAATAAAGGAAATGATACTATATGGGTAATAGTAGATAGACTGACTAAGTCAGCACATTTCCTACCCATTAAGGAGACTTATAGCTCCGACATGTTAGCCCAATTGTACGTAGATAAGATTGTATCTCTGCATGGCGTTCCAGTGTCAATTATCTCTGACAGAGATACCAGAGACACATCACATTTTTGGAAAAGTTTCCAACAGTCTTTGGGCACGCGCTTGAATTTTAGTACGGCTTACCATCCACAGACGGATGGACAAAGTGAGCGTACCATCCAAACTTTGGAAGACATGCTTCGTGCATGTGTGATTGATTTAGGTGGTAGTTGGGATAACCACCTGCCATTGATTAAGTTCTCCTACAACAATAGCTACCATACAAGCATTAAGGCTGCGCCTTTCGAGGCATTATATGGTAGGAAATGTAGAACGCCTGTTTGTTGGGCAGAAGTAGGAGAAGTTCAATTATCAGGACCTGACTTAGTCTTTGAAACAATGGACAAAATTGTCCAGATTCGCGACCGCCTGAAAGCTGCCAGGGATAGGCAGAAAAGCTACGCAGATTTAAAGCGTAAACCTCTGAAATTCGAGGTAGGTGACAAAGTATTGCTTAAAGTATCACCCTAGAAGGGAGTGATGTGGTTTGGCAAGAAAGGTAAGTTAAGCCCAAGGTACATAGGGCCATTCGAGATCATCGAATGTGTAGGATCAATGGCTTACAAGTTGAACTTGCCTGAAGAGCTCAGTGGTATTCACAATGTATTTCACGTCTGCAATCTGAAGAAATGTCTAGCTGATGAATCACTAGTCATACCACACACGGATGTGCATATAGATGAGAGCTTGAAATTTGTGGAAAAACCTTTGTCGATTGAGGATCGACAGGTAAAGAAGCTTTGAAGGAAGCATGTACCTATTGTAAAGGTCAAATGGGATGCCCGCAGAGGTCCCGAGTACACGTGGGAGGTGGAGTCCACAATGAAAGAAAAGTACCCTCGTTTTTTTCAGTGAATCTCGAGGTCGAGATTTCTTTTAAGGGGGTGAGGATGTAACACCTCGAAAATTTATGCCCAATAATGTATTGACACGTGTCATAAGCTTTAAACGTGTAAAAGATTACTTTAGAGGGACTAAAGTTGACCAACAAAGAAAGTATGTGAATATAAGGGTTCAAAGTGTCAACAATGGATAAATATGCTTTTCAATAACCCTACACGATGTTTATACCCTTAAACGAATAAATCATGGATCATACTACAGGGGTTAAATATGTCAACATGTTGAAAGTATACCTCTGAGTGACCTTTTAACAAACCCGAAGCTTTTTAATGATAAATTATACTCACTAGATTATGTGGTAAAAATTTCACCAAGTTTCGTTATCATATGAGAAAGTTATGACAATATTCGTGTACGAAGGGTTAAAAGCATCAACGTTGAAATCTAAGGCCTTACGGGTGATCAGTGTTAGGTCCAGAGTTTTAAGCTTATCTTTATTATGGTATTTAAGTTTATTTGGTTTTAATTTATGTCTTGGGCTTGGGCTAGGCCATGTGGGCCAATGGGGTAGAGGCTCCTATAAATAGTCATGTCTAGAATATTATAGTAGAGCTTTCTCATTGTGTAATCATGTAACCTCCCAAAGGAGAACCTTGTACCCGACAATCCTAGAGATTGTGTGCAAGGTTCTCGAAGATCGTACCAGACAGTCCTTGAGACTGTGTGCGATCTAAGCAGCGACACTAAGATTTGTAATGAAATATTTTCTTTTTGTTCATACGGTTTGATCTTATATTCCGCGTTCGATTGAACCGTCGAGTGATATCATGGGTTTTCGGGACTAACAAGTGGTATCAGAGCCATTGAAGTCTTTCAAAGGCTCAGTTTTGATATCACTCGAAGAACAAGAAGAAGGGTTTGGACAGTGTCGGGGGATGTGTGTTCGTAAATGGAAAGATCTCCGGTTCGTAAGATCTAGATATCACTAATATCACTACAGATCTATAAAAAAAAATTCTAAGATCTGGTGTAGTCGCCAGAAGATGACTGGAGATGGAGAAAGATAGAGTGGAGTTGCAGGTCACAGGTGTGTCGGAGACGGGGATGAGAGTGATTCACGATGACAGCGGAGGTGAGAAAACAGTGACGACGGTGTGAAGATGAAGAACGCCGAGGGTGTCGGAGGGTTTCGGAGATGATGACTGGAAGTTATGGTAGACAGTGATGATGAGAGGTGAGTTACCGGTTGTTGTACGGCGTATGGTGTTCGGTGATGAACGTGTTTCGAACCGGTTTCAGATGAAGGATGAAGAATGTAATCCGAAATGGTTGTTGATTGTTTCTGAGATGGTTCTCCGAGATGTTTTCTTGGATTGAATCTGATGTATCTCGGATGTATGATGTAGATCACGGACTAATGAAGATGAAGATGTTGGTCCGAGATGTATTGTGTTTTATCCGAGATGACTTCGAAATGGAACACGGATGATGAAGTTTGACGATATATGATGTATGATGATTGATGATGACAGACGATGATTTTTGAGGATGATGACATATGACGTTTTCTGAACAAATCTGAAAAAATGTATGTATGGCTATGTTGAAGATGATGATATCACTGTATCATCAGCAATGAATGTTGGGATGGCGGCTGTGCACATGATCTCCCATCAAAATTGCCAAAAACCCTAAGGAATGTGAGCCACTAGATGGAAAGGATCTACGGTCAGAAAGTGAGGAGATGTGTTGTTTTTAGTGCAGAATTTTTGTGGGGACCATTGGTGATGCAACAAAAATATTCACTGGCAGCTGCTAAGATCGCATCAGCTACAGTTGTTGGTGGGCTTGTCTCGAGTCCTGCTCATGTTAAAAATTGGGCCAACTACCAATGGATTAATTATGTCTAAAGAATATGGGCCTGGTGGTGATGTTTTATCTTAAGAGTTGATGCGGAAGTGGGCTTATTTCCAAAGAGGATCCTAGTTGTATTTTTTTTGGGTGCATCAGATTAAAGGGACTAACCCAACAAATATTGGTCCTACACTTTCGGTGAACTCAGGAATCCAGGTAAGTGTGACTTGAATACCAGACGGATCACCTTGAATCCGTGTGTTCTTGTTAGTGAATTAATACATTTTTCATCCGAGATGCACCTTTATTTTATCCGACATCATTCGCAATCCATCCTAGATCAAGCCTCATCCGAGATACGTTGATGTTCATTGCTGGGCTACTAAAAGGAGAAGACCCAACACTGGAGACCTTCTAAACCGTAATAAAGAGAGCATAAAACTAGGGGGAGATTGTTAGGTCCAGAGTTTTACGCTTATCTTTATTACGTTTATTTATGTTTATTTAGTTTACATTAGCACTTGGGCTTGGGCTAGGCCATGTGGGCCAATTGGGTAGAGGTTCCTATAAATAGTCATGTTTAGATTATTGTAGTAGAGCTTTCCTATTCTTGTAATCATGTAGCCCCAAATAGAGAACCTTGTACCAGACTGTCACGGCCCCCGACCCGGTTTGACCCTTTTCAGGAGCCGCTGGACAGAAATTCCGTGATATTTATTTAATTGAGTTTAACAGCGGAAGTTTATCATCATGATCTTTTTAAAACTGTAATATTTCCCGATCATTTTATTTCACAACTCGGGATAAAACCCGGTAATTTACAATCTTGAGATTTCACGGAGAAATCTTTTATTTTACAAAACATGTTTCTTTATTTTATACTGAGCCACTTTCTCAAGCTTGTAGTGCTTCACGGCACTTTTCCTGGATCATAACAGATCACCTGAAACATGTTTGAAAAAGGTTTTGTCAGCGGGAAATACTGAGTGAATCATTCTATTTACATAAAATGATTTATAGTTATTAATTACAGCATAAGAGCGATTACAATGGCTTTTATCTTATTTTTATCTGGCGGCCTGTCACAATGGTGACATGTCACAATGGTGACATGTCACAATGGTGACATGTCACAATGGTGACGATGGTCATACCACTATTAGATTAATGAACCTAAATAGTGATGATTATCCCTGTAGGTCAATGAACCTAACAGTGATTATCCCGAGTAGGTCAATGAACCTAACTGGGAGAAAATTAGTAATGTGCACAATACCCCACTAGCCAGTGATTCAAGATATCCATGACTTAGTCCCTGTAATTATAACCTTTGAAAATAATTTGAGGTATTGTAAAATAGTTGATTAAAAGAGAATGACTCACATTGCAGATTTATACGGGCAGAGTTTATCCTACTGATTAGCCTTTTTAACCTAAATTTAATAACAGGCACACAATTCTGGGTTAGTAATCAATACAGCATTTACGATAACTCACGAGATCAACCCTCACAACGAATGACAAAGTGCTATGCTTAAACATCCATCGAATTAACGACTAATGACAAAGCATCACCCTAATGTGGGCATCACTTAAACATCCATTGAGTACATTGATCGATCGGATAATGAATCGTAATAGCGATCGAGTTAATACCCTGATTGCGGCGTCGATTAGTGATCCGTGTGTGTTAATTGTGGTAAACAGAGCATAACTCAGTGTAGGATTGGAATTTTTTCGTCGTTCCAGCGCCCAGATTCAAGTCCCAACATCCTCTATTTATACTGAAAATTTTACCCAGTGGTGTAGCGCGACTGCCTACCCCTTTAGTCGTCGCGCTACGCGACTGCCAACCTAGTTTCATAGGGTAGCCACGTGTGGGACTAGGCCTGCTGACTTGACGGTTTCTCAAAATTCAATTTCGACAGCAAATTATTTAGATAATCGTAACTAGGGTTTTACCCCCCCTGAGTTTTAGGGGCCCTGATCCTGATTCTGGAAATTCTGAAAATTTTAGGGTTTGCGCAGAATCACTTGGGTGTCTCAATTAGGGTTTCCTATTGGTCAATTAAAATAATAAATATGACTTTTTGATGAGAGTTGTTACACAGACAATCCTAGAGATTGTGTGCAAGGTTCTCGAAGATCGTACCAGACAGTCCTTGAGACTGTGTGCGATCTAAGCAGCGACACTGAGTTCTTTAATAAAATATTTCTTTTTGTTCTTGTCGGTTTGATCTTACTTTCCGCATTCGATCGAACCGTCGAGTGATATCTCGGGTTTTTCGGGACTAACAATCACAAAGTTAACCAAGGACTTACCAATGTTTAAATATGTCATAGAGCCCTTATAAGTAAGGTTAGAGGGCCAAAAATGCAAGAACAAGACTTAAAACCACGTTAGAAAGGACCAGGGGCTGAAATGTAATTAAGTGAAACTTGTTTGGCTGGTTCTGGGAGGCCAGGCGGCCCGGCCCGCGTGAGAGTGCCAGGGACATAATTCACCTGGCAGTTGCCAGTTCAGGTCTGTAACTAACTTTAAAGGGTTGTTTTCTTATACCAGGGGCTCTCCAATGATAATTCATGCATAGAGGGCACTTGTCTTGATCTCTTAACATCAGTAGACTACCTTGGCATCATCTTAAGAGATCAAAATTACTATATAAAGAGCTTCCAAGTTGCAACATTTGATCACATTCATTTGCAAAGTTCACAAGACTTATTCTGGAGCTCCTCTTGTCAGCAACAAAATTCCTTAGGCTTCCTAGTTGTGCTTAGGACCTTTGTAAGTGTCCTTAACCCTTCTTAATTCGGTTTAGCTTAGTTAATTAGCTTAAAGTCAAACCGTCGTAATTAGAGTTTGACTTCATGATTAATCAATAATTGTCCAGTCAAATTTCAAATTGAAAGTACTTATGAGTTGGTAATTATGTGGGTAATAAACCCTTAAAAGGGCACCCACTAATTCCCACTCTAACTAGGTCAATTGTCGGGTCAAAGTTAAACTTAAAAAGTCAACAGAAAGCTTATTTTCAAATTAATGCATAATTAGCAACGGAGGACCCATGCAACCTGTTTTATCATTAATATAACTTGGTAATTAATGTAAGAACATGTCTAAACATGTTCAACCCGACAATTTTCAGTTTAGGCTCGGTTCGGAGCCGAAAGTCGCATAATTTGACTTTTGCTTTGACTTTCAGTTCTGACCCAATGTAGCATGTTTTAGAAATGCCTTAGAGCCTTATTTGGACCAGGTTTCATGTTAGTATAACCCTCTATGATTATACAACTTGGTTCATTAGTTAACCGATTCATATGCATGTTTCCATTAATTGCTTAAATGTTGACTATTATGCCCTTTTAACCTAAAAACGTGATTTTTGAAAATGTAAAAGAATAAACATCTTATTTACTGATTTATAAGGTTGTCCCTAAAAATTGACGTCAATTTGAGGTCTAGATTAGGAGTTATGCTCATTAGCGTAATTAGAACGCTTTTTATTAAATAAACTGCGTAATTAGCATATAACCTAATTAAACCCAATTTTTAATACCAAAATTTTACCCACTGATATAAAATAATATTTTGAGATTCTTAAAGATTTTTATTTAATTTTTGGCTGAGCATAACATAGGTCTCTAAGCTTGATTCAGTAATTGTCGGTTTTGCCCTTTTGGGCTATAAAATGAGTTTTACAAATAATTTTGTTACCAAACCTTTTGCTACTGATTTGTTATGATAAATAAAATATTTTGAGCCTTCTGGAATATTAGAATTTTCAGTTTTCCTTTAAAAACCCGGAAATAGCTCAAAATCGTCTTTTTAAGCGTTTTTAACGCATAGTATATATTAACACTATTCTAAACATATATGGTTTGATGCCTACTAATATTTTTAGTAAATTTTTATATTTTAACAGTATGCAAAAGTTTTAAACTCAGATTTCCAGTTTTGACCTTTTAAGCCTTTGTGAAATTACCAAAATGCTTCTAAGGTGCATAGTTTGGTTTTAAATGATAAATTTCACATATATGTAATACCCTACTGTTATGACTTATAAAAATAAATATTTTTACTGATTAAATCAGACCTGTAACTCAGATTTACATTTAAACTCTTTTATAACCTTTAAAATGACCAAAATACCCCTACGGGGCGTATTTTGAGTTTAAATCCATTTCGGGCGTAATAGAAGATATCCTACTGATGTCACAACATATTTAAGACATATTAACTTAGAAAACCTGTATATGACTCTAATGGTTACCCGTTATGCATCTTTCGCGTTCGATTCGGTTTATGTAACTAGTTTGCATAAATTGACCGAAACGGGTCAAACCTTATCATTTTTGTCTCAAAATCCAGAATGTGTTTAGTTTGCCCATATTATACAAGTCTTCAAACTTGTCGGGTCTAAATCACATTCAATTCCGGTCTTCGCTTAATCGTGCGTTTGAACCGTATCTTTCTTTAAAACTAACCGGTCTAAGTTTAGGCTTAATTAAAGACCCGTTAGGAAATCTAATAGGTTATTAAAAACCTTTGTTCTAGAATAGGAGACCCAGTAAAAGCTACACGCACTTGCTAATTGTGATTTATACTTGCAAAGGTAAATACTTTTAACTTATTTTCCCTATACGGGCTTGGGGTACGGTATATAAAATACCGCTTGGTCGGGCATTGCATCTTTAATCGTATGAAGGTTAAATCATTGAAATGTCCCGTTGGAAAATGTTTTGTTTGCTTAAAGCCTTTGGGGGGTTAATGACCATGTCCCGGATATCCTTGGCATCATTTTACGAAAATGGCCACGACCTAAGCACGGAGTGTAGGCGTACACCCGTCAGTGCATAAATAAATTATGTGGTGTGTCTATTAATCTTTAACCCGGTCAACAGATCGGGCTACTGAACGTATAACAAACATGTAATTCTTTTACAAGTTTATATATAAATAATTATCCCAAGTTATAAAATGTTTTGTGCCGCGTGCATTCAAATCAATTTTCTAAACCTTTTCAAAATGAGTCAGTTAATTGTATTTACCAGTGTAAACTGACGTATTTTCCCAAAAAGATTAAGTGCAGGTACTAAGCGTAATAGGCTGGTCTCTCCTTAGCATCACTACGAGTCTCGCAAGCTTGGATGCATTTGAGTCTGATGAACTATGTTTCCTTTTATTTGATCCGCCTGTGGATCTGTTTCAACTATTTTGTGATACTTTGATATTACAATTTATTCGGTTGAAATAATATCTATCTTTTGCTTCCGCTGTGCATTTAAATTTGTGTTGTTTGACTATGATGATATCAACTACGTCACGATACTCCCCACCGGGCCCACCGGTAATACGTGGAAATATCGGGGTGTGACACAACACTATATAAGAAAGCAACGGGTTTTCGTTTTCCGTCGCTCACAATTCATTCTCAAATCTCAAATTCTGTAAAAGAGATATTATAGACGGGTATTATACCCCTAATTAGCGAGGTTCTGCTCCGTTGTAAGTATTATAACCCCAGTTTCATAATAGAAACGCTGCCCGATTGATTTAGGGTTCTGTAACAACTGTCGTGGTTCTGCCCAACGTAGTTGTTGGAATACCGTCTCGGGGAGGGTATCATTAATATTTTCAAAGGGTTATGATACTAACCAATGTACATTTGTATAAATTATAAATTATATCCAGGAAAACCCTTACGCGAAGTCTAAGATAGCAATGTGAGTTTATCCTCTTTTTGTTAACCTTTTTGGAATGTTTTACAAAACCTTAATTGTTTACAATGTGATTAAGCGGTGATTGAGTCTTTGTAGTTCTTCAATTACTGCCGGTATTATGGGGTTTTGTATACAAAATTTATTACTACGAGTAGTAGTAAGTCGGAATGACAGTACATTACCATTGGACGACGAGTTAGCCAATGGGTAATTTGACCATAGCCATAGATCCGGTCGAGTGGCAAATACTGAATGAGTAATTGTGTAGAAATAAACAATGTGATCGCTCTCAATACTGTTTTAATTGATAAAATGTTTCTTGATTAAACTGGGATTCACTCACCAGTATTTCCAACTGACAAATGTTTTTAAAACGCGTTACAGGTAACACAATGTGACAACCAATTAGTGAAAAGCCAGCTGGAGAGCACTGAAGGCTTGGGAAAAATGTGGCTATAAAAGTTACCTAATAAACGATGTTTTAAATTCAATAAAATAGGGTTTGTCCCTATAAATGTATTGTAATAAGAAACTTGGGTTTTGCCCATGTGATTACTAATATCAAATATGATGGTTTTACTCTGATAAACATTTCCTAACTACGGTCCTGATGTAAATTCCGCTGCCAAATTAAATTAACGAAACCTGATACCACCACCACTGAGCTCGCGTCCGCCCGTTCCCGGGACAGATAAGGGATCGGGGGTTGCGACATCTTTCTAAAATAGTAAAATGTAAATGAACAAAAAACGAGTTAAAAAAAGGCTTAAATTTTTTTACATGAAAGATATTTATTATTATCAATCATGTTTATCCAAAATTGAAAACGAGTAAGGTTTACATTATTTAAAACGAGTAAGAAATTTAATTTACATAAAACTATATAGCTAGTAGATTTTATTTAAAAAATCTATTTAAAAAAATACTGGTGTAACAAGTAGATTTTAATGTTAAATAAGAAATTTAATAAAATTATGAAAAAAAAAAATAAATAGATTTTATGTTAATTAAGAGATATAATAAAAAGATGAAAATAAAAAAATAAATAGATTTTGTAAAATTGATTTAAACCTAAATAAAAATAGGTGTTAGTACCCAAAAGTGTTACATTGATAAACTTAAAAAAATGCAAGGGTATTTTAGTCATTAATTAACAAATTTTGGTGTTTGTACCCAAAGGTGCTACAAAATTGAAACCATAAAACCTAAACATGTTAAAAAAAAGTTAGTACCCAAAGGCGAAATTATGTATAAACCACATAACCCATTTGTGTAATTAACTCTTTTTTTTATATCTTTATCAGACCAGTTTTGATTAAACTCATTTTCTTCCAAATAATGAATTTCTATTACCGAGTTAAGTTCACGTACAAAATGTCTTATCGTACACAACGTACGAAAGACATGAAAAAACTAAAAAAATGCGGTAACATTTTCGTAATTATTAACTTGTAGAGTAATTATCAAAATTACTTTACAAATGATTTTGTAGAGTAATTTTAAACTTGTAGAGTAATTTTGTAAAATGTTCTTATGGGGTAATTTTGATCTTGTAGAGTATCATAATTACTCTATAAGTGATTTTGTATGATAATTTTGATCTTGTAACGTAATTTTGTAGAGTATAATAATTACTCTACAAATGATCTTGTATGGTAATTTTGATCTTGTAACGTAATTTTGTAGAGTATCATAATTACTCTATAAATGATTTTGTAGAGTAATTTTGAATTATATGTTGTTTGATAAACTTGCAGAGTAATTTTGATACATTTGTAGAGTAATTTTGAACCAGAGTAATTTTGATACATTTGTAGAGTAATTTTGATAATTACCATACAGGATCAAAATTACTCTACAAAAACATTTTACAAAATTACTCTACATGATCATTTATAGAGTAATTTTGATTATTACTAATAATTACGAAAATGCCAAAACGTTTTTTCAACAAAATTTATACGTTTTATACGTTAAAGTTATTTGTATTTGATCTTTTGTCTTCTTTTACCTTTTTAATAAGAGGCTACAAGTTCAGAAATGGCTAATGGGTCAAAACTTTTTTATTATATAATTTATACTAATTTGACCCTGTTATCTACAACTAATCATTCAAAAATATACCTATAACTTTTTAATTTTTTATAGGCTTTGACCCTGTTATCTACAACTAATTAATCATTCAAAAATATACCTATAACTTTTTAATTTTTTATAGGCTATTTGTTGCAATAGTTAGTTTTTTAACCATCCAAAACCAAAACAATAAAATTTTAAGAAACACGAGACAACTGAATTTTCATTGCAAACCTAAAATGATATAACATTTGAACATTTACAAATTATTAATAGATATAGTTATTGATAATATCTTATTATGAAGTAAACGTTTAAAAAAATGTCCCAAAATATCAAAAGGAAAATGAAAATTATATTGGTTATTATTTATTATCTTTAAAAAATAAAAAACAATGTCAAAAAATTACACTTCCGTTACCACATTTTCAAAAAATAGTTAACTTGTGCAACTTTTATTTCTTTAAAAATATGTAATGAACCATATTAATTATAGAATGAATAATCTTGATGTCGTCAGCTCACCGCTCACGGTCAATGTAGTCACCGCAACCAGTGGCGGAGTTAGTGTATTAGGAGTCTCCGTACTGTTTTCGTAATGTAATTTTTTTTTCCAAATATTATATAAAGAACACCCCTTATACAAATGATATCCTGATCCCAAAAAATAATAAATTGACAAACCACCACCACAACCGTCAACACTGCCACCACCACCATTGCCACCCATATAAGCAAATATAGCGGGTAAACTTGCTATCACCCAACCTCTTTTAACACAACCATTTGACACATTGTATTTCGACATGTTACACAACCCGACTTGATTAGCTCATTTTGCCATTCATATTGCGTTCCATTTTAAACATGATACAACGATTGCATCCTGAACAGCCAAAATCATGCAAAAACATTCATGTTTTAAAAATAACAAAAAAAAAATATTCAAAGCGAAAAATTCTGGGCAGTAGAGAACACTGCATAAACTACAGTTTGTACACGGGTCAGTAAACTTATAAGCTTTCCGTAAACATCTTCTTTGATGCCACCCTTGAAAATCATCATTTGCTTCTTCCTCAGTTTCACCACCCCCATTTTTTATCAGATAAAGATATAAGCTGCATTTGAAAGAAAAAAAAGCTCAAAGATGTCATTACTCATTATAACATAACTTACTTATTAGCACAATCTATGGTGGTTATTAAAATTTAGCTCAAACATGTGTAGACAAAAGATCAAATACAAATAATTTGAACGTACAAAACGCACAAACTGAAGGTTTTACTGAAAAAACGCGGTGGCATTTTCGTAATTATTAGTAATTATCAAAATTACTCCACAAATGATCCTGTAGAGTAATTTTGATCTTTGTAGAGTAATTTTGATTTTTTTTTGGGGGGGGGGGGGGGGGGGGGGGGTGTTTAGGTTTTTTTTTGGGGTCTTTTTGCTGAGTTATAGTTTTTTGATCAAAATTACTCTACAAGAACATTTTACAAAATTACTCTACAAGATCAAAATTACTCTACAGTATCATTTGTAGAGTAATTTTGATAATTACCCTACAAGCAGATAATTACAAAAATGCCACCGCGTGTTTTTGTCCTTTTTCATGCTATTCGTACGTTTAGTACGTTAAAGTTATTTGTACAGGAACTTTACTCAACATATGTATGTATCATAGGAAAAAGAGCTGAAACTCAAGGACATATATAGGATATCCATCTAACAGAAATATTAAAAGTGGCAAAACTGGAGGTTGGGTAACGGGTCAAACCGGATTGGGCCGGGCCAACCCAGACACCTTTGTATTTGCTTTTCTTGAACAAAAAAATAAAATAAAAATACTTTCAATATGAAAAGAGAACTATAAGATGTAGTTTTAACCAATCTCTGGTAGCAGTTCTATTAGTGAAACAATGAACTGGTTATTTTATAATGATTTTTGAACTGAGATAACAACATAATTTAAATAGTTTTGTTCACTTTTAGTAACACTAGTTATTTTTATCATTCAGGTCACTAAACTAATGGATATTCGTTCAGCAAGTGATGAGGTGGAATTGAGGTCAAGTAAAGTCGGTTACATACAAAATATTAAACGTAAGTTTAGTTACCTACATAAAATGTAAATGTAAGTTCAGTTACCTACCTAACAATGAAATAAGCCTAGTTTCCTGAATGGCTTCATTAAAATGTAAGCTTGCTTTTCAACTTAGCTTTTATGAGATAACCAGTTATCCATTTAAATTGATTAAATGTATTTATAAGTTTAAATGCAAGTATAACGACCTGAATGAACAGGAAAGAAGAAGAATGCTACTATAAGTGGCCAAATTTAGAAACTAGGTGGCTGTTTGTTTACCTCTTAATGGTTCAACATTTAATGGTTTATACTGTTTGTTTCGCTAGCAGATGTCTGAATGGTTAAGACATTTGCCTCTGAATGGTTAAGCATTATATTAAGTCTGAATGGTTAAGACCTCTAATCTAAATTGTCAGACATTTGCCTCTAAACAGTTAAAGCATTATACCGACTCTTAATGGTTCAGACCTCTTACTGATTCAACAGTTAATGGTTCAGACCTCTTACCGGTTCAGCACTTAACCATTCAGAAACTGCCAAACAGGCCCTAGGTTAGATGCAAGATATAAAAGAGGAGTGAATTCTTTCTTTTTTGCCAAATTTTCATGGTGTATTGTTAATGAACCCATCTCATTCGTCAACTCTATGTAATCTAATATTTCTCTCATGCATCAATTCTATTACAAGTTATCGAACCTATGAATGTATTCACTATTTTTTATTTGTGCTTTTGTGGTTAGGCCTTGAATGAAGAAAAAAAAAATCAGAAATAGATGAAAAATTAAAGAATATATAATCAAAAAAATATTGTTTCCCTAAAGTAAAATTTGAAGCACTCAAGGTATAAACCCGTTAACAAATAATTTTCCAAAATAGTGATGTATCAAAATCTTCCCCTAGCTATGTTTATACACCAATCTAAGAATAATTATAATTTAAATGTTTAAACGAACAACTTTATTTTGTTGTTTAAGCAACTTTAATAACCATGTAACAGCCTTAAACCTTTTCTAGTTGAGGATGAGTCACATTATGATAAAGCTTAAAGCTAATCTCCATCAAAATCATCTCAATAAATCAGTGAGCACTCTACCAATTCTCAATTTTCATTCAAATAAACTGGAGACAAGGCTAGCCATAGGAATGAAAAATAATCAGAAAATGGATTTAAATCTAATCATTAACTTGTCCTAAAATTAAGGAACCTCAAGCTATGTATGCAGGTCAGTTTCAACATATCCAGCTTGCTTGTAATCTTAACAGAATTATTCTTTGTGAGCACATTAATGAGAATATTGGCTAGTTAAACACTTAAACATCCGTTAACACATTAGACAGTTACAGGGACTTTTCTTTCAATCCGGCAGTATTGCGTAGCCCTACATAATATTTGCTCGACTTCATGCTAGTGCCATTACAGCCAGTGAATTAATGCCTTCTGCACATCTCTTGGAACTCGTATTTCTGATAATCAAGTAACAAATGATTCATATCTAGAAGAGAGCTTTTTATAAGATACAAACTTCTGTATCGGGTGCATAGTATTTGTTCATTTTCCTTTTCAGTGCAGTTTCTAAGTCTGTAGAGGTGCTTCATATCTCTAGGGTTAAGAGAGGAGATATCTAACTATGCAATAATATGTGATATAATCCTTAGAATATCTATTTTGGGCATAGGAGTTTTTGTTTAAACAGGGTAAGAAAGCTTGAATGGAAAGCAAGTATGGTTAGAACATGAGCAGGATAAATTATGAAATAATATACCACACAGATTTCCCGCAATTATGGTATGAAAAAGGTTGGTTTTCAATGAAGGTTCCATCCATTGTGTTTAGACCTTTTTCTGGTAACTAGAAGATGGCATATACATCCAACGTGGTTTGAGGGACAACCCTCAACGATACATTTGCACGATATTTTGGTGCAGCAAGCGTAATCAAACACTTTTGGAGGTACATGGAGGATGATTCTAATACGAGAAAAGGTGGTTTGGAACGCAATCGGTTCATTGGTAACCATTTCCCCCAAGAAGTGTTTTGGCACATGAAATTGAATAGAAGGAAATGGGTTCCTTATAGGAGGTGTCGATTTTTCTTACACCTTCCCCCTTTTGTATGGTAAGATGAACAAACCATTGTTGATTAAGAAGATTTTTCTAGTTCATAGGGAAAGTAATTTTGGACAATTTATCCTATAAACCACACAGGTATGTTCACTTTTTTCTATACTTGTATCTTCTTCTTCACGGTTCACTTTTGAGTCCGACTTTACAGTTCCTGGTGCTGCTAGTCTGCTTCAGTCCTACTCTCTTTCACTTCACAGATAGATAAATTACAGATTTGCAGGTATGTTCTTCAATCTTCACTTCTTTCTCCTCCTCATGGAACCATATTTGATTTCTATTTGAAATGTCTGTTGGATTAGTATATATATGTTTTCAGTTGCTATTTATTTCAAAAATTAGAATCGCTTATGTTAATCAGTTTTCTGTTACATATAGACTTTCTTTCTGTTTTCATTTACTATATATTTTATCATTTGCTGTTGATCAAAAAGCAGGTTTTCTGTTGCATTAGTATATAACTATATATATATGTGTGTGTGTGTGTGTGTGTGTGTGTATGTCAACGTTTTCTGTTTAAGATGAACTTGTTTCTGTTGACATTTGCTATACACACACGCACAAATGTTTTCATTTGCCATCGATTTCAGAAACTAGAAGGGATTCTGTAATCTGTTTACTGTTTTCACGGGTTCTATTTTCTTTTTTCACTTACTAAATTCTGCTTCTGTTTTCAAGCATCCCCTCTTCTGCATCCATATCATCTGACGTGGCTAAAAAGTATGGAACCCAAGATCCTACTGACAATACTAATATTGCTTGTAAATATTATGGGGAAATAGTCAAAGGAGAAGTTTACCAGCTGAAACAACATTTTGTAGGAGGCTTTAGGATAATAACTGATTGCTCGAGATGCCCGGAACATGTACGGGAGATAAAGACATTAATGCTAAAAAAAAGAAATGACAAAGGTGGAAAATGTTATAAACTCAAGGATTCAAGTTGATGATTATGATCTTGATGACAATGAGGAAGATTGTGATGAGGTAGATAACTAGAGTTCTAGATTAGAGACTATTATTTGATAACTTTATATAAAATTTATAAGTAGTTTTTATGTTCAAGTATTAAAAAGGTAAAATTGTCATGTAACAATCTACTTTAGACAAACGCCCTAAATACCAAATCACGCAGAATAAAACCATTATCCTAATTCTTATTTATGTAGACTTTGTGACAATATCCCCTATACTACTAATAGTCTTACCCATTATCTTGATCTAAGCCAATACAATACCTAAATATAACTAACATTTAGGGTGTATGTTGGATTTAACCAACAAAGTTTCAAAATGACATTGATCAAGTCCCCTACCTTTTACTGTATTGATTAAATCCAAGACTTTTTTCCACCACGTTCGATGACTAATTACTTAATAAGAGAAAATTATCAATGACTAATTACTTTAGAAACATTAGAATAGAGGCCGTGCGTAATCTGATTTTAACCAATGGGTAGGCCCACACTACCAGCAACAACCAAGCTCTAGTGGATTTTTCATCATGCTCTAGAAAGCATCTACCTAATGTTAACCACATACTATGATCCAAAATACGATTGAAGTTAACAGAAATAAAATCATAGGTTTGCTAAGATAAATGACCAACCTGGCGAGCAACCTGTTCCAGGCGTATCTTTTCTGGAGTTAATTCTCCAATCAAGTTCACCTTCACAGGTCCCACATGAGCCTTTTGGTTCTCGTGGCTCCGTTCACTAGATCCGCTTCCATCAATCAAAGCACCCCGTTTCCTCTTCCTCTGGAACGTGTACTTTATCACTCTATCAGTCAAAGAATGACTTGGAACCTCGCCGGTCTTACCAACGTCCGACACTGTACTCACTGAGGGCACATCCACCTCTCCTTTTTCTTGTCCCACGAGCATAACTTCCTCTCCACTTGTGCTTTGACTATTGCATGTTCTTGTTATATTTTCATCGATAGCTGTATCATTTGTATGTCTGACTGAACTTGGAGAAGTCAAACAAGAATCATCAGCTGCTAACTCCGTCTCCTTCACTTGCTCCAAAACTATTTCTTTCTTTAGCACTTCACCCTCTTTAGAAATCGACTCCGGTTTTATGTTTCTGTTTAGGTCATTTGCTTTCTCTAGTACTTCACACGCACGGATTCTTTGAGTACACCCATTTCTATATAGCTCTGTTTCTTTGCTTCTCAGTATTATAGAAGGTAAATCCCCGATTAAAGATTTCTTTAAAGGCAATAAAGAATTATATAGTCTCTGGCTTTTGTCTGTTTGATCTATATAGGAATTGTGTTGTACTCTTGAGGGAGGGAGTTTAATGGGTTCACAAATTGGTGCGCTATCTACTTGTACTGCATGCTTTACTTCTTTCCTTTGTGAAAACTTCTCAAGTTCTGCTTCAACTGCTCTCAATTCCTCCCTGAGGTCTTTTACTATGTCTTCGGCTTCCTGAAGCTGTGCTTCAAGCTCGTCAATTTTCTTTTGTTGGGTACAGGATACCATTGCTGCTTCCTTAATCTGCAAACGTTATTAAACAGGTAGGCGTTATTTTTACTTGAGAAACCAGTTAATGGTAGGTACAAAGCTACAAGAGATTGTGAAATTAAACTCGCATCAAAGTTGAGATAAGCTGAAACGATGATTACATGATAAACATAATAGAAGAGAAACAGGAAAAGATACCCCACGAATCATGAATTCATTCTCACAATTAAAGTCTAACTTCGAACTTGAAACTTAAAACCTAGTACATTTTAGAAATCAAAATGCTCTTCAAGATTTTCCAAAGAACCAAAATGTTTTTTTTTTCTTTCCTCCTGAATATAAAAGCAACAAATCCAATACTCAAAAGTCACCACAACCTCCAACTAGTTTTTAGCCGAAGGAATATAAATTTGTTCCAACCCTGCACTTTCGCAAGGTAGTGACACAATTATTGTGCCGGTACTTTCTTTACCGTGTTCCAATGAATTGCACAAGGTGTAAACATGTGTCAAGTTTTCTTACGCTAAGAATAACGTTTAGTTTGTTTGAGTGAATGTTTGTAAGTTTCATCCGAACTTTATTTTCTCCACCAAGTAACCAGGGTTCTCCTATGTACCCAAAAGTAAGGTTCTACAGTCATGATATTCATTTGCCCTCGTCTCAGCCTCCCCATACCCTACTCTACGAGTGAGATATTACTTGATATGTTTGTTTATTTGTGTCATATAATTTTGGAATTCCAATCCAAAGAAACGGATATCTAAATACCAAAGTTACAAATCTAGACATTTATAACCTATCAACTTCCATAACCAAGTTTACAAGGCGATGCACGTGAAAATGATATTCAGTAACTATCATCCAACATGATCTCAAGCTCAAACATGCTTAATTTTCTCAGTGTGGTCACTACCAAAGGTCATCACTATACAATAACCCCAATCACAACTAAAAGGATATGTTCAGTTCCATATGAATCACCCAACATTGAACATAGACCTATGAAAAGGAACGATACTTTAGAGTTTAGTCCCCATTCTCCAACATGAATCAAAGTACATCCAACCCATAAAAATGCATAATATAAGCTACAACTAGTATACACAGTCACTAGTTACAAATTAGCTAGCTATATAACAAAAGACAAAGCAAACATTGGTCTCCAAATTTCCCCTCATCAATCAACTAATCAAGAAACCTTTGTCAATACATTAGGAAACCCCAAAACACACGCATTCGTTAACCAAACTCAAAAGACTCGAACCACAAGAAACCAAGATTCATCATAACACAAAATTACAATTTAGCATTCTCATTTTTTAACCAAAATCAGAACCCTAAACAGAGCAATTCAACCAATCCCTTTCTATGCAAACACTAACTAACCACCCCTCCAAACAACACCCCTCTCTAAACACCATCAATAAACCAACAACAACACACAAACCCTAATTCCAATTCAAAATCAAAATCAAGTAATCAAAACACAACCAACACTCTAGCCTTTAACAACAATGTTCATATTCATACCTGAAAATCCATCATCTGCTTAACTCTCAAAAGCATCCGAACCGCATCTTCTTTAGCATTCTTTAACTCGTATTCGAACCGGCTAGCTTTTCGCTCCGACACCATAATTCTTGCGGCTGCTTCTTTCGCAGTATTCAATATAATATCCGCATACGCCTTCTTCAAAGCCGTTAATCTCTGTAACAAACAATCAAATGCACAACAACACAATAATCAAACACCAAACAAATGTAAACAATAAAGATCAAACTCGATCCCTTAATAATTCAAGAAACCCAAATCAAGAACATTAAAAAAAACGGTTAACAAAATATAAAAATATTGTTTTATATAGTTGATGTGGCAACCGTTATTGAAAACGGCGGAATATTACCTCGTCGGAGTCCATGGTTGTTGAATCGAAGAAAATGATTTGAGGTTTTGCGGAAGTTAAGGTTAGAGAGAGAGAGAGAAGGGTTAGTTGTTGTTGCCTCTCTGCGTAAGCAGCTGTCTGTTACGAACAGAAAGTTCTGTTGCCCTTGTTACGGTTTTACCCCTGGTTGTGGTTTGGATTTACTGGATTGCCATTATTTGGTTAAATTAACGAACCGTAACACCGTTGGACCGGTTTCTTCGATTATCCGGATTCTGATGTGTGATATCGTTCCAATGGGCGCGCCCACGAGGTCGTTTTTCATGACGTGTCAATGTTTTTTCTTTAATTAAATTAAATAAATACCACAAAAAAGTTAACAATTACATACATTTCCTTTTTCTCTCATACATTGACTAATAGAAAATCAAGATATTAACTTTGATTAAATTTTAGTTGTTAGACCCGTTACTCTAGTTGTTTATAATCAAATAAGATGTTTATACTTTATATCATCATCCTAAGACTCTAATGAGTTAATCATAATGTCTTGAAAAAGATAGAGTAAATTGTCAAAATCATCCATGAGGTTTGGATACTTGAAGTGACGTCTCAAGCATCTGAAGAGTCCATAGACCTCTCAAGTACAGGACAACCATGGTCAAATGACCTCATTATCTTTTATAATGTGTATGAATGATATAGTAACATACTCTTGAAATTTTGATCGACCAAGATCTTTTTGAATATTGACCTCAGTGACATATAAATAAGGGAAAATTACGTAATAGCCGTTGACTTTCAAAAAAGGCCATCTCATGCGTTTTTGGAGTGACGTCTCAAGCACCTGAAGAGTCCATAAACCTCTCAAGCACTCAATAAAAATGGACACTTAACGTTTCAAATGTTGCAGGTGATTTTAGTTGGGCCTTAAAGTTGGATCCTATTGAAATTAATTGTTGAAATTTGAGTTTTAGGGAATAGGGAGTAGTTGGTCTCGATTCCTGGCCCAACCCAAAAAGAACACCAAGACAAAAACATCCATCGTCTTATTATTAGTTCAAGAATCACCTCTCTATTTTTTATTTTTATTTTCTTTTACTTTTTTACCTTACTTTGCTTTTACCTTTTTACGTTACAGTTATCCTGCTTTTGAAATATAAAATCACTTTTCATGTCAGAAAAAAAAAATACTTCTAACAGAAAATCGCTTTTCATTTTTCTTTTTTACCTTCCTTTCCTAATCTAGTTTACACCTTCAAAAAAATCACGTACTTGTAAAAAAAAGGTCACGACATTATGGTAAATTAATAAATAAAGGGTTGGTTGTAGTAAACTGAAACGTATAATATGTTGATTTATGAAAACAAATTAGACGCATACAATTTACTTTGGGTATTTTGTGAATATATAACAACTTAAATGTCATGGTATTCAATATAATTTACTTTGGGTATTATGAATACAAAGATAACAACTTAAAATGTTATGATACTCAAAAATTATATAAGAAAGATAATTATGATTTTGTCTTATTTCTATATGTAATAATAACTTGAATCTTAAAAACGAGTTGTTATTTAACAGATAACATTAACACAATTTTTATTTGTACGGTCATAAATCGTAACGCACAAGGTTATTTTTTGTTAGTTTGATAAACAAAAAGAAGAATCTAAAGTTTGAGTAAAATAAATGTGAGCACGTATGCGGAATTTGGTATGAAACGTGTTAAACAGATGGTGTGGCATTTACTGGTCATCAATAATTCAATCACAAAAGTAATACAAAAGTTCACATTTGACAGCATATTAGTTGTTAATATTAAATCACAAAAGTAGATAGCATATTAGTAGTTAAGATTCAATCACAAAAGTAATACAAAAGTTCACATTAGACAGCATATTAGTTGTTAGACCACCCGTAGTGGTAGAGAAAAATAATGCCCCCACCATGGGGCATTATCCGACACGTGGCATCCTAGTCAGCGTTGGACATTATAGCAAAAGTGACGTAGTGGGACATTATTCCAATAACGCCCCTTCCAATTATTAAAAAAAAAAGCAAAAGCAAAAGCAAAAGCAAAAGCAAAGAGATGGAATTGGCTGGTCAAACTTGTGCACATGCAATGGTGGGTGATTGTCAGACATGCTTAACATTGATTGGCTAAGCAAAAATTAACAATGCGTTATAATTAAAACGCTGGAAACAAATTTTTGAAATTTAAAAAAAAAAACGCCCCATGTAATGGTGGGAGGGGCGTTTTTAGGCGTTTTTTTTCAATTTAAAAAAAAAAACGCCCCACTACGGGCGGACTTAAAATGACACGATGAAACTAAAAGTCTAAAACAAACAACACCAACATGATCCTGATTCTCTGTTCACAAAACAACTCCACACAATGTGAAGAACAACAAAAAAGCATACACATCTAAACCACCACCAACAGAATCCTAACCGACACTTAACACTTCTAGAATTGCCTAAAGTAAGGGATAGACGACCTGGTCTAAGCCCGGTTTCTCATAGCAATGACACCTGTGATGTGTGAGGAAAGATCGAGTCCACCCCGTGATAAATCAGTCTAGACTTGCCATCAAATACCAACACATCTCCAGAATTCATATAAAATCTTTGTAGCTTGTTTTCTTCTTTTGTATTGACATACCGACTTTTACCCTCAAAATACCGATACCGTACCGAACCGACATGTTTTGGTATCGGTATCGGTATCAAGTATTCATGAAATTTCGGGATCGGGATTATCGGTATCGGGACGGGATCGGTATTTGCTCATCCCTAAATTCCGCGGTGTCACCAATGGTGATGGAAACTACCGGCAATCCTCTTTTATGACTATCAGAGCTCTCGTCGCAATCCTACGTTTCATATACAAACAGACAAAAATAAACTTAGTTTTGTTTAGAACATCCATGGTCACATAAACTACACTTCATAACTTTCACTATGAAATCGGCCAAACCCAACCTTCAGGGGAGGAGCTTAGTGGGAACCGAGGGGTGCACCCGCCTCCCCCAATGTTTTGGTTAAAAGTGTAAAATTTCTGATTTTTCGTCTGAAAATTTTAAAATTATATAGGATCACCCCCAAATTATTTTGCCTAAATATTTATACAATATATAAATTAGGTCCCCAGACTTTCCGCCCCTCCAAAACTTTTGGTTAAGCTCCGCTACTGCCAACCTTTATGTTCATGTTTTGATATATGGTACAACCTTTACCACAAACGTCGTTTAATTTCTTGGTTAAGTTACCTCACATGCTTTGCATGTAAGGGTATTTTAGTGAATTTAAAAGTTTATATATATATATTTTTACCAGAAGTCACCCCTAACCATCACAGTCATCATTCACTACCACCATTCCAATCCTAATACCATGACGATGCTATCTTAAAGTCTATAAAACATGCAATGGCAGTTGAAAATAAAGTGTTCCAACTCAACTCAACACAAATTACATTGCATTACATTACATTACATTACAATATATTATAAAATATGGTAAATAGTAAACTCAACACAAATTACAATATGGTAAACAGAAACCAGGATGCTCTAGCTAGCATCTTATTTCACAAATAAATAAAGTTCACCCCACCAGCAATCTAAGTGTAAGATACACAAAGAAAGATAATTGACAATCATATATATCGATCCCTTAGACGACAGGATTTAACAACAATGATTGCACATGAGATTTATTGGTGTTTGGACGACCATGCCCGTCTCCTTTTCCGTATGTGAAGTGTGCAGCCCTAACACCGTCCATTGCAAAGTCAATAAACTCACGTAGAAGCTGAGATTTGGCATTCTCTCGTTCTTTGTTAAGTTTCTTCCATGTTTTCATGATTAACATGTTAATATACCTTCTGGCTTCGTCTTCAGTAGCACCGCTCTCATTCATGTAACACTGGATCGACTTTGGAGTATCCCCTCTTGCCAATTCGTACTTAAACAAACAAGAGAATGGAGAATTGATGTTATTGATTTGAAAAATGGAATATATATTATTAATATGGGTACAAATCAAAATATAATCATCAGGTTATGCATGTGTTACATACCGATGATGTCCCCAAGTCATCGCAAAGTCGTACAAGAATCCCTACGTGGTGAACTATATCATAAGACTCTTCAAACCACTGGAGGATCTCTTCGGTTGAAGTAATTGATGTTGATAACTTAATATGTATGAGTATTATAGGACCTGTTATTGATACCCAACCATTGTCCAAGTACTCTTTGAGAGTTGGCGTATATCCATTATGGTACCACCTTGCTTCTACAAGGTATGACGTGCATAAATCTGCCCACTAACAACCATCCATGCATGCATAATAAGGAAATAATAACAACAATAACAATAATAATTAAAGAAGATGGATTAATTACAGCTTTCTTTATGTACGGAAGGGTGACGATTCCTGATTCTATCAATATGTCATACGCGATCTCATTTATTGTGCTGTACAATCCAAGGAAACACATCTGCATATAATCTGGGAGCTCTTGGATCGCATTCACATCCCATCTAACAAGTAGAAACATTCTCAGTTATCAAGAATTTTATTTTAATTATATATGCGTGTGTGTGTGTGTTTACCTGGTGACAACATCAGTAAATTGTTCAACTTCATCTAAAGTGCCATAAACATCATAGACATCATCAATAGTAGTAATCATGGCGACGGCCTTTGTTAGATTTCTCCTTCCCAAACTAAACTGAGGTTTGTAAGTAAAACCTACACTCCACATAAAACACTCCACCAATCTGTCACGAGCAAAGGGTAACTTCGTATCCCAGCTTATATTGCTCCACCACCTATCATCAATTTCATACTTACCACTTATGTTACTGTATTTAATTTATTACCTACGTAACAAGCAGGTAGAAATGATACCTCGAAGCGTGTTTTAGATCTTGGATATAAATAGCCTGAACCATATTGAAATCCAATTTTGCAAGCTCGATCAATGTGGGATTCATGCCACTTCTTTTCTCATATAATTCCATAAACCACTTTGCCTCTACCCTTGGCATTGTCCAGTGCAGTGGAGTATCCAAAGCATGACTTACTAATGCTGATATACTCTCATCCATCTTGTCTTGATTTTCTTTCAGATATTTTGTTGTGAAGTCTCTAGCGTCATCCAATATGCTTTCGCCCTCAAATGAAATATAAGAAGCCTCATACAAATTTAACACTCCCATCATATCCCCGATTTCGTCCTTAAAGTTTTGAAATATATCTATACGTACGTAAATAAATTAGCAATGTCAGTGTCCTCATTTTAATATTAATCAAACTTCATGCATTCATTGTAATAAATTTTGTACCTTGAGGAACTGGATAACCAAGTTGTCTCAGCAGACGAAATCCAAGTGCTTTAAGGTTCAAATCCATTTTGTGCCACTCATCATGACTTTTGAAGTACTTGCAGTAAATCATCTCTAAGAGATTACTTATTTCAGCCTCAAAATGATATGATATTCCGAGTCTCTGCAGATCATCAACCAGCTCTAGGACACTCAATGGATTTCCCACTTTGGGTACCATTAATATCTTCACCGCCTCCTTTAACGTATCGGCTCTTGCTTTATAGGCTTCTCCCTAAATGCATGGTTAAACGTTAGCAAAACTGTTCATCATATTATAAACAAGTGCAACTGTTAGTAAATGAAAATAAATTTGCAACCATACTGTGTATTCACTAGAAAGTGATTGAAGAAAATCAAATGACCATATCGATGGCGCATAGTTTCCTGATCGTCTAGCGACGGGTTTAGCAGCCCCCTTCGCATTGGCAGGCGCCTTTGGTGTGGACTGTGATGCATATATTATTGATGCCATCTTAATTCAAAGAGATGCAAGAGGTTAATAAATTGTTTTATGGGTTGTGTAGCCCTCTTATCATGCAAGAGTATATATAGAGGAAGACACTACATTTCCATGGATCCTTTGAATATATTATTACGCCCCCCCTAGAATATAAAAAATCATGCGACGCATGGATGATTTAATAAAATACTTAAATTATTTATAAATGAATGCTATATTTCCTGATGACTACACAGAAATTAGATAAACCATATATACATCTTATATAATTAGTTAGAAGAATTATATTTTTAGAATAAAAAGAGCCCCTTTTTGATGACCAAAGCAAAATAAAATTTTGAGGCCTTTGTCATGTTGTACCTCTTCACCATGTAAGTGTAACTGAATTCAAGTCTACTCATCCGGAGTCCGCTAGGTCATCTTAGCAGCGGAAGATTATCACATGTCTGATAATCATTATCATCCGAAATTGATCTATAAGGACTGGATGTGGATTCCATATTATCCTCTATCTTGTACACGATAACCGGCATACACACACAACAAAACAGAACGGAAAACATAACTGAAATTGGATATTGTGAAAATATCTTGGTATCTTGAAATGTTGACAGAGATTACATATATATACTCGGTCGGTTGGTGTGATAACCGCCACTAACTATATTAACATAATAATAGTAATAATAAATATAAATATGCTAAGTTTATATTCTAACACCATCCCCTAAACTTAGCATCGGTAATGGCTTGTCCATAGATCTGTTTCCCGTCGTCGTTCTGTCGCTGATTCGTCCATAAACTTGTCATGATTCGTCCATAGATCTGTTTCCTGTTGCTATCCTTCTTCTTTTGTCGCTAACTGCCGTCGCTAAATCTGGATATCCTTTCTTCCTTTTTTGTTCCCGCCGTTTCTGCATCATTCTTTTATGTTGATACATAAATACATTCTCTAAAACAGAGACTTGCAATTCATGATTGTTTTCTTCAGTTTCTTGTTCACTAATTCTTGATTCATCTTCCTTCGAACGAACGTCTTCTTCATCATCCGCACGTTTTGCGAATTTCATACTTGGTATTTCATCTTTTCCCCGTATGGTACTCTTGAATGATACCCCGTCTGCGTGAATACTACGGCCCATACCATAGCCGTCTTCAACCCTTTCCCTTTCCGATCTTCGTCTTTCATTTACTTCATCGGAACAACGTTTGCATGACATCGTTTCCCGCTTCATTCTTGCAAACATTCGTGATCGCGGAGTTGTGCGATCGGGGTTGAATTCGTCTCCGTCTCCGTATCCTCTGTTTTGTTCTTCATCCGGTTGTGCCCGGAATCGTGTAATATCGATCGATTTTCTTCGATTTCCCACCGTGGCTCTGATACCACTTCTTAGCAGCGGAAGATTATCACATGTCTGATAATCATTATCATCCGAAATTGATCTATAAGGACTGGATGTGGATTCCATATTATCCTCTATCTTGTACACGATAACCGGCATACACACACAACAAAACAGAACGGAAAACATAACTGAAATTGGATATTGTGAAAATATCTTGGTATCTTGAAATGTTGACAGAGATTACATATATATACTCGGTCGGTTGGTGTGATAACCGCCACTAACTATATTAACATAATAATAGTAATAATAAATATAAATATGCTAAGTTTATATTCTAACAGGTCAGACATAGTCTTGTGGACAGTGAGGCGAAATCGGGTCATACCTTTTCACCTTATAACCAAAAAACTTCATAATATCTTAAATAGTTATTATAAGCCTATGTTATATTTTTGGAATTAAAAGAGCCTAATGAGGTATAGGTCCTAGAACTCATTGATCCAGTGGATGGTTTTTGCTGCTTATAAAAGTGATGTATGTTTAAATTCTTAAAAGAATAAGGTAATTAGGAGGAATTTAGACGTATACAAGTTGTTAAGAAAGGTATACATCTAGGTTTTGATAAAAGTTGTAAAATTAATGGTTGTATGATACCTTTGAATGCCACTAGAAAACACCCAAACTATTTTAAAACCCAGCCTCTAAAAAATACAAGTTAAATTGCACCACCCATTTTTCTTTCTTTTAGTTTGTTTCTCCCCCATCCGTATCCGATCGTAGTTATGCATTTTTTTTAATAAAATAGTTTATTTCATTCATACTTGTCAAGTTACATCAAAACAGAAGGTAGACGGGCAACAAGCAGCGCCGCCACCCCTTTCTGAATTGCAAACCCTAATTTACCAAAGACAAAACCCCGTCCCCCTGAGGCTGAGCAACTGTTGTGGATGACCCGTTGGACCATAGTCAGGAATTGGATAGCTTCTGGCGCTAAGGAGCCAAATGTGTCAAAGGCAAAATGGACAAAAACATGCTGGTTATCTGCACAAGCTTTAGCGTGCTTATCAACTTTCTTCGATTCTGCCTTTCTTGCTGCTTGTCTAGCTACAAACCCTTTTTCCCTTAAACTAACCAGAGGGGAAACCCCCGTGAGGTCCACACAAGCATGTTTCCCCCTAGCCCAACCAAAGACGAGCAGATCCGCTAGTCGCAGAATAGATCTCCCTTCCATAGTTATGCATTGAAATTAAAGTGCAAGACGAGATCGTGACATTTATTCCCGTCATTTATATACATTACAAATACAATGAGGGGGAATAATTTCAGACAACAATAAATATAATGAGGGAGAATAGTGTCAAACAGCTCTCTGACACTTCCCCATTGGTCTAGCCAAATTACGATTTTGTCCCGTTTAAATTTACAGTTTTACAATTGGTTTTGTTTTTTTTTTCTTCCTGGCTAAGTTACGATTTTGACCTCAGTTCAAATTACAGTTTTGCCATTTTTGTTTTTTTTTTTGTCAAATTACGATTTTGCCCATAATGTTAAGTTATAGTCATGCGATGGCTTTAATATTTTTTTTTATAAAACTATGGTAGTTTTTGTTTTAATTGGTTGACGTGGTGTAATTTTTATTACACTCTCATTTGTCCTGAATGATTACAATTTTGCTCCCAATTTAAAATTATAGTCTTCCAACGTTTTAATTTTTTAAGCAAAAGTTTGGAATTGTTTTAATTGGTTGACTTGATATATTTTTTTTTCAGATCTTGTTATGAGTAGTAGTATGTATAGGTAACCAAAATACAAATGTAATATTATGAGAGAGAACAAATCGGCTTTGTGCCCTGCACTCGGACGAGGCAAAAACTTGTGACCAAAAGAGACTGGCATATTAAAAACATAACTAATGTTATTATTTTATAGATAAACTCGTTACATATATGTCCATGCAATTGAGTTATATTTAATATTATTATATTTATGTTTACAAAATTTATAACTAATTTAAATTTAAATGCCAGAAAGTTTAAAGCAATTATTAAAAATTAAAAAAAACCTACTTCTTTGTACCTTTTAGAAACCACTACTTTTTTCTAGTTATTTTTACAAGTAATCAATACTTAAATATTGTGATATGGTGGCATTTTGGCCGGTAAATGTTGACCAAAAAAATCAATTATGAGTTTAAAATATTTTTTATAATAAAGTTAAAACATTATTAAAGTTGATATTATTTTGTATATGAAGTGACTTTATTCCTTTAACATAACAAAATCTCATGATGTTATCGACTTTATTCTCTTAATAAATACATCTTCTAGTAGGGTGTTCACGCGACGCCGACAAGGGCGGATCTTAGTGGAGCAGTGGCAGGGTCACGGCCCTGGCAAGTTTTTCGGCCGTAGTGCTAATTTTTCGTATTTCGATCGAAATTTTGTATATATACTATGTTCGGCCCTGGCAAGTTTTTCGGCCATAGTGCTAATTTTAGTACCCGTGTCTTTCGGCCCTGACAGGTTCAACGGGCAAGATCCGCCACTGGACGCCGAATGAAACACAAATACTTGTAGTAACGTAACATGCTACTTTTATTAAATGAACAAAATATATTAATACCATATTCAAATAAAAAAGAATAAAATGCTTTTTTTATGATGGTGTATTTATTTAAAAAAAATACCAATGTACGGAAAAGTTATGTTTATGTAAAAATCGTAAGAGCATCCAAAATAAGGGGGAGAAAAAACGAGATGAGGTGCAATCTTCTATCTTCTGCCCAACTTGCCCCTCTCACAAAAATTATCTCTCCTCTAAAAATGGGACCACAATCTCTCTCCTCTCTTCTTAATCATCACTCACATATTTGTTTTTTCTTATTTTTTGGAAGAACTTTTTCTTTCTTCTCTCACTTCCACATCATCCTCTCTTTTCTCCACATCATCCTAAAACCACCAAAATATACCATATTATGATGCTCTAAGGGAATTATACTGCCAACCCTTATCTACAATAGGTAAAGGTATCTTAGGTATTTTCAAAATCTCTACTATAATAAAGCAAAACTTATTGATCCTAGGTGTCAATCATACAAACCCCCACCTTTATCTTCATCCTACGTGTCAACCCAGGGATGCATATATCCTAAACAAGAAAGGTCAAAGCTAAGCAGCATTCTTCCCAACTTGATTGAATCTACATCAAGTAAAATTAGCGCGTTTCCAAAAGATTCAAATTTTGAATCCCATCAATTTCTTCAAACAAGCAAATGCTGAGATCACTTTTAGGGTTTCTTGCTTCATCTCCTCTTTCCCATTGTCATTTCCTCTTTCCCCCGATGCTTATCCTTATCTTTTTACTTCTCTGAAAATTGAAGTAAAAAGGAAAAGATGGAGAAGTTTCAGATTCACGCAACAAGTACGTGTACACATGTGTCATATATAACTCTGTATCTATATGCCCTAAAACCCTTTCGATCTTTTGATTTCCAAATCATTTCATTTCTTCTGATGACAATCATCATAATCATATGAGTAATTACAACACAATTATTCAATCTCGATTCATCCGATTTTCTTATTTCTTCAATTATTTCAATCATTGATTCGATTCGAATCATTTCATAAACTAATCATGGAAGAAAAAGGTCAACAGGTGAAAGATCGAGTCTCTCCTGCTTCAGTTTCACCTTTGCCATTACACACTGGTACGTATTCATCACCTATTTGAGATTATTCAAGGTTTTTGTTCAGTAATTTTGTCTAATTCGTCGATTTGGGGAAAAAGTTTGATTCAATTTGTTTCAGTGACATTGTTTTTGTAATTGATTGTTGTTGTTATATGGATTTTATGTGATTGTTGATTTTAGTTTGTGAATTTTGGTGATTTTGGGTAACTAGGGTTCCCTGTTGTTGAATTTGGAGGTTTTTAGTGTGACTTAGGGCTTTATTGTAAGGATTTGTGGAATTTTGTATTGGAATTTGGATTGGTGGAGATCTTTGTTTTGGTTTTTCAGATCTTGCACCGACATAGTTTTTGACCTGAACTTAAGCTTATTGTTTTTTTTTTGTGCATTTATAGAGTGATATTTATTAATAAGTGGTATGTATCACTTTTATAACTATATTTATAGAAGTATATTTATAATCCATCAGTATAACTAATTGTATCGGTATAAATTCAAGTTTGTATGTTTGACGTCAGTTCGCGTTTTTCTTTGATATAACAACACTCCTAAATATATCCTAAAATATTTGGAACGTCCCTATACGCCCTAAAATACATCCCGTATACGCAAAATAGCCCTAAATACCTTTTATTTTACAAAATTAAATAAAATTGAAATTCAGTACTCGCTCGCGGGGCGCGAAGCTCCTGGCTACTTCAGTCGCGGGGTGCGACAGCTCAACATCAGGGCGCACCCCATGCCGCCACGTGTCGTGAACGTGTTGGGTCTAGTGGGCGAGTCAGCCAAGCTAGGACCTACCCTAGCAGGCCTCGCGGGCCGCGAGAGAGTGGTCGATCAAAACTATAAATAGGGGCCTCAGGCATTTCATTTTCGTCGTTCAAAAGTTTCGAATTCTCTCTCAATTTCTTTATAGAAATTATAATACCGGGCATAATACCCCCTAATTAGCAAAGTTCTGCCTCGTTGTAAGTATTTTAACCTCCGGTTACGTATTAGATACGCTGCCCGATTGATCTAGTGCTCCGTAAAGGCTGTCGAGTGATACGTGGTTGAAAACCGGTGTTCGTTATGGTGTAACTTTATGTTTTTACACAAGTTTTAATCTTGAATAGCCTACTTTTAATTAGATTTGTGTTTTTGCAGGTTTAATGAAGTTTAAGGAGCAATTCTGGAGCTTTACGAGTCACCGGGTCGAGAACCGGAGCAGCGGGACGCGTTACGGATCAACCGGAAGCACAAAACGAAGAAATCAGAAAAGCAGGCTGGAGAACCCGTCGCCGACGGGCCCCAAGCCGTCGGCGACGCCCGCTAGAAATACCCGTATGCCAAGTTTTCCCGTAACCAGACACTTAACCCGTCGGATGAAGAAGTGAAAACCAGAACCCGTCGCCGACGGGTTGAGGGCCGTCGGCGACGGCTTGTCAATTCCTGAAATGCGATCTTTGTTGATTTGGGGGTTAAGCTCGATTCTAATTGGTCAAGAAGCATTGATTTCGTAAGTTACAACTATTTTGGAGTTCAAACCTTGTTCTTGGAGCCATTACCATCTAACATACACCTACCATTCCACCAACGATCATACCATCAACCCGAATCAAGAACAAAGCACCATCATCTTCTTGATTCGAAACCCTAGCTCCATCAATTCACCAATCCATCAACTCACTCATCCATTCACCATCATCACTCATCCAAAACCCTAACCTTCATCCATCCATCAATCTTCAAGCTTCACGATGATCCAATTCACGCTTCCAACATCCGGTGATCAAGTTTCGTCAATCATTCTCAGCTAATTTCTTGGAGGTTTCACCCCGGTGTAGACTTTTGTAAGGTTTAGGGTTTATTATGTTTTGTTAATTGTTTTGTGACAACTTGAATTGCATTTGAATCATAGACAATTGTCCTACGTTGGTGTTGAATTTGCAAATTGTCGAGTGAACGATTAAATTTGACTTTGTGAAATGAAAGCACGTAGTTATGCCTTGTCTTTGGTAGGATTTGCTAGTCCAAAGTAACGAAGTGTATCATGGTCCGTTGTTTAAGACGTTGATAGCGATTGACACCTAAGCTTTATGATTGCAACCCGTTAATGAACTATTTCAAGTAAAGCTAATTAAAATACATAGTAACCCTAAGTCGTGCATTAGTTGAAACCGGATGTGAACCTTGTTTTCTTATTATTGTTCAATCAACCATTTCCAATTCTTGCAATTAGTTAATCAGTAGTAGTTAATTCATTAAATCATTTTAGTAATTCTATTTCACATCTTTCAATCAAACAAAAATACAAAAATATATCTTAGCAAGCTTCATAATAGTGACAACCTTCATAATTCAATCAAGTCCATACACAAACCACATACTCTTCGTGGTTCGACCCCTCACTACCACTATCTATTTGTTAAGGGTAATTTGGGTATATAAATTTTATCTTTGACCGGAGCGCGACACTCCGATCAAATTTTGGCGCCGTTGCCGGGGGAGTGCGTGCGCTTTGTGTTTGGATTATTGTTTGAATTTCGTGATTATCTGTTTAATTTGTTTAGGTTCTTTTTGTACTTTGTCTTTTTCTTTGTTACGCGGGTGTGTTACTTGTGCAGGTTACATGTAGTGTATACATACGCGAAACTCCGGGGGGACTTCACCTTTAGTCTACGAACCGGAAATCGAAAGAGTTGCAAGGAGAAATCTAGCAAGCCGGTTAGAAGCAACACTTATTTCTAATCAAACCACCAACACACCACAACATACACCGACCATTGAAACCGATTCAATGGCGAACCAAAATTCCAACCAAAACCTCAACCAAAATCAAAACCAGAACCAATTTCAATACCGAAGCAACTTCAATCCCGCTCCAAATGTTCAACCTATGTCTCAAGAGCGACCGGGTGGTAACAACAACAATGGACCACCTACACCACTGTTTCAAAACCAAAATCCCAATAACACCCAACGAACACCCCAACAACAAAACCTTCATAGACACAATTCCCTACTCATCAATCTTGATGACCGGAATGTCAATTCCGATTGTCGAGGTAATCGAGATCATGGAAATCCCGCGAACGAAGACCCCTTCTTCAACATAGACGATTTGAGGAACGCCATCCCCGATGACGAACCGTATAGTGTTCCCGGTTATCAATCGCTGGAGCATGTGAGCATACATACGGAAAATTCGGACGATGGGGGATATTATGATGATCGGGTTAATGACGAGGAAGATTGGGGATATGTGAATAGGGGAAATGTTTATAATGCAAGAGGTTTTAAAGATGATGAGTTTGGGTATCAAAATGCCAACTTTGTGGGGGATGATGATTATGGGTACGGGAACGTGAGAAATGATGGTTACGGAAACAACCGTCAACCACGAAACAACAACCAACGGAACCGAGATAATGGGTTTTACAACAATAACAATAACAATAATGGTAACCCTAATCGGATTCCTCGTTTCGTGGGAGGTGGTAACCAAAGAGGAAATCAAGGTAGAAATCAAGGTGGGGATAGAAGAGGTGACCGAAGAGACAATCGAAGACCGGTCGATCAAGAGGTTAATGGTCCACAACGTCGTCAACAACCTCCACGGGGAGTGAATGACCGTTTCCGACCGGTGGTCACCGAGAATGATTCACCGATTGTGTGCGAAAGAAGAATGTTCGATTGTAAACCGTATTACATCAATATACTTCCCCATTTCAACGGGAGGTCTAATGATGAACCGTATACACACTTGGCGGAATTTTCATCGATATGCAACACGATTGGGGGACACAATTTCGCATTAGAGGAGGTCAAACTTCGCTTGTTCCAATTTTCGTTGAAAGACAAAGCAAAACAATGGTTTCTCACACTTCCGGCAAATAGCATCCGGATATGGGGAGAGATGCAACAAGTCTTTTTGGACGAATACTATTCGATGGATAAGACCGACGACGCTAGGGATGAAATAAGGTCGTTTCGGCAACTATCAAGTGGACCGTTACATGAAGCGTTCACTCGATTCAAGGAATTGATGCGGAGATGCCCACATCACCAAATAGAGAAGTGGGAGTTGGTCAAGTGCTTTGTACGGGATCTAGATGACAACACATGGAACCGACTTGAATCAACAAGCAATGGGACCCTTCTAAGCAACCATGAAGATGATGATTGGGAGTTCTTCGAGCGAATGAGTAAACGGTCGAAAGAGAAAGAATCGGCCGATCGAGCTAAGAAACACCCCATTTCCCGGTCACTTCCCGATCTCGACTCTAAAGATTGGATTTCTACCTTAGAGCGGGAAATGGCTCGAATGAAGAAGAAAGAAGTGAATGCGGTTCAATTCGAGGTGTGTGAAGAGTGTGGTAATATTGGACATAGAGCGGAGCAATGTCCAACGGGTTCGAGTGACTACACCGATGAAGTCAACCAAGTGTATGGGGATCGGAAGCAATATGACATGAACTCCAACACTTACCATCCGGGTTTGAGAAATCACCCTAATTTCCGGTATGGTAATGCCTCGAATCAAATGAACCCGAATTTTCAATCAGGTAACCAAGGAGGTCAAGGTGGGTCTTCGTACAATAATCGTCAAGGTGGTAACCAAGGGGGTTACCAAAGGAATTACAACCAGGGTGGTAACCAAGGGTATCAAAACCGTGAAGGCAACTATCAACGGGGTTACAACCAAGGTGGTAATGGGGGTGGTGCATCTAACTCCCAAGGTGATAATTCGATTGACTTGAAACTAGATGCTATCATGAACACTATGAGCACTCTCACCAACTCGCATCAAGAACTTAAAACTGAAATGCGGAATTCAAACCAAGAAATTAAAATTGAAATGCGGAAAGAGTTTGAGGTGAGGGATAAATCCCAAAAGGCATTAGAGAAGCAAGTGGGGCAACTTGCTCAAGAGATGGCTCAGATTCGTGGAAGCGGAGGAGGACTTCCAAGTGACACTACAGTGAACCCGAAGCATCAAGGTTCTAGCACAAGCAATGTGAGGAATGCACGCGTTAACGCGGTAAGTAGTCTTTTAAATAATGAAGTTTGTAGTGTTGAAAGCATTCCACCACCACAATTCGTTGATGGTGTAGTGGAAGATATAATTGATGAGCCAGAAAGTAAAAATGGACACGAAACGATTTCACAAAGTACAATTGAAAATGTAACTAAAAATGTTTTTTGTGAAAATTGTTTAAATCAACTTAACCTGCTTAATGCATCAAAAGTGAAGAACGGTGCCCACCAAAAGACGAGGGGTGGGAAAATTTTAAACAAGCTAAAATTAATTTGCCACTACTTGATGACATTAAAAAGGTTCCGGCTCATGTGGAATGCTTGAAAGAGTTGAGCATCGAAAAATGGCACAATAAATTACCCAACCCGGTTGATTTAATATCACATGTTAGTGCCGTCTTATCGAGTGCGCTTCCCCAAAAAGCTCAAGATCCGGGAGATCCTCTTATTCCAATTCAAATTGGAACATTCCAAATTGAGAGGGCACTCCTAGATCTTGGAGCTTGTGTGAGCATCTTGCCCGGGAGTTTGTATGACCAATATGATTTTGGTCCATTAAAAAATTTTGATACTCCCGTGGTATTGGCCGATCAGACTCCCACGCATCCAAGGGGGATGGTGGAGGATGTGATTGTTAAGGTGGATGATTGCTACTACCCAGTTGACTTTTTGGTAGTAGACTATGTTGGGTGTGTTGGGGACACCCAACCGATAGTCATACTGGGTAGACCGTTCTTGGCAACTGCTAATGCCATAATAAATTGTGCAACAGGAACGGTAAGCATGAAGTTTGGGGACCGGGAATTAAATTTAAATGTTTTTCCAAAATTTACTAACCCACTCGGTGAGGATAAGTGTCCTAAAAAGGACACGAATCCAAACAAAAAGGTTTGTGCTATGGTTGGTAGGTTTGGAGAAACAAAGAAGAAAACGGTCAAGAAGAAAAAGACGAAAAAGTCACCTCTAGAAAAGAAGAAGGAAGAGGAGGTGAGGAAGTTTGGACCGTTTGGCAACAAATGGTACGAATCACCGGTGGGTAATTTCGAGGAGCTCGTGGATGGCAAGCACGCCATTCGACCACCATGAGGTGGTAAGTCAATTGTTGTTGTATATTTTATTTCACATTTTGTTTTAGTTTCTCTCTGTAGGTTAGTTGTTGTTGTATAATTTGTTATTTCGTTTTAGTAGATAAATGAACGTTGTGGGTGTGTTCCCTATATAACCCTCACGAGACCTCTCGTCCTCCCAAGCTATTGGGGGGTTTAAAAGGGCTTGTTGCATAAGCTAAATGCAGCCGTGATTCCTACGAAAGTGAGTTAGGTTTGTTGTTGTTGTAAATTATTTTTCCACATAAATCGAAGTGAAATAACGCATGGCTTGGTAATGTGTTCATAAAAAGGGTAGAACTAGGTAACTAACAAATTTTGATGGTTGTGAGAAGCATGCTTCTACACAAGGATTAGATTTTGTAGGTACAACATGTTCGCGAGACAACCTTTTTTATGAAGAGGCGAAGGAGATATGAGTATCAAGCGACAAAAATCAGGTGCATGTGTTTCTTTTTACTTTGATTATTAGATTAGCAAATAAGTGGAATGTATATTGTATATTTTTTTTTCGGGGTGAAATTTTGGGAAGGTTAGCCGTGTCACATCCCTTGTGCATTTTAAAACTCTAGTTCTTACACATTGAGGACAATGGTTACCTCAAGTGTGGGGATGGGGGAGTAGTAAAAGTTTTCGATTTTGACCCGTCCATTTAAATACTACACATTGAGGACAATGTTTACCTCAAGTGTGGGGATGGGGGGAAATTTCAAAAAATTTTCAAAAATTCTTGTTTCATAAGCGATCTTTAAAGCACAAGTAACTAAGTCAACGAGGGATGGCACAACCCATTTGGTCTTTTGTCATGGTCAAGTTCAAATTAATAAGCATAACGGGTATTTAACAGGTGGTTATTTGGGAATAATTCGCCTAAGGAACTAGCATTTGATGCATATCACATATCATACCTTTATACGTGAGATTTTGAGCCACTTCTATATCATAGATTTACATTTACATGTTTCTTTGTTTGAGTGGACCATTAGTCACGTATTGTAGAACTTGCAACTTTTGATACGTTCAAGACCATAGACCGAATACAAGCATGAGAATGATTAAGGCATTAGGTAAACCTTTTCCTTTTACACCATTTTTTATATCCTTACCCAAAAATTATTCCCTAGTAGCCAAGTTTGAGCCTAATCCCTTCGTTTGATCACCCTTTAGCCAATAACCTTAAAACCTTTTTCTTTTAAACCCGTGTGATGTAAATTCGATTATAGTAGCAAAGTTTGTATAGTTGTATTTGTTTGTTTCGAAAAAAAAAACAGAAAATGTACGAAAAAGAATAGAAATTTATTGAGAAAATAACAAAAATATGTGTTTCTAGTTGTGAATAAAGGCGAAAATCATTGCCTTGTAGTTGATGTTTATAGTTTAGTTTTGTGTAGAGTAGTCTTTTGTAATAAAAATCGAATTTTCATCACCTTAGCCACTTTAAATACATCCTATTCCATACCCTAAACCTAGCCCCGTTACAACCCTTTAAAGACCTTTTGACTTGTGCTTAGTATTCGTGATCAGTGGTGGAGAATGATTGAGTTGCAAGCCAATGCGGGTACGTGTTCTAATCGGTGTTGAGCGATTAATTGTTGAAGTGCTAATACATTATACATATTAGCCAATTTTGAGCCGATTGGAGAGAACATTGTGAGGGATATGTATGATTTGTTAGTTTTACGGGCGGGTTAATCTTGGATAACCATTATTATATGTGATTATTCACTTAACTGGTAAATATGTGAAAATTGTAAAAGGTTTGAACTTTTGTATGACAATAGACCTTAACCTTTGTCTCGGGAATGGGAAGTGTATTTGTTGTTCAACCCACGTGAAAGTGAAAAACAAGATTTGCTTGAGGACAAGCAAAAGACAAGTGTGGGGATGTGATACGTGGTTGAAAACCGGTGTTCGTTATGGTGTAACTTTATGTTTTTACACAAGTTTTAATCTTAAATAGCCTACTTTTAATTAGATTTATGTTTTTGCAGGTTTAATGAAGTTTAAGGAGCAATTCGGGAGCTTTACGAGTCACCGGGTCGAGAACCGGAGCAGCGGGACGCGTTACGGATCAACCGGAAGCACAAAACGAAGAAATCAGAAAAGCAGGCTGGAGAACCCGTCGCCGACGGGCCCCAAGCCGTCGGCGATGCCCGCTAGAAATACCCGTATGCCAAGTTTTCCCGTAACCAGACACTTAACCCGTCAGATGAAGAAGTGAAAACCAGAACCCGTCGCCGACGGGTTGGGGGCCGTCGGCGACGGCTTGTCAATTCCTGAAACGCGATCTTTGTTGATTTGGGGGTTAAGCTCGATTCTAATTGGTCAAGAAGCATTGATTTCGTAAGTTACAACTATTTTGGAGTTCAAACCTTGTTCTTGGAGCCATTACCATCTAACATACACCTACCATTCCACCAACGATCATACCATCAACCCGAATCAAGAACAAAGCACCATCATCTTCTTGATTCGAAACCCTAGCTCCATCAATTCACCAATCCATCAACTCACTCATCCATTCACCATCATCACTCATCCAAAACCCTAACCTTCATCCATCCATCCATCCATCTTCAAGCTTCACGATGATCCAAATCACGCTTCCAACATCTGGTGATCAAGTTTCGTCAATCATGCTCGGCTAATTTCTTGGAGGTTTCACCCCGGTGTAGACTTTTGTAAGGTTTAGGGTTTATTTTGTTTTGTTAATTGTTTTGTGACAACTTGAATTGCATTTGAATCATAGACAATTGTCCTACGTTGGTGTTGAATTTGCAAATTGTCGAGTGAATGATTAAATTTGACTTTGTGAAATGAATGCACGTAGTTATGCCTTGTCTTTGGTAGGATTTGCTAGTCCAAAGTAACGAAGTGTATCATGGTCCGTTGTTTAAGACGTTGATAGCGATTGACACCTAAGCTTTGTGATTGCAACCCGTTAATGAACTATTTCAAGTAAAGCTAATTAAAATACATAGTAACCCTAAGTCGTGCATTAGTTGAAACCGGGTGTGAACCTTGTTTTCTTATTATTGTTCAATCAACCATTTCCAATTCTTGCAATTAGTTAATCAGTAGTAGTTAATTCATTAAATCATTTTAGTAATTCTATTTCACATCTTTCAATCAAACAAAAATACAAAAATATATCTTAGCAAGCTTCATAATAGTGACAACCTTCATAATTCAATCAAGTCCATACACAAACCACATACTCTTCGTGGTTCGACCCCTCACTACCACTAGCTATTTGTTAAGGGTAATTTGGGTATATAAATTTTATCTTTGACCGGAGCGCGACACTCCGATCATCGAGGAGGGTATAACTAATGTAAATTGGGTTATTATACTAACGCGTGTGCATTGTTTAATTAATAGATTATAACCAGAAAGTCACAAGGAAAATACCTAAAATAGCAATGTGAGTAATCTCCTTTTTGTGAAACCTTTTTGTAAACTATTTTTACAAAATCTCAAATGTTTTACATTATAATGAACAGTTATTGAGTATTTGTAATTCTACAATTATCGTCGATATGTTGGGGTTTTGTATACAAAATTTGTTACTACACTGTGAGTAGTGACATTACCACAAGTCAGGAGTGACAGTGCCGTGGATGGTAATTAAAGTAAGATTTGGAAACAAATATAATTGCGAGATCGCCCTCAATACTGTAAAATGATAAAACCTGTCTTGATAAAACTGGGATTCACTCACCAGTATTTCCCATTGACAAATGTTTTTAAAACGCGTTTCAGGTAACAAAATGTGAAAGCCAAATAGAAGCCAGCTGGGCAGCACCGAAGGCTTGGAAAATATGTCTATAAAAGTTACCTAAATAAAGAAGATGTTTCATTTCAATAAAATAGGGTTTATCCTTGTTCCCAACACAACCCATGGAAATAGAAGCAAACCTAGGAGACCAGATTCTCATGCCTGCATTTGACCCAAACGAAATCCCTAGAATTCCAGCACTCAATCCCCTGGCATACGACCCGTGGAATGATGAACATAGAGATTACCAAGAACTCTACCCACAAGAGGAACCCATGCCAAACCCAGTAGCACCTTACCCAACCCTTGACCCTCTAGATCCATACTGGGATAATGACCAGTATATTCGGGAGAACCTAGAGAACCCATACCCATACGAAGAACCGATGCCCCTGTACCCTGACCCAATACCAGCACCCGCACCACCCATGAGTACCGAGAATGTGCAAGAACGTCGCACCTTTGGTGAGGAGTTGTTAGATGAAAGTGAAAAGATAAGACAAATAGGAGAGAGGCTCGTTTGGAAATACGACGAGCGTAACATACAGTATTGGATGGACCCTCACTAGTAATAATAATAAAATATATATATAGGCGTGTAACTTGAAATATATATATATATATATATATAGAGGCCGGTTAACGTACAATAGGGCTTATCGTACATTACGTACGCGATAACCCTAGCCGTTCGATCAGGTGCAGATCTGGTGCGAATTCAATACATATCGCATGTGAAAAATGGTTAGCATGGGGTAGTGTGAAAAATGGCATGGGGTGTGTAGATGGACAAAATCGCATGTGGAAGATTTGAATATCGCATGTGAAAAAATGGCATGGGGTAATGTGAAAAATGGCATGGGATGTGTAGAATCGCATGTTGAAGATTGAATATCGCATGTGAAAAAATGGCTATCATGGGGTAATGTGAAAAATAGCATTGGGTGTGTGGAATCGCATGTGGAAAATTGAATATCGCATGTGAAAAATGGCATGGGGTAATGTGAAAAATGGCATCGGGTGTGTAGAATCGCATGTGGAAAATTGAATATCGCATGTGAAAAAATGGCATGGGGTAATGTGAAAAATGGCATGGGGTGTGTAGAATCGCATGTGGAAAATTGAATATCGCATGTGAAAAAATGGCTAGCATGGGGTAATGTGAAAAATGGCATGGGGTGTGTTATTTTCCACATGCTAACCATTTTTCACATGCGATATGTATTGAATTCGCACCAGATCTGCACCTGATCGAACGGCTGGGAAGATCGCGTACGTATCGTACGATAAGCGCATTTGTATTTTACTCTTTACCTATATATATATATATATATATATATATATAGGGAGAGGATCATGAGAAAACTAGATATAAATGAGAAAACTAGAAAACTAACTAAAAACCACTAAAAAGGAGGGGGGGGGGGGGGGAGACTTTTAATAAAGGAGGGGAGGGGGGGACTTTTAATGAAGGAGGGGTAAAATTGGAAAAAAAATATATAACTTTTCAAACATTTCCCATTTCTCCATACGTTATCATTTTAAAACAAAAATGGCACCATAAGATCACAAATTTTTGTATCTTTCATTCAAGTATATTCGAGCATATTTTTTATGACATAAAAAAAGATTTATGGTGTTGTTTTGTTTTCAATACTATTATTACAGTAGTGCACATGTGCAATATAACATGTACTACAATTGCATTACATGCTTAAAATTAACCTTTTGAGTCTACTTTAGCTTTTAGGGTTAGTTTTTTTGGAGGTTTAGGATTAGGATTAGGTTTTTGGGTGTGGGGGGGAGGGGGGTTTAGGTTTTTGGGGGGTGGGGGTGGGGTTTAGGTTTTTTTCGGGTTTATGTTTAGGTTTTCGGGAGGGTGGGGGGTGGGTAGGCTTTTAGTGGGAGGGTGAATTTAGGTTTTTTTTTTGGGGGGGGGGGGGGGTGGGGGTGGGGGTGGGGGGGTTTAGGTTTTTGGGAGGTGTCGGTGGGGGGTGGGTTAAGTGGTTTAAGCTTTATGTATTAGTGCACATGTGCAGTACAACCAAAAAACAATTTTTTTTTTTTGAAAATTTTTTTTCATACATAAAAAGTAGCGATTTTTCTATAAAAAAATTGTACAAAAAAAATTGGTATGTTTTTAGTTTTTTTAGGTTTTTTTGGTTAGTTTTTTGGTTTTCTCGTTTAAACTAGTTTTCTCATGATCCATCCCCTATATATATATATATAGGACAAAGATCCGTTAGGAACCACCCCTTATTGCGAGAACCGCGAGAACCAGTGTGAACACAAACAGTAATTCCTAAAAAAATCTAAAAAACACCCAAAATTTTTTTTTATTTTTTTACTATTTTTTTTTTAAAAAATCGCAATATTTTGTTAATAAAAAAAATAAAAAAAAAAATTTAAAAAAAAAAAAAAAAAATTCGAGTAACAGTTATCCATGCACATGTGCATATGTATCGTTTCTTTGTCAAATTCCGTAATTCATTACAAATAATAGTCAATTGCACTTTCATTTACACTACCACGTGTAATACACTACTTTTTACGTTAACAATGTTAGAAATGCACATGTGCATTTATATGTATTAACAGGAAATAAGGTGTTTTGGTACACTACTTTCTCTTTCATCTATCGTTCCATCCATAATACACAAGCATGCACATGTGCATTTTTGTCATTTCTTTGACAAATTCCGTAATTCATTACACATATTAGACAATTGCACTTTATTTACACTACCATATGTAATACACTACTTTTTACATTACCAATATTAGAAATGCACATGTGCATTTATATGTATCAACATTAAATAAGGTGTTTTGGTACACCACTTTGAATACACTTTCCTTTTTCATCTATCATACCATCCATAACACACTACCATTACCTCCTACCATCCATAATACAATACCATTATCTCCTACCATCCATGATACAATACCATTAACAATATTTTCACTTTAATACATGTATGTAAACACCATTTATACCATCCAATCAACATATTACATAAAAAATTGACAACTATAACCAAATCATCAACCACTAGATATAACTAACCAAAAAACATGTATATGAGCCTACTTCTCCATTCAAAATCACAAACTTTTTGTAACAAAACACGTTATATCATGGTTATACCTAATTATGCACATGTGCATTTTGAATATTGGTAATGTAAAAAGTAGTGTATTACTAATGGTATTGTAAATTAAAGTGCAATTGTCTATTCCTGATAACGTATTACTGAATTTGTTGAAGTAATGATACATATGCACATGTGCATGGATAACTGTTACTCGAAAAAAAAAGTTTTTTTTTTTTTTTTTTTTTTTTTTTTTTATGGTAACGAAATATAGCGATTTTTATTAAAAAAATATTAAAAAAAAATAAAAAAAATTTTTGAGTGCTTTTTTGATTTTTTTTAGATTTTATTTTGTGTTCACATTGGTTCTCGCGGTTCTCGCATGAACCTTACCCTATATATATATATATATATATATATATATATATTCCACTAAGATAGATAATCCAATAACTACTGATGCATACTAGTATTGTATTTTAAATTCCAGTTATGATTTGTATTAGATGCATAATATATAAAATAGAGTAAATGGCGCAATGTACGACGATTTTGATCAATATGCTTGTTGTGTGATTGTTCGCATTAAACGTTGCTCTGCGATATTAATACTTGGTAAATGTTTGTAATCCAGATGGACAACGCAGCAAATCAGGAAAACCAGAATAATGATAATAATGGCAACCAGATAAACTATACTGCTATCCAACACATAGTAGCACAAGGAATTATAGATGCTATGCCATATATCATTAAGACTGTTAAGGAAGCAGAAGATAAGTCTGCAAATGGAACTAAGCGACCACCAGCTGAACCCAGTCACAGCGTAAACAATGGACCGTTAATTCAATTGCCTATTCCAAAAAGAAGAGGAACCATGTCTTATGGTTGTTCTTACAAAGAATTCTGGTCCTGTAAACCAATAGAATTCTCAGGCAATGAAGGAGCCATTGCAGCTCTACGCATGTTAGAAAAGACTGAGGCATTCTTTAAAATAAGCAAATGTGCAGAGGAAGACAAAATCATGTTTGCTTCCAATCTGTTTAAGAATGCTGCTTTGGAATGGTGGAACACTATTCTCCAGTCGAGGGGAAGTGACAGAGTTTATAATCTGTAGTGGATTGAGTTTAAGAATATGGTCGAAAGAAAATTATGTCCACCTAATGAAAAAGAACAAATAGCTAATATGTTCTTGAACTTTAGAATGACTGGAGTAGACTGTAAGGGTTACACTACTGTATTCTTCGAATATGCTAGAATAGTGCCAACCCTAGCTTCACCAGAACCCGTATTGATCTCCCGTTACATTTGGGGATTAATCAGTGAAATTAGGCATGTAGTCAAGGCAGCTAGACCACAAACTATAGAAGAAGCAGTATAACTAGCAAATACCTTGACTAATGAACTAATACTTACACAAGAAGAGAACCAGAGAAAGAACCTAGTTTAGAAACTTACCCATGAATTTCGCTACAGTAATTCCAACCATGGAAAGAATGTAGGTTCTACTTCTGCACCTTATTGTAAGGCCTGCAAGAAGAAACATTCAGGAAGATGCTCCACCTACTGCAACTTCTGCAAAATACCAGGACATAAAGAGGAAGACTATAGGAAGAAACCCAGTAACGGAGTATGCTTCAATTGTGGAGAAAAGGGACATATCAAGCCAAACTGTCCGAAACTAGCTCTAGCCATGAACAACAAGACTACTAAGAATACTAGGGTATTTGTTCTGACAACCGAAGAAGCAAAGATGATTCTGGATGTGATTGCCGGTACGTTTTTAGTTAATGATGTTTTTGCTAAAGTATTATATGACTCTGGTGCGAACCAAAGTTTTATTAATACTTCATTTTGCAAAATTCTCAACCAACCATTAACTAAACTCCAACAAGAATGTCTAGTAGAAACAACAAATGGGGAATCCATTAAGATAACTGAAATCTTGCAGGGAGCAAGAATAGAAATTCTAAACCAAGATTTTATTGCAAATCTTTACCCACTGAATCTGGCTGGATTTGATATCGTATTAGGAATGGATTGGTTAGTAGCTAATAAAGCCAGTATTCTATGTGATCAAAAGTCAATCCAAATAAGTTCACCAATGGGTGAAAAGATCACAATCAAAGGAAATAAACCATCTCGATCCGAAAAAATCATCTCTGTGATGAAAACTGCAAGTTGTGCCAGAAAAGGATCCCTAGTGTATATGATTTCTATAATAATTAACACAAAAAGAAAAGAATTGAAAGATATTCCTGTAGTATCTCAATTCTCAGTTGTTTTTCCAGAAGAATTACCAGGACTACCGCCAGATAGAGAAGTTGAATTCAGAATTCATCTGCTACAGGAACAGCAGCAATTGCCAAAGCACCTTACCATTTGGCACCAGCAGAAATGCAAGAGCTGAAGAAACAATTAGATGAACTTCTGGAGAAAGGATTCATACAGCCAAGTTCTTCACCATGGGGAGCACCGATCTTGTTTGTCAAGAAGAAGGACGGGTCAATGCGTATGTGCATTGATTACTGGGAACTGAACAAAATCACGATTAAAAATCGATACCCATTACCGAGAATCGATGATCTGTTTGGTCAATTGCAAAGAGCTCGATTTTTCTCAAAGATCGATTTACGCTCAGGATATCACCAATTAAAGGTATAGGAAGAGAACATTCCTAAAACTGCCTTCAGAACAAGGTATGGCCATTATGAATTTACAGTTATGCCATTTGGTTTAACCAATGCCCGGCCGCATTTATGGACATGATGAACAGAATATGTAAACCATATCTGGATAAATTCATAATTGTCTTTATAGATGATATTCTCATTTACTCTAAGAGTAAAGAGGAACATGCAGCGCATCTGCATGCACTTCTAAATTTGTTGAGAAAAGAAAAGCTTTACGCTAAATTTTCAAAATGCGAATTTTGGTTAGAAGAAGTGCAATTCCTTGGACATTTAGTTAATCATGAAGGGATTCATGTAGATTCCACAAAGATTGAGGCAATTACCAAATGGAAAGTCCCTGAATCACCAACGGAAGTGAGAATTTTTCTCGGACTAGCAAGTTATTATGGAAGTTTTATCCAAGATTTTTCTAGAATAGCCATCCCATTAACAAAGTTAAACTGTAAATATGTCAAGTTTGAATGGGGACCAAAACAAGAAGAAGCCTTTAAAATTCTTAAGAAAAGATTAACCAACGCACCCATACTAGCGTTATCAGAAGGAACTGAAGACTTTGAAGTCTATTGTGACGCTTCTAAGTTAGGTTATGGATGTGTGTTGATGCAACGTCAAAATGTTATAGCCTATGCCTCTAGACAGCTTAAGAATCATGAAGAAAACTATACATCCCATGATTTAGAGTTAGGAGCCATAATTTTTGCCCTTAAGATTTGGAGACATTATTTATATGGAAATAAATTTGTAGTATTCACCAATTATAAGAGTTTAAGGTACATTTTTGGGCAAAAAGAGTTGAACATGAGACAAAGAGGCTGGATGGAACTTCTTAGTTCTTAGTGATTATGATTGTAATATCTAGTATCATGCAGGAAAGGCTAATATAGTAGCTGATGCTTTAAGTCGGAAGTATCATGAAAAGCCAAGAAAAGTACGTTCTCTTAAATTAAATCTGCAGATAGATTTAAATGAGCAAATTAGAAAACTACAAGAATCAGTAATCAAGGATGATACTGAGAAATTGAAAGGAATGATTAAGGAATTAGAACAAGGAACAAATAGAATTTGGAGATTCCATAAGAAAAGGATGTGGATACCCAAACAAGGAAACCTACACCACCAAATATTAGAAGAAGCCCATAAGTCTAAGTATACGATACATCCTGGAAGTGATAAGATGTATCAAGACTTAAGAAAGAATTTTTGGTGGATAGGAATGAAAAAGGATATAGTAGCTTATGTTGCCAAGTGTCTAACCTGTTCACAGGTTAAAGCTGAGCATCAGAAACCCTCAGGTTTATTGCAGCAATTGGAAATGCCTGTATGGAAATGAGAATTGATAACAATGGACTTTGTTACCAAATTACCCAAGACAAGAAAAGGTAATGATACAATCTGGGTGATTGTAGACAGATTAACCAAGTCTACTCATTTCTTACCAATGAAAGAAACTTTCAGTATGGAACAGTTAGCCAAGTTATATGTCAATGAAATAGTTTCGTTACATGGAATTCCTTTATCTATTGTTTCTGATAGAGATAGCCGTTTTACTTCTCATTTTTGGACAAGTTTCCAAAAGGCAATGGGAACCAAGTTAAATCTAAGCACCGCTTATCATCCTCAAATGGATAGACAAAGCAAAAGGACACTTCAGACAATGGAAGATATGCTTAGAACTTGTGTAATTGATTTCGGAGGAAATTGGGACGATCATTTACCATTAATAGAATTTTCCTACAATAATAGCTATCATACCAGTATCAATGCTGCACCATTCGAAGCACTTTACTGGCGAAAGTGCCGAACCCCAGTGTGTTGGGCAGAAATTGGAGAAAAGCAGCGATCTGGACCAGAGATAGTGCAAGAAACAACAGACAAGATTATTCAAGTCAAGGAAAGACTAAAAGCAGCACACGATCGACAAAAGAGTTATGCCGATAACAGGCGAAAGCCATTGAAATTCCAAGTAGGAGACAAGGTATTATTAAAAGTTTCTCCTTGGAAAGGAGTAGTCAGATTCATCAAAAGAGGAAAGATAAGCTCCAGGTATGTTGGACCTTTTGAGATTATTAAGAGAATAGGATCTGTAGCTTATCAGCTACAACTGCCAGAGGAAATGGCAGGAATACATGATGTATTTCATGTATGTAATCTCAAAAAGTGCTTAGCCGATGAATCATTAGTGGTACCTCTTAAGGAAATATAGGTAAATGAGAAACTTAAGTTTATAGAAAAACCACAACAAATTGAAGACAGGAAAGTCAAGAACCTTAAACACAAGAGATTAGTTCTGGTCAAAGTAAGATGGGATTCCAAGAGAGGACCAGAATATACGTGGGAGCTTGAATCAGAGATGCAGAGGAAATATCCACACATGTTCTAGTAGACCTCGAGGACGAGTTCTAAAACAAGGTGGGGAGGATATAACAACCCTCCTAAATATATCTTAAAATATTTGGAACGTCCCTATACGCCCTAAAATACACCCCGTATACGTAAAATGGCCCTAAATACCTTTTATTTTACAAAAATTAAATAAAATTGAAATTCAGTACTCGCTCGCGGGGCGCGACAGCTCAACATCAGGGCGCACCCGGTGCCGCCACGTGTCGTGAACGTGTTGGCTCTAGTGGGCGAGTCCGCCAGGCTAGGACCTACCCTAGCAAGCCTCGCGGGCCACGAAGGCTTAGCCTTCATCTCTCACGGGCCGCGAGAGAGTGGCCGATCAAAACTATAAATAGCGGTCTCAGGCATTTCATTTTCGTCATTCAAAAGTTTCAAATTCTCTCTCAATTTCTTTATAACAATTATAATATTGGGCATAACACCCCCTAATTAGCAAAGCTCTGCCTCGTTGTAAGTATTTTAACCCCCGGTTACGTATTAGATACGCTGCCCGATTGATCTAGTGCTCCGTAACGGCTGTTGAGGCTTTGCCCGACGTAGTCGTTGGAGTTCTGTCTCGGGGAGGGTATAACTAATGTAAATTGGGCTATGATACTAACGTGTGTGCATTGTTTAATTAATAGATTATAACCAGTAAGTCACAAGGAAAATACCTAAAATAGCAATGTGAGTAATCTCCTTTTGGTGAAACCTTTTTGTAATAGAAACTTGGATTTTTCCCATGTGTTTATTATTATAAAAATGTGGTATTTTACTCGGATAAAATATTTCCTAACTACGGTCCTGATGTAAATTCCGCTGCCAAAATGATAAATACTGATACCACTGATACTGGCTCGCGGCCGCCCGTTCCCAAGAGATAGGGGCCGGGGGTTGCGACATTTGACTTCGCTTTACGTCACGTAGCGGTATAAATTCATAATTTTGTTTTATGATTTTTACCAGTTTTGATCAATGTTTGCTTATTACTAAGCATGGGACGGGGGTTAACCAAACGAATTCCCGCCACGTAGCACGGGGTATTTTTACTAGTTTGTTAACAAAAAATAACTTTTGAGAGGCGTAGGACTCCATTTATTACGAATTTTCATATTTTAGACATCAAAATAGATACAAGGTAAGTGTATGATAAATAAATAATAAAATAATAAGAGTATATAATTGCTTATATTTGATAGATAATTAATTTTATATGGTTTTTCTATAACTTAATTTAATATAACTTCTAAGATGCTTATATAGAGGGGCAACTTTGGTTATTTGCCATTTACTTAAAAAGTACAAGCCTTGAAAGCATAGTGTACAAATTGTGAAAGCGTCCTGTAGGCTTATACGATGAGCGGGAGGGTTTTTGAGCGGCATGTTTCAAAATTTAAATGGTTTGAGGGGGGACAAAACGAGATAGAGAAAGAAAGAGAGCTAGATCTGCAAACTCTCCACCTTCTCAAACCCTAATACCAATTGCACCACTCATTTCCATCACTTTCATGGCCTTGTAAAACCCATCTTTCATTACACAAATTCATTTCTCTTTCTCTCTCTCGATTTCCTCTGGTTCCATCTTATCTTTTTTCGATATTTCACTCAAGGTGGATTGCTGTTTATAATAACGCATATGATGGTGTGGTGGTGATTTTGATGTCGAATGTGCTTTTAAAGCAGGTCATTTAGGGTTTGGGTTTACTATGAAGTCAACTCAGAAGTGTAGAAAGATGGAGCCAAATGGACTTATGGTTACTCAGCAAGATACGGGAGAATATTTGAGGAATCAAGATGTTCATCTCTGTACTAGGTAAATAATCTGATTTTTCTTTATTCAATCTTTAGAAACATTATTCAAGAGTCTAATGGATGGTCAAATATGATTTGCAAGACCTAGATCGGTGGATGGTTAAAAGAATCTAGGGTTTTGATATCAGGACCACGTGAAAAACGAAGATCAAAGTTGATTTGGGTCTCTTAACGATTTCAGATCTCTATTGACCCTCACCCTAGGTGCTTCGCGTTTTAGTTGATTTATATTTGATATTTTGATGATTATTGTGAATATATTATGAATTTCAGTTGATTTATTTATGTTTTTTGGAAGAGTCAAATCCATGTTTACTCGACCTCCATATTTGGAGGGTAAAAGTGAAGATGACTTCTTTGATCGGACTTAAAGCAAGTTGAAGTTTGCACCATATAAGGTAGATTATGTTTGAAATGCGGTTTTTAACCTTTATTTAAACAGGTTACTGTGGTTTCTAGATGCCAATATTTGATTTATAATTATAAGTGATGCAAGTGTTGTTTTATTAGGGATGCGTTTAGATGGTTGGCTAGAAATCCTTCCCACAAACTGGATATAATGGCTTAGTATGGTTAACAGCAAGTCCTGCTGACCCTTCAGGCACTTCATAATCTTGATGTCTTATAAGTGAGTCGTTCCTGTATTATGAATGTATCCGGGTGACTCTGGCATGCTCTCTTTTGATTTCGTGTTACACATGAGATCTGTGTGGCTCTAGGGTTTAACGGATATTTAATTGGGAACCAGACTGATTGTTGTGCTTCTGCATTTTATCTGAGATTTGCGATGGGAGCTTGTTTGTTCCAGTGATTGTGCTTGCCGGATTTTTGATGATTGTTGCTCGGATATGAATGAAGCCTCCTACAACTCTCCTTAATGATTTATGTTTCTGTTTGCTTCATCATCCTTCATTTGATGGTATTCATCTTGAAATAGCTGTTTGGAACCTTGATGCTGAAGATTAATTGATTGGAGAATCACATCAGATGTTAGCTTTGTATCCGGCTAGGTGGTATGTTCCCTTTGTAACATACCTTCTTGATAATTATACTTTAGATGGTTTAGTTAACAAGTCAAAATGCCCCAACTTCTTATAATTGATTTGCTACAATGGCGTCATGATATTCTTCATTATAGTTTGTAATCCTATTATTTAACTGAAGGTTTAAGCCAGCACCTTTTTATCTCTTAAGCAACTTAAGCGTTAGTTTACTGATCGGTTATTATTATTGTTTTTACCATTTTTTGTTTGGTGTTGTCATCTGCAGTTCAACCAGGGGAAAATATATGATGTATGGTTGGGGGGGGGGGGTCAACTGATGATGGTGGAACTACATAGGGTCAAGTACCCCTTGTTCTTGGTAAGTAAAAGTTTTATGGGATCATAAAAATAAGATTAATTTTTGTTTTTGTTTAAACATTTTAATGATTAGCTCTTTTTGGTCAACATTATTGAATTTATATGTGGATTTTCTACATTGTAATAATATGTGGATTTTCTACATTGCAGGGATTCTAATGGGGCGTCTGGTGTGGAAGAAGTGATGATTGTCGAAAGGGTCATGAAAAAACCTTATTAACCTAGGTAGCTAGGGTAAGCAGGGTATCGAATCCAGAGGATTCTGGTGGAAAGTGTTATGAATTAAGAACTAAGAACTAATTGAAAAAAAAATGTAAATCTTGGTTGTTTGTTGGTTTGATTAAACTAAGAATTACCAAATTAAGCTGGAAACAGTTGTAGAAAACAATGGGTCCTCCGGATTTTAGATTCAAAGTAAACTTCAGTTATGTGTTTAACTGTTACAATCACATAGACATGATTGCATAATTTGGTTAATTGATTGTGATTATTCAAAGAATACTTACTTTGATTGCAAAACAATGAAAGGTTATCATGTCACACCCCGACCACGTAAAACAACAAATCGTGGTGGAAACTTCGGAGAGTGTCGTAATAGAATCATTGTTTCATAACACATGGATTGAAGTTTTGTTTTATTGAATTAAGAGTATTACATTACATATGAAATTAGAAACAAAACATGAACAAATTAACTTCCATTGTTATTAAGTCACTAAGGCCTCATCCATTCCTATGTGAGCATGCACCAATATCATCATCAAACATCATCAACTATGGTACCTGAAACATATGTGAAAATACGTCAGCATAAAAATGCCGGCGAGTACATAGGTTTTATGTGAGTGTCGGATTCATGGCTCGTTTACATTTTGAAATAACTCAAATAACTTTGTTAATTGATATTTAGAAAACCAAGTTTTGTAAAACGTTTATATTAAAAATTTAAATAACCAAGTCAAAGCAGATTAAATTATAATTTGTAAAACCTCGATGCCATGAATCTTAACTCAAAACATTTGTTTATAAAAAAATCCAAATTGTAAATCGTTTTTGAAATAAAACTCGAATGGTTTATATTGTTAGAAAAACCTTGTAATAATACCTCGTTTTGATAACCTTGCCCAAGTGATCTAGATAACGCAATGATATATAATGTGTTAAAAGCAATTATATATAGGTAGTACCAGCGGCGTATCCACCATGCTTTTAACACATCACACCCGCCCCGTTACCTAATCACTTCCCTAACCCAACGGTTCAAACGGTTCACATAAATCAAACAGTTACAAACGGTTCACATAATCAAACAGTTACAAACGGTTCACATAATCAAACAGTTACAAACGGTTCACATAATCAAACAGTTACAAACGTTTCACATAAATCAAACAGTTACTTACGGTTCACATAAATCATATAGTAATATAAACCATATCATTTGTTTTAAAAGACTCGAAAACATTTGACACATATGAATCACCCCAAAATGGTTTAAAACAGTAAAAGAGGGGACTATGTACTCACTTGAGGATGCTTAGAAGTCTTGAATAATAACCAAGCAAAGCTAGAGGGATCACGGAAATCAAACGACACCTAATATGGGTAACTACATTAATAGCCGGGCCTAAATCGGAAGATCAGATAGGATGAGGTTTCGTAAACCAAATGAGTGTTGGAACTCATATGATATGGTTTAACAAAGCCTACATACTAAAACGAAACCTAACCTAAGTGCTTACGACCCATTATGACCCGTTTAAGTAGCTTACGCTAGTTTAACGCGTCGTTCACGTAAAACGCGTTCGGACCGCCTAACTAGTCCTATGACAAGTATTATATGCCTTAACACATCTAATAATGTTGCCTAATCAGTTTAGATGCCAAAATTTAGGTTACATATGCTTAAAATGAATTTATGCGTAAAAAGGGCATTTTGGTCATTTTCCTAAGGCATATAAACTACCTATCATACAACTACTTAAACGAAGTGACCATAAGGTATAACCTCGGAAGGTTATTCCCTATACAACTATGGTCACAATATATGCTTGGTCGGATCCTAATGATCGACCAAACGGGTCGGGTTCGAAAGACTAAGCGGTTGTTTAGACCGCTTATCTCACGACCCTATATAAGCACTAACCTAAAAGTGACAAGTTAAACATGTTAAAACATGTTTAAAGAAGTTAGAAAACAAGCTTGATATCAAAACAAATGGTTTTGAAACCCAAGAATAGTTTGGTTGCAAAATACGCATAAACGCGCATTTTGACCGAAACCATGACTCGTCACTACAGCTAATCAACGTGGTAATCAGTAGGTATAGTCACATGGGACTATAACCATCGTGATTATGCTCACGTTGCAAAGTTCAAATGAACTTCGTGTTGACCAAAGACTGGTCAAAGAAGAAAGTCAAACACTGTTTGACTTTTACCCTTAAAAATGCATAAAAGCATGAAAGAAACTTACAAAGGGTCCAAGCTAGGAAGAACTTGATCTAAAGACTCAAGTATGAAGCATAAAGCTTCAAATTAGAGCATAAAATTAGATCAAGGTGTGAGGAAAATGGAATGAGAGCTTGGGTATTTATAGATTTCGGAGAACCGTTAGGATCGTTTCTCGCATTTCGTGCTTCGATCTTGGCCCTCCACTTGGGCACATGGTTTTCAAAACTATGGGAATATTTAAAACCATCAAATTCCAGCCCATAGAGTGCAAAACCTTGGGTTAAAACCATCAAAACCTCAAAAATGGACCAAGTTCAATGTATCTGCCAGAAATTTCAAAAATGGTCCTTGTACTTGTAAAACTTGATTTTTGGCACTTTTAAGCCCCGTTAACCCCATTTCAAGGCTCTATAATAAAGTTAAAGTATATGGAACTTGAAATGTGCTCAAAAATATCTTGGATGTCGGTTCGTTTGGTCGTACGATTGCGTTGTTCGGTTAATTACGACGGAAATCGTAACGAACGCAAAAATGATCCAAATTACGTGACGAGTGGAATTTTATCATGCCAATCACTAAAATAAAATATTTTAATGATTATATAAATTTTTTGATGTCCGGATATATTCAGAACGCAAGATATGCGTGAAAAGCAAGCTTATGCACTTTTTGACGCTTTTAGTCCCTATTGATCAATAAAGTTTATTTTTGTGCACCAAAACACCTCAAAGCCTATTTCTAAGCTATGTAAAGTATATTCAGGGCATGTTTAACTTATGATTAAGTTCCAGAATGTCGTTACTATACAAATCGGTATAGTTTCGCAGTTTGACGCAAATAGTCCCTGCGATCGAACAAACTTGATTTAGACTCACCAAACCATCCAAAACTTAATTCTAAGTTATGTAAAGGTTATTTAAGGTATGTTAAGCCTATATCACAGTTTCCGAAGTGTTTTTTTGCATTAAACTGGTTATATTTACGCATCAGATCACATATAACATTCCAGAATGCGATTTAAAGCTCAAAATCGAACATGAATTGATGTGCACATGATACACATATTTATACAAATCCCAAGTATGAAACTCAATATTTCATTGATTTGGTATTTTTTGATGGTCGCGGAGGCACATGTGTCACAGTCTCCCCTACTTTAGGAAATTTCGTCCCGAAATTTATTCGCAGGAGCCTGTCTATGACTTTGTGTTAAATAACCATCAAAGATAAGGCATAATACTATCATTTCCTTCAAAGAACATTCTTCAGAAGCAAAAATGAACAGACGGAGTCATTTTCCTCAACGGGCATTCTTCAGAAATGGAAATGAAGGAATAACCAAAAGGATATTCATTTCCCTCAACGGGCATTCTTCAGAAATGAAAATGAACGGATAATCATTTTCTTCGACAGGTATTCTTCAGAAATGGAAATGAAGAAATAATCAAACGGATATTCTTCAGAAACGAAAATGAAAATGAACGGATAATCATTTTCTTCGATGGGTATTCTTCAGAAATGGAAATGAAGGAATAATCAAATGGATATTCATTTCCTCAACGGACATTATTCAGAAACAAAAATGAAAATGAACGGATAATCATTTTCTTCGACGGGTATTCTTCAGAAATGGAAATGAAAGAATAGACAAAAGGACATTCATTTCCTTCAACGGACATTCTTTAGAAACGAAAATGAACGGACGGAGTCATTTTCGACGGGTGCTTCATTAGAAACGGAAATGAATAGAATTAACTCAAAAGGATATTCATTTCCCTGAACGGACATTCTTCAGAAACGAAAATGAACGGACGGAGTCTTTTTCAACGGGTGCTTAGTCAGAAATGGAAATGAATAGAATTAACTCTAGACACATGACAAAACTTGTTGTGGTTTCTGTGCACTAAATTCCATAATTATGTATGCATCTATAATTACGTAATTTCTTGCACTGTTCGCACAGTTTGTTTTATAATGTGAAAGGGATAGAATTTGAACAAGCTTGAGACAACTTTGATTGGGTCAACCCATAAACACATAAGCACATAATTGTTTTCTTGGTTATTAATTTGTTATTAATTTGACGTTGAATTGAACATGGGTATTCAAGGTATACCAGGAACCCAGTCGATGGACTTCAACGTCCTCAAGAATTTATCTGAAAATATAAGATGATCTTCCAAAAATTCGATTTTTGATTACAAGGAATCATAACATTCGAATTTAGATACACAACAATTAAGGACTTACGGAAATACCCTTAGGTACCCTATTAAGGATTTATAGAGGCACTTTGGGTATTTGTCCAGAGTTGTAACTTACGCCTTATACTTCGTTTGCTTGGAAGAAACGGGTGCTTAGGATTTTCGTGGAAAACGCCAGAGATCATAAAATGGAAGAATTTGGGAGTATTCTGCTCTTCAAGGAATACGATTCCTTGATTGTCGGTATTGTAGGGAATATATTGTTTATTCATCCAACCACAAAAATACATTGCAATGTAAATAAAAGATTTATTTATAAACAACATCAACAACTGTTTCGTAGACCTTGACAACAAAAGAAAATAATACATAAGGCTTGATTAATTTCAAAATAATGTTGTCTTTCAGTCGGTCAGATGCTCATCCCTGCGTTGGATTTGCATTAGCAAGCTTTGGGCAATTCCTTTGGAAATGACCCATCTCGCCACAGTTGTAGCAAGACCCCGGGAGAAAACGAGCTGGAGTAGGATTGTTGCCAGCTTGATTGGGTGCAGCTGCAGCTGGGCAGACTCTTGCTGTATGGCCTATAAGTCCACAAGATTGGTATTTGCGGCACTTTACATTGGCATGATGGTGAAGGCTACATTGGTTGCACAAAGGTGCAGTTCCGTTGTATGGCTTCCTAGCAGGGGGTTGAGCCGGTTGGTTGGGGACAACTTGATCATTGTGGGCAACCACGACAAAGTTCTGAGAAGCCTTTCGCTTCTTTGACTTCTTGGAGGATTCAGTATGTTCATCCTTTGGTTTCGATTTCTCGATCGATTTCTTATCACCCTTTCGGAAAAGTTTACTTTTCCTGATCTGGGATTCAGTCAAGGTAGCGGATAGCTCAATGGCATGCCTAACTGTAGTGGGGTTGCTACCAGTAACAATGTCTTGTACTGAGTCAGGGAGGCCATCAATGTACTTTTCGATTGCCTTATCCAAGGGCGTAACCATGTTTGGGCATAACAGACTTAACTCCTCATAACGGTCCGTGTAGGCTCGATGCTCACCGCTATCTTGCTTAAGATCGTCGAATTCCCTTTCCAATGCCCTAATCTCATGACGAGGATAGAATTCCTTCATCATTAGAGCTCTAAGCTCTTCCCATGTTTAAGCCAGTGATACCTCAGCACCCCTATCCCTGATCACACCATTCCACCATGTTAAAGCTCGTTTCTCAAAGACACTAGATGCGAATTCAACCTTTCGCTCGATTGGACAATGAACATGTCTGAAGGTGCTCTCTAGGCTTTCGAACCATTGCAGAAGTGCAGTTGCTCCTTGGGACCCAGAAAACTTTGATGGCTTGGCAGAGTTGAATGTCTTGAAGTTACAAGGAGCATTATTGTTGTTGAGGGCTTGGTTACATTGAACAATGATGTTTGGGATTGCAGTAGCCATTTGCTGCGTAATGATAGCTGCCATTTCTTCATTAGGTACCTGATTGTCACGTAGTGGAGGCATTCTAAAAGAGGAAGCATGAGAGAAAACAAGGGAAACAGAATTGGGTAAGAATAGGATGTTACAATTACCGACCAAAAAGGCATGGATGATGGTCATTTGTTTGCACCACGAAACAAACAAATGACACACAAAGGCTGAATCAAAGTAATTAGGTCCTCATAATGTATCGCGAAGACATGCTTTAGCTTATAAGTGGACACTCACCCCAAGAGTTCCCAGGTAAGTGTGACTGGTCCGATTATGTGGATTTGTACGAACACTCTAGCCTTAGACAGAAAACTCAGAGTACAGGCATCCACTCTTCCAGATTGCACGTGTTCACACTATAAGCCCCAAACCTTGACGAGATTTTGAAAACTTTGAATGTTTAAAACCTTATAATAAATCATCCTAGAACAGATGATTAGTTTTCAAAGCAGATTCGAAATTTGTGTTCTTGTTGTGGTTGTCACCTATGGATAAGTGACGGTATTGTTTTAAGATCTAAACGCAAGTAAACTCGTGTTAGGGTCCTAGGAAGGTTATAGACTAGGTCAAAGCATTACTAATAACCTAATTCCCTATAACCATGAGCTCTGATACCAACTTTTCAGTAACACCCCGACCACGTAAAACAACAAATCGTGGTGGAAACGTCGGGGAGTGTCGTAACAGAATCATTGTTTCATAACACATGGATTGAAGTTTTTTTATTGAATTAAGTGTATTACATTACATTTGAAATTAGAAACAAAACATGAACAAATTAACTTCCATTGTTATTAAGTCACTAAGGCCTCATCCATTCCTATGTGAGCATGCACCAATATCATCATCAAACATCATCAACTATGGTACCTGAAACATATGTGAAAATATGTCAGCATAAAAATGCCGGAGAGTACATAGGTTTTATGTGAGTGTCGGATTCATGGCTCGTTTACATTTTGAAATAACTCAAATAACTTTGTTAATTGATATTTAGAAAACCAAGTTTTATAAAACGTTTATATTAAAAATTTAAATAACCAAGTCAAAGCAGATTAAATTATAATTTGTAAAACCTCGATGCCATGAATCTTAACTTAAAACATTTGTTTATAGAAAAATCCAAATTGTAAATCGTTTTTGAAATAAAACTCGAATGGTTTATATTGTTAGAAAAACCTTGTAATAATACCTCGTTTTGATAACCTTGCCCAAGTGATCTAGATAACGCAACGATATATAATTTGTTAAAAGCACTTATATATAGGAAGTACCAGCGGCGTATCCACTATGCTTTTAACACATCACACCCGTCCCATTACCTAATCACTTCCCTAACCCAACGGTTCAAACAGTTACAAACGGTTCACATAAATCAAACAGTTACAAACGGTTCACATAATCAAACAGTTACAAACGGTTCACATAATCAAATAGTTACAAACGGTTCACATAATCAAACAGTTACAAATGGTTCACATAAATCTAACAGTTACAAACGGTTCACATAAATTAAATAGTAATATAAACCATAGCATTTATTTTAAAAGACTCGAAAACATTTGACACATATGAATCACCCCAAAACGGTTTAAAACGGTAAAAGAGGGGACTATGTACTCACTTGAGGATGCTTAGATGTCTTGAATAACAACCAAGCAAAGCTAGAGGGATCACGGAAATCAAACGGCACCTAATATGGGTAACTACATTAATAAACGGCACCTAAAGTAGCTTACGCTACTTTAACGCGTCGTTCGCGTAAAACGCGTTCGGTCTGCCTAACTAGTCCTATGACAAGTATTATATGCCTTAACACATCTAATAATGTTTCCTAATCAGTTTAGATGTCAAAATTTAGGTTACATATGCCTAAAATTAATTTATGCGTAAAAAGGGCATTTTGGTCATTTTCCTAAGGCATATAAACTATCTATCATACAACTACTTAAACGAAGTGACCATAAGGTATAACCTCGAAAGGTTATTCCATATACAACTATGGTCACAATATATGCTTGGTCGGATCCTAATGATCGACCAAACGGGCCGGGTTCGAAAGACTAAGCGGTTGTTTAGACCGCTTTTCTCACGACCCTATATAAGCACTAACCTAAAAGTGACGAGTTAAACATGTTAAAACATGTTTAACGAAGTTAGAAAACAAGCTTGATATCAAAACAAACGGTTTTGATACCCAAGAATAGTTTGGTTGCAAAATACGCATAAACGCGCATTTTGACCAAAACTATGACTCGTCACTACACCTAATCAACGTGGTAATCAGTAGGTATAGTCACACGGGACTATACCCATCGTGATTACGCTCACGTTGCGAAGTTCAAACGAACTTCATGTTGACCAAAGACTGGTCAAAGCAGATAGTCAAACACTGTTTGACTTTTACTCTTAAAAACGCATAAAAGCATGAAAGAAACTTACAAAGGGTCCAAGCTAGGAAGAACTTGATCTAAATACTCAGGTATGAAGCATAAAGCTTCAACTTAGAGCATAAAATCATCAAAGCCTATTTCTAAGCTATGTAAAGTATATTTAGGGCATGTTTAACTTATGATCAAGTTCCGAAACGTTTGTTACTATACAAATCGGTATAGTTTCGTAGTTTGACGCAAATAGTCCCTGCAATCGAACAAACTTGATTTCGACACACCAAACCGTCCAAAACTTATTTCTAAGTTATGTAAAGGTTATTTAAGGTATGTTAAGCCTATATCACGGTTTCTGGAGTGTTTGTTGCATTAAACTGGTTATATTTACGCATCAGATCGCGTATAACCTTCCAGAAAGCGATTTAAAGCTCGAAATCGAACATGAATTGATATGTGCACATGATACACATATTTATACAAATCCCAAGTATGAAACTCAATATTTCATTGATTTGGTATGTGTTTGATGGTCGCGGAGGCACAGGTGTCACATATCATATGAATGATCAATTGAAATTACCAACCCTAACCCCTATCAAATATATCCCAATTACTAGAATTCTTGAGAATTGAATGAATCAAAATTAAGGTTAAGGCAAATCCAATCGTTTACAATTCAATCAATCAAATCCAATGGTAAAATGCATCAAATGCTTAGATTACCAAGTTCAACACAATAAAAACACATAACTTAGTCTACTTACAAGAATCCTCCATCCGGAGGAAACCATTAAACGATTAGCCGCTCATCTCGATTGATTGATCTTCAAAAGCGTGAAAAACAGTTGAAATCATCTTTGATCTTGTTGATGTTGTGAGAAGTATGATGAAAGTTGGTGAAAGAATACCCAAGAATGTGTTCTTTGCCTCCCAAAATCGTCCTAGAGATAGCCTCCATGAGTTAGGGTTTAAAAAGTCTTTTAATACCCTTAAAACATCAAATGTACTCATGCTTGCTGTTCCCCCCGTAGCCTATGGTCTGCTGACCGTAGGTTACGGTTTACACCTGCTGTTCTTTTGTTTCACTGGACCATAGCTTATGGTTGTCTGACCGTAGCTTATGGTCGTTTTTTACACATCTCCTTTCCTTCACAATTTCACTTTCATAAAATGATAATTCAGCCCCCGAACTTTATTATTTCACATTGCTCATGCTTTTAAGCTATCTTCTAAGCTATAACTCATCCCGAACAATGTCTTTAGCTATGCTTATCATCTTAGGGTGTTCCGCTTCATCTCCGAGCATCCTAACTTCACCGAATTAAGCGATTATCCTGTAAAAACCACAAATACTCGTAGTTATCACATTCAAAGCATGTTATCACTTAAAACATGATAAAACACATAAGATAACACACATTAACACCGGGATTTCACCCTCTCCATCAAGAAGAAGTTACAGAAGTAATAGTAAGAGCATTCTTGGATGAGAAAGTGAGATTTTCTTACAAGTTTGGTTTCTTTTCTATTGATGAACACTGTGACATGTGATGATTTTGTTGGTTCAGGCCTTGGCTAACACAATTAATCACACACAACTCTCTAATAAAAGAAAACAAATCAGAAGAGAAATTTTGCTGATAAAAGAAAATAGTGTGCTAGATAGAAGACAAAATGCTTTCTGGTTACTTTATTGATTTTCCTACAGATTTTAGCCCGTAGCCCATTTACTTAGGAATGGGTCGATTTGGGTTGTGTTCTATATCAAAGTAGCCAATTCAAATAGTTTAGGTAAACGAAGTCGTTTTGGATCGTGTTTTATATCAAAGGGGTTAAGTTAGAGAGTATACCTAAAAGGGGTTGATTCAGTTAAAATGGGTCAAATGAAACAATTTAGCTATCTCTATATGGTAGGCTAGTTTTTAGAAGTAGCATAATAAGTAGGTTGTATAATGGATTAAAACAATGACTTTTTCGGTTCTGTCAAAATGGGTTGTGTTGAATTTCCGTAAAACACTTATTTTCCATTTTTTAACAAATACTTAAATGCCTAAATAAAACATATATTATTTCAATAGTTATTTAAGTTTTTTAGTATGATGGTATAGGGATTGTTCTTAATCAAGCCACTTTGGTCGACTTTTAACCATTTGACCTGTTATGCTCCTAAGCTTCTTTTAGTCTTAGTAATAAATTGATTATATAATACGTGTTAGGTTGTTAGATAACTGTAAATATCATTGTTTAGTGGATAGTATGAAGTTGCCTATCATACTGAAACACTGGGAATGTTATTATTAGAGACCAAAGAGAAAACAATACCCAATAATGACATTGCTATATAGTGTAAACTAGTAATAAAAAAGTATCTGGCGTCCCTTAGCATTTTTAGTTATAGAGTTTGGAAGATTATGTTACATGCTGAAGCTTTGGGATCTGCGGTACCCAATAATGCACATTGTTAATGATCTATGTTGGAGCTTTACTCCACCAGTATGGTTTTGAAGGACTAGATGGTGGAACGAGGGTAGGGCTTTTTAAGGGGTTGTGGCATTTATCATCCGTCCCGTTTTTTTGAAGCTTTTCAAAGCTTCATCTCTACTAGAGAGTGAAAGTAAGGTTCCCACAGTGCCATGGTTTCCATTATTTGTGGCAATTGTTACCCATTGATTTATTAGAGGGTCGATATGGGCGAATGACTAGATTTGAGTCGTGTTTATCTGAATTGTTACCTACTGGATGATGTTGATGTATCATTAGAATAGTAGAATTGAAAGACTGGTTATTTGCATTGTAGGGTGTAACACCCCGAAAATATAAATTTTTATATTATAAATTGAATGTCGGTTATAAACAAGATAAAGTAACTAGGAATAAATAACCTAGTTAATCACAAGTCTTGTAGTAATAAGGAAACTTGGTTAAAACACAATATATAAAACTCGAGGAAAGTTGAGGGGCCAAAAGTGACAAAAATAAAAATGATTTTTTATTAAATAAAGGGTAAACTGCCATTTTGGTCCCTGTGGTTTGGACACTTTTGCCATTTTAGTCCAAATCTCAAACGTTTTAAATCTGGGTTCCTGTGGTTTCACTTTTATTAACATTTTGGTCCAAAACTCAAATCACCCCATATTTGACTATTAAAAGCTGGTTATTTTGTCTTTTTGTTCAGGGGCAATTTTGTCCATCTCAATTTATTATAACATAATTAGTAATTAAATTAAGAGTTAATTGCCATTTTAGTCCCTGTGGTTTGAGCCATTTTGCCACTTTAGTCCAAAGGTTTCATTTTTAACATATGGATCCAAAAACGTTTCATCGTTGCCATTTGGTCCAACTGACTTAACTCCATCCAATAAACTCTGTTACTCAGGGGGCAATGTTGTCATTTCATATATTATTTTTTAATTCCACTTTATTTTTTTCTTTTAATCATTATATAAGATTTATCTTATATATAATAATTATAATATAATTATAATAACATATATATATATATATACACAGATATTGTGCACCACCACCACTCATCTCTCACTCTCTCCTGTCTCTCTCTCTCATCCACCACAACAATCACCGTCGCCCCCTACCAGTCACCACCGCCCACCACTATCAGCCACCACTGCACACACATACACTCCTCTCTCTCTCTATCTATGCACTCTCTTTATTCTCCATAACCAACCACCACCAGATGATATCATCACCATCAACAACCTCACCACCGCTGTAAGCACCACCACTGCCGCCGCCAGCGACCCTCACCATCGTCGTTGCATATATATATAAAATCCCCCACCTTCACTGTCTCAACTGTACACCACCGCTACTACTACTGCAAGGCCATCACAAGCCACCATCGTCCCTAACAGGTTTGACTTTCTATCTCTCTAAAAATGGTGGTTCGACGGGTTTGATGGTGTGGATGTTTATTGTGATGACAGTGGAGGTGGGGTGTTGCTGGTGATGATGGCGGAGGTGGGTGTTGATGGTGATAAACGGCGGCCCTGGGTTGTGGGTTTTGTAGGTGGTGATTGCTTTGAAGATCTATGTGCGATTTGAACTTGGAGGTTGTGATTGATTGGGTTGGGGAGGTGTTTCAGTGAATTTGGGGGTTTTCTGTGAATTTGGGGGTTTTCTGAGATGAGAGAGAAGCAAAGCTGGTTGGTGGTGGGGGATGTATGGTCTGGTGGTTTTGTGAAGGATTTGTTTAGCTGGTGAAGCCGTGGTGTTTCACGGTTGCAGGAGGTTGTGAAGGATTTGGTTGCTATTAGGTGGTGATTAGGGTGAGGAGTGTCGATGATTGTTCGGATTTATGGTAGTGTTGAACGATGGTGGAGAAAGGAGTTATATGATGGTGGTTAACGGGTAGTTAAGTGTAGGCAGGTGTGGTGGTTTACAGGTGAGTGTAATGATGGTGAACAAAGATTGGTTGTTTGCAGGTTGTGGTATAGGATTATTGAAGATGCAGTGTTAAATAAGCAAAGCTGCAAAGGGATGGATATATATTAATGTTTTTAAATAATAAAGAATAAAGGGTTAATTAAAAGAAAAATGAAATGACTAAAATGCCCTTGGCATATTTAACACATATGGATGGAGTTAAGTCAGTTGGACCAAAATGGCAATGATGAAACGTTTTTGGATCCAGATGTTAAAAATGAAACCTTTGGACTAAAGTGGCAAAATGGACCAAACCACAGGGACTAAAATGGCAATTAACTCTTAAATTAATTATACTTAATTCATTTAACCCTAATAAATATACATTAGATTATATTTCCCCCATTTAATTATCATCTTCCCCAAAAAACCCTACCCTCATAACTTCATCTTCACCCGAAATCGCCCACTGCGATTTGTAAATGCAATAAGGAATCTTTTTTTATTTAGTTTTGTGAAAAGAAGAATCTGTAACTCGGTGGACGGTCATATTCATTCATATACGAACGAGTTTTATTATTTGAGTTGCAACAAACAAAGAAACTACTACGCTAACAGCAGGCAGTCAAGCAGCAGATCTTCTCTCTCAATCCCCGGTGGTTTACGATGGCAGATATATTCAACGGCGACGTTCATAGATCACTGAAGCTTCCGATTCTGGGCAAAAGAAACATACTGATTACCAGTGCCCTGCCTTACGTCAACAACGTTCCTCACCTTGGAAACATCATATGCTGTAAGATTACTATATTGTTCAACTGTGAATTGTCATCGTTAACGATGAACTAATTTTGTTTGTTACCTTTAGTTGTGTTTAGTATTGTAAAATACGGTTCAATAAAAAAATGGGAATTGGTTCTCTCGCGGGGCGCGACCCGAATGAGGCAATCCTTTCGCGGGCCGCGAGAGGAGTTGGGTCACACGACCTCTTTAAGGTTCCGCTGTCGCGTAGCGCGACATCCTTATTTTTCCAGCAGGTTTGTTGTTTAATGCTGCAGATGCCCAGCTCGAAGTTTAACCCATTGTAAACTTAAAACTTGCATAACTTCCGTTTTACAAGTCCGTTTTTCGTGATTCTTTTTCCTATACAATCGTAATTTAATTCTCCATCACATGGAGTTATACCCCGACATCTGAATTTATAAAACATAGGATTTCAAGCCCTCGGCTCGAAATTGGTTTACTAAGACTTTTGACCCGTTTAGGTTTAAACCACCAACTTGTTTCTAACTAATCAAAACATATATTCCAATGTATTTAACACAAAATTTTTAACTCGGGCTCATACTTTTTATGAGTTATGCGAGTATTGCACAAGCTATGCGCATAGATCTGTTTTGACCCGTTTAGTCGATTCAAGTCATTTAGTCTAATACTAGCTCTTTTCTTCTCATATTTCGCAATTCCACATCTAAATTATCTGCTTATATTCCACCACATCTATTTTTGTGGTGTAATTAGCACAACCAACTTATTTTCCCAAAGTTACCCTTCGGTTGATCATTTTACGCAAATGACCCGTCTTTAGGCCTTTGATCCACGAATGTGTATGCTTATAGTTTTTATTCAAATTTAATGATTCCACAATCAAAATGCAAGTTCCTAAACAACCTTTATGAGTCGTTTGCCCAATTTACCCTCCAAGGGCGTTTTGGTCAACTTTAGTCCCCCATTTATGACGAAGGACTTTCGTTACTTATTTGACCAAAATGTACGTTAACCACAATCATATTTATATGTACCTGGCTCGGGTCAACCTATTGACCTGTTTCGATACCTTGCCTTCACAATATGCTAATTCGTAGCATTTTTAATCCATAAACCATTAGTATCCTGTAAGCATAACACTTGACAAGTACTTATTAGACATCATTTGTCAATTGGCGCTAAAAGTCACCCTTTGACCCGTTTGGTCTAAACGACCAAACATTTTGCATGTGTATTTAGAATGGTATATATATATATATATATATATATATATATATTTACCATTTCGTTATTTAACCCATTTCGGCTTACGCCGTAGGGTGTCTTATAACTTTAAATTATGTTTGTCGACACGCAACTAAATTACCATTTTATCCTTATCCTTATTATGAGTTACCCCATACGGTAATATCTCAAGATTCATTTTATGTTTGTCATTCCACGGCTATATTACCATTTACCCATGTTTACCATTCATCATGGTTTTTATCAATTTTGTATATGTTCCGACTCGTATCAATCGCGTAGGAATCCATATTTCTGATATTATCTTTATCGAGTTTATAACTTATAGAATAATTAAGTATTCTAGAAAAAGGTGTAAGTTTCACTTACCTCTCATCCGGTTTACACTTTTCTTCTCGTGCTTGATTCGTTTGACCGCTTCTTTCCTAAGCCTCCACCTAGCTCGTTAAGCGTCAAACTATTGTCAACATTTACAAGGTGGTTAGACTAGTCATTAACAATCATGACCATTCCACCTTACTTATTCTCGATGTCGAAACTACCATTCGACTTCATCATTAGTTAGATTAACTTATCAAAAGTTAACTACTTTCAATCACATGGTTTACACAATTGAGTCTAAATCAAAATGATGTTTAGAACCCTTATCACTTCATATTACGCATAATTGCCATATAATTCAAATAAGCGTTTCACTCTAAATTTCAACACTTTAGTTCTCATTTAGGCATTTTAACAAACACCTAATGTGCATAATTTTACATATTTACTAACTAGTTATTTTTACCAAGATTTACATCAAAAATCAAACCTCTACGTCCAGTGTTCATGAACTACATCTAGAACTTATATCATAACATCAATATTCATCAATTTAACACTCTAATCCGAGTGTTCATCATATTGTCATAAAACCCACTTAGCACATAATAGGGTAATTATCAAATCCCTAGTTTTGACACCAATTCATCAAGTTTTCAACTAGGGTTTGTTTCTAAACGAAGATTTCATCACAATAACACTCATAGATTCAACATTCATTCCAGAATTTCGATTCTGATTGTTCACCATAATCTCAAAGTATCACCAAATCATATAATTCAACATACCTTGTGATCCCCACAACTAGGTGATCATTTATATGTGTTCATGCATTGATTTGGGGCTTGAATTGAGCTTCAATTTGTTGATTTTGTGATGAGCTAGGGTTTGCTCCATGGGGAGCTCTGATCCTGATCGTATACAAGCACACGCACACACACTAGTGTGTGTGTAGTGTTTTGTTTTTAATAAACTAAGTTTCAAATCTTCCCTTTTTAGCCCCTCTAGTTTGTAACTTTATAAAAGGGGTTATTACCCATGTTTTCTTCATTGTTTTAAAGCACCTTTTTAACTAGGTTGATATTCCTAGCTACTTTGTGGGTTCGGGAAAGTTATGACTCAGTTTCATTTAAGTCCCGCTAACTCGGGCCTCTTATAAACTTTATTTCCTTAAAAGCTCTCGCTCACTTTTTATTTAATATTAGGTTTATTTATTTAAATCCTAATATTTACCGGGTTAATTTTACCCCTAACGGTACTTTACCCGTCTTTTGGTACTAACGTGGTTTGATTACCAAACCCGTTTTCGGGGTATTACATGGCAATACATGTAAAACCACAGGGACCCAGATTTAAAAGGTTTGAGATTTTGACTAAAATGGCAAAAGTGTCCAAACCACAAGGACCAAAATGACAGTTTACTCTTAAATAAAACATAAAACCAAGGGTTCCTCCAACCTTACCCTAACTTGCAAAAATTGATCAAATTGAGAAGCCAAATCGAAATCCAAGTTCAGATTAGTGATCACCTTAGTGAAGGGGTCACAATGTATGTTGAATTTCATCTTCTAGTTACATCTTGAAATTTTTATGAACATAAGAAATCAAAATTTGAGCTTGAATGTTTGATGTTTGGATGAAATTAGGAATGAAACCATGTCTAGGAGTAAACCCTAGTCAATAGCTTGTTGAATTGATGTTCAAATTATGAAATTCATAATCATCCATTTATGTGTTAAATGGGTTTTGTAGAAACATGATGAACATTAGAATTATGATTATCAAACTAGTGTTATTTGAGCTCCGTGAAGTAAGTCTAGATATTGATGTGTAAACTAGACATTTGAAATTTAAAATGATGTTTAAAATTGGCAAAAAGAACTAGTTATGAACTTGATTGTGAATATGTAAAATTATGCCCATTAGGCGTTCGCTAAAATGCCTAAATGAAAACTAAGTGTTGAAATATTGTACAAAAATGCATATTCAAATAGTATGGTGAATTATGCGTTATATGATATAATTAGAGTTCTAAACAAGTTGTTGGGTGAACTCTATAGGCAAGGAAACCGAGTCTTCAAGCGGACAAGCCGGAATGGATACACGCTTGAAAGGAAATCTTTAAAGGTATTTAACTACGGTTTCGTTACATTATGCTTGAATATGGATTGTAGTTAGTAGACTTTGAATTAGCATAATATGTGAATTTGGAATATTTTTGAAGTGACGAAGCTCACTAGACAAACAAACGGGTCAAAATATTGGTTAGAATAAGTTGGTGTGTTATTGAAATGGTGGTTTCCATTAGACAAACAAACGGGTCAAAATAATGTTTAATTTGGTAATGTTGAAGTGACTTGAATTGTAACACCTCGTAGAATCACGACCAATATTATGAAGACACGTGTCATGGACTTTAAGCGTGTAAGGAATTATTTCTGAGGGACTGAAGTTTTCAAACAATGTAAATATGTGAATAAAGGGATCCAAAGTGTCATCATGCCATTCTTGCGCCTCTAATTGACCTCACACGACGTTCGTATTCTTTAACGAATAATTTATCGAACTTGAAAAGTCGTTTGTGCTTAAAATAAGGATCTTGTGAAACATAGGGGTTAAAAGCGTCAACATGTTAAAAGTAACCTCTGAGTGACCTTTTAACGATCCCAAAAACATTCTAACAATTATATTTTGCCCACAAGAAAATTTGGATATTAATTCGTGGAGTTTCGACACACATAAATAACTAAAGTGTTAATTCCAAGAAATAAGGGTCAAAAGCGTCAACGTTGAAATTCAGGACTTTTCGGGTGATAGTATAACTAATCGGGAGCTTAACAGAGTTTGTTTGTGACTTAGGATCCTTAAAAGTCAAGTTTGGTGGTTAAAAGTGCAATAAAAACAAGTTAAAACAAGTTTTGAAGGACCAGGGGACCAAAAATGCAAAGTATGGAAACTTGTTACCGGAGCATGACCTCTACGCGGGCCGTGTAGACCCACGTCCAAGTCTTACGCGGGCCGCCTAAAACCATCAGATGTAGAAAATGTTGACAGGTGCCTGTACAACTACTTCCACCGCGTTAAAAGCCTGGTTTTCGAATTCTGGGACTGTACCAATGGTTTTTCATGCATAGGGGACACCTGGGATGATCAGGAATCAATCTTAGACTTATGTGGATTGATATTGTGAGCTTAAATTTCCTATATAAGGGTTCTTGTTTGATAGTTCATGTGCTCACTTTCAAAAATCATTCATAACTTACTCTCTGGAGCTCTCTGGACTTCAAGCAAGCTTTCCTCAACTCCTAATTCGTGCTAAGAGCCCTTGTAAGCATTCTTAGCCTTTCTATTTCAAGTTTTATTAGTCTAATGACCAAAAGTCAAAGCCGTCGTAATTAAGCTTTGACTTAGTAATTAATCACTAATGGTCCAGTCATTTTTCAAATTGAAAGTGACTATGAGTTGGTAATTATGTGGGTAATAAACCCTTAAAAGGGCACCCTCTGATTTCCACTCTATCTTGGTCAATTGTCGGGTCAAACTTAATTATAAAAAGTCAACAGAAAGCTATTTTGCAAATAAATTCATAACTAACAATGTAGAAGTTATGAAACCTATTTTAACACTTATATAACTTGGTAATTAATGTGAGAACATGTCTAAGCATGTTCAACCCGACAATTTTGAGTTTAGGCTCGGTTCGGAACCGAAAGTCGCAAAAGTGGACTTTTGCTTTGAATTTTAGTTCTGACCCGATTTATCTTAGTTTAGATACGACTTAGAGTTCCATTAGGACCAGGTTATAGGTTAGTATAACCCTCTGAGGTTATACAACTTGGTTCCTAAGTAATCCGATTCCTTTGCATGTTTCCGTTAATTGCTTAAATGTTGACTATTATGCCCTTTTGACCATAAAACGAGATTTTTGAAAATGTTAGAGGACAAAAACCTTTATTACTGATTTATAAACATGTCCTAAAAATTTTACATCAGTTTGAGGTCTAAATTAGGAGTTATGCTCAATATCGTAATTTGAAAGCTTTTAATTAATTAAACGGCATATTTAGCATAAAGCCTATTTGAACCCGGATTTTGACACCAAACCTTTTATCCACTGATGTAATATAATATTTTGGGATTTTTGAAGATTTTTAATTATTTTTAAACTGATCATAATGTAGGGTTCTTGCTTTGATTCGGTAATGGACGGTTATACCCTTTTCTTGAATAAAATGAGTTTTACATAACATTTTGATACCAAACCTTTTGCTACTGATTCCATATGATAAATAAAATATTTTGAACCTTATAAACTGATCAAAAACTCAGATTTACTTATATAACCCGAAAATCTCCTAAAACCGACTTTTTACGCGTTTTAAACGCATAGTATGGGTTAAAACTATTTTTGACACATAAGACTTAATACCTACTGATTTTTTAAGTAAATTTTTTATACTTTAACACTAAATAAAAGTTTTGAACTCAAATTTCCAAATTTGACCTTTAAAGCTTATGTGAAATGACCAAAATGCCCCTACGGCGCATAGTTTGGTTATAAATGATAAATTTCACATATATGCAATACCCTACTGATATAACCTGCAAAAATAAATATTTTTACTGATCATTTTAGACCAGAACCTCAGATTAATATTTAACCTCTTTTATAACCTTTAAAATGACCAAAATACCCCTACGGGGCTTAAATTGATTTTAAACTCGTTTTGGGCATAATGGAAGGTATCCTACTGATATCATAACACATTTTTAAGCATATTAACTTAGGGAACCTGTTCATGACTCTTTTGGTTACCCGTTATGCATTTCTCGCATTCGGTACGGTTTATGTGACTAATTGCATAAATTGACCGAAACGGGTCAAACCTTATCATTTTTACCTCAAAATCCAGAATGTGTTTAGTTTACCTATATTATACAAGTCTTAATACTTGTCGGGTCTAAATCACATTCTAATCCGGTCTTCGCTTAATCTTGCGTTTTGAACCGTAAACTTTCTTTAAAACTAACCGGCCTAAGTTTAAACTTAAGTAAGACCCGTTAAGAATATAATAGGTTATTAAAAACCTTTGTTCCAGATTTAGGAGCCCAGTAAAAGATATTTGCACTTGCTGATTGTATGCGGCTGGGATAAATTTGTATAATTTGCTCAGGTAAATACTTTTAACTTATTTTCCCATATACGGGCTTGGGGTACGGTATATAAAATACCGCTTGGTCGGGTATTGAATTTTTAATCATATGAAGGTTAAATAATTGAGATAACCAGTTTAATCTGTTTTATTTGTTAAAGCCTTTGGGGGGTTAATGACCATGTCCCGGATATCCTTGGCTCATTCATTGAAATGGCCACGACTTAAGCACGGGGTGTAGGCATACACCTGCCGGTGCGTATGTAAAATGATATACCTGCCTGTTCGAGAATAACTCGTTGTAGGTTATATTATGTGGTGTCTATTAATCTTTAACCCGGTATTCAACCCGGGCTACTGAACGTATAATAAACATATAATTCTTTTACAAGATTATTTTTAAATAATTAACCCAAGTTATAAAAGATTATTTGTGCCTTGTGCATTTAAATCAATTTTAATAAACATTTTCAAAAGTGTCGGTTAATTGTATTTACCAGTGTAAACTGACGTATTTTCCAAAAGGTTAAGTGCAGGTACTATGCGAACTAGGCTGGCTACTCCTGAGTGAATAAATAATGAAGTCTTGCAAGCTTTTGTCACTTAAAAATCTGTTGAACAATATTTCCTATGTTTTGATCTGCCTGTGGATCCTTTTACATTTCGTTTGTAATACTTATGATATTTTCATTCGGTTTGTAATATTATTACTTTTAGACTTCCGCTGTGCATTGAACTGTGATTATTGACTATGATGATATCAACTACGTCACGATACTCCCCACCGAGCCCACCGGTAATACGTGGAAATATCAGGGTATGACATGAATGCCACTCGTTGAATATGAATTATGAAAGCGTAGGCCAAGGACGAACACACAAAAAGATTAGTTTTTCTTAAAAGAACCCATGATATTGGGTCAAAAGTTTAGAATCATATTTTGTTGAAATTGCATAAATAGACATGCTCGAAACATCGATAACAAGCTTGACACTTTACGCACGTAAAACCATGGAATGAAAGTGATATGCCAAAGTTGACACGCCCAGGAAATGGGTAATTATGTTTAGAAACCAATATGATGAATAATGCATAGCATGATATATATAACTAAATGGGTCGAATAATAGAAAAGTGGATTTATAGGCTATCTGCGTATAAACTGGATTTTTATGCGAATAATTATGGTAAACGGGTCCGTATTTAAATTACGGACACGTAGGGAAAAGAATTATGTAAAACAAATATGTAGAACTAAAGTTATGAGACTTTAAAGTTTGAATTTTGGTTAAAAATTGAGCTGGGCAAATGCAGCTGAAAGAACAAAACTGTCTGGCGAATTAACGCTCTCACGGCCCGCGAAGACATGTAGTCTACTCGCGGCCCGCGAGAGACATTGACGATGCCAAAAAAAATTATTTTGTTTGTTGAATGTTGGAACTTGTTTATACTTGTTTCTATGCTGTCAAAACTAACTTTTAAGTTGGTTTTGATATTAGGTGATGTTAGTAAGCTTCCGGATGGCGATCAAGCAAATATCAAGAATCGGACACAAGTCTTTTGAAGCTTCCGCAATGATATCATTTTGTTTTGGTTAAATATGAAACATGTAATCACTTGATATTACATTTTGAATGTTTTAAAGTAATATGGATGTTAACTTGAATACTTTAATCATGTATGAACGTTAACTTAACAAAGTTTTTGATCATATTTTTATATAAAATGCGTATTTAGTATTAAAAATCGTTTAATTTGAGACGGGTCTTACAAGTTGGTAATCAGAGCTCAAGGTTGTTTACAAATGTGTTCGGTTCGAAGCTTGATCAAAATCCGGTAAGAATTAGTTATTTTAGTAGATTTTATTAAAACATTAGAAATGAGTTTAATTTGATGAGCATGGGAAGTGTGTGTAATACACTCAAACCCGGAAAGTGCACCAAATGAAAACGGTTTAAGCAAGTTGTGAACTTGGCTAAACCAAAGTGAAAGAAGCATATGTTATAAAATTAAATGTTTAATAATTAGTATAAACATTTCAGATTCAAGATGGCCGATGGAAGTAATGATGATTCGGTGCCGACAGTCACCGAACAAATGAGAGAAGTGATTGCCGAAGAGGTTGGAAAGGCAATCAAGAATAGTCTATCCGGTTTTATAGACAAGATTCAAAGCACGGTGCTTACGGTAGTAGAAGAACGGATCAAAAGGTTGGAGGATATTGCCAACCAAGTAAAAGAAAAGTCAGAGGAGTGGAAGGCTTGCTTGTATAATAAGTTCATGGCTTGTAAACCTCCAATCTACAACGGGGAGGTCGATCCGATAATATGTCAACGATGGTTGAGTTACATGGAAGGAATGTTTGAAAGGACCCATTGTGATGCAAGTGACTTCGTAGCTTACGGTACGGGTCAGTTAAGGGGTCAAGCGAAAGACTGGTGGGATAATAAGAAAAAGGAGATTGGGAGTGAAGTGGCTAAGGTTATGACCTGGGATGAGTTTAAGGCACCGTTCCTTAAACATCACAGTCCCAAGGCGGTTATTAACAAAATCAAGGAAGACTTCGTCCAAATGAGGCAAAGGGGTGAATCGATAGACAAAATCACGGGTATTTTTTTGATAAGTTAAGGTTCTGTGATGAACTTGTGACAAATGAAGAACAAAAGATATACTACTACTACAATATGTTGAGTGCCGAATATCGGGAGTTCCTGACTCCCTCAAAGTATGAGACTCTCACCGAGATCATAAACACTGCTCGGGAACAAGAGATTGAGCTGAAAAAGCAAATAGAGTAGGGTGAACGAAGGGCGCAAGATGTTAACCCAAGCCCTATAAAGAAGGCAAGAATGACCGAATCGGCAAATAAGCCAGATGTGAAAGGCGGGTCGCCGAGTTGTAAGGTATGCGGGAAGGGGCATCAGGGCGAGTGTCGCTTCAAGGATAAGCCATGCCCTATATGTGGGAAGACTGGGCATACGACTTCATTTTGCACAGGAAAAGTCTCGGTCTGTTATAAATGCTACCAACTGGGCCACAAGAAATCTGAATGCCCGGAGTTGGTCGGGAAGAAAGACATGAAGGATACACAGACAGAGGAACAAAAGGCAAGGGCCAGATCTTTCCACCTAATCGTAGCTGAAGCAAAGACAGAACCCGATGTGGTCTCAGGTATATTTGCTGTAAACTCAATTCCCGCGCGTGTATTGTTTGATACGTGTGAAAATAAATCATTTATTTCACATGGATTTATTCAGCATCCTTCATTCTTATTAACGAAATTATCTATGCCCTTAGAAGTCGAGATAGGTGATACCAAAAGTTTTATAGTGTGTGTCGTATTCCAAAACTGCAAGTTGAGTATCGATGACGAAGAGTACTCAATAGACTTGATCCCGATGTCGATGGGAGAGTTTCAAGTAGTTTTCGGGATGGACTGGTTATCCCGACATCATGCGAAGGTCGTGTGCTTCCGTAAGGAGATAAAACTAACATCTCCGAGTGGAAGACACGTTACCATTTATGGCGAAAAAGGGGTAGTCCTGTGGTATGTACAATGTTGGAAGCTCATAAGCTTATAAGTCATGGAGGTAAAGCGTTTATGACACATGCATGCAAACCAGAGAATGAGTCACCGAAGATTGGAGATGTACCGGTGGTATGTGACTATGAAGACGTGTTCCCGGAAGACTTACCGGGAATACCGCCAGAACGAGAAGTCGAATTCGGAATCGAATTGATTCCGGGTGCAAAACCCGTAGCTAACGCGCCGTAACGGCTCGCGCCATTGGAGCTACAATAGTTGATGTCTCAGATTCAAGACTTGCTCGAAAAGGGGTTCATAAGGCCGAGTGTGTCTCCGTGAGGCGCACCGGTATTATTCGTGAAGAAAAAGGACGGGAGCATGCGATTGTGTTTCGACTACCAGGAGTTAAACAAACTCACGGTGAAAAATTGATACCCGCTCCCAAGAATTGATGATTGATTTGACCAACTACAAGGCGCGAGTTGGTTCTCCAAGTTTGAGCTTAGATCGAGGTATCATTACTTAAAGGTCAAAGAAGAAGATGTACCGAAGACGGCCTTTCGTACACGGTACGGACATTACAAGTTCCTCGTGATATCCTTCGGGTTGACAAATGCACCCACGACTTTCATGGATCTCATGAAATGGGTTTGCAAACCTATGCTTGATAAGTCGGTGATAGTGTTCATTGACGACATCTTAGTGTATTCGAAGAATGAAGTTGATCACGCGTATCATCTATGCGAAGTATTAGAAACACTTAGACGGGAAAAACTCTATGCAAAGTTCTCGGAATGCGCCTTCTGGTTACGAGAGGTGCAATTTCTCGGGCACATCATTAGTGCTGACGGGGTGTTAGTAGATCTGTCAAAAATAGAAGCCGTGTCGAAATGGAATCCTTTCCGAAGAATCCTTCGGAAATAAGAAGCTTCTTGGGGCTTGCAGGATATTATATGAGATTCATACAAGATTTCTCCAAGATTGCTACGCCGTTGACCAAGTTTACTCGCAAGAGGAAAGATTTATATGGGGCGTTGTGATGTGCGTTAGGTGTATATGTAGGTTTAAGTATATTTTAAGCCCTTTTACACTTTTTTAGCCAAGTTTTAAATTTATAAAACACGATATGTACTAACACTAAACACACATATGGGCAAGTGCACCCATCGTGAGCGTAGTATAGTGTTGGCAAGATACCGAGGTCGTCCAAGGACACAAGAGCTTTTAGTGCCGGTTTATCCTCAACGTCTAATCAAATAAAAAGTTTAGAAAAAGGTTTTAAACTAAGAAAAATAAAAACTAACTAAAATGCTGAAAAAAAAAACAGATAGACAAGATGAATCACTTGGTTCCGACTCTTGTATAGTGTAACCTTTGATTATTTCGGCACTTTTGCACTTATTTAAGAGATTATCTTAGTTATTGTAGTAGGCCCCTCTTTTGGAGGTGACGTTACCCTCAACCCAGTAGTTTGAGTCAGCAAGGATACAATCCTAAAGGGTCGGATTATTGAAGGATAATTAATTAAGTTATTAATGCAAATTATGGTAGGCCCCTCTTTTGAAGGTGACGTTACCCTCGGCTAAGTAGTCTGAGTCAGCAGGGATACAGTCCTAAATAGCCGGGTTATAGTATTAATAGTAGTTTAACTTATGAGGGGATCAAAGAGTTTGGACCCCCGCCATCCAATACCGTTAAGCATTGAAGGAGGTCCTACTAAATTTGACCCAGGTCCCTTGCAGGATCTCTAAACGCTGAATAATAGCAAGACTCTTACCAAACCGTTCCCTTAACCCCCGACCAGGTAGCCAACATACCTCCATATAGACCGTGGAGATATGAATGGTGAAAATCTTTTATTTTATATAGACAGTAAAATAATGTCAAGACACCACGGACAAACGATAAGGAAGAATCACCTTCAACATAAGAAACTAGTTATTAAAGTCATTAATACAAAACCAAGTAAAAAGTGCGAAAAGATTGAAAATAAAAAGTATTACACTAGACACTTGTCTTCACCAAGTGATGTAAGAGACTTAGGCAAACATGGCCTTGATTATCAAGAACTCTTACGATCAATCTTGGATCCCGAGACGACTCACACACTCTACGATGGACAATGGATGATGGTGGTGGATGATGGTGTTATGGTGGTGGTGGGTGGTGGGTGAAGTGTGAGAGAGGTGGTGTGCCAAGGGATGGTTTGAGCTTGATCCAAGCACTCCTATTTATAGGCTGAACAGAAGCTCGGGCACGGCCCCGTGTCCAGTGTGCACGGCCCCGTGTCCAGTGGGCACGGCCCCGTGTCCACATCCTCTCTTTCTTCATTTAATGCAACTTGTCTTTATTAGTTGACCACGCCCCCGTGTCCGCTGAGCACGACCCGGTGTGCAGAAGCATATCTGTACTATGAAGATTTGCCTAGATTCTGCGAATCTTATAGTTGACCACGACCCCGTGCCCGCTGAGCACGGCCCCATGGTGGGCAATAGAAGCTTCTACCACTTTGTCTTTTCTGCTCACACTTTGGCACGCCCCCGTGCTGGCTGAGCACGGGGCGTGTTTAGTCTTCTGTCTTCTTGTTTTGCTTGGGAGGATGATGTCGTGGGGTCGGGCATGTCACGTTTGTTCCTTTTCTTGTATTTATGTTAGATTTTGATGTCTTTTTGCTTCTTTTGTTAATTTGAGCTCATTTAATCCTGAAAATATAAAACGAAGACAAAAGCACACTTTTTCCAACATTAGTACTAAAAAAGGGTTAGTTTTATGCCACAATTGATGTAATTTATATGTTGCATTTTGCACACATCAAATACCCCCACACTTGAATCTTTGCTTGTCCTCAAGAAAAACTCTTTATAATGTGGCTTTACACACCCAAATGGAATGGGTAGAAAAGAAGGTTTTTGGGCTTGTCATAGAGTTTCGGGATTTCCAAGATTCTTTATTAAGTTTTATTTTTATTTATTTACAATCCTATTCGTCATGATTTATTTAAAACTTTTCATAAGGTAAACTACTTATTAGGGCATAACATGCCTCTTTAAAATTCTCTTTATATACAAGTTCACATACCTCACGGGGGATCACTCAACACTCGGCCGAAAATGTATTTTAGTGGATCACTCGAGAGCGGCATGGAACTTACTCCTACCATAGGCTTGCCAAGCAATCAATCCTCATCCTTTTTAACTATGTACCTTTGTAAATATCAAGAGGACTTTTTGGGTGAAGGGTTAGGCTTGGGTTAAAGGTAGGTGGTTGGGTTAGTGGTTACTGGTTAGTATAAAAGGGCGAAAAAGCGTAACAAGCGTCGGTTTTTGAAAGACTTTTTATTTTTGTAACTTTTATTTTGATGAAGCTATTATTCAAACAAAGTTATTTTCTTTTATAAACTTGTTTGTTTATTTTCTTTTGCTTCATCATCAACACACATTTTTTTTAAAGTCATATGAAAAACCGAGCTAGTTACTAAAACAAAGGGTTAAAAATGAAAAAAGGTTTTGGTGGGTGAAAGGGTGTTTGTTTGGGTTATGAAATGAAAAGGTTTAGGCTCAAAGGGGCTAACTAGGGGGATTTTGGGTAGGTGGTAAAAAAAAGGAAAATAATGGTGTAGAAATAAAAAGGGTTAGTTCTAATGCCTCCATCATTTACTTACTCGGGTTTAAGTTGGTAAGGACCGGGAATGTATCGTCATGGCAAGTTCTAGAGTCGTAAGAACCAAGCGGCTATTCACACAAGAAACGAAAAATGAGCATTTAATTTATAGATATATATTTGTATGCTCAATAAAGACTCAAAACCCACTTTTGTGGGAATGGGTTCTTATGTGATCAAGTATATATAATTAAATTTTAACTAAGCTTGTCATGCCTTTTCATAATTTTCTTATGTTGGTTTTTTTTATCACGACGCTATCGGTTGTAAATTTGTAAAAATATAACCTTTTTAGAACTTTGAAATTCCCAAGTTAAACCTAGACAAGTAAAAAAATGAAATTTTTTGAAAAAAATTGGGGTGATTAGCGGTTCCAATAGAGTTTTGTGTAAGGCTTGTGTTTAGGACTTGCAAGATTCAAGGTTTTAGCATCCCCCCTACACTTAAATTACACATTGTCCTCAATGTGTCCCAAAAATAAATTTTTAGGTTGGTTGAATGTGTAAAAAGGTGTGAAAAAGCAAAAATTTTGTGTTACTGGGCGCTGAACACGGCCCCGTGTTATCCGGGCACGGCCCCGTATTCAAGTGCCAGTAACAAAATTGAATCAAGAGAAACAGAAGCCTGGACACGGGGGCGTGTTGGGCGGACACGGCCCATGCCGAACTTACTGTAATGAAGAAATTTTGTCGGATGGTCCTGTTTTCCTGCATGGGGTGCTGGTTCAAGTTTCCCTTGTATCCTATGCCATCTCAAGTGTGTTTTATTCATTTCAACACCATGCAAACACCAAATTAACTAAAACCATCATTCATTAAGTCATAGAGAGAATTACATAATAGTCCTAAAATTAAAATACTAGATAGTTAGGTCAAAGAAACACTAGAAATCTAAACCAAGGAGTTCTAGCCTACTACTTATTCTATTAGCAAAATTTCCGAGAAGGTAAATCCCTCGGTTAAATGTGGCTTGAAAAACTCCTTTCTCCGGTTATGGGTTCCTCACACGTCGGCGAGCCATTCTTCTATCTCCCTAGGGAGAAGAAAAGTGGGCTCATTGGCATTGGTTTGAGGAGGTGCAACTTCCACCGGGACTTCTTGTAGATCTTCAAGAGGAGGTTCCGCTGGAATGTCGTCCCAACCGGTAGGGTTATGGATTCCAAGTGCTAGGTTCCAATTCTCTTGAGGGAGGATTGGTTCCATGGGAGGTGTTACAAGAATGTTTAGCCTCTGGTGCAAGAGGTTTATTTCTTGAAAACTGTTTTCCAACCCCACCGAAAGATTATTTATACGGTCTATTAGGACCTCTGTTGGTGCACGGAATGTCTGTTGACTTCGTTTGAATCAAGTCTTAGGTTAAGAAAAGACAAAATAGGAGCATGAAAGTCTAAATAGGATTTAATATTGTAATTTCGTTCATATGAACATATGTTTAGGTGATTTCGTTTATAGGGTAGATAGGTGATTTCGCTCATTAGGATAAATATGATTTCGCTTATATGGTCTTAGGGGATTTCGCTCATATGTCATGACATTGGAGCGAAATCAGGTTGAGTATAAATAGTCTTCATGAGCGATATCAGACAGTTGAGTTGTGTACACTGGAGCGAAATCCTCTCATGCTTGTGGTGTCGAAACTCTGTCAAATTGTTATCTGAAAGCATCAATAAAGAAGATATTGAAAGAGAAAAGCTGTGTAACTTTGCGTGTATTGATTCCGCCTTTATACGTGAAGGTGAACGTCCTTAACTGATCGTTTAGGGTCACGACACGGTCCAACAAGTGGTATCAGAGCTTCAGGACGAGGAGTTCATACTACTACAGCTTGATTCTACACTATTCTCTTACTTCTACTCACTTTCTGTTATACTTTTTCGATTTGAGAAAGTTCCTACGGTTGAAATTGTCTGAATTCCGGATATAACGTGTAAAATCTACTAATAACAAACCCTAGAAAGTTTCAGGTTGAAATACGGATTAAAACATGATGAAAAATGGTTAAAACCTGATTTCGCTTTTACGGACAATAGGCATCTGATTTCGCTCATTTGTACAACATGATTTCGCTTTCTTGGACAATTTCAGTGTGATTTCGCTTTTGTGACAACTAGTGATTTCGCTTTTGTGACAACTAGTGATTCCGCTTTTGTGACAATTAGGGTCTTGCTTTTGTGACAATTCAGTGATTTTGGTATTTCGCTTATTTGGTCACTCAAGGTTTCGCTCTTGTGATCATCAAAGTCTTTGTCAGTCATTGAACAGAATAATCATGTGAAAGTGTATCGTGTTGTGTGAATTTAATGTCTTGTGTTAGTTTACACAAGGTGATCAGAACCCAAGTCATGTGATATTATCTTTTCGAGGTCTCGTAATTTGAAGATTCAGGTTGCTTGGTTTGATGATTGTTGTCGACCATTTTTAATTGAGAATATTAAAATTTGCTTAGTTCTAGAAATTCAGTTGTGCATGTGATTGTGTCAGTTTGCATGTGAGATAGGTCGACACATGATACAAAGAATAGGTCTAATCAGATTGCATTCAGTTTGTCATTATAAGTCCATGTGAATCATATCCAATTGTCGGCTTAAGTGGTTATTTGCATGATGATATTGGTTTGTGGGTATTGTTGAAAGTTTAAAAGTTGCATGTGAATACACTATTAAAAGTTGTTAAAGGATATGTCAGTCATTAATATGTGTAAGTGAAATTGTCGATTTGTTGGCTATCTTTAAATTGATTGCACATGTGATTTTGTTAAATGTCATATTAAAACTGATTCTTGTCAGACATATTTTTTGGTTGAGATATTAGATGATTGTAGGCCCATATATTGATATAAGTGTGTTGTTGGCTTGTTATAATAATCGGTTAAAGGAAACATACATATCAGTCATTAGTTTGTTACAAGCCCAAGTTTCATTGTTGCATCATCATTGACGGCCCAAGTCTCAACATTATTAAAGATCCGTTTTGCATTTGAGTAAAGTCAAAGGTTTTCATTCCTATCAACATTTCGATCGGGTCTATTCATTCAGTGTCTTCACTCGAACAACATTAGAACGAGTCCGCAAATTTTCGACACGAGTTCTAGATTGATTCAAGAGTTACTCGCGTTCACATTTTCAATTCGTTTACACTGATCATTTGCTTATTTGTTCCTAGGTGTTTGAAGATGTCAAACAACGGTGAAGAGTTCTACAATACTTTTTACAACGCGTTCAATTCCGAATCATCAGATAGAAGATCTGAGATGAAAGAATATTCAAAAGAGATTTCGGAAAATTTGAAGTTTGAGAACATGTACGGAAGCCAACAGAAGCCACCAAAGCTAATGAAAGTGGAAGATTATCACTGGTGGAAAAATAGATTTGAAGGTTGGTTAAAAGCTTTTGCTACTGAAAGCTGGTTAAAACTGACAGATGGATACATTAAACCAGTAAAAGAGGGAGGAGAGTTAATAGATCCAAAAGATTTTACAGAAAAAGATATAAAAAATGTTGTGGCTGAGTATAGAATGATAACATTGATCAAGCAGTCAGTAAAAGAGGATGTTATTTCATTGCTCGAACAAGAAAAGACTTCAAAGAGTTTGTGGGAAGCATTAGAGAGAAAATGTGTAGGAAGTAATGAAATTGTTAAAAACAAAAAGAAATTGTTGCGTAAAGAGTTTGATTTATTCAATTGTATGAAAAATGAGTCTGTTTGTAAAATGATTGAGAGATTCGGATATCTGAAAATGGAGCTGACCAGACATGAAATCTTACCTTCTGAAGAGGAGCTGGTGGATAAATTGTTTGATTCATTGCTAAATGATCAAGAGTGGCAATACTTCGCTCTAATGTTGAAAAATACAATCAAGCCTGAAGATTTAAAAGTGGATTTGCTGATCGAAAGACTTGAAAGTCATGAGTTGGAGATAAAGAGATCTAAAGTCAACAATCCAGCTTATCAGCAGAATGTAGAGCTTTACTACAGAGGAAATGTACCACAGACTGGATCTCCAAAAACAACATTTTCTGCAGAAAGTTCAAGTTCAGTGAAAAATGAAAGTCTTCACAGTGGTTTTCACAGTGGATCTTCTTCAACAACTTCTGATAAATCTGCTTCAAAGAATTTATTCCAGTGTAATATCGCAGTGGATCTGAAGAATGGGCAGAATTTCAGCGAAGAATCGGCAAAACAACAGATGGTTTTCTTGGCATCTGTACTTGAATCGGATGAAAGCCTCGTTGCAGGGAAGATTGGCAACACCAACTTGACGAAAGAAGATTATGATCAATTAGACCCCGAGGAGATGGAACTAATGGATATCAGATGGTGCATGGCCAGTGCGGTTCGTCGGGCACATCGGTTCATGGAGATAACGGGGAGAAGGTCAATTGGTGGACCATCTACCAAACTGGGATTTGATAAATCTAAGGTGATATGCTTCAAATGCAAACAAAGAGGTCACTTTAAGCGCGAGTGCAGAAATGTGTATGCTGCTGATGATTCTGAAAATCCGTTCAACGAAGATTATTACAAGAAAGCGATTTACCATCAGAACAAGTCTGAACCACCAAGATTAAAGCAACCAGAAGAAAGATCAAGGGCTCTTGCAGTTATATATGATGATGAAGGTTACGACTGGAGTCAAGTTTGCCCTGAAGAAGATGCAGTCGGATATGCATTTGTTGCAAATGAAGATCATGATAATTGGTGGAGAAGAGACAGTGCGAGATGGGAGATTGGCAAATTGTATGAACCATTTAAGGAATCACAAAGAGCCAAGAGATGGAATGAAGAATTAGAGTGTTACATGGATCCACAGGGTAATCCAGTAGTTGATCCATCAAAAGTGGATTTTGATGCTGTAACCAATGTGTTTCCAAGTGAGGGCACTTTCAACACAAGAAGGCTTTCTAATAAAAGCTATTTGCAAATTTGATGATCAAGTTAAAAGAAGTTTTTGAAGCAAGTTTACCGAAGGTGGTAGAACTGTAGAAAAGAAAAGAAGAAGAATTGAAGAAGATGATTGAAGAAGTGAAGACTGTTGCAAAGCTTGCTGGAGAGGAACATAGAGCTGAAGAAACGCAGAAGAATGAAGAAGCGCAGAAGAATGAAGAAGTTCAGAAAGAAGAAAAGGAGGAAGATCAGAAAACTGAGTCAGAAGAACCGGTGCTGAAAGAAACTGAGGTTAGAAAATCTTCTGATTTGTCGAATGTTGAAATCTTTGATAACAAAGAAAACAAGTGCAGGAATTGCATAGAAATGTGCAAAGCCTGTACTGAAAAAGATGATATAATCAAAACAAAAGATATTGAAACAAGCAAACTTGAAAATGTTTTCAAAATGAAATGTAAAGAAATGATTGAAAAAGAAGAAATTTTGAAACTAAAAGTTGAAAATTTGACACAGAAATGTCAAAGTCTTGAAAAGGATAATGATGTTTATAGACAAATGTGTTCTACAAAATATGTTGATTGTGTTGAAAAAGAATCGAAATTTCAAGATTTACAAAAACAGTATGATTCTTTAAAGTGGTCGAGTCAGAGAGTACAAGAAGCTTATGATACTTTGAAGAGCCAAGTCAAAAGTTTTGATCAAAGATTGTCTGAACCTTTAACAACCAAAGAAATGTATGAGAGACAGTTTAAAGAAAAGCAAATTGAATTAAACAAATGTGTTGATGAAATTGCAAATCTTAAACAAGTCTTGGCTGAAAAAGAAAAGGTTGTTACAAAACTTTAAAGTTATCATAACTCTTCGTACATTCTCGAACGCATTTTCAACATCACACCAGATGACAAAGATACTGAAAATTGCAAAAAGGGTATTGGTTCAGAATTTCATAAGGTACCACCACCATTGAGAAACAATTATACTTTTTATGATGAGGAAAAGGTGGCAAAGGGTTTGAACATAGCTGACCAGTTACCTGAAAGTATCGATGTGACTTACTCCAAATCTGATGATGCTAATGATTCAGAGGTGGTAAGTAAGGTTGTTGAAAGCGTTTTGAAAGATGAGTCTACAAAAGGTAAGTCTGAATCACAGGATGAAGATGAAGGAAATCTTTATGATGGTTATCTGAAAAACACAAAATCCGAGAAAAAATTGAATGATGATTCAAAAGGATTGGTTTATACCATGATTGGATCGGACAAATTATTCTTAGATGTTGTATTCCCGATTCAGAATGTGATTTCAGAGAAGGTTGATCAAGTTTTTAAAATGGTTGAGATTGAGAAGTCTGAGATTCCAAAGTTTGCTGGTAAAGGTCATAAATCTTTTTATAACAAACCTGGTTTTAAGAAGAAAAACATGAAAGTTAGTTTGGGTTATAAAAAGAAACGGAATTGGAATCAAAGTAAAAAACAGGATTTGCAACAAAAGATGAATTTTGTTCAAGGGAAAAGCTTGAAAGAAGAGGAAAAACTCAAATTTGGACAACAGTCTAATGAGGAGTTTGATGCTATGAAAAAGAAACAACAACAGGCCAAGGATGTTTCAAAGAAAGTGTGTTTTAAATGTGATCAAATTGGACATGTTGCACGAAAGTGTCAAAATCCAAAGCCTGTTGATGTTGAAAAACAGAAATCTGAGGATGTGAAATCAAGGTCAACCAGATTTGATTCGAAACAAACTTGGAGGTATAATACAAACAAGTTTGCTTCAAATCAAAATTGGAAATCAAACCCGAACAGGTTCGATTCAAGACAGACCTGGAATTCTCACACACCCAGATTGAGAACAACACAAAGTTGGAGAACATCTGTTGATATGACAAAACCTCAAGAGTTTTGGAAACCTAAAAATGTTGTTCAAAATCAAAAGGTTCAAAAAGAGACAAATTTTTACAAAAGAGGTACTCCGGAAGGTCAAATGTGGAGTATTAAGAAACAAGTGACGTTGGAAAAAGATGAGAAAGTTGAAGTCAAAGTTGAACAAGTTTTAAGTGACAAAGAGTTTCCAAAATTGAATGAACATTATTGTGTTGAAATGCGTAAGGTCCAACAGACCTGGGCTAAATTATTCAAATGATTGATAAAGTTTGAATGTGCAGGTGCTCATCGAAGCTGAAGATTGTGAGAAGGGTAGTTGGAGCAGCCTGGCACAGGAAGAGGTTGCTGAACCCTGGTTTGGTTGAACAGGGAGTTTCATGTTTTCTGTATATAAATAAACAATATTTTCAAAATCCTAAAAATTGAAAAATTAAAAACCAAAAATATGTTTTTAGTTTGTTAAAATTTGAAAAACCAAAAATATATGTTGATTTTAATTTTGTTTGAATGTATGTTGATTGAATACGCCGAAACCCTCACGGCTGAACAAACATGATTACTTTCATCAGATTGAAAAACGGTTTTCAAACTGTTAAGATCAATGGGTTGTAAATCACGGGGGTATGTTAGTTTTTCTGCAAATCAGTACACTTTTAGTAGAAAATGGATGGCGAGAAAAAGCTATCAGTGTTGGTTGTCAAATTTTCTTTATAAGATTTTGCATTTTAGGGGGAGAAAAATTGTCATTAGAAAATACAAAAACATTTGAAAATTTGAAAAAGCCAAAAACATGATAAAAATTCAAAAATTTGAGTTTTGCGTAAAAAGAGGAAATGATAGTACATCAGTTGACAGTTACAGTATGCTAAAGAAATGGAAAGTTTAAATGTGTTAAACGATCTCACCGTGGATGTGTCGGTAGGTTTTTATACATTTAGTAAACTTTTTCGGGATATAAACCTAAATTCAAACACTTGCTTATTTCATGGGGAACACTACTTGGATATATAGGTAACCCTTGAAATCTCGTTTGAAAGGTCTCATAATCTGATATACTAAGTCTTTATACTCAATGATGTCTGGGGTATTATTCCGGGACTTCTGCTGAACGGTGGTTCTGACCTAGTCCTTGGATAATACTTGCTGCAATGCTTGAAACACAGCATTAAACCCTCAGCATGCTGAAACAATAAAATTGATAAACGCTGCTGTTGTAAGCAAAAAGATCCTCTAAAGGGGACATACCGAAAAGACGAAGCTGATATCTCTCTGCGTATACGGAAGTATCGACCTGAGATCCCTCGGCCCTCGCATACCTAATTTATATACAGATATCATTGTAGTATACTCACCTGTAAGACTGATTATTGGGATTCTGGATATGGGAGTATATTCAAGAGGTGGGACACATGAATGAGCTAAGTTCATAAGACATCTAATTCGTATCCTGAATAAGTTGAAATTTGTATGAAAATTTAAGTGGACAAGTATATCGACAATCTAAGTGAATTGTTTAATTCTTAAAGTGAAATTTAAGCTCAACGGTACTTGTGATTTGTCAAAAACTGATATGATCCTCTAACGCATACTCAAACAAAAATATTGTCTGTAAATACATTTGTACATATTTCTTTACTGCTTTTTGTTTTCCGAAAATAAAAAAAAAAATTGATTTTTGCTTTATTTTCGACAACCGATATCTAAGTGTTGAGTTTCAAAATCTAAGTAAGCTGATTGTGTTTCTGAAAATAAAACAAGTTCATTCATTTGAAAATTGAAGTTTTAAAATCAAAAATTCAAAAACAGTTTGTGATATCTCCAAGGTCATTAATTTGGACTTGGATGATTAACTGTGGGGGATTTGGATGCTTATATTGTTATAGAGCTAGTTTCCGATACGATTCGATGAAACTGCCAAATTAATGAGAAGTGATTTTGAGGAGTTTGAATTGTTAGATTACAATATCTGGAAGTTTAAAATGCTGTTACTTATAGTTGTATGAGTGATTGCAGGAAAAGTCCAGACTACGATCCCGAGAGCAGAGTCTAAGGGGGAGTCTGAAGACAAGCTGGAAAGCTAGGTGTCGATCCTTAAAAGCACGGAAGCTTGACGAAAGGGGGAGCCTGCTGATGATAAAGCTGTTGATGATAGAACCAGTGATGAGATTCTGGTGTAAGAGTCAAAAAGTGTGAAGCTGATCAAAGAGAAAGATTGATAGATGCTTACAATGTTATAATCTGATTGAGAAGGTAAAATGACCAAGACTGAAGACTCTGAGTTGAAAACTGCGTCAACATCCAAGGGGGAGTCTGTTGGTGCACGAAATGTCTGTTGACTTCGTTTGAATCAAGTCTTAGGTTAAGAAAAGACAAACTTGGAGCATGAAAGTCTAAATAGGATTTAATATTGTAATTTCGTTCATATGAACATATGTTTAGGTGATTTCGTTTATAGGGTAGATAGGTGATTTCGCTCATTAGGATAAATATGATTTCGCTTATATGGTCTTAGGGGATTTCGCTCATGTGTCATGACATTGGAGCGAAATCAGGTTGAGTATAAATAGTCTTCATGAGCGATATCAGGCAGTTGAGTTGTGTACATTGGAGTGAAATGCTCTCATGCTTGTGGTGTCGAAACTCTGTCAAATTGTTATCTGAAAGCATCAATAAAGAAGATATTGAAAGAGAAAAGCTGTGTAACTTTGCGTGTATTGATTCCGCCTTTATACGTGAAGGTGAACGTCCTTAACTGATCGTTTAGGGTCACGACACGGTCCAACAACCTCCTCTACTGAAGTCATCTCGTCAAGGGCTTCACGTAACGCCATTACGTATCTTACGAGAGTTGCTTCGATTGATGGCCTCATTTCCCTTCGACTGTTTCTGGAGTGCGCAGAAGAGGTTCCACTGTTTTGGCTAAACATTCTACGAAAACAAACCAAAAATAGTTTGTTTTAATGAAACAGTACCGCGGACACGACCCCGTGTTCAATGAGCACGGCCCCGTGTTCAACTTTCTGCAGTTTTTTAGAACAAGGAATCTTGGAGTTTCAAATTATTTTTCCAACTTATGAAGCATTTTTTAACAGAAATAACTTAAAACAATGTTGTGTAACTTATTTTTAACAAGATTCCTTGAACAAAAGTTTAACAAACATCACCATAAAGCTTGGAATCAAGCTTTAATGGAGGTGTTGTTGCAAAAAAGATGAAGAAGAAGGTAATGGATAAAAGAGGAAAGGACAAGATGTTTGTTAGAACCTTCTTTTGGAACATACCTAGGATGGTAAGTTAGAAAATCCTTTCAAATCTCTGTCCCTGGATGGTCCAAATGTGCAGGATTCTTGGCTGCATTTATAGAAAACGACAACATGCTGGACACGGCCCCGTGTCGGCTGGACACGGCCCCGTGTGCAGGCGAGATCGTGACACGTTTTGTCCGTACTCTGACAAAAAATCAGAAGGGAATATTTTGGTGGACACGGGGGCGTGTTGACCTGGGCACGGCCCCGTGTCGAAAGGCTGTTTATGAAGTTTGTCTATTTTTAAGGAACTTTTCCGGATCGGGCGGTTCCTTACTGGATGGAACAACCCCAAAGTGCCTAAGACACCTTAATTGTTCTAGATTAAGACGAGAACGCAAGAGATTGTCGGTGAGGGTGATTCCTATGCTATATGTTGGTGGACAAGTCCAACCCTTTCCCAGGCTCTCGTTAAAGAAGGTGTATGTCGAATTGCTCAGGTCTATGTATGCATCAAATGAAGTTGATGGGGGAGTCCTTCACGGCACAATCGACACAGGGACGACTATCGCTCAAGTCCTCACTAGAGTTAGAAGTATCGTCGGAAACAACGAAGTTGTTTGAATGCGAGCCCAACCTTTCTTCTTGGTTATCGTCTTGGGATAGATCATTGAAATCTTTCCTAAGTTCTTTTAACCAATTAAGAATTAGATCTTCTAATTGAAATAATTCATCGAGAAGCATTTCTCCTAGAAAATCCGGTTGGGAGCATTCGAGGGAGAGATAGGGATTATTTTTACTTTCGCCCCTCTTAAGGATACAAGGAAACGATGGGTCTATATAGTGGGGCTTATAATTTAGAAAATAACATTCTAATTCCTTATGGTTACCACCACATAATTGACACCACGTACCATAAGAGTGCGAAAGTAAAAAGTATCAGTATCACTTATTTTTGTGTCAGAAATTACCAACCGTCGGGATCTTACGGTTCTGTTTTCAGTAACTGAATCTTGGGCACGGGGGCGTGTTGAGTGGGCACGGCCCCGTGTTTAGCTTACTGTCTGACTTAAAACAGGATTGCCAGTTCCAATGATTGGGCACGGGGCGTGTTCAGCGGGCACGGCCCGTGCTGAGTTCTGCAGAAGCTGAAAAAACTAAGAAAATCCTAAAAAAATGAAAAATAAGAAAAACTTAGATCGGGGTATCATTACTTAAAGGTCAAAGAAGAAGATGTACCGAAGATGGCCTTTCGTACACGGTACGGACATTACGAATTCCTCGTGATATCCTTCGGGTTGACAAATACACCCACGACTTTCATGGATCTCAGGAAATGGGTTTGCAAACCTATGCTAGATAAGTCGGTGATAGTGTTCATTGACGACATCTTAGTGTATTCGAAGAATGAAGTTGATCACGCGTATCATCTATGTGAAGTATTAGAAACACTTAGACGGGAAAAACTCTATGAAAAGTTCTCGGAATGCGCCTTCTGGTTACGAGAGGTGTAATTTCTCGGGCACATCATTAGTGCTGACGGGGTGTTAGTAGATCCGTCGAAAATAGAAGCCGTGTCGAAATGGAACCCTTTCCGAAGAATCCTTCGGAAATAAGAAGCTTCTTGGGGCTTGCAGGATACTATAGGAGATTCATACAAGATTTCTCCAAGATTGCTACGCCGTTGACCAAGTTTACTCGCAAGAGGAAAGATTTATATGGGGTGTTGTGATGTGCGTTAGGTGTATATGTAGGTTTAAGTATATTTTAAGCCCTTTTACACTTTTTTAGCCAAGTTTTAAATTTATAAAACACGATATTTACTAACACTAAACATACATATGGGCAAGTGCACCCATCGTGAGCGTAGTATAGTGTTGGCAAGATACCGAGGTCGTCCAAGGACACAAGAGCTTTTAGTACCGGTTTATCCTCAACGTCTAATCAAATCAAAAGTTTAGAAAAAGGTTTTAAACTAAGAAAAATAAAAACTAACTAAAATGCTGAAAATAAAAATAAAAATAAAAACAGATAGACAAGATGAATCACTTGGTTCCGACTCGTGTATAGTGTAACCTTTGATTATTTCCGCAATTTTGCACTTATTTAAGAGATTATCTTAGTTATTGTAGTAGGCCCCTCTTTTGGAGGTGACGTTACCCTCAACCCAGTAGTTTTAGTCAGCAACGATACAATCCTAAAGGGGGGATTATTGAAAGATAATTAATTAAGTTATTAATGCAAATTATGGTAGGCCCCTCTTTTGAAGGTGACGTTACCCTCGGCTAAGTAGTCTTAGTCAGCAGGGATACAATCCTAAATAGCCGGGTTATAGTATTAATAGAAGTTTAGCTTATGAGGGGATCAAATAGTTTAGACCCCCACCATCCAATACCGTTAAGCATTGAAGGAGGTCCTACTAAATTTGACCCAGGTCCCTTGCAGGATCTCTAAACGCTGAACAACGGCAAGACTCTTACCAAACCGTTCCCTTAACCCCCGACCAGGTAGCCAACATACCTCCATATAGACCGTGGAGATATGAATGGTGAAAATCTTTTATTTTATATAGACAGTAAAATAATGCCAAGACACCACGGACAAACGATAAGGAAAAATCACCTTCAACATAAGAAACTAGTTATTAAAGTCATTAATACAAAACCAAGTAAAAAGTGCGAAAAGATTGAAAATAAAAAGTATTACACTAGACACTTGTCTTCACCAAGTGATGTAAGAGACTTAGGCAAACATGGCCTTGATTGTCAAGAACTCTTACGATCAATCTTGGATCCCGAGACGACTCACACACTCTACGATGGACAATGGATGATGGTGTTATGGTGGTGGTGGGTGGTGGTTGAAGTGTGAGAGAGGTGGTGTGCCAAGGGATGGTTTGAGCTTGAGCCAAGCACTCCTATTTATAGGCTGAACAGAAGCTCGGGCACGGCCCCGTGTCCAGTGGGCACAGCCCCGTGTCCACATCCTCTCTTTCTTCATTTAATGCAGCTTGTCTTTATTAGTTGACCACGCCCCCGTATCCGCTGAGCACGACCCCGTGTGCAGAAGCATATCTGTACTATGAAGATTTTCCAAGATTCTGCGAATCTTATAGTTGACCACGGCCCCGTGCCCGCTGAGCATGGCCCCGTGGTGGGCAATAGAAGCTTCTACCACTTTGTCTTTTCTGCTGACACTTGGGCACGCCCCCGTGCTGGCTGAGCACGGGGCGTGTTCAGTCTTCTGTCTTCTTGTTTTGCTTGGGAGGATGCTGTCGTGGGGTCGGGCATGTCACGTTTGTTCCTTTTCTTGTATTTATGTTAGATTTTGATATCTTTTTTCTTTTTTTGTTAATTTGAGCTCATTTAATCTTGAAAATACAAAAGGAAGACAAAAGCACACTTTTTCCAACATTAGTACTAAAAATGGGTTAGTTTTATGCCACAATTGATGTAATTTATATGTTGCATTTTGCACACATCACGTTGAACAAGAGAAAGCGTTCCAAATGCTCAAGGAGAAGTTAACCCACGCTCCGGTATTAACATTGTCGGACGGAGTCGAGGATATGGTGGTTTACTCGGATGCGTCACATTCGAGACTCGGGTGCATCTTAATGCAACGAGGAAAAGTTATAGCTTATGCTTCGAGGCAATTGAAGATTCATGAAAAGAAGTACCCTACGCATGATCTTGAATTGGCGGCAATTGTATTTTCGTTAAAAACATGGAGGCACTTTTTGTACAGGGTGAATGCACTATATTTACTGACAACAAGAGTTTAAAATACTTTTTCGATCAGAAGGAGTTGAATATGAGACAGAGGCGGTGGTTGGAAACAGTGAAAGATTATGACTGCGAAATACATTACCATCCCGGGAAAGCCAATGTAGTGGCTGATGCGTTGAGCCGGAAGGTAGATTATGCTCCTATACGGGTGCAATCGATGCAGCTTATTGTGACATCGGGTTTACTCGAACGAATCCGAGAAGCACAAGTTGAAGCAATGAAAGAAGAGAATTGGAAGAAAGAAAGAATAGTTGGCCAATTGAAAGATTTGGTGGATGGTAACAACGGGTTGAGGACTCACTTCGGAAGGACGTGGGTTCCAAATTCGTGTGGGGTTAAGACGCTTTTACTTGACAAAGCTCACAAATCCCCATTGTTCTATTCATCCGGGGGCAACCAAGATGTATAACGACTTGAAACAGAACTATTGGTGGCTCGGAATGAAGAGGGATGTAGTGAAATACGTGGAGAAATGCTTGACATGTCTGCAAGTCAAGGCAGAGCACCAAAATCCCTACGGTAAACTCCAACAATTGGATATTTTGGTTTGGAAATGGGAACATATCACAATGGACCTATTGACCAAACTACCAAAGACGAACCGCGGATTCGATGCCATATGGGTAGTTGTGGATAGACTGACGAAAAGTGCTCACTTAATTCCGATACGTGAGACTCATACGTCAGAAAAGATGTCGGAGATGTATACTAATGAGATAGTGGCACGCCACGGAGTACCGGTATCCATCGTGTCCGATAGGGATACCGGGTTTACTTCAAACTTTTGGCGTAATTTCCAAGAGCAAATGGGGACAAAATTGTTCATTAGCACCGCGTACCATCCTCAAACGGATGGACAGAGCAAAAGAATAATACAGGCATTGGAAGACATGCTACGGGCGTGTATCAATGATTTCGGAGGTAGTTGGGATATTTATCTACCGTTGGTCGAATTCTCATATAACAACAATTACCATGCTAGTATTGGAATAGCTCCGTATGAGATGCTCTACGGTAGAAAGTGCCGAACCCCGGTTTGTTGGGGTGAGGTGGGTCCACGTGAACTCGCCCATAAAGATATAGTTCTAGCCACTAACGAGAAAATTGATATGGTTTGGGCTCATTTGAAAGCCGCTCAAGATAGATAGAAGTCGTATGCTGACAAAAGACAAAGACCGATCGAGTTTCAGGTTGGTGACAAAGTTATGCTTAAAGTATTTTCGTGGAAGGGGATTATCCGATTCAGAAAAAGAGGAAGTTAAGCCCGAGGTTTATTGGGCCGTTTAAAATCATCGAACGGATTGGTAAGGTAGCACACCGCCATGGACTACCGGGAGAATTGAGCGGAATCCATAGCACATTCCACGTATCACATCTCTGAAAGTGTTTAGCCGAAGAAACGACTTATATCCATTACGACGACATCGAAGTGGATAACAGCCTTAACTATGCGGTGAAGCCGATTGAATGTAAGACCCTAGTTACTATTTAACGGTTTTACATGTAAATACCAACAATTTGATGTGTAGTTAAGACTACACATACTATAAAAATACGGGTTTATTAAAACTTTTAGAAATCATAAGTTATTCAACACAACGTGATCGAATTCGTCGTTTAAAATTTACGACAAGGCAATGTGCGGAAGCATGTATCTTTATCGTGTTCGGTTCTTCGTTGAGCTTGATCATCTTTCGGCATCCAAATGTACCTACATTTCATAAACATGAAATGCTTTAGTTATACGGGGATTAAAACATGTCTAAACGAGTCTAGGAAATGAAACTGATTAAAATAAATTTTTTTATTACAGGGTCTACCGTAAATTACGGTGGCTACCGTAATTTACGATAGCCCCTGAATGTTGAATTTTCCACCGTAACTCAGTGGGTGTATGGCGTAAAGACTTTAAGGCTACCGTAAGTTACGGTAGCTACCGTAACTTACGGTGGCCTCTGCAGGATTTTTCCAAGTTTGCCGTTTGCTAAATGAAAAACCTTCATAACTTTTTATCCGCTTGTCCGTTTGACCTACCGTTTCTTCCTACGTGATTGTAATTTGATTCTCCACCTAATGGAGTTAAAATCCAACATTCGGTTTAACAAATTTTCAGACTTTTAAGTCTTCGGCTTATTACCCTTTTTACCAAATTTTGACCCGTTCGATTTTTATCAAACCAACATGTTTATTTGATCCTTAAACTCATGAAATTCATAATTTCCATATCTCCTATCATATTAATCTCAAGTCACGGGTTTCTTACATAATAAAACCCGTTTATGCTCAAGTTCTTATTTTGACCCGTTAAGAGTATTTAAGCACCTTCTAGCTTAAAATTGCTTTCGATTGCTTCTAGCATTACGTTACCACATTTCTTATCATATAATTTTCCACCACAACTGTATTTATGGTGGGTTTACTATGGTAATCTATATAAACCGAGCTTTACCCATCGACTCATTATTTTACGGCAAGAACTCAAATAGAGCCATTTGACTAACGTATCACATCTTTCAACTTCTATACTCGTCCTAAGTATTTATCTAATCATAAAACTCGTTTCCACGCAACCCTTAAGGGTTGTTTGCTCAATTTAACTTATAAGGGCGTTTTGGTCCATTTTGGCCCTTCATTACGATGAGAGATTTTTTTTGTAAACATATTTGACCCATAAGCCCTCTTTTTAACTATGATTTTGTTTGAAAAGTCATTAGGCCTTTCAAACGTAATGACCATCGTTTATAACATTCGGTTTACCTATTGAAGTAACCAAAAATCTATTCTAGACTCCGATTAACTCTCATTAAACCTTACGTTTAAATGAGAGTTATTCTATTATACGTACCTGGCTCGGACCATTGTATTGACCCATTTAGATACCTTGCCTCAATAGCCGCTAAGTAATAGCGATGTAAATATCCACTCGATAATTATTTCTGTAATCATACAACTCAACAAATCATTAGTCGATATCGTTAAAGAGTGATATTTTCACCTTTTGACCAGTTTGGTCTAAATGACTGATTATATTGGCGAGATGAAGCTTATTGCCATCTCGTCTACACGACTCACTCCGGTTTACACCGCACGGTCGTTTTAATTATAAATCACCTCTTAACGCTTTTTGGCCTATTAAGGCTTACGAAATAAATATCTTTCGAAACCAACAATTATTGTTAACGAGTGACCAAATTACAATTTTACTCTTATTGGTTATCATGATTTACCTTATGTGGTGACCTTTAAAAGTACATATTTCATTTGTCATAATATGATCGAATTACCGATTTAACTCATTTTTAACCATCAATACGGTTTCTTATCCTATTTGGTTATCTTGTTCCGTACGACTACACGCCGGAACACCATATCTCAATTAGGCATTTGTCTTATTCGTAATCAATACGACAAAAGAACATTCGAAAGTATATGACTAGTGTAAGCTATACTTACCTCGCATCCAAGCAACGCTTTTCTTTTTGTACTTGATCCGTTTGACCCGCTTCCTCCACAAGCCTCCACCTAGCTCGTTAAGCGTCAAACTATCATCGTAATTCGTAAGATGGTTAGTTTAGTCATTATCAATCATGACTATTCCCACCTTACGTTTTTCGTATAAAAATTAGTATTCATCATATTGTAGGTCGGTTTGACTTTTTAAAAGTCAAATCGCCAATTAACACATATGATTGCACTATCAAGTTCACAAGGCTCAATTAGGCACATTATCAACACTTAGTGAGCATCATCTTATGAGATGCCAAATTAACTAACATGTCATCCAATTCCTACCTCAAGTAATAATAAATCAACATGTAATTTCAGTTATTATAAGCATATACACACTTTGAACATCATAATCATGGCTTTAACTCTTATGTCAAGACCCACTTCTAGTCACTTATGAACTCTTAACAAAATCTCTAATTTGTTCAAGTAGTTCATTCATATGAGTTAGTATGATGTTTATAAACACCAATAGAACATCAATTTCGTCAAATCATCCAAAACCCACTTAGCTCATACTTGATTAGTTGACTAATCATTAGTTTATGGCACAATTCTACAAGTTCGCATCTAGGGTTTGTTCCTAGACGCATACTCACATCAATATCACTATAACATTCAACATTCAATTAAGAATTTCATTCATGCATGTTTATCACAAATTCGAAATATCACCAAACATCAAAATTCAACATACCTTGTGATCTCCTAAGCTTGGTGATCATGATTTTATTAAAAGCCCCAATTTTCCGGCTCGATCTCTCTTCGATTTTGTTGAATTTTGAGTGTTTAGGGTTCTTGAAGAGAACCCCCTTCTCCTCTCCTGTGGACATCGACCAAACACACACATGTGTGTGTGTTTTGTTGTTTTTAAGTTTTAATTATAAACTTGTTTCCAATTTGCCCACTTTTAGTCCCTCAAGTTTTATTTCGATCAATTTAAGCTATATTCCACTATTTATAACTTAATCACATACTATTTACTAGGTTAATTATTCCTAGTTAATTTAATGGGTTCGGGAAGTCATAACCCGTTGTATTTATGGTGGGTTTACTATGGTAATCTATATAAACCGAGCTTTACCCCTCGACTCATTATTTTACGGCAAGGACTCAAATAGAGCCATTTGACTAACGTATCACATCTTTCAACTTCTATACTCGTCCTAAGTATTTATCTAATCATAAAACTCGTTTCCACGCAACCCTTAAGGGTTGTTTGCTCAGTTTAACTTATAAGGGCGTTTTGGTCCATTTTGGCCCTTCATTACGATGAGAGATTTTTTTTGTAAACATGCTTGACCCATAAGCCCTATTTTTAACTATGATTTTGTTTGAAAAGTCATTAGGCCTTTCAAACGTAATGACCATCATTTGTAACATTCGGTTTACCTATTGAAGTAACCAAAAATCTATTCTAGACTCCGATTAACTCTCATTAAACCTTACGTTTAAATGAGAGTTATTCTATTATACGTACCTGGCTCAGACCATTATATTGACCCATTTAGATACCTTGCCTCAATAGCCGCTAAGTAATAGCGATGTAAATATCCACTCGATAATTATTTCTGTAATCATACAACTCAACAAATCATTAGTCGATATCGTCAAAGAGTGATATTTTCACATTTTGACCCGTTTGGTCTAAATGACTGATTATATTGGCGAGATGAAGCTTATTCCCATCACGTCTACACGACTCGCTCCAGTTTACACCGCACGGTCGTTTTAATTATAAATCACCTCTTAACGCTTTTTGGCCTATTAAGGCTTACGAAATAAATATCTTTCAAAACCAACAATTATTTTCAACGAGTGACCAAATTACAATTTTACTCTTATTGGTTATCATGATTTACCTTATGTGGTGACCTTTAAAAGTACATGTTTCATTCGTCATAATATGATCGAATTACCGATTTAACTCATTTTTAACCATCAATACGGTTTCTTATCCTATTTGGTTATCTTGTTCCGTACGACTACACGCCGGAACACCATATCTCAATTAGGCATTTGTCTTATTCGTAATCAATACGACAAAAGAACATTCTAAAGTATATGACTAGTGTAAGCTATACTTACCTCGCATCAAAGCCACACTTTTCTTTTTGTACTTGATCCGTTTGACCCGCTTCCTCCATAAGCCTCCACCTAGCTCGTTAAGCGTCAAACTATCATCTTAATTCGTAGAAGGTTAGTTTAGTCATTATCAATCATGACTATTCCCACCTAACGTTTTTCGTATAAAAATTAGTATTCATCATATTGTAGGTCGGTTTGACTTTTTAAATGTCAAATCGCCAATTAACACATATGATTGCACTATCAAGTTCACAAGGCTCAATTAGGCACATTATCAACACTTAGTGAGCATCATCTTTTGAGATGCCAAATTAACTAACATGTCATCCAATTCCTACCTTAAGTAATAATAAATCAACATGTAATTTCAGTTATTATAAGCATTGTAGGATCGTATTATAACCTGAACGAGTCTATCAGAGGAGTCTTGATCAGTTACAGGTGCGGAAAACAAGTAACCAACGTAGAAACAACTAGATCTTCACTTAAATCACGCTTTTGATTGATATTACAGCGTTTACAACCAAATTTCACACCGGCAGCACCTCGATATGGGAAAACAAGAAGACGTCTAACTGATTTCGCTCAAGTAACCTTTATATAGAGTTGGTGATTTCGCTTTTGTGTCACATGTCCATATAAGCGAAATCCCAATATGACCAAATAAGTGAAATCATCTGATTAAAACCCTATGAGCGAAATCATGACCTAAGACACATACACTCTCATATTTTCTCGTAAAACGTGCCCTAATCTAACAATCTAAGACTAAGACTCGATACAAGACGAAGTCGACAAATGCATGCACTAACAGACTCCCCCTCAGATGTTGACGAGTCGTTCATCTAGTATTTGACAATATCATGTCTTCACTTCTCCAGTCTTGATCAGTCTCTGGGCTTCACTCTCTCAATCTTTTCTCGTAGGTCTTCAGACTCCCCCTTGCGATATGCTGGCATTTCTTCAGTTCATCAGCATCATCAGCTTTAGGATCGTTGTCTGGCTTTCCATCTCACAGCTTCTCCGAATCAATCAGCCTGGCTCTTCATGTTTCAAGATCGTTACCTGGCTTCCTCCAATCAGAGTCCTCAGGCATCGGAACCTGGCTCTCATCTAGCTCGGATTTCAGGAACAAATAACCTGGTTCATCTTATCCTGCAAAGTCTCTACCTCAAAGTAAATTTCTCTCACTAACATATATTTAAAATAAACCCATGCACTAACTCAAACTTACTTTCAAAACCCAAACAAAATGATTTTTCAATCTGATGAATCACTTGAAGGTTTAATAAAAAATAATCAGTTTTAAACACCAACTCCCCCTCAAATCATACTCATCATGTTTAGCACTCAAAATTTTGAAAGTCATCTTTTCAATATCAGTTGTCAAAAAATCTTTTTGAATTTTCTGAAATTTTATGCTAAAACACACTGAAAATCTTTTTGGATTTTGTAATAAAAAAACATGTAATGCAGTAAAGAAATATTTACAAACAATATTTTTGTGAGTTTGTGTAAGAGGATCATATCAGATTTTGACAAGTCACAAGTACCGTTGAGCTTAGTTACACATTAAGAATTAAACAATTCACTTAGATTGCCGATATACTGATCCACTTAAATTCTCACACAAATTTCAACTGATTCAGGATATGAGTTAGATGTTTTAAGGACTTAAACTCATTCATGTGTCCCACCTCTTGAATATACTCTCGTATCCAGATCCCAATATTCAGTCTTACAGGTGAGTATACCACAGATGATATCTGTAAGGGGTTAAATTGCGAGGGCCGTGAGAGCTCAGGTCGATACTTCCGTATACGCAGAGAGATGACGGCTTCGACTTTTGGTGGGTCCCCTTTAGAGGATCTTTTGTTACAACAACAATGACTATCAATTTTATTGTTTCATCAATTTGCTGAGGGCGGCGCTAAGTTTCAGCAAGCAGAAAGTATTCTCCGGGGACTAGGTCAGAATTTCCATTCAGCAGAAGTCCCGGGATAATACCCCAGATATCACTGAGCATAAACACCTAGTATCTCATAAAGAGGGACCTTTCAAATGAGATTTCAGGGGTTACCTATATATCCAAGTAGTGTTTCCCACGAAATAAGCAAGTTTAAATTTATGTTTATATCCCGAAAAAGTTTACTAAATGTGTGAAAACCTATCGGCATATCATCATTGAGACTGTTTAACGCTATTTAAACATTACATTTCTTTAGCATACTGTGACTGTCTACTGATGTACTATCATTTCCTCTATTTCACAACAAAACTCATTTTTTTATTTTATCATGTTTTTGTATTTTTCAAATTTTCAAATGTTTTTGGATTTTCTGAAATTTTTACTCCCCCTAAAATGCAAACACATTTTAGGAAATTTGAAAATAAACTATACAACAAACTTGACAACCGATATCGAATCGCTTCAATTCGCCATCCACTAGGAATAAACAATTAGAACTCCCCCTTACACAAAACTATTTTCTCATTATGATTTCAAAACACTTAAGTTTGTTTTAACCAAAATGATTTTTCTAGAAAATAAGTTTTGTTAAATTTACCACTTGTAAAGTTAGGGGTTTGATTCATCACATTTTCCTCAATCATTTTTAGAAAATCAGATACAACTTAATATCCCTGATTTACCACTTGGAAGTGAAAATTTCCATCAACCACTTGTAGGAATAAAACCTCTACACAAACCATTTTACCAATCAAGATGCCGATTCCTGCTTCACACTTACCAACCTGGAAGCTCCGGCAAGTCACACTTATCCTGAAAAAATTCAACTATTTTTAAGATTTAATCACACAATCAATTACTAAGAAAGATGCTGATTCCTGATCCGCAATTACAAACTTAGGATCTCCGGCAAGTCAGGTTTTTCAATGAAAGAAAATATCCACCCAAGCCTGACCAGCCTTGGGTGTTTTCAATTCAGAAGCAGTTGGAGTGTAAGTTGCTTTCTTTTTAGCATAAAACTCCTTTACCCCTTTTACTTTCCCTTCAAACATTTTCCCAAAAATATTTTTAATATTTTCATTAAGAGCTTTTTCGACATCAAATTCTTTCTTCTCAGAATAGAATTGATTCGAAATTTCAACCTTTCCAACCTTTGATTTAAAATTCTCAGCTCTCAATGGTGGAAAATGAACATCATCCATTAGAAGCACTGAGTTTTCTCTTTTTACCTCAACCTGTGGCTCCTCTGACTTTGTGGAATCAGATTCATCGCCAGATTTTACCTCTGATTTCTTAACAACCCAAGCTTGGTTGTCAAGGTTTCCCCTCTTCTTGTAAAACCTTTTCGAACACTCACCAACTTCATATGTTGAATTTTTGAAAACTTTAAAATTTTCAGTTGGTGGTTCGGTTTTATCAACAATAACTTCTTTCAGTTTTCCAGAAACTCCTTGTTTTGTGTTTGTCGCTTTCGGACAGTTCCATGCAATATGACCAACTTCATTGCATCTGTAACAGGTTCTTGTTTCTTTCCTTTGATAAGCTCCATTCTTCATCTTTTCAGCAAGAAACTCCTGGTTTGACTGTTTCCAGAATGAGCTCTTTGCTTCTTCTTCATGGCTAGTTCCTGCAACATATGTCATTTTTGATTTATAATCTCGAACATATTTTTCAATTTTATAGTTTTCAGGTGGAATAAAACCAAGACCTTTCTTTTTGAACTTACTATTATGGTTTGGTTTCTTTCGAAATTCCGAACCATAATTGTAACCCATTTTCTTGTTTAAACGCAATTGAACTCTTGAAGTGTATTTTTTAAGTTTTCCAGTAAGATTTAAATCTTTTATTTCAGAAATATTAATTTCTGTCATTCTGAAAACCTTTTTGATCATGTCAAAACGAACACTTCTTATTGGAAATTCTTTATCAATATATAATTTGTCAGAATCATTCAAAGTATATGCAACTTCAAATGTTTCATCATTCAAATTAGATTTTGACAACAAAAATTCTTTACTATACACCCGTTTTCCTGATGACTTTGAACTCTTGACAGACGAACTCGAACTCCTGGACTCAGACATTGAATCGGACTCCTCATCCTTATCTAACACCTGATCGACCATTCTTTTTATTAATTCAGACTCATGATCTGTGTCGGACGCTGTGAACGTGACGTCAATGTTGTCTGGTAATACATCGGTTAATTCGGACTCTAACTTTAGATTAACTGCCTTTTGGACTTGTTCCTCATTCGGTTTCCTAAGCGAATACCCTTCCCAAATTGGAGGCGGACACTTGTTATAACATACACTCTGTTTCTTACCAGTATCCGTTTTCTTCTTTGACTTCTTATCTTCGTCTTTAAAAGCCTCAAAACCTTCAACCATTGGATAAATTCTATCAATTATGTAATCACAACTTGTATAACTTCGCAACAATCTTCTGATTCTTTCATTTTCAGCTTTCTCAGTTTCCAACTCTTGCTTCCATTTTGCACATTCTTCAATGTAAAAATTTATCTCTTTCTGCTTTGACATCATAGTAGCATTCAACATTTTCAAAGCTTTCTCTCTTTCAGAGTTAGTCTTTTCCAGACTATTCACAGTTCTGTTCAATACATCGTATGATTCTTTCAAATTTTTCACATCAAACAATAACTTTTCTTTCAACTTTTCTAACTCACTAAACCTCTCATCTTTTTCTATACATTGTTTACATGACTCTAAACAAGTAAGACAAGGTTTTGTGATTTCAACTATCTTTTCTATCTCCACCATCTTTTCAACTTCAACTATCTTTTCCACTTCCACTATTTTCTCAATCACTTTGACTTCCTTCAATTCTTTTGCAGTTTTTCTCTCTTTGAGTTTCTTCAATTTATCTGCAAAATAAAATTCAAAACTATCAGAAGATAAATGAGATTTTCCATTGTTTATCTGTTCAACTTCTTCATCATCACTGTTATCTGTTGAACTATTTTCAAAGGAAACAGATTTTCCATCTTGACTCTCCTCATTATCCGACATCACATCCATCCACTCCTTCAGCAACTCTGGCTTTTGCACAATCTGAGCAATAAAAGCATTAACATTTGGATCAGCTGGAATAAACTTGTCCCAGCTAAAACCATCAGCCACTTTCTCGTCATCTTGATCAAAGATGCCATAGTAAGCCTTCTTGTTAGCATCTTCGATCATTTTCCCATGTGCCGTTTGTGGATCTTTTTGTTGATGTGGTAGATGAGTAATTTGTTGATATATGGATTTCTTATAATAATCATCTTTTCCAAAAGAATCATTTGCTCCTCTTGGCTCCTGATTCTTGCACTCTCTTTTAAAATGGCCTTTCTCCCTGCAACGAAAACAGACAACTTTAGATTTATCAAAACCTAAATTAGAAAGATTTGCATCCAAGAAATCACTTCTTCCTGTAATCATTCTAAATTTTTCTACTCTCCTCAAAACACTAGCTAAGGCCCATTTAATATCCATCAGTTCCAGCTCCTTTGCATCGATTTGGTCATAATCTTCCTTTGTGAGCATCGGATTACCAATTCTTCCGGCAATCAACCCTTCATAAGACTCTAATGCAGTGACCAATAATCCCATATGATGCTTTACAACTTCTTCAGAATAATTTTGACCGTTTTGAAGATGTAGAGCTACATTGCACTGAATCAAATGCCCATTTCCAGCAGATGCACTTTGAACACTTGGAGGATTTACCATAGAGAACCTAGTACTGTTAACTGATCCTTGACTGCTTGGTTCAATTTGATTTCCAGCACTAAATGCAGTTTGTATCTTTGGACTAGCTTCTGCAGTTTGAACATTTCCTTTATAGTACAATTTAATATCTTGTTGATGAGTTGAACTGATCATTCTAGCAATTTTCTGCTGCTCCAGATCTTGTGCCTCCAACTTTTCAATAAACTGTGCAATTGATAACCTGCTAAACTGTCCGAAATTCTTCAATATCATCAGATATGTGCCCCATTCCTTTTGCGGTAACGCATCAGCAAGCTTTTCAACCCATTCTGCTGGAGTTTTTGTAATCTTCAACTGTGACATGGTGCGAACAAGATGACAATATCTTTCAATAAGTGTCTTTGTTGTTTCACCAGGCATGCACGTAAACAGTTCAAATTCCTTTTTCAGCAATGCTGCTTTACTCTGTAACATCTCAGTACTTCCCTCAAATTTCTTTTTAAGAGCTTCCCAGATAGAATAAACATTTTCATCATGTTGAAGCAACACAAATATATCCTCTTTAACTGCTTGTTGTAACAAATTTATCATCATCTTTTCTGCTTTATAACTCTCTCTTTCTTGCTCCGTGAACTCTGAAATTATTTTATCAACTCCCACTGAATTCTTTGGCCTCTCATATTCAGTTTCGATGCTCTCCCAAGCTTTTAGATGATTCGCCTGAACCCAATTCTCAAACCATTTTTTCCATCCGTGATAATCCTCAATTCCCATAAGTTTCGGGGGTTTTTGCATTGTTCCGGTTTCATTCTCCATTGTCATGGTCTTAGTAATGTCGGATGGACTAGTCGGGGTTGTAGCAAAAGCGTTGTAGAACTCAGTATCCATTTTTCAATGCACGTTGTTCAAACACAGGCACTTTGGAGCGAAATTAACCAATAATCAGCTTTGGAACAAAATCAGGGTTCTGGATTGACTTTGGAGCGAAATCAGGGACCTGTAGGGACCTTATGAGCGAAATCAGTGTTCTTGGGAGTACTTAAGAGCGAAATCAGGGTCCTTATGAGCGAAATAGGAGTTTTGTTGCACCTATGAGCGAAATCAGGGTTCTTGGTTAACCTTTTGAGTGAAATCAGGGGGTTAATGTGTCCTTAAAAGCGAAATTAGGATTTAAGAATGTCCTGAAAAGCGAAATCAGGGGTTTAAAGTGCACACAAAAGCGAAATCAGTTAATGTTCTTATGAGCGAAATCAACTCGGGAAGCATTTTGGTCCATTTTTACTGTGAATTTTAAGCTCAAACTTTCAGGGATTTGTCTATGATCAATTTCCTTCAGTCGGTGAAAATTTGAACAGGTTTCTACCGTAAAATCTCGTTCTGATGAAGAAAGAAGATGTAGAAGTAAGAGTTTATGATGAAATCCTCCTCCTGAAGCTCTGATACCACTTGTAGGATCGTATTATAACCCGAACGAGTCTATCAGAGGAGTCTTGATCAGTTACAGGTGCGGAAAACAAGTAACCAACGTAGAAACAGCTAGATCTTCACTTAAATCACGCTTTTGATTGATATTACAGCGCTTACAACCAAATTTCACACCGGCAGCACCTCGATATGGGAAAACAAGAAGACGTCTAACTGATTTCGCTCAAGTGACCTTTATATAGAGTTGTTGATTTCTCTTTTGTGTCACAGGTCCATATAAGCGAAATCCCAATATGACCAAGTAAGCGAAATCATCTGATTAAAACCCTATGAGCGAAATCATGACCTAAGACACATACACTCTCATATTTTCTCGTAAAACGTGCCCTAATCTAACAATCTAAGACTAAGACTCGATACAAGACGAAGTCGACAAATGCATGCACTAACAAGCATATACACACTTTGACCATCATAATCATGGCTTTAACTCTTATGTCAAGACCCACTTCTAGTCACTTATGAACTCTTAACAAAATCTCTAATTTGTTCAAGTAGTTCATTCATATGAGTTAGTATGATGTTTATAAACACCAATAGAACATCAATTTTGTCAAATCATCCAAAACCCACTTAGCTCATACTTGATTAGTTGACTAATCATTAGTTTATGGCACAATTCTACAAGTTCGCATCTAGGGTTTATTCCTAGACTCATACTCACATCAATATCACTATAACATTCAACATTCATACAAGAATTTCATTCATGCATGTTTATCACAAATTCGAAATATCACCAAACATCAAAATTCAACATACCTTGTGATCTCCTAAGCTTGGTGATCACGATTTTATTAAAAGCCCCAATTTTCCGACTCGATCTCTCTTTGATTTTGTTGAATTTTGAGTGTTTAGGGTTCTTGAAGAGAACCCCCTTCTCTTCTCCTGTGGACATCGACCAAACACACACATCTGTGTGTGTTTTGGTGTTTTTAAGTTTTAATTATAAACTTGTTTCCAATTTGCCCACTTTTAGTCCCTCAAGTTTTATTTCGATCAATTTAAGCTATATTCCACTATTTATAACTTAATCACATATTATTTACTAGGTTAATTATTCCTAGTTAATTTAATGGGTTTGGGAAGTCATAACCCGTTGTATTTTATGTCCCGTTAACTCGGGTCTTTTATATACTTTGTTTTCTCAAAGTATTCATCCTTCTTAAAATCTTTTATTCACTTTTTATTTAAATATTGGGATTATTTATTTAAATCCTAATATTTACCAGGTTACTTTTACCGCTAACGGTATTTTACCCACCTTTTAGTATTAACGGGGTTTGATCACCAAACCCGTTTTCGGGGTGTTACAAGTCTACCCCCCTTAAAGAGGTTTCGTCCTCGAAACCTTTTCTTACATAATTCATTGAGTTTAACTCAATGCATTTGTTCCGAGAATCTTTAAAACATTACTTATACTTTAACCAATTGTTAGTGTTACCAGAAAAGTATGGTAATATCTTTTCGGTTACTAATCGTCTACGTATCTCATATGACATAGTGCAACTTGAAATAACGTAATCTCGTTATTTCCACTAGTTTAGTTAACTTAGCAATATCCATCGCTTTCATATACTATCGAATTCTTTATGAATCCGTTACTTTGACCCGTTTAAAGGTCTTTAGTGAAATCCATCACTTTTAACAACAATTTCTTTTGTTTTCAAATTTATTTAAATGACCTTAACTGGTCTCACTAACTAGACTTATTAGTCCAGTTACTTTTTACCGCTCGCTTGGTTATAACGTGATTCTACTTCACATTTCATTTCTTAACCGTGGTCGTGTCACATCATGTTTAATTTATATCAACCTTTCATCTTTGAAAATATCACTTTTCGAATATATCGTCTTGCGCCTATCAGTGTTAAGACTTGTATCTTTCATGTTTACTACTTGAATTCCTATCAGAATTTATATTTGTAAAAACGTTATTTCTTACTAAAACCGAAGTTTTAGTTTAGGATCTTATCTTTATCTTTTGTCAATTATCCGTACCAGGATATTGACAGTCTATAATTTATTCTTTTACAGTCTTAGTTTTATGCGGGGATTCTCTACTGGTTCCCTCGCTTGTCTAAGTAACTCGTAGATTCTTTCACTTAGCCTCGTAGGCTATTTCTTTAGGCTTTCACCTCTTTAGGGCGTTGCCTTTATGATCCTTTTCCTTTTTTTTCAGGACCCGTGGGTCAGTTTAGTCCCGTAGACCTTTACACTGTTTATAACCCGAAAGTTATAATGTTCCCGTAGATCGTCCTTTTTATGTTCGAAAATCATTTGTTTTCGCATCAAAATTTCGTTCACTTCGACTGTGATTCGTGTCTGCATTCATTTCATATTTAATTCTGACCCATTACTTGGGTTCATTAACATCTAGCGCTTTCCTTTATTCGGTTTGCGCCCATATTTGTATTCAATCTCGTCCCATTACCGGGCTCATTATCCTTTCCAATGTTATGTTTTATCTAACCCGTTTAACTTGTTCGTGTGAGTTTCACCACTTTTGATAGTCAACTTTATCCTCTATGCCTTAGCATTCTTAGTGGTCGGTTTGTATTTTCATTTACTTGGTTATTGTCCCTTCCGTTGGGCTCGTTATACTAACGTAATACGCTTCCGTCTTCAGGCTTGCGTTTACGTTTATTATCATATATTTTACTTATTTGATCTGTTTTGGGTACCTTTTCGATTCGTCCCATTCATCACGTCCTTATCACATCGGACGTAGATGTGCCCGTCATAAGAAGTTCATGGTATCGTGTGCCACTACTTACTTGGCCAGAGTAAGCGATTAACACATGACACACATGACCTTTTTATAGTTTTCACATCACGCCCTATGTAAGTAACACCTCTATTTAGTTTTCTTGGAAATAGTATCCTGGATAGGTATTCTATTCAGGTTTCCCAAGTTTCTAACTTACATATGCAACAATCATTCTCTACATGTTTGTTGCATATTGTTATTTGTGCGATTATATTTAAAAGCACGCACCTGGTAATGCTTGCCCCGACGGGCGTTTCTTGCCATTAGCCTTGTTCGCGATTGTTACGCGATTTAGTCCTTGGTGAGCATGCTCCTCTTGTCATACTTCGGACCGTTCTATCATATCCGTAATTTGTTTAACCCTTGTCATCTTTAAATGCAAGTGTCCTTCAATTAAGACATTCACAAAAGTTAGTAATGTCAACTTTACTAAACGCCAGCATCATAATACAAGGCTTTTCTACTATATGTGTCAACGCACATAATTTTGTTAGCTATATCTATCATTTAATTGGGGTAACGTGTATTACACGATAACCCTATGTGTTGTTTACAACATTTTAATATGCTAAACCATTAACATACATGCACTTACCGGATTTGCGATCAAGCCTCGAACCGAACACCAATCTTTGTCAAGAGCAAAAAGTTTAAGTCCAAGCATGGTTTTCCCCACCATACTTGAATCTCTTAAACCAAGGCTCTGATACCAACTTGTAAGACCCTAGTTACTATTTAACGGTTTTACATGTAAATACCAACAATTTGATGTGTAGTTAAGACTACACATACTATAAAAATACGGGTTTATTAAAACTTTTACGAATCATAAGTTATTCAACACAACATGATCGAATTCGTCGTTTAAAATTTACGACAAGGCAATGTGCGAAAGCATGTATCGTTATCGTGTTCGGTTCTTCGTTGAGCTTGATCGTCTTTCGGCATCCAAATGTACCTACATTTCATAAACATGAAATGCTTTAGTCATACGGGGATTCAAACGTGTCTAAACGAGTCTGGGAAACGAAACTGATTAAAATAAATTTTTTTATTACAGGGTCTACCGTAAATTACGGTGGCTACCGTAATTTACGGTAGCCCCTGAATGTTGAATTTTCCACCGTAACTCAGTGGGTGTATGGCGTAAAGACTTTAAGGCTACCGTAAGTTACGGTAGCTACCGTAACTTACGGTGGCTTCTGCAGGATTTTTCCATGTTTGTCGTTTGCTAAACGAAAAACCTTCATAACTTTTAATCCGCTTGTCCGTTTGACCTACCGTTTCTTCCTACGTGATTGTAATTTGATTCTCCACCTTATGGAGTTAAAATCCAACATTCGGTTTAACAAATTTTCAGACTTTTAAGTCTTCGGCTTATTACCCTTTTTACCAAATTTTGACCCGTTCGATTTTTATCAAACCAACATGTTTATTTGATCCTTAAACTCATGAAATTCATAATTTCCATATCTCCTATCATATTAATCTCAAATCACGGGTTTCTTACATAATAAAACCCGTTTACGCTCAAGTTCTTATTTTAACCCGTTAAGAGTATTTAAGCACCTTCTAGCTTAAAATCGCTTTCGATTGCTTCTAGCATTACGTTACCACATTTCTTATCATATAATTTTCCACCACAACTGTATTTATGGTGGGTTTACTATGGTAATCTATATAAACCGAGCTTTACCCATCGACTCATTATTTTACGGCAAGGACTCAAATAGAGCCATTTGACTAACGTATCACATCTTTCAACTTCTATACTCGTCCTAAGTATTTATCTAATCATAAAACTCGTTTCCACGCAACCCTTAAGGGTTGTTTGCTCAGTTTAACTTATAAGGGCATTTTGGTCCATTTTGGCCCTTCATTACAATGAGATATTTTTTTTGTAAACATATTTGACCCATAAGCCCTCTTTTTAACTATGATTTTGTTTGAAAAGTCATTAGGCCTTTCAAACGTAATGACCATCGTTTATAACATTCGGTTTACCTATTGAAGTAACCAAAAATCTATTCTAGACTCCGATTAACTCTCATTAAACCTTACGTTTAAATGAGAGTTATTCTATTATACGTACCTGGCTCGGACCATTATATTGACCCATTTAGATACCTTGCCTCAATAGCCGCTAAGTAATAGCGATGTAAATATCCACTCGATAATTATTTCTGTAATCATACAACTCAACAAATTATTAGTCGATATCGTTAAAGAGTGATATTTTCACCTTTTGACCGGTTTGGTCTAAATGACTGGTTATATTGGCGAGAGAAGCTTATTGCCATCTCGTCTACACGACTCACTCCGGTTTACACCACACGGTCATTTTAATTATAAATCACCTCTTAACGCTTTTTGGCCTATTAAGGCTTACGAAATAAATATCTTTCAAAACCAACAATTATTGTCAACGAGTGACCAAATTACAATTTTACTCTTATTGGTTATCATGATTTACCTTATGTGGTGACCTTTAAAAGTACATATTTCATTCGTCATAATATGATCGAATTACCGATTTAACTCATTTTTAACCATCAATACGGTTTCTTATCCTATTTGGTTATCTTGTTCCGTACGACTACACGCCGGAACACCATATCTCAATTAGGCATTTGTCTTATTCTTAATCAATACGACAAAAGGACATTCGAAAGTATATGACTAGTGTAAGCTATACTTACCTCGCATCCAAGCAACGCTTTTCTTTTTGTACTTGATCCGTTTGACCCGCTTCCTCCACATGCCTCCACCTAGCTCGTTAAGCGTCAAACTATCATCGTAATTCGTAAGATGGTTAGTTTAGTCATTATCAATCATGACTATTCCCACCTTACGTTTTTCGTATAAAAATTAGTATTCATCATATTGTAGGTCGGTTTGACTTTTTAAAAGTCAAATCGCCAATTAACACATATGATTGCACTATCAAGTTCACAAGGCTCAATTAGGCACATTATCAACACTTAGTGAGCATCATCTTTTGAGATGCCAAATTAACTAACATGTCATCCAATTCCTACCTCAAGTAATAATAAATCAACATGTAATTTCAGTTATTATAAGCATATACACACTTTGAACATCATAATCATGGCTTTAACTCTTATGTCAAGACCCACTTCTAGTCACTTATGAACTCTTAACAAAATCTCTAATTTGTTCAAGTAGTTCATTCATATGAGTTAGTATGATGTTTATAAACACCAATAGAACATCAATTTCGTCAAATCATCCAAAACCCACTTAGCTCATACTTGATTAGTTGACTAATCATTAGTTTATGGCACAATTCTACAAGTTCGCATCTAGGGTTTGTTCCTAGACTCATACTCACATCAATATCACTATAACATTCAACATTCAATTAAGAATTTCATTCATGCATGTTTATCACAAATTCGAAATATCACCAAACATCAAAATTCAACATACCTTGTGATCTCCTAAGCTTGGTGATCATGATTTTATTAAAAGCCCCAATTTTCCGGCTCGATCTCTCTTTGATTTTATTGAATTTTGAGTGTTTAGGGTTCTTGAAGAGAACCCTCTTCTCTTCTCCTGTGGACATCGACCAAACACACACTTGTGTGTGTGTTTTGGTGTTTTTAAGTTTTAATTATAAACTTGTTTCCAATTTGCCCGCTTTTAGTCCCTCAAGTTTTATTTCGATCAATTTAAGCTATATTCCACTATTTATAACTTAATCACATATTATTTACTAGGTTAATTATTCCTAGTTAATTTAATGGGTTCGAGAAGTCATAACCCGTTGTATTTTATGTCCCGTTAACTCGGGCCTTTTATATACTTTGTTTTCTCAAAGTATTCATCCTTCTTAAAATCTTTTATTCACTTTTTATTTAAATATTGGGATTATTTATTTAAATCCTAATATTTACCAGGTTACTTTTACCGCTAACGGTATTTTACCCAACTTTTAGTATTAACAGGGTTTGATCACCAAACCCGTTTTCGGGGTGTTACATTGAAATTCTGGATCGAAAGGTTAAGAGCTTACGAAATACAGAAATTGACCAAGTGAAGGTCAAATGGGAGCATAGAAAAGGTTCGGATACTACATGGGGGTCCGAAAAGGAGATGAGACGTCTCTACCCTACATTATTTGGTACGTATTCTGGTTTTGATGACGAAACCCTTTCAAGGGGGCTGGACTTGTAAAACCCCGAAAATATAAATTTTTTATATTATAAATTAAATGTCAGTTATAAACAAGATAAAATAACTAGGAATAAATAACCTAGTTACTCACAAGTCTTGTAGTAATATGGGAACTTGGTTAAAACACACTATATAAAACTTGAGAAAAGTTAAGGGGCCAAAAGTGACAAAACTGGAAATGATTTTTTATTAAATAAAACATAAAACCAAAACACACACACTAAGTGTGTGTTCTGGTCGTAGAAAACACAGGGGCGAACAAGGGTTCCTCCAACCTAACCCTAACTTGCAAAAATTGATCAAATTGAGAAGCCAAATCGAAATCCAAGCTCAGATTAGTGATCACCTCAGTAAAGGGATCACAAGGTATGATGAATTTCATCTTCTAGTTACATCTTGAAATTTGATGAACATAAGAAATCGAAATTTGAGCTTAAATGTTTGGATGAAATTAGTAATGAAACCATGTCTAAGAGTAAACCCTAATCAATAGCTTGTTGAATTGATGTTCAAATTATGAAATTCATAATCATCCATTTATGTGTTAAATGGGTTTTGTAGAAACATGATGAACATTAGAATTATGATTATCAAACTAGTGTTATTTGAGCTCCGTGAAGTAAGTCTAGATATTGATGTGCAAACTAGACATTTGAAATTTAAAATGATGTTTAAAATTGGCAAAAAGAACTAGTTATGAACTTGATTGTGAATATGTAAAATTATGCCCATTAGGCGTTCATTAAAATGCCTAAATGAAAACTAAGTGTTAAAATTTTATACAAAAACGCATATTTAAATAATATGGCGAATTATGCGTTATATGATATAATTAGAGTTCTAAACAAGTTGTTGGGTGAACTCTATAGGCAAGGAAACCAAGTCTTCAAGCGGACAAGCCGGATTGGATACACGCTTGAAAGGAAAGCTTTAAAGGTACGTAACTACGGTTTCATTACATTATGCTTGAATATGGATTGTAGTTAGTATAATATGTGAATTTGGAATATTGTTGAAGTGACGAAGCTCACTAGACAAACAAACGGGCCAAAACAATGTTTAATTTGGTAATGTTGAAGTGACTTGAATGTCACTCGTTGAATATGAATTATGAAAGCGTAGGCCGAGGACGGACACACCAAAAAGATTAGTTTTCTTAAAATAACCCATGATATTGGGTCAAAAGTTTAGAATCATATTTTGTTGAAATCGCATAAATAGACATGCTTGAAACATCGATAACAAGCGTGACACTTTACGCGCGTAAAACCATGGAATGGAAGTGATACGCTGTTAGGATCGGAGGCTCTCATGATAGTGTTTGTTTGTTTGTTTTGAACAATTTGTGAATGATCAATGAATATGAAAACATGTTAGGTGCAGCGGAAATGAAAACAAACTTTGTAAACACAATCAAAGGAGAAAATAGTTTGATAAACAATTGCTTCACATAGAGTCAAAAGATTACAAATCAAAGCAAAAGATTACAGTCATGCTTACAAACTATACTCCCCCTCAGCCTGATGCCCCAAGGTTGGTTGCACACAAGATGAAAGGATTAGACATGAGGAGAAGATCCCACTCAGTCAATCAAATGTAATAGTACAGGGTACTGATACATTTATAGGCAAACCAAACCACTGAGGTATCTCAGCTGACGTCACCATGAAAGCGACGTCTAACAGCCTAACAACCTGTATCTGCTGACCTTACACAAACACTGCTAACCTAACCACTGACTATACATAAGACAAACAATTTACTAAACAGCTGCTCTCCCTTTATGTCAGTGCTTTCCTCAAGGTTGATCAGTCCTTGACTGGGCAGTGCTTTAACATCAGTAGATAGGACCAGCAGTGTTGAATACTTCAGGGTTTTCATCAGCAGTTGAAAGGACAGCAGCAGTTGAATATGAGCAGCAGATAGAGACCATCAGTTGTTATAAATCACTTTCAAGGGGAGAGCAAAGTGTAAACCGCTGCTTATTGTGAATCCTCTGTTGTGACCTGGTTTTGGCTTTACATTATCTGTTCCTCTGGTAGGGTTCAATCCCAACAATCTCCCCCTGGAACAGATAATGCCAAAACCTTTCATTATTCAGGACCTTTATTACTCATCAAGAGTGCCTTAGCTTGTTCTTTGAATTCAGCTTCAAATTCCTTTGCACTCTGGTCATCCTCATCCCTACACAGTGAAAGCCCAAGGAGATCCTGCAAATCTTGAACACTAAGGCCTAGTGCTTCTTTCCTTGATATGTGCTTCACATCGCCATTGGCTCTGACCAAGGTCAATACGTGAGTCTTTTGATCAGACATCCACTTTAGTATTTTTAAGCCAAGTGGGTTTCTTGGGAGAGACTTATTTGAAGATGAGTTGAGGGATAATGGCCTTGAAAACAACTGCAGACTTTCAGACATTCTTTTGAAAGCTTCTTCAAAGACTTTGTCAGCTGCAGCTATATCTTCTGCAGCTTCTTGTTCAATAAGTTCTTGTCTTTCAGCTTCTGTCTTGTCTTTAGCAGTGTTTGGAGATGCAGGTTTGGTTAATGCCTTAAAAAGGCTTTGAAGCTTTGTTGAAGTTTCTTCTTTTAGACCCATTTTCGTGATGGTATCTTTGAAGTACTCTGCTTCTTTTTCTATTACCTCTTCTTCAGTCAACTGTTCTCCCTCTTCTTGATTTGTTACAAAAGTAGACCGGAACAGTGTGTCGAGGTTTCCCATCTTCTGTTCAAGCTTCATCATTTGTTCTTTCTTCTTAGAAGTGCCTGAAACAGTTATCTTTCTTTTCTTCAGCCTTTCATAGGCTTCATCAGTCTGCTGTTTAGACCATTTTGATATGGCTTCAGCAGTATCCATTTTTGCATCCACCAGCTCCCTTTTCTTTCTCTTATATTCAGCAGTTAAGTCAGCAATGAGCTTTTCATATTTTCTCCAGTTAGGAGCATTCTTCTTCTTCGTAGGATCAATCTTAATCTTTTCAATCTTTTCTGCCTCACGCTTAAGAGCTACTACTGGCCATTCTTTCAACTGTTGTTCTTCAGCAGGATAGAATTTCTCTTTCATGATGTAGGCTAGATATTGTTTTCTTAGCTCTTTCTTTTGATCAGCCTTTTCTTTGTTTAGGTCTTGTGCAAACCCTTCTATCTGCTTTACTTTTGTGAAGTAGAACTCCAGTCTTTTAGTTATGCCATCTTCACTTAACTTATCTTTTTCACTGTCAACATTGGCTTTTACTTTAGCCTGCCTTGCCTTGAGTTTGAGGTAGTCATCCATATCATCTGGTGGCATGTAGCCTATGAGTGAGGAGAATCTCCTTTTTGAAGGATCTTCTTCTGTATAGAATTGCCTCATCTCATTTTTTATGGCTTCAAGTTCCAGTGGATATTGTGCAGCATTAGGATCATGTATACCCTCATCGACAGAGATTGGCTTTCTTATTTTGTTGAAGAGCTTTGGTTGTGATGTAGAAAGGATGAGAGCAGTGATGGATGCCTGACTAACAGCTGTTGAAACAACTGGTGTCTCAACATCTGTTGTCATTACAACTGCTGATATGTCAGCGGTTGTCTTCTGCTTTTGAGCAGGGGATGGAAGTGGTGATGTTGGTGGTGATGGTGGTGAATCATCATCTGATATGAGATTTCTTCTCCTTTTTAATGAAGAAGAAACAGATAATGTTTTGGGTGGATCAGTGGTTTGAATGATGGGGAGTGTCTGACAAACAACTGTTGAAACAACTGGTGCTTCAACCGCTGCTGTCATTACAACAGATGTTATAACATTTGTTGTCTTCTGTTTTATGACAGGAGGCAGTGGTAATGGTGTGATTGTAGATGATGGTGATGGAGCAGTATTTGTAGTGGTGTGTGGTAGAGTGGTGTGTGTTGATGACATGACAGCTGTTTGGCTACAGACAGCAGTTTTTGTAACTACTGCTGTATCAGCTGTTTGGCTAACAGGTTTTGAGACCTGTTTTTCTTTTTCTTTTTCAGTTTCAATGAAGACACCATCCTCTAATCCCTTTTTCTTCAACTTGATTTTCTCCCCCTTTTTGGCATTATCTGCCAGGGGTGTATCCATGAAGAGGATAGAAGATGGAACTTTTCCACCATGGGCAGTCTGTTGTATGCTAGCCTTTATAGCCTTTATATCTGCTTGAGTGTCTTTGAATCTTGATTCCACCATGTTGGTCAGCATTTGTACTTGAATAGCATGCTTTTTATCAGCCATTTGTTGCTGTGCTTCAAGCATGGGTTGAAATATATTCCATAGCTCATTTGCAGCAAATGCATGTTGTGCAGGTGCTTGAGCAGGAATAGCAGTGGCTTGTGCTTTCTGAGCTTTTAAAATCTCTTGCACCATCTCCTTTATTTCAGCAACTGATTCTTCAAGTTTGTCAACTCTGCCCGTCAATTCCTGATATTTTGAATCATCACCTACTTTAGTATGATCATCTGAATCCCCACCAGCAGTGGTTATATCAATGTGTGTCTTAGGGACAGAGTCCCAAAAATCACCCATTGATGCCCCTTGTTCTTGGTACTGGGGACTTCTTTCTTTAGCACTTGATAAACCTTTGATGTTACTAGTGGTCAAAATAGGCTCACTAGTGGTTAACATTGGTGCTATTGAAGAAATTGCCTTCAAGGGAGTCTGATTTATGAAACAACTGGCCAACTGGAGACCTGTTGATCCACCAGTTGTAGTTGCTGCTCCACTTGAACTACCACCAAGAGTTATATGTAACTCAGGGGGTGTAACCTCCTCAATTGTTGCTGGGATAGCAGAAGTAGTAGCATCAGACCCAGTCACTTGTGGAAGTATGCTCTCAGTGATAGGTGTTAGAGAGGAACTGGTTTGTGTCTGAGCTATATCAGCTGCATGCAACAAAGGTAGCATGGTTTGTGGTAATATGATTGGTGAGGGGATGGGAGTTGAAAGAGACATGTCCTTGGGATCAGGACTGAGGAAGATGGATCCAAGTGGATTCAGAGCTTCATAGTGTGGTGTCCCTGTGCTTACAACCTGATCCTTTTGTGAGGATGCAGGAGGAGTTTTAGGCATGGGTTGAGATCTTTCAACCAACTGCTGTGAGGAAGTAGCAGCAGTGGGTTGTGGTGACTTTTGTGTTGTCACAGGCATTTCCTCTGGGATCTCATCTTCCAGAGTTGCCTTTGTTTTGGGTTTGGTGGGTTTTCTGGATGTTTTTCTTTTGGTCTTTTTGGTTATGTCAGGTGTGGGTTTCAAAGCAGTGGTTGTGCTGCTATGATCACCTGGAGCAGTGGGCTCAGCAGCTGATACCTGAGGAGCAGTTGTAACCGCTAAAATCTGCTCAGGTACCCCTGCTTTTGTTTTTATTGGTGCCATCATCCTTGAAAATGTTTCTTTTGTTAAGTTTTTTATTTGACAATGAACACCTTGTTTGAGCAAATTTACATTTTTCTTTTCAAATTTTTGTTCAAAATAATAACTCAAAAATCTTGGAAAAAGTAAAAATGCTTTACTTTCAACGTTTTTCACCATGTCATTGAAAATCTCCTGGGAGTAGTTATAGTCTTTATTATTCAAAATAGCGTAACCCAGGCTTTCAATTTTCAATGGTATTTCGTTGAAAGATGTTGTTTTATTTGAAGCACACATCAAGAGTGTGTGAAATAAAAACCTGGGTGCAGATGGAAAATAACCCTTTTGTAGGGTATCTACCTTTGGTTCTTCTGCATAACCCCTTTTCAGAAAATCAGCTTTTAACTCGTTTTTGTCAAAAGAGTTTTACCGTCCTGATCGTCGAGTATGAAGACTTCTGATATCGATTGTGGTGTGATTTTGATTGCTTTTCCCTGTATCGAGGAGTTAATGGCTATGACTTTATCGTCTTGTTTCTCAAGCGTCGCCTTTTTCCAAAACTCTCTCTGGGTTTGCAGATATATGGGAGCATTTACTGTCAACAAAGTTTTGTACTTTGATGCAGATAACGTATCAATGATGGTGTCAAAGGTGTGATTATCAGTAGGTTTTGTGAGTAACCCCAGATAGTTGTGAGATTGTTTGAATGGTATTTCGATGGTTTCTTCAGCCGTTTGAGCGGCCTCAGTTGAAGGTGGTGGTGATGTAGGTTTTGATTTTGATTTTCCTTTTGACTTCGTCATTTTGATGAAGAAGAATCGGAGAATGATTTTGAGGGTTTTGAGAAGAGGGGTTGAAAACTGTTATGAGAAGAGAATTTTTGGAATTCAATTCGACAGTGTAAAACCCTGTTTGGGGTTTAGGGCAGGGTTTTATTTAAAAATAATCGCTGATGTGGTAGCGGTTATTACGATCTGAGGGCTAAAAACTGACCACGTGTCAAACACTGATGGAGTGGATGAAGTATGGAGAACAGTTGTTTTAAGGGCCACTGACGTATCAAGCATCAGTAGTTACAACGGTAAAAATTATGGGCATTGAATGATTTTTACTATCAGTGGATAGCATATCAGTGGATAAAACACTGATTTTGAGCATCAGTGCTTTTCAAGAAAATGAGGGATCAGTGATTAATTTTCAGCAGTGGACAGTGTTTAGAGATCAGACGTTGGAACAAAACAGTGGTTAGGGTAAATGGTGCAAATCTGAAGAACAGGTGTTTCAGCAACAGTTTTGAGGATTTTCATTCCAGGTTTTGCCACATGTCAATTTTGAAAGACAGTGGTTTAGTACCCCAGATGATGAAAACTTTTTACTAAGGCAACTCATTTTCGTTTAATATTCAATTAACACATGAGTACCCTAGTAATTTAATCACAGTTTGCAATCAACCTTTGATAAAAATTTAGGAGGAAACCTGAGTATGACATGATCATGACATATGTACCATTTCCTTTTGACCCATTTCTGAGGACACAAATACCATGCAAAAATAAGGTATTACATCCTGACAGGAGCTGAAACTATTGCCAACAAAAACAAGCAAAAGTTCCAAATATATTATAAAAAAATGAATAATATATCCTGGTTATTAGAGAGAATCCTTTGAACACAACAAAAAAATGGTTAAAGGATTTTCTAAGAATAGTGTCAAAAAGATCTGATATAATTTCAATAGAGAATGTAATCACATCACTCACAGGTTTTTGAAAATGGTCAGTGGTTTGACAACAGTGGTAGGAAACTTTTGGATACATTTTGACCACTGTTTGGAACCATTTTCTTTGTCAGTTGATTGCAAACATGAGGACACATGGATAAATTTTTGAACATTTGTCTAGTCCTCATTGGAGTTCATTCACTGGAATCAAAACCTTTCCCTGAACAGATGAATGCACATAGTTGCTTAATGACCATTATTACCCCAAACTTTGACTCATAAGTGTTTTATGTTTATCCTCTTTTTCTTTTGACAACAAAAGTTTTTGAGATAAACACACTTCTGAGTTTTTGTGAATTTTAGTCCAAAATCACTTTGCAGTAATGTTTTGAGAGACTTGGTCATGTTTTTATCACTTTTTCAACCAATCTCACACTACTTATGATACGGACTCTGATGACCCTTGATTTTCTTAATGTATTTTTACATAGTTGATTTTGTCCTTTTGAGGAACTCAACCTGTTTTCAACACATAAGATCTAAATGACTAAGGTTTCAATTTCCTCTTTATAGAAAACAAAACACTAATGTCTTATGAATCATAGGTTTTGTTAATCTGAGGTTCATATTTTAGTATTTAATGAAAACATCACAAATATCAAAACAACATTTGAAATCAATATTGAAAAATATAGAACAATCCCACAATTTAACAGATATGTTTACATATCTGAAAACTATGAGTGACTTTTGCATGATATCACTTGTTGTGTGAAATTTGTGTGTCATATGACATCTTGGTTGATTTACAAAGTTTTCGATTAACCATTTTGAACATGATTTACTCGGTACTCTGTTTTTCAACTATATACAACCAACCTTAGTATCAATGAATTTTGAGCCGAACTGTTATGTCAAATTGATTGTTAGATCGAATTTGACTGTCCATGCTCTGATACCAATTGTTAGGATCGGAGGCTCTCATGATAGTGTTTGTTTGTTTGTTTGTTTTGAACAATTTGTGAATGATCAATGAATATGAAAACATGTTAGGTGCAGCGGAAATGAAAACAAACTTTGTAAACACAATCAAAGGAGAAAATAGTTTGATAAACAATTGTTTCACATAGAGTCAAAAGATTACAAATCAAAGCAAAAGATTACAGTCATGCTTACAAACTATACTCCCCCTCAGCCTGATGCCCCAAGGTTGGTTGCACACAAGATGAAAGGATTAGACATGAGGAGAAGATCCCACTCAGTCAATCAAATGTAACAGTACAGGGTACTGATACATTTATAGGCAAACCAAACCACTGAGGTATCTCAGCTGACGTCACCATGAAAGCGACGTCTAACAGCCTAACAACCTGTATCTGCTGACCTTACACAAACACTGCTAACCTAACCACTGACTATACATAAGACAAACCATTTACTAAACAGCTGCTCTCCCTTTATGTCAGTGCTTTCCTCAAGGTTGATCAGTCCTTGACTGGGCAGTGCTTTAACATCAGTAGATAGGACCAGCAGTGTTGAATACTTCAGGGTTTTCATCAGCAGTTGAAAGGACAGCAGCAGTTGAATATGAGCAGCAGATAGAGACCATCAGTTGTTATAAATCACTTTCAAGGGGAGAGCAAAGTGTAAACCGCTGCTTATTGTGAATCCTCTGTTGTGACCTGGTTTTGGCTTTACATTATTTGTTCCTCTGGTAGGGTTCAATCCCAACATACGCCAAAGTTGACAAGCCTGGGGAATGGGTAATTATGTTTAGAAACCAATAGTGATGAATAATGCATAGCATGATATATATAACTAAATGGGTCGAATAATAGAAAAGTGGATTTATAGGCTATCTGCTTATAAACCGGATTTTTATGCGAATAATGATGGTAAGCGGGTCCGTATTTAAATTACGGACACGTAGGAAAAAGGATTATGTAAAACAGATATGTAGAACTAAAGTTATGAGACTTTAAAGTTTGAATTTTGGTTAAAAATTGAGTTGGGCAAATGCAGCTGAAAGAACAAAACAGTCTGGCGAATTAACGCTCTCGCGGCCCGCGAAGACATGCAGTCTAGTCTCTCGCGGCCCGCGAGAGACACTGACGATGGCAAAAAACTTTATTTTGTTTGTTGAATGTTGGAACTTTTTTATACTTGTTTCTATGCTGTCAAAACTAACTTTTAAGTTGGTTTTGATATTAGGTGATGTTAATAAGCTTCCAAATGGCGATCAAGCAAATATCAAGAACTGAACACAAGTCTTTTGAAGCTTCCGCAATGATATCATTTTGTTTTGGTTAAATATGAAACATGTAATCACTTGATATTACATTTTAAATGTTTTAAACTAGTATGGATGTTACTTTGAATACTTTAATCATGTATGAACGTTAACTTAACAAAGTTTTTGAAAGGTCGTATTTTTATATAAAATGCGTATTTAGTATTAAAAATCGTTTAATTTGAGACGAGTCTTACATAGGGTGTTGAGATGGCAGAAAAATTGTGGTTTTACAGTTCAGAAGATTCTCAGAGAGAAGAGTGGTTCTAAACCTTTTTGACAATTCTAAATTAAAGCAAAAAACACTTGGTTAATAGCAAAAAGATTGCCTGGAGCACTGAAGTATCCTGCTGAATGATCAGTGACGATGAGCATTTGCTGCATTACATGTTACATCAATTTAGCTTTGTTTATTCTTGAATTGTTCTATGTTGTTGATAAAAAGGTTTTATACATGCTAAAAGCACATAAAAGTACATAAATGGATATGATGGAATTTTTTAAAAGCAAATTGCATTAGTTTTTGGGTAACCAACTTATGCCAGAAAAACCATTCTCTCTCAAAGATTGATTTTAAGGTAATTATCTAAGGTATAGTTTTTATGCTTCATACACATCACGTCTGAAAAGAGGGGCATTATTATTGTTAAATGGACTGCCTATGGATAAAATATATAAAAGAACACTTTAATTCCATGTCAAAATCCCCACTTCCAAGGATCATGAGTACATTTTTTTTTTTGTGAATTTCCTTTAATCTCTGTGATTTGTAGGATTTGAACCCAAGACAGCAAGATCCTTCCTTTCCCAAGCTAATTTCAGGTGTTTAAGAAACCACCACCCCATTGGTCATGGGTAAGCTAATTTCATGTTTAAAGCTGACTAATGCTTGGTTTTGTGAAAATTGTGTTTTAATTTGTACTTCAAAGTTAAAACGCCATCTTACAAATTATTTTGTGATTATTGGTGAATTATATGGTTGGCAGATCCTAATAACTGCTTGAATTTTACCATACGAGAAAACATGTGATTTGATAAACCAACAAAAAACGAGCATCGCGTTACAATTGTTGTCGCCACCGCATCGCGCGGGTTTCCTGCATTAAATTCTAAAGTTTAGTGTTGTTTTCCTTAGTCAACCAAAGACGAAGCTAATTATCATTCTGACTCCGAAGATTATATGCATATCTCACACTCCATCTTTTTGCCTGGTCTTTTTAGATAATATTTTACTAATTTAGAGGACCCACACACATAACATTACAACTTCCTATATATTTGAGGACTGTTTTTTTATTAAATTAGGTATTGACATTGATGGGATCCTTTTTTTACAATAAAATAAAATAATGGGTCCATGATATGGATATCATTACTATGGAATATCGTTATAAGTTTAGATAAACATAATGCATAAACGAGCCAAGTTAGAAAAGCTAGAATAAGGGTCCATGATATGGATATTATTACCATGGATTATCATTATAAGTTTAGATAAACATAAGGCGTAAATGAGTGCTAGAAATAAGCCAAGCTTCAATGAGCTTGAACAAAAGTTCGAGCCTAAAAACAAGCTTGTTTAATGCATTAAAACCATGGTTGTAAAAATCACGACTGAGTACCAATTAATCACAATTAATCTCGAATAATCTCTAGTCCTCACCCTACCGATGGCTAGCGACTACTGATCTCTACAACCATTTGAAACTAAAATGCAATCCAAGACAATGACATTTACTCCTGTAACGCCCTGCGTTTGTAACTTTCCTTAATTAGAAAGCTTGTCTTGTATTTCTATTTTTGGAGATCTTGTATTCTTGTATTTCGTACTTCGTTGTATCGTTGTGAAATCCGAGACTTGGATCATAAATAAAATTCATTATTTCTTACAACTCATGCTTTACATATTCGTACAAGTTCATACGTTTGAATTCATCATACTTATGGTATCTTATTCGTAATTCTTTCAAAATGTGTTAAACTTACAAATACTTGTTATACATACTCAATTTATACGATTATCACTCATGTGTATACATTTGCGAATACTTATTCATGAATCTTATACTTATATTATGCTTAATGTTATGTTTATATACTAGAAATTACATTACAACACACTTAACACCTTAAAACACATCTTATACGAAAGTATAGGGACCAAACATGACAAAAATCAAGCAAGTTCCCCGAATAGACTGGCTCGCGCCCCACGATCGGCTCAGTGCTTCTCTCTCGCGCCCCGTCAGAGAGCACAATCCACAGATTGTTATTGGCAGCTCATGGATTGGCCAAATGTGTGTTTGTTTTGGTTATAACTTTCAACTAATTTCATTAAAACTAACCCTAATCCTAATCCTCTCCTATAAAACCCACCCCTTTCCCACACTTTTTTCAATTTGCAAATACACTAATCTCACTCTCTAAACACTCTAAATCTGCTGAAAAATCAGAATCAAAGCAAAAACTTCTAAGTGTAAAAGTGAGTTAAATCTCACCTTTCTCCTACCTTTCTCCTACGTTTCTTCACTTCTTCTTCCTCAACAAAGTATCGAATACCTCTAGGATTGTTTTCACAAGGTTTTCCATGGAAAACCAAGGTGAAACATCCAATTTTTGAGGTCCAACTTTCTGTTTTGGAAGAAAACTTATTAAAACTTACTTTAAACGTATGTTTCACTCATACAAACCTATGTCCTTATGCTACTAATCAAGTCTATGATTAGTAAGCTTAAAAACAAGGTTGTTACATACAATTCGGAGGTGTTTTATCACTCCAAACTTTCTGTTTTGTAAGGGTTTTAACCCATAAGTGTTGTATCCTCCAAGCTTATTCTTGAAACAAGACTTGTGTTGGATGTGTGTGATTATTTGGATAGCCTTGGCTGTCCTACCTTCAATCCACCACCTCCACTTGATGATTTATCCCTTCAGTACATTGTATTCTTTTCATTTCCATTCTAGTTTATTCATGACCATCCTTGTTGTTCTTGTAATAACTTGTGCATTGGTGAAATCTACGAAAGAGGTCTTAAATGGAAGGTTATCCTCCTACCTCCTTGCATGACTTATATGAAATCCTTGAAATACTTGATGGACTATATACACTATATAGAACATATAAAACATATATAAAATATAGTAACGGAACCCTTGATGTTAATCAAATGATTATTCGTCATAGTATTAAGTTACATCATCTAAAAGTACTTAACTTCTCATTACGATTCTAGTGGGGATTTAGCCCATGAAATCGTTCTAACCCCAACGGGTTTTATAGTGTCGCAACCCCCTATCTCTCCCGGGAATTGGCGGCCGCGAACATTCTTTTGTGGTGGTATCAGTTATTAATTTGGCAGCGGAAATTACATCTGGACCGTAGTTAGGAAATGTTTATTAGAGTAAAACCACCATATTTTATATTAATAATCACATGGGTAAACCCAAGTTTCTTTATTACAATACATTTATAGGGATAAACCATATTTTATTGAATTTAAAACATCGTCTTTTAGATAACTTTTATAGCCACATTTTTCCATGTCGTCAGTGCTCTCCAGCTGGCTTTTTACTAATTGGTTGTCACATTGTGTTACCTGAAACACGTTTTAAAAACATTTGTCAGTGGGAAATACTGGTGAGTGAATCCCAGTTTAATCAAGAAGAGTTTTGTCAATTAACACAGTATTGAGAGCGATCACAATGTTTATTTCTACACAATTACTCATTCAGTACTGTCAATCCTGACTGGTCGGTCATATTACACATTGGCTAACTCGTTGTCCAATTGTAACGTGTTCCACATTTTGTATACAAAACCCCAACATACCGGCAGTAATTGAAGAACTACAAAGACTCAATCACTGCTTAATCACATTGTAAAATATTTAAGGTTTTGTAAAATAGTTTACAAAAAGGTTAACAAAAAGCGGATAAACTCACATTGCTGTTTTAGACTTCTTCTAGGGTTTCCTGGTGTTAATCTATAATTTACACAAATGTACATATGTTAGTATAATAACCCTTTATTTATATTAACAATACCCTCCCCGAGACGGTATTACAACAACTAGATCGGGTAGAACCACGACAGTTGTTACGGAATACTGGATCAATCGGGCAGCGTATCTAATACGTAACTGGGGTTATAATACTTACAACGGAGCAGAACCTTGCTAATTAGGGGGATATAATACCCATATATTATGCCTACTACTTCAGAATTCGTTTAGAAAGAAAAGAAATGAGCGAGTATACTGAAGATCCGATGCATGCTATTTATAGGGCTGAAAAACAGGTTTCTCGCGGCCCGCGTAAGGTTAGGCCAAGGCCTACGCGGCCCGCGTCGTAGGGGGGTTTAGGCTGTAGCTGATCCGGATCATGACTAGGTTCAACACGCGTTATGACACGTGTCAACACAGGGGTTCGCCTGACCTTTAAGTTGTCGCCACCCGCGTAAGGTCAAGAGAAGGCCTACGCGCCCCGCGTAAACTTCATTTTTCTTGTTTTTTAATTATTTTTAATGATATTTTATATTTTGGGCTCGGTTTTCACATACGGGGTGTATTTTAAGACATATAGGGGTATTTTTAAAATATATTAGGGCGTCAGTAAAATTTCAGGAGGGTTGTTATATCCTCCCCACCTTGTTTTAGAACTCGTCCTCGTGGTCTACTGGAACAAGTGTGGATATTTCCTTTGCATTTCTGATTCAAGCTCCCATGAGTATTCTGGTCCTCTTTTGGAGTCCCACTTCACTTTGACCAGAACTAATCTCTTATGCTTGAGGTTCTTGATTTTCCTGTCTTAAATTTGTAGAGGTTTTTCCACAAATTTTAACTGCTCATTTACCTCTATATCCTTAAGAGGTACTAACAGTGATTCGTCAGCTAAGCATTTCTTGAGATTAGATACATGAAATACATCATGTATTCCTGCCATTTCTTCTGGCAGTTGCAGCTGATAGGCTATAGATTCTATTCTTCTAATAATCTTGAAAGGTCCAACATACCTGGGACTTAGCTTTACCCTTTTTATGAATCTTACCACTCCTTTCCAAGGAGAGACTTATAATAATACCTTATCTCCTGCTTGAAATTCCAACGGTTTCCGCCTGTTGTCAGCATAGCTTTTCTGTCGATCACGTGTTGCTTTCAGCCGTTCTTTTACTTGAATGATTTTATCTGTTGTTTCTTGTACTATCTCAGTGTCACACCCCAACCGATGGCGGAAACATCGGGGCATGGCACTGAGCGAAACTGATTGTCCAGAAGTTTCCATAACAACTATATTTACCAAATACATAAAGCAATACGTCCCATACCATGTCATAAATGAGAATAAAATTATTACAGAAAAGATCTAGTCAAATTGTTCTGTTCCGACAACTTAGATTTTTATTACAGACAATTGTTTATTGTTGACCTAGGTCTTTCCTAGCCTCGATTTTACAGCAAAGAAAGCAAATAAGCATCCTAAGCACCTGTCACATACGTTAAAGTAAAAGTCAATACACATAGTGTAAAGGTGAGCATACAAGTTTGATAATAGCATATAGAGTTCGAAAGCGTTACGCATAACCAACACGTACACAGAGTGAAATGAGGCATGTTAGTTATCGACATGAACCTATCGATACCAATGACTGTGGGTTGACTGCCCAAGGCAGTTCGCGATACATACTCACCACTGTGAGCCATGTAGGTAATTGTCCTTAACAACCCCCAAGTGAACGGGTGCTGAGTTCAAACTAATAGTACTACCGTTGCTAAGGCAGGTAGACAGCATTCCATGTGTAAACATAACAAACAAGCATTCATTTAGTCACGTATACATGCGATAACGGTTAGCGTTTAAAGTATTGCGTAGTGTGTTCGATGTGATTTTGTATAAGTAACGTATGTAACACCCAAAAGTGCGTAAAGCAAAAAGGGATCGAGTATACTCACAGCGGTTGATGGATTGAAGGGAGCGCTAGAGAGTAGGGTTAGCCTGAACATATTGATAGCATAACGATAAACGATACGTAAAATGGAACAAGTGATAGTTGGGTCGATCAGTAGTTCGATCGGATGGTAGTCCGATCGGACAGCCGGTCGTGCGAGTGGTAGTCCGCTCGGATGGCCATCCGTTCGGGTGACCTTTCGAGTAGATTGTTTCTTCCTTTGAGAAGGATGTGTTTGTATATGATGGCTTGACTTTTGAAGTTTTCATTGTAGTATTTTGAAAACATAGAAGTATCCATACCTCTCAGGTTGGTCGATCGGACGGTCGTTCGATCGGACGACAACCCGATTGGTTGGACACTTTAGTGAGAACAAGTTCACAGCAGGTTGTCACTCGAACGGACGGTGGTTCGATCGGGTGGCATCCCTTGTGCATTGAACATGTTGAAAATTGTTTAAGTGTTGAAGTCTGATCATTACATGGTCAAGTTGCAGCCCGTTCGGATGGTAATCCGATCGGTCAGCACTTAGTTCAATGTTCATCCTTCGAGGTTTGAAAATAAAGGTTAAGTGTGGGACCAAGGTGCAAGTCATTCGGATTGGCCAGTCGTTCAGATTGGCTGTTCGATTGGACAGCAGTCCGATCGGGCGGCACTTCGTCCTGGTCGACCTGTTCGTCTTACACTTGGTTGTTTTGATTATTTGTCGTATTATCGAGATGTGTTGATATCGTGAGCCGACCAACAGAACCCCAGCCTAAGCTCTAGTGACCCGATTGTACAGGAACCACACAAGTTTAGTCAGTCCACCGGTTCAGGACGATGGTTCTTGGTTAACCCGGAATCGATAATCTCGTGGATAGAATACGGATCTTGAACCAACACAACCACAAGAATGAGTAGTAAGTCGACGCAAGCTCCGATTCTATCGGTTTTGAATGCATTGAGTGTAAAAGAGTTGAAAAACCATCTTTCAATCTTTTTCATTGTAAATGTGTCTAGATCTATGAAAGATCTTTATTTTTTTATGTGGAAATCGGTTAGATCTAAGTTGTTCTTGGTGGATTGAGGCCAAAACATGAAGTTCTTCAAGAACACATGATGATATCATCCTAGAACACCTTGAATCTTGATGATTTCACGGTTAAAATTTAAGATTTAAAAGATAGAAAGGTGTAGGAGTGCGTGTAGATTAAGGAAGTACAAGATTTAGGACAAGATCTTACCGGAATTGCGAAAAATCGGAGAAAAAGCAAGGTGAGAGCGCTGGTCGGACCTCAGTTTCCAAAAGTGGAAAGTTTGAGAGTGATAGGGGGTATTTATAGGGTTACCCAAAGTGGAAAGGAGTGAAGAGGGGCTGGTCGATCGGTTTGGCAGTCCTATCGGACAGCTGTCCGATCGAGCGGCTGCTCGATCGACTGGTCGCCTGGTCGATCAGTCACCTTGTTTGAGTGTTCGGTGTGACGAGTTTTGCCGTTTTGATTTCGATTGTGAGCGTTTCGATGTAATACAGTTTCCTAGTCAAATTACTTTTAATCCCAACTACTATATCAACAAACAAGCATCCTTACTTCGTATTCGTTTAGCGTTTGCGATTCGATTGCGATTGAGTTTCAATTGCGTTTCGATTGATTACCACACATAACTTAAATAAACATGCACAAGTAACACATAAGGCACACACATACACATATAACAATAACCAAAATGCGTAATTCGAGTTGCGAGTGCGATTGCGATTTAAGCGATAAAGCGATTAATCAAGCGATAAAATAGCGATTACCATGCGATTATTAATAGATACTCCACATAATACAACTAAAGCGATAATAAAATAGACTAATTACAAGTCAAAGAAGTCAAAACAGGAATTGAGCATGGAGAGACAGATCGCAATTAGCAATCTTTTCTTCCTTTGACTTCAATCTTGACTTTGACTTCCGAAACACGGGGTGTTACAGCCTTCCCTAGTTGAGGGAATTTCGTCCCGAAATTAGGCCAAAGTAGTAACAAACAATTGTGGGTGCTTCGCCTTCGTGTTGCTTTCGAGTTCACAAGGAACTCTGTGCCTCGTTTGCCTTCCCATCGGACTTTCACAATAGGAATGTGCGAGCGTCTGAGTTGCTTGGTTTGGCGATCCATGATTTCGACAGGCTTCTCCACAAAGTTTAGTGTTTTGTTTACTTGGAGGTCATCGAGAGGTACAATTAAATCATGCTCTGCTAGGCACTTTCGGAGGTTTGACACATGGAAAGTCGGGTGGACATTATTGAGTTCCTTCGGTAGTTCGAGTCTGTAGGCGACTTTTCCGATCCTTTCTAGAATCTTAAAAGGTCCAACATATCGAGGCGCTAGTTTCCCTTTCTTGCTGAATCTGACCACACCCTTCCAAGGTGATACCTTTAGTAGTACGTAGTCGCCAACGTCAAATTCAAAGGGCTTGCGTCGTCTATCGGCGTAACTTTTCTGTCGACTTCGAGCTTTCAACAAGTTGTCTCGAATCTGGAGGACTCTGTCAGTCGTTTCTTGTAATAGCTCAGGACCGGTTAATTGCGAGTGACCGATCTCGTGCCATACAATAGGCGATCGACATTTTCTTCCGTATAAAGCCTCGAATGGTGCCATTTGAATGCTGGAATGATAACTGTTGTAGTACGAGAATTTGACTAACGGCAGGTATGCATCCCAATTACCACCGAAATCTATGACACACGAACGGAGCATGTCTTCAAGAGTACGGATCGTTCTTTCAGTCTGACCGTCGGTTTGAGGGTGGAATGCGGTACTCAGATTAAGCGTAGTACCGAGAGCCGCTTGAAACGTTTCCTACAATCGCGAGGTAAATCGAGTATCACCGGTCAGAGATGATGTCGCGAGGCATCCCATGATTACAAATGATCTCATTGGTGTAGATTCGGGCTAATCGTTCTACCTTGTAGTCGTTTCGTATTGGCAAGAAGTGAGCTGATTTGGTTAGACGGTCAACAACAACCCAGATGCTGTCGTGACCTGATGACGTGTGCGGAAGCTTTGTTATGAAGTCCATGGCTATACTTTCCCACTTCCACATAGGGATCGGCAGTTGTTCGAGTAAGCCAGAGGGTCTTTGGTGTTCAGCCTTGACTTTTGCACAAGTCAGGCATTTCCCAACGTAGAGAGCAATATCCCTTTTCATGCCCGGCCACCAGTACTTGTAGCGAAGATCCTGGTACATTTTATCGGCACCGGGATGAATAGAATACCGGGATTTAGGGGCTTCGTCCATCAATATCTTTCGCAAATAGGTCCGTTTAGGGATCCAAATCCGGTCCAGATAGTGGAATATCCCATTCGGCTTATTCGCAAGCTGGGCTCCATCGTGATAGATTCGTTCCTTCTTCAGAGTGCATTCATTAAAGCAGGCATGCTGGGCTTCACGGATGAGGGTTTCGAGGTCGTATTGGGCTTGGACGTTACGAATGCTGAGCAGATAGCTCCGTCTGCTGAGTGTGTCAGCAACGACATTTGCTTTGCCTGGGTGATAACGAATCTCACAGTCGTAATCGTTGAGAAGTTCTACCCATCGGCGTTGACGCATATTAAGTTCTTTCTTATCAAAGATATGTTGTAGGCTTCTATGATCGGTGAAGATCGTACAATTGGTACCATACAGGTAGTGTCGCCAAATCTTTAACGCAAAAACAACTGCGCCTAGCTCGAGATCATGGGTCGTATAGTTCTTCTCGTGGATTTTGAGCTGACGAGATGCGTAAGCTATAACCTTGTCTCGCTGCATAAGAACACAACCAAGGCTAAGGTTTGAAGCATCACAATAGACAATGAAGTTGTCGTTTTCGTCGGGTAGAGTGAGAACAGGAGCATTGCAAAGCATGTATTTGAGGGTTTGGAAAGCAGACTCTTGTTCAGTTCCCCAAACAAAAGGCTTGTCTTTATGCGTGAGAGTGGTAAGTGGCACAGCGATCTTTGAGAATCCTTCGATAAATCGTCGATAATTGCCCGCTAATCCGAGAAAAGAACGGACTTCGGACGGGTTCTTGGGTGTAATCCAACTCTTAACTGCTTCAATCTTCGCGGGATCAACGTGAATTCCTTGACTATTAACAACGTGACCTAGAAACTGAACCTCCTCCAGCCAAAATTCACACTTGGAGAACTTGGCATAGAGCCGATTCCCCTGGAGTAGCTCGAGAACCAAACGTAGATGTTGCGCGTGTTCGGCCTTCGACTTGGAATAGATCAAGACATCGTCGATGAACATGATGATGAAACGGTCGAGATATGGTTTACACACGCGATTCATCAGATCCATGAAAACCGCGGGTGCGTTGGTTAAACCGAAAGGCATAACAACGAACTCATAATGGCCATATCGGGTGCGAAACACGGTTTTGGGTATATCCTCCTCTTGAATGTGTAACCGGTAGCCTGAACGTAGATCGATCTTCGAGAAACACGTAGCACCTTGTAGCTGATTAAACAAATCATCAATGCGAGGCAGGGGATAGCGGTTCTTGATAGTTAACTTATTCAATTCTCGATAGTCGATGCACATCCTGAACGTCCCATCCTTCTTTTTGACGAAAAGGACTGGCGCGCCCTAAGGAGAGGTGCTTGGGCGAATGAAGCCTTTCTCGAGTAATTCCTGAAGCTGATTCAAGAGTTCACGCATTTCAGATGGTGTGAGTCAGTAAGGAGCTTTGGCAACATGGTTGGCTCCAGGAATGAGGTCGATACGGAAGTCGATATCACGACTTGGCGGTAGTCCGGGAAGATCCTCAGGGAACACATTAGGAAATTTACTAACCACAGGAACGTCTTTCACTTCTGTCTTTCCTTTCTTTTCCTTCTTCGTTACTACAATGTTAGCCAAGAAAGCTCTGTATTCCTTGCGGAGAATACTTGCTAGCTTGGACACATGACATGAGTTTGAGACCTTTCGAAGCAGTTTCACCATAGACACACAATAAATCACCATTCGCGAGTGAGAATCGAATCATCTTATCGAAGCACACAACTTCAGCATGGTTTTCGCGAAGAAAGTTCATGCCTACTATGACGTCAAAACTTCCGAGTTGCATCAGAATAAGGTCGATTGGGAAGATGTGATTGTTGAGCTCAAGAGTACATTCACGAAGAACAGAATTAACAGCGACAATTCTTCCAGTGGCGCCTTCAACATCGAACGTCGAGGAGAGATAGGAACGCTTACCACTAAGGAGTTTCTCAAATTCAAACGACACAAAGCAGTTATCAGCTCTAGTATCAAACAAACACGATCCATAAATACCATTCACAAGGAACGTATCATTGACTACGTTGTTCTCAGCCTGGGCTTGGCGCACATTGATGTTGAAAGTTCTGGCGCATGCGGCTTGTTGCTGCTGCAGAGGCTGTTGCTGCTGGTGAGGCTGCTGCTGCTGGGGCTCTTGTTTCACAACCTTGTTCGGGCACATGTTCGCAAAGTGGTTGGGATCACCACATGCGAAGCAGACTCGGGCGTTGACCGCAGGTTCCTGAGCCGCTTGTTGGCCTTGTGGGGCTGGGAGCAAAGCTTGATAAGCAGTGGCTTGAGCGGGTGCTTGACGAGGACCAGTACGACAGTTAGCAGTGAAGTGGCCATACATATTGCAGTGAGCGCAGAAACGACAGGAGAGACCCACCGGGTGATGATAAGAGCATGTTGGGCAGGCAGGGTGGGGGCCTGTGTATGCACGCTTTGCAGACGGTGCATAAGTAACTGGTGCTGGTCGGTGGTGAGATTGCTGCTGAGCCGGTACGGCTTGAAGTGGAGCAGCATTGATAGTGACATCACAGTTCTTGTTGTTGGAGCTGCTGTTGTTGTTCTTCTTATTGCGGCGTGAGGACTTTGAAGATTAGGCGGCGGCGATTTTAGCGGTTGGTGCGGTGGTGACTTGGTGTAGGTTCTTTGGTGTTTTATCCCAGAAACCAGCTTTCACCCGCTTGTCGTTGATTTCGGCGGTAAGCAAGTAGGTTTCTTCGATCGTTGTTGTCTTTGCGGCATGCACAAAATCCGCAACACAGTAGGGTAGAGCTCGGATGTACTTCTTGATTGCCATGTCGGGTGTCTTCACTTGATCGGGACAGATGATGCTGAGCTACTTGAAGCGAGCAGTCAGGGCAGCGTTGTCACCTTCCTTCTGCTTAATGTGCCAGAACTCGTCCTCCAGCTTCTGGCGCTCATGGGGAGGGCAGAACTCTTCGAGCATAACGTTCTTCAACTCGTCCCATGACAGACCGTAAGCTGCATCATTTCCGCGCTTGTTCCTTTCGGCCGTCCACCAGTCTAGAGCGCGGGACTGGAAGACGCCGGTCGCGTTCAGTGTACGGAGATTATCAGGACATCCGCTCTGTCGCAGAGTGACTTCGATCGAGTCAAACCATTGAAACAAAGTCGTAGGGCCTTCTTCTCCGGTGAACTCTTTCGGTCCACATGCCTTGAACTGTTTGAAGCTGAAAGCAGTTTTGGGAGTCTTGGTACTGGATTCCTTATACGATTTGCTCATGTTCTCGTACAGTTCACTGACGACTTGGGGTACAACCTTTGCCATTTGCTTAGTAATCATGGCAGCGAGGCGCTTGTCTGCTTGCTTTCATCGGGCGTCACGGGTAGTGCGAGATCCAGATGACGACATTGTCTGCAACAGACATCGCCACAGGACTCAACACAATATAATCGAATCTCACCTCACACGTCTACTCCTACTAAAGCTCAGGAATACGTGCAATCACGTAAACGCATAATCACAGATTTACATAAGCACAGAAGCACACGAGCACGTAAGGCACAGAAACACATATGCACGTAGGGCACAAAAGCACATACGCATGTAATCACAGAGGCAGCCAAAATACAGAAACCTATCATTCAAAGCCTGCGAGCGTTCGCGAATAGCGATCGCGATTAACATATCGAGTTGTATAGTATAAGCGTACAATATAGCGGTCGACATAATGTACGGTGGTTTCTTATGGTAGTAGCGATTTGTTAATGTTTTGAGATAGATAAGCAATACGGGTCGTGCGGGTCGATCAAAGTGAAAGCAAAAATCGAACAATTCTCCAAAATTAAACACATAAACATATAGTCATACATACAAACACATAGAATCGACAAATCATCAGAGTCAGCAGTTGCGGGCTCAGAATCGAAACACATAAAAATCGAGAGATAGATCGTCTGCGGCTATTAGACATTGACTAACCAAAGTGATTCGACTATTTTCAAGGACTTGTTGTACACATTTTGACCTTCAGGACTGTGCTTTTTCCTCCATTCTTGGGCGTTCGACACGCATCCCTTTAGTCATACCGTGACTTCAGGTCGTTGGAGTCCATCGAGACTTTGGTGAGAGTTTGTAAAACCAAGTAAAGGTCGGAACAAGTCATCAAGGTTAGGGTTTCACCCCTGGCTTAACAACTTCGTTCCTGTTTTGATAAAATAAAGAGAATTATGTGTCAAAGTATGGATTTCACTCCTAGTTTAATGCAAATTCTCGTGTTTATAGATAAAGATGTGGGTTGATCAAGCAATTTAGTCGATAGTTTGCGGTTTTATCACCTAATCTCGACTTAATCGCTCATTCATAATTTGAAAATTCGAGTGCAGTGATAGTGCAGTATAGGCGAGAATAGCGAGAAATAGCAGTACTCTCACACATAATCCCTACTGGACATGCACGAGTCGGTCTGTTGGTTCCTAACTATAGACTAGGTTTCTAAGACATCGACCCGGACTAGGTCGAGTCTTGCCTAATTCCCTATAGTTATGGCTCTTATACCAATCTGTCACACCCCAACCGATGGCGAAAACATCGGGGCATGGCACTGAGCGAAACAGATTGTCCAGAAGTTTCCATAACAACTATATTTACCAAATATTTAAAGCAACACGTCCCATACCATGTCATAAATGATAATACAATTATTACAGAAAAGATCTAGTCAAATTGTTATGTTCTAACAACTCAGATTTTTATTACAGACAATTGTTTATTGTTGACCTTGGTCTTTCCTAGCCTCGATTTCACAGCAAAGGAAGCAAATAAGCATCCTAAGCACCTGTCACATACGTTAAAGTAAAAGTCAATACACATAGTGTAAAAGTGAGCATACAAGTTTGATAATAGCATATAGAGTTCGAAAGCGTTACGCATAACCAGCACGTACACAGAGTGAAATGAAGCATGTTAGTTATCGACATGAACCTATCGATACCAATGACTGCGGGTTGACTGCCCAAGGCAGTTCACGATATATACTCACCACTGTGAGCTATGTAGGTAATTGTCCTTAACAACCCCCAAGTGAACGGGTGCTGAGTCCAAACTAATAGTACTACCGTTGCTAAGGCATGTAGACAGCATTCCATGTGTAAACATAACAAACAAGCATTCATTTTGTCATGTATACATGCGATAACGGATAGCGTTTAAAGTATCGCGTAGTGTTTTCGATGTGATTTTGTATAAGTAACGTATGTAACACCCAAAAGTGCGTAAAGCAAAAAGGGATCGAGTATACTACTCACAGCGGTTGGTGGATTGAAGGGAGCGCTAGAGAGTAGGGTTAGCCTGAACAGATTGATAGCATAACGATAAGCGACGCGTAAAATGGAACAAGTGATAGTTGGGTCTATCAGTAATTCAATCGGATGGTAGTCCGCTCGGATGGTCATCCGTTCGGGTGACCTTTCAAGTGGATTGTTTCTTCCTTTTAGAAGGATGTGTTTGTGTATGATGGCTTGAATTTTGAAGTTTTCATTGTAGTATTTTGAAAACATAGAAGTATCCCGTATCCCTACTTCTCAGGTCGGTCGATCGGACGGTCGTTCGATCGGACGATAACCCGATTGGTTGGACACTTTAGTGAGAACAAGTTCACAGCAGGTTGTCACTCGATCAGACGGTGGTTCGATCGGGTGGCATCCCTTGTGCATTGAACATGTTGAAAATTATTTAAGTGTTGAAGTCTGATCATTACATGGTCAAGTTGCAACCCATTCGGATGGTAATCCAATCGGTCAGCACTTAGTTCAATGTTCATCCTTCGAGGTTTGACAATAAAGGTTAAGTGTGGGACCAAGGTGCAAGTCGTTCGGATTGGCCAGTCGTTCAGATTGGCTGTTCGATCGGACAGCAGTCCGATCGGACGGCACTCCGTCCTGGTTGACCTGTTCGTCTTACACTTGGTTGTTTTGATTGTTTGTCGTATTATCGAGATGTGTTGATATCATGCCAACCAACAGAACCCCAGCCTAAGCTCCAGTGACCCGATTGAACAGGAACCACCCAAGTTTAGTCAGTCCACCGGTTCAGGACGATTGTTCTTGGTTAACCCGGAATCGATAATCTCGTGGATAGAATACGGATCTTGAACCAACACAACCACAAGAATGAGTAGTAAGTCGACGCCAGCTCGGATTCTATCAGTTTTGAATGCATTGAGTGTAAAAGAGTTGAAAAACCATCTTTCAATCTTTTTCATTGTAAATGTGTCTAGATCTATGAAAGATCTTTGTTTATTTATGTGGAAATCGGTTAGATCTAAGTTGTTCTTGGTGGATTGAGGCCAAAACATGAAGTTCTTCAAGAACACATGATGACGTCATCCTAGAACACCTTGAATCTTGATGATTTCACGGTTAAAAGTTAAGATTCAAAAGATAGAAAGGTGTAGGAGTGCGTGTAGATTAAGGAAGTACAAGATTTAGGACGAGATCTTACCGGAATTGCGAGAAATCAGAGAAAAAGCAAGGTGAGAGCGTTGGTCGGGTGTCAGTTGCCAAAAGTGGAAAGTTTGAGAGTGATAGGGGGTATTTATAGGGTTACCCAAAGTGGAAAAGAGTGAAGAGGGGCTGGTCGATCGGTTAGGCAGTCCGATCGGACAGCTGTCCGATCGAGCGGCTGCTCGATCGACTGGTCGCCTGGTCGATCAGTCACTTTGTTTGAGTGTTCGGTGCGACGAGTTTTGCCGTTTCGATTTCGATTGCGAGCGTTTCGATGTAATACAGTTTCCTAGTCAAATTACTTTTAATCCCAACTACTATATCAACATACAAGCATCCTTACTTCGTATTCGTTTAGCGTTTGCGATTCGATTGCGATTAAGTTTCGATTGCGATTGAGTTCCGATTGCGTTTCGATTGATTACCATACATAACATAAATAAACATGCACAAGTAACACATAAGGCACACACATACACATATAACAATAACCAAAACGCGTAATTCGAGTTGCGATTGCGATTTAAGCGATAAAGCGATAAATAGCGATTACCATGCGATTATTAATAGATACTCCACATAATACAACTAAAGCGATAATAAAATAGACTAATTACAAGTCAAAGAAGTCAAAACAGGAATTGAGCAAGGAGAAACAGATCGCAATTAGCAATCTTTTCTTCCTTTGACTTCAATCTTGACTTTGACTTTGACTTCCGAAACACGGGGTGTTACACTCAGGTCCAGATAGTTGTTTTTCCCCAATTTTTGCCCAACAGACTGGGGTTCAGCACTTTCGTCCATAAAGTGCTTCGAATGGTGCAGCATTGATACTTGTGTGATAACTATTATTATAAGAAAATTCTATCAATGGTAAATGATCGTCCCCATTACCTCCGAAATCAATTATACAAGCTCTAAGCGTGTCCTCCATCGTCTGAATTGTCCTTTCACTTTGTCCATCCGTTTGAGGAAGATAAGCTGTGCTTAGATTCAACTTGGTTCCCAGTGCTTTTTGGAAACTTGTCCAAAAATGAGAGGTAAAACGACTATCTCTGTCAGAAACAATTGATAGAGGAATTGCATGTAAAGAAACTATTTCATTTACATACAATTTGGCTAATTGTTCCATACTAAAAGTTTCCTTCATTGATAGAAAATAAGCTGACTTGGTTAGTCTGTCTACAATCACCCAGATTGTATCATTACCTTTCTTTGTTTTGGGTAGTTTAGTAACAAAATCCATTGTTATCAATTCCCATTTCCAAACAGGCATTTCTAATTGTTGCAATAAACCTGAAGGTTTCTGATGTTCAGCTTTGACTTGTGAACATGTTAAACAATTAGAAACATAGGCTGCTATGTCCTTTTTCATTCCTATCCACCAGAAATTCTTTCATAAATCCTGGTACATTTTATCGCTTCCTAAATGCATTGTATACTTAGATTTATGGGCTTCTTCTAATATACGATGACGTAAGTTTCCTAATTTAGGTATCCACATTATTTTCTTATGGAATCTCCAAATTCCATATGTTCCTTGTTCTAATTCCTTGATCATTCCTTTTAGTTTTTCAGTATCATCCTTGATTACTGATTCTTGTGCTTTTTTTAATCTGCTCATTTAAATCTACTTGTAGATTTAATTTAAGAGAACGTACTCTTTTTGGCTGTTCGTGATATTTTCGGCTTAAAGCATCAGCAACTATATTTGCTTTTCCTGCATGATACTGAATATCACAATCATAATCACTAAGCATTTCCATCCAGCGTCTTTGTCTCATATTCAATTCTTTTTGCTCGAAGACATACCTTAAACTTTTATGATCGGTGAAAACAGTAAACTTACTACCGTATAGGTAATGTCTCCAAATTTTAAGGGCGAAAATTATAGCTCCTAGTTCTAAATCATGAGTGGAATAATTCTCTTCATGATTCTTAAGTTGTCTGGATGCATAAGCTATAACCTTTTGACGTTGCATTAACACACATCCATAACCTAATTTAGAAGCATCACAATAGATTACAAAATCTTCAGTTCCTTCTGGTAACGCTAGTATGGGTGCATGGGTTAATCTTTGCTTAAGGATTCTAAAGCCTTCTTCTTGTTTTGTTTCCCATTCAAACTTAACAGATTTACAAGTTAGCTTAGTTAAGGGAATGGCTATTCTAGAAAAATCTTGAATAAATCTTCTATAATAACCGGCTAGTCCTAAGAAACTTCTAACCTCGGTTGGTGATTCAGGGGTTTTCCATTTGGTTATTGCCTCGATCTTGCTTGGATCCACATGAATTCCTTCACGATTGACTAAGTGTCCAAGGAATTGTACCTGTTCTAACTAAAACTCGCACTTCTAACCTCGCGTGCAAATGCTTTGCATGTTCTTCTTTACTCTTAGAGTAAATGAGAATATCATCTATAAAGACAATTATGAATTTATCCAAATATGGCTTACATATTCGGTTCATCATGTCCATGAATGCAGCTGGGGCATTGGTTAAACCAAATGGCATGACAGTAAATTCATAATGACCATACCTTGTTCTGAAGACGGTTTTAGGAATGTCCTCTTCCTGTACCTTTAATTGATGATATCCTGACCTGAAATCGATTTTTGAGAAAAAATCGTGCTCCTTGCAACTGATCAAACATATCATCTATTCTTGGTAATGGATACCGATTCTTAATTGTGACTTTGTTCAATTCACGGTAGTCAATGCACATACGCATGGATCCGTCCTTCTTTTTGACGAATAAGATCAACGCTCCCCATGGGGATGAACTTGGTTGTATGAATCCTTTCTCCAACAATTCGTCTAATTGTTTCTTTAGTTCTTGCATTTCTGCAGGTGCCAAACGGTAAGGTGCTTTGGCAATTGGTGCCGTTCCTGGTATTAAATGGATTCCGAATTCAACTTCTCTATCTGGAGGTTGCCCTGGTAATTCTTCTGGAAATACATATGAAAACTGGGATACTATTGGAATATCCTTTAATTCTTTTCCTTTAGTGTTAGTGATTATAGAAATCAAATACACTAATGATCCTTTTCTTATGTAACTTGCTGTTTTCATCACAGAGATGAATTTAGTGGATTTAGAGGTTTTATATCCTTTAATTGTGATCTTTTCACCCTTTGGTGAATTTACTTTTATTGACTTTTGATCACATAAAATACCAGCTTTATTGGCTATTAACCAATCAATTCCTAATACTACATCAAATCCTGCCAGATTCATGGGGTAAAGATTTGCAATAAATTTCTGATTTAGAATTTCTATTCTTGCTCCCTGCAAGATTTCAGAAATTTTAATGGTTTCCCCATTTGCTATTTCTACTAGACATTCTTGTGGAAGTTTAGTTAATGATTGATTGAGAAGTTTGCAAAATGAAGTATTAATAAAACTTTGGTTTACACCAGAGTCAAATAATACTTTAGCAAAAATATCATTAACTAAAAACGTACCGGTGATCACATCCGGGATCATCTTTGCTTCTTCTGCATTCAGAACAAATGCTCTAGCATTTTTAGTATTCTTGTTATTTGTAGCTGGAGCTAATTTTGGACAGTTAGGTTTGATATGACCTTGTTCTCCACAGTTGTAGCATATCCTGTTGTTAGCTTTCTTCCTGCAGTCTTCTTCCTTGTGTCCCGATATTTTGCAAAAGTTACAGTATATGGAGCATCTTCCTGAATGCTTCCTTTTGCAATTCTTACAGTAGGGTGCAGAGGTAGAGCCTACATTTTTCCCACGGTTAAAATTTCCAGAACGAAATTCTTGTGTAAGCTTCTAGGTTAGGTTCCTCCTTTGATCCTCTTCTCGTGTACGAACTAATTCATCTGTCAAGGTATTGGCTAGTTCTACAGCTTCTTCTATGGTTTGAGGTCTAGCTGCCTTGACTACATGTCTTATCTCCCCAATTAATCCCCAGATATAACGGGAGATTAATACTGGTTCAGGTGAAGCAAGGGTTGGCACTATTCTAGCATATTCAAAGAATAACTTAGTGTATCCCTTACTATCCACACCAGTCATCCTAAGGTTTAAGAACTTGTTTGCTATTTGTTCTTTTTCATTAGGAGGGCATAATTTCCTTTCTACCATGTTTTTAAACTCATCCCATTTCCATATTGTAAATCCTATCACTTCCTCTAGACTGGAGGATAGTGTTCCACCATTCTAGTGCTGAATTCTTAAATGGATTAGAAGCAAACATTATCTTATCTTCTTCTGCGCACTTGCTTATTCTTAAGACTGCCTCAGTTTTTTCTATCCATCGTAGGGTTGCAATAGCCCCTTCGTTGCCCGAGAATTCCATTGGTTTACAAGACCAAAATTCTTTATAAGAACAACCATAAGACACAGTTCTTCTTCTTTTGGGATGGGCATTTGAAGTATGGGTCCATTGTTCACGATGTGTTCAGGTTCGGAAGGTCGCTTGCTATCATGTTTACTTTTATTTTCTGCTTCCCTAACCGTTTGAATAATATATGGCATTGCATCTATTATTCCTTGTGCTACTATGTGTTGGATGGCACTGTTATCCACTTGGTTTACATTGTTGTTGTTTGGATTTTCGTTACCCGAGTTATTGTTACTTTGGTTATCATTATTCAGATTTCCCTGGTTCACTTGGTCGGCCATCTGAATTTTAAACATTTGCCAATTATTAATATCACAGAATAATTAATAGTTTAAGTAACAATCACATAATACACATATTAACCAAAAGCGTCGAGCATTGCGACTTTACTCTTTGTATATAGTATGCGTCAAATACACACTAAAACAGAAATTTAAAAATTACAACACTATTATGCATCACTAACCACAAAGTGGTCTATACTACAATATATTATTCTTATTACATATATATAGATTTTTTTCATGCAAACATATTATCTATTATTATATTATTATTATTACTACCAATTCCACTATCATCTTCATGGATATGGATTTCTCCCGAAATCCATTTGACGTTCGTCATATTTCCAGACGACTTGTTCTCCTACATACCTCATCCTCTCACTACTCTCTAAGATTTCTTCTCCGAAAGTTCGGAGTTCTTGCAAATTCTCTGCACTCATTGGGGGTGTAGGTGCTGGTACTGGATCTGGATACTGGGGCATGGTATTCTCCTGAGGGTACAGATTCTCTAAAATCTCCCTAATGTATTCATCGTTGTCATAATAGGGATCTAGAGGGTCCATACCTGGATACGCTGCTATGTTTGGCAAGGTTTTGTTATTTAGATTGTAGTGTGGCACATAATCCCTAAGATCATCAAACCATGGGTCATAATTTGGGTCTAAGGGATTAGGGGCTGGTATTCTGGGTATCTCCTCAGGGTTGAAATCATGCATTTCTACCTCCATCGGCTGAGTGGGAATTAAAGGTAAGGGGTGTGGGGCTACTAGTTGTTCCAGACTTGGGTCGGCAGCAGTTGTTGCTAGGATATGGAAATTGGCTAAGCTCCTATTAAGCATATCCTATGTATGGGCATCTGACTCTCGCTTAGCGGCTGCTAGGACTCTTTGTTGTTGCAACTTTCGCATTCTTTTTCTACGCTCAAATGCTCCCTTACTAAACCATCCTCTCTTTTTCTGAGGGAATGGCTCTTCAGACTGAGCTTTAAAGGCAAACACCCCTTCTTCCTGATCAGCGGAATACCCAAAGAGGGTAGGCTGGGAAGAGGTACCTTCACTCCTATGTGAATCGGATAACTGACGATAAACGTCTGAGGGTCCTTGATCACTCATACTGTAAACTAACAAATAGTCAAGTAACACATAACAATAAAATACAGATATTCACGTATTTTCAAAATTTATTTCCTAACAATTTAAATAATATATTGATGTCAGCAGAACACTTTTGTGGCTGAATTAGTGGCTTAGCTCTGATACCACCTTCTGTCACAACCCCTGCCCCCTTATCTGTCCTGGGAACGGGCGGCCGCGAACATTCGTTTGTGGTGGTATCAATTATTAATTTGGCAACGGAAATTACATCAGGACCGTAGTTAGTAAATGTTTATCAGAGTAAAACCACCATATTTTATATTAATAATCACATGGGTAAACCCAAGTTTCTTTATTACAATACGTTTATAGGGATAAACCCTATTTTATTGAATTTAAAACATCGTCTTTTAGATAACTTTTATAGCCACATTTTTCCAAGTCGTCAGTGCTCTCCAGCTGGCTTTTTACTAATTGGCTGTCACATTGTGTTACCTGAAACGCGTTTTAAAAACATTTGTCAGTGGAAAATACTGGTGAGTGAATCCCAGTTTAATCAAGAAGAGTTTGATCAATTAACACAGTATTGAGAGCGATCACAATGTTTATTTCTACACAATTACTCATTCAGTACTGTCAATCCTGACTGGTGGGTCATATTACACATTGGCTAACTCGTTGTCCAATTGTAACGTGTTCCACATTTTGTATACAAAACCCCAACATACCGGCAGTAATTGAAGAACTACAAAGACTCAATCACTGCTTAATCACATTGTAAAACATTTAAGGTTTTGCAAAATAGTTTACAAAAAGGTTAACAAAAAGCGGATAAACTCACATTGCTGTTTTAGACTTCTTCTAGGGTTTCCTGGTGTTAATCTATAATTTACACAAATGTACATATGTTAGTATAATAACCCTTTATTTATATTAACAATACCCTCCCCGAGACGGTATTCCAACAACTACGTCGGGCAGAACCACGACAGTTGTTACGGAATCCGGGATCAATCGGGCAGCGTATCTAATACGTAACTGGGGTTATAATACTTACAACGGAGCAGAACCTTGCTAATTAGGGGGATATAATACCCGTATATTATGCCTACTGCTTCAGAATTCGTTTAGAAAGAAAAGAAATGAGCGAGTATACTGAAGATCCGATGCATGCTATTTATAGGGCTGAAAAACGGGTCTCTCGCGGCCCGCGTAAGGTTAGGCCAAGGCCTACGCGGCCCGCGTCATAGGGGGTTTAGGCTGTAGTTGATCCGGGTCATGACTAGGTTCAACACGCATTATGACACGTGTCAACACAGGGGTTCGCCTGACCTTTAAGTTGTCGCGGCCCGCGTAAGGTCAAGAGAAGGCTTACGCGCCCCGCGTAAACTTCATTTTTCTTGTTTTTTAATTATTTTTAATGATATTTTATATTTTGGGCTCGGTTTTCACATACTGGGTGTATTTTAAGACATATAGGGGTATTTTTAAAATATATTAGGGCGTCAGAAAAATTTCAGGAGGGTTGTTTTATATAGTGTCAAGAACGAGTATTAAGTCTAGATGATTATTTTCTCGTATGCTTACTTTTGTTAGACTTTAAATCACGAATCTAAATCCTCCGTTAACATCCAAATTACTCACACACCTATGTTTCCTCGTGTAGAAGGACTTGGTGTTCCCCCTCCAAACCAACAAACTCTTCATGGATTAACAAGTGGAAGCTTGTAAAACCGTGAGTACACTTAACCCATTTCCTTTTAAACACTTTGGGTTGTAACATGTTAACGTACAAAATTCACAAACACACACTTAAACATATTTTATGCTCAATCTGTTATACATGCTACTTGATATACTTAGGTTCATGCTAGATTCATTCGTTGATACATATCATTAACTTAGCTAGCCCAAACTTAATATGTATAGCTCTATAGGAGTAGCACGCCGCCCGTCGGGGTCTTGTTAAGTCTTTTATTCTTTTAGTCTCGTTACTTTTGTGGCGAGGGACACTTAATTCTTGTTGACACTTGAGGTTTGCCATTAGTAATGCATGCTAGTTACATTGTATACAATTGTCATGTGGATTCGAGTAAATGCTTTTCATACTTATGCTATGTGTATTCAAACTTGTTTACTCGCCTTTGCTTTTGCATTGAAACTTTATTTTAAACATTTTACAGGTTGATGAATGATGATCATAACGAATCTAGTAGGGATGACTAGAAACACGCTCAAGATACTAGATTTGATTATTCTGTTATGTTATTGTTCTTGTATTTTGTCGTTTCCATGTTGTACTTGTACTTGTTTCGTTGTATTGACAATTTATGTTTATTAATGAAAATCGGTTTTGAATTAATTATTGTTGCAAAATAGTGTTATGTGTGATGAGCAATCTATTTCGTCCCACTCTGATGATTCCGTCATCAGTTGGGGTGTGATAATTCCCGTTATTGTGACTAAAAGAGAGTGATATATTCTATTCTATAAAGTTACAATCACAAGATGGATGACTAGTGCCATGCTGTTGCATGGCAGCTCTGGCCATTGATTAGGTTTTTTTTTTTAAATCTTTTAGTATGGGCTTTTTATCTTTTACCCTTTAACATTTAGTGTTGGCGCTTACAACCCTTTAACTTTCTAAAATCTTTACAATATTTTTTACGTGCTTATATTTATGTACGTGTCGGTATAAATTAAAGCTGATTACGTTTCTTTAAAATTAGGTAGGATAAGATATAATATGTTTTTTGCCTTTTTTGTATGTTTTCATATTATCTACGTTTTGACACAAATTTTGTTTTACAACAAGTCGGGTCAAGTATAATATGTTTTCATTAGACTGTGTAAATCCGACTTATTTTACGTTTCGGCGCCACCGCAACGCGCGATACCATTTTTAACTTGAAAAAGCATAGTTTTGTACTTATTTTTATGTACGTGTCGGTATAAGTTCGAGTTAGTGTTCGACGTAGATTTCTTATGCAAATAAGTTGGGTCATATATAATACGTTTTGTGCTTATTTTTATGTACATCTTTAGTTTATCTATGTTTTGACATAACTTTTGTTTAGAAATGATTCAGGTGTTGACGGTACAAATCCGAGTTACGTTACACTTGGATCCGCTTTTTTTACGTTTTCATATGATCTTCGTTTTGGCATAAATTTTGTTTTACAACAAGTCAGATAAAGTATAATATGTTTTCATTAAACAATAAATTCGACTTACTTTATGTTTCAGCGCCACCGCAACACGCAGTACCATTTTTAACTTACAAAAATATGATTTTGTACTTATTTTTATGTACATCTTTAGTTTATCTACGTTTTGATGTTACCTTTGTTCTGAAACGATTCAGGTGTTGACGGTACAAATCCGAGTTACTTTACATTTGGATCCGCCGCAATGCGTGGGAAAGTTACTGGTTAAAAACATAACTAATGTTGGTATTGTTTTAGATATATACTCGTTGCATATAAATCCATTCAATTGAGTTATATTTGAGATTATTATTATTTATGTTTAGATTTATAACTAATTTAAATACCAGAAAGTTTAAAGCATTTATTAAAAATTTATAAAACTTACTTCTTTGTACCTTTTAGAAACAACCACTTTTTTGTATTTATCTTTATAACCTTTTAGAAACAACCACTTTTTTGTATTTATCTTTATAAGAAATGTATGAAACCACCACTTTTTTGTATTTATCTTAATAAGAAATGTAACTTGCATTATCATAATTAGGTGCTACAGAGCAAGGCCATATCGTGGCATTTTGGGCCGTAAAGGTTGACCGCAAAAAAACTAATTACGAGTTTAAAATATTTTTTTTATAACATCATGTGTAGTGGTAAGGGTGAATAATGCCCTCATCCTTAGGCATTTTCCGTTATGTGACAGTACAGTTAGCTATGGGCATTATCGGTCGTTTTTTTTTTCTCTCTAAAATGGGTGTAGTGAGGATGTGAACATTATGTTAAAAGGGTGTAGAGAATTAAATAAAAATAAAAAAAACCAACCAAAAAAAGATATTGGCAAAAAAAATGAAGCTTCAATGTGATTGGTCAAACTTTTGCCCCAACAGCGTGATTTTAAACACGCCAAACCAAAAAAAAAATGGTCAAACACGCCCAGGGGGCGGTGTATGGGCATGATCGGGCGTTTTTTTGGACAAATTTTGGAAAAACCACGCCCACTACGAGTGGTCTAATAATATTATAATAACATAATTAATGTTGATCCTATTTTGCATATCAAGTGACTTCATTCCTTTAATATAAAAAATCTGTTGATATTATTTTGCATATCAAGTGACTTTATTCCTTTAATATAAAAAATCTGCTTGATTTTATTGACTTTATTCGCTTAATAAATACATCTTTTAGTAGGGTGTCCACGTGATACCGTATGAAAGATACACACTTGTAATCACGTAACATGTTAGTTTTTATTAAATTAAAAAAAACTATATTAATACCATATTCAAATAAGAAGGAATAAGATGCCCGTTTTTATGGCATATGTATTAAAAAAAAGTATTAATGTATGAGAAAGTTTTGATCGCTTAAAAATCATAGAGGAATTATACCTATTTATAAAAGCCAACCCATATCTACGTGATTACAAGTGTGTTAGATATTTTCAAAACTTTGTTAATTAAACAAGAACTTTTAAGAGGCGTAGAGCTCCGCTTTATTTCAGATTTTCATGTTTTAGACGTCAAAATAGATACATGGTAAGTGTATGATAAATAAATAAGAGTATATAATTGCTTAGTGTGAGTTTCATTGGGGAACACTAAAAAAGTGGGGAATAGTGGGGAACCGACTCAAACGAACTCCGATTGGACTCATTCCAGCGGCGTTGGAACCGGCTCGTCGAACTCTAACTAGGATCTCTTAACCCTAAATCATAACCCCTAAACACTAAATATATTAGGGTTTGGCTTTTAGGTTTAGCTTTAAGGTTTAGGATTTAGCTTTAGGGTTTTGCTTTAGGTTTAGCCTTTAGGGTTTAGCTTTTAGGGTGTATAGTTTAGATTTTACGGTTTAGCTTAGGTTTTAGCCTTATTTTTTAGCTTTAGGGTTTAGAGTTTAGGAGTTAGGATTTAGGGTTTAGGGTTAAGAGATCTTAGTTAGGGTTCGACGAGCTGGTTCCAACGCCGCTGGAATGAGTCGAATCGGAGTTCGTTTGAGTCAGGTCCCCGCTGTTCCCCACTTTTTTAGTGTTCCCCAATAAACCTTCCCCTAATTGCTTATATTTCATAGATGATTCATTTTATATCGTTTTTAAATATATTTCATTTATATAACTTAATTTAATATAACTTCTAAGATGCTTATAATTATTAGCGTTTAAGAGTATATTTCGTTTAAGATGCTTATTTTTATAAGCGTTTTGATATAATTTTTTATTTATAAACAAAGTAGAATTGTGATTTCGCCACAACACACGACTAAGGATGAGCTCGATACCGGTACTGAAATTCGTGAAATATGTGTGCCGGTATCGAAAATGTTTGATACGGTACTGGTATTTGAAGGCAAAATTCGGTAAAATACCGTTACCAGATCGGCACCAAAGATGCCAAAAAATGAGTACCGATTCGGTAAAGAAAATAATTCGATACGAGAAATTCGATACCATTACCTTGTACCATATGCTCATCCGTACACACGACTTATTTCCATACGACTCAATTTACCTTTTTAGGCCTATAAACCATTTCCTACATATACAAAAACAAGTTAGGGCAATACTGCCACGCAGCTGCGTGACACTTCCTTATTAGATCAACCCTTTTATTATTTTATATTTGTTTTAAAATTACGGTTTCATCCTTAATTTAAAATAAAGTTACGTTTGACCCCCACTTCAAAATAAAATTATGTTTTTGTCCCTCGCTCAAAATTACGATTTTGTCTTCGGTTCAAAATTATGATTTTATCCCCAGATTACAATTACAATTTTGGCCCCAGTTCAAAATAGATTTTTACTTTTGCCTCAAACTAAAAATGACGATTTTGCATTTTCGCCCCATTTCAAAAATTATGATTTCGCCTTCAGTTTAAAATTATGTTTTTGTCCGGTTCAAAATAAAAGTATGCTTTTGCCCCTCAATTCAAAATTACGATTTTGCCCTCAGTTCTAAATTTTGATTTTGCCCCAGTTCGAATTAAAAATATAGTTTTGTCCCCAGCTTAAAATTACGATTTTCTCCTTAGTGCAAAGTTATATTACGATTTTGTCTCTGGTTCAAATTTATAGTATTGCCATCACTTTAACTTTTGGCTAGTTAATACCTAAAGTACCTCCGCAAGCTGGTATCAGAGCCATGTGCTCTTTTTTAAGAAGAGGGGATTAGTTCCTTTTTCCTTAAAAATAAAAATTTAAGAAGTTTTCTTAAAAGAAAAAATTTAAAAATGAGTTTTAAAAATTCGTATGAAGATTCGGAAGAATCAAACGAACAAGAAATAACTGAAGTGATAAACTTTAGTGAAAATAAAAAAGGTTTTGTATCAGATTACATGATTAATTCTGATCAACTAACAAAAATTAGTAAGCTTAAATTCAAGCTTGACACTAAACAGGTTTTTAATCAACCAAAAGCTTTACAAAGTTTAGTTTCTAGAGCCTTTTCTAGAAAAAATAAAATATTTTATTGTTTTAACACTGAAGAACTTTTAGTTGACATAAAAAATACAGCAGGTGAAGTTTATTTGCCACTCTTAACAAATGGTGAAATAGCAAAAAAAACTTTTGCACATTAAACCAGAGTTGAGAAAGTCTCTCAATATGGTACACATAGGAGCGGTTAAAATCCTCCTTAAAGCTCAGTTCAGAGACGGAATTAACTTTCCTATAAAAATGGCACTCGTTGATAATAGAATTATCAATAGGCAAGATGCTCTTCTTGGAGCAATTCAAGGTAATTTAGCTTATGGTAAATTTATGTTTACTATCTATCCTAAATTTGCTTTACATCGAGATTCAAAAGATTTCGATAAAACTTTAAGTTTCATACACCAGTGCGAAAGAACTGATATTATGGAACCAGGTAATAAAGTGTTTACGATTAATTATTTAATCTCATATGCTTTAACCAACAGTACTCATTCAATCGAGTATAAGGAAAATGAAAATATAACTATTGAAGATATATTTTCTGACATTGGAATTGTCGAAGGCAGCAAATTCGCTGAGCCATCACAATTACAAGAAAATTGGGCAATTGATATTGCACGAAATAAACAGGTTTTATTATCAAAACCCAGACACAGTTATGCTGGAAACTCTTTACAAATAGGAGATTCAAGTAATACTGAACAATTAATTCGTTCTATGTCAGAACGAACCCTTTTTTAGTACTAATGTTGGAAAAAGTGTGTTTTTGTCTTCCTTTTGAATTTACAGGGTCAAATGAGCTTAAACGAACAAAAGGAACAAATATACAGCCAAAACCAACATAAATACAAAGAAAAGGAAGAAACGTGGCATGCCCGACTCCTAGACAGCATCTCACAAAGCAAAAACAAGAAGAAAAGCTGAGCATGGGGCTGTGCCCAGCTGAGCACGCGGTGTGCTCAGCTCAACACGGGGCGTGTCCAGCGAACACGGGGCGTGTCCCAGTGCCAGCAGAAAAGACAAACCTATAGAAGCTTATGTTGCCCACCACGGGGCCGTGCCCAGCGGACACGGGGGCGTGCCGAAAGTACTGCAGGCGCATTAATTGTAATTGCGAATTACAATTAATGAAGAGAGAGAGTGTCAGACGGGCACAGGGCCGTGCCAAGCGGACACGGGGCCGTGCCCAGGCTTTTGTTCAGCCTATAAATAGGAGTGCTTGGTTTCATTGCAACTCATCCCTTGGCACACCACCTCTCTCACACTTCATCCACCACCCACCACCATCACAACACCATCATCCACCACCATCATCCATTGTCCATCGTAGAGTGTGTGAGTCGTCTCGGGATCCAAGATTGATCGTAAGAGTTCTTGACAATCAAGGCCATGTTTGCCTAAGTCTCTTACATCACTTGGTGAAGACAAAGTGTCTAGTATATAATACTTTTTATTTCTAATCTTTTGCACTTTTTATTTGGTTTTGTATTAATGACTTTAATAACTAGTTACTTATGTTGTAGGTGATCTTTCCTTATCGTTTGTCCGTGGTGTCTTGGCATTATTTTACTGTCTATATAAAATAAAGGATTTTCACCATTCATATCTCCACGGTCTATATGGAGATATGTTGGCTCCCTGGTCGGGGGTTAAGGGAACGGTTTGGTAAAGGTCTTGCCATTGTTCAGCGTTTAGAGGTCCTGCAATGGACCTGGGTTAAATTTAGTAGGATCTCCTTCAATACTTCACGGTATTGGATGACGGGGGTCCAAAATCTTTGATCCCCTCATAAGTTAACTACTATTAATACTATAACCCGGCTATTTAGGACTATATCCCTGCTGACTCAGACTACTTAGCTGAGGGTAACGTCACCGCCAAAAGCGGGGCCTACCACAATACTGCATTAATAACTTAATTCATTATCTTCCAATAATCCACCCTTTTAGGATTGTATCCCTGTTGACTCAAACTACTTGGGTGAGGGTAACCTCACCTTCAAAAGAGGGGCCTACTACAATAACTAAGATAATCTCTTAATTATGTGCAAAAGTGCAGAAATAATCAAAGGTTGTACTAGATACGAGTCGGAACCAAGTGATTCATCTTGTCTATCTGTTTTTTTATATTTTTTTTTCAGCATTTTAGTTAGTTTTTAATTTTCTTAGTTTAAAACATTTTTCTAAACTTTTATTTTGGTTAGATGTTGAGGATAAACCGGTACTAAAAGCTCTTGTGTCCTTGGACGACCTCGGTATCTTACCAACGCTATACTACACTCAACGATGGGTGCACTTGCCCATATGTGTGTTTAGTGTTAGTGAAATATCGTGTTTTATAAATTTAAAACTTGGCTAAAATAAGTGTTAAAAAGGGCTTAAAATATACACCTAAAATAAGTAACACTTTACCGCACATCAAGTTTTTGGCGCCGTTGCCGGGGACACAAGGATTTTAGGAAAGCTTAAAATCGACGGCCTAATCAGTTTTCCAAAACCTTTTCAAAACGGGCCCACGTTTTTCTGCATTTTAGTTTAGTTTTGCATTTACAGTAGGTTGAACACGGGCCGTGCTCGCTGAACACGGGGCCGTGCTGCATATTTTTCATAAAACACCCAGTAACAGAAGCTTGAACACGGGCCGTGCTCACTGAACACGCCCCGTGCTCAACGAAATCAGTAAATTTAATTAAAACGCCCAGATACAGATTCTAAACACGGGGCCATGTCCACTGAACACGGGGCCGTGTCCAGCCTCTGTTTCCGTTTTTCTTTTTGTTTTCTGATCTCGAGACTCGGTTGTGGTCTGCTGAGTGATTCTTATGGATCAATACTCAGGAGGTTACAACTACACCTATGAGGAGGATGATTATAGGGGTAATTATTGCACTAATTGTCGTAACTCACGATCGGTTCAAAATAATCGCTCATATCAACCATCCAATTCATACACCTACTATGAGGAGCCCAGGTACGAGCCATCAACTTCATACACATCCTATGAAGACCAAAGGTATGAACCTCCTCCCTCATACTCATATTTTGATGAACCAAGGTATGAGCCTTCATACTCATACTTTGAGGAACCAAGATATGAGCCCCCACCTTCGTATACTTACTATGAGGAACCATGGCGTGAACAACCCACCTCATATGAGTATTATGAAGAACAAAATTACGAACCTTATCCATCATATGCTTACAATGAAGAACAATGGTGCGAACCATCGACTTCATATGGGTATTATGAGGAACAAAGGGTCGAACAACCGGATTCAAGCTTAGAAAATACCGACTCTTTTTCTATAACCGAAGTGACCGATAGGATATTAGAACACATTAGAGTTATCGATCGATGTATAAAAGAAGCTCGCGCAAGGGAAGAGGAGTCCCGCGCAAGAGAAGAATTAAAAAAGGAAGAGATAACTGAAAGTGTTAAAATGGAAGAACAAGTGAAAAACCGACACATGAGTTAAACAACGAAAAAGGTGAGTCCGACAACGTTAAAATTCAAGAAGAGTCTAATTTTGAAGAAATTAATCTCTTGTCACCTTCTTTTGAAAATCATTGTTTAGTACCCACTCATGCTAAGTTTTTAAAAGAGTTAAACACTAACACTAAAATTGACGAAACGGTAAGTGTTAAGTTAACTGACGATCAAACCTCACTAATAAAAGAAGACCCATTTGAAATTAACATTACACCGGTTCCATGTTTCTTTCAAAATTCGTTTATTAGTAATATCACAATCGATAAAGATCTTTGTGTTAACATAATGCCTAACTACATTTTCGAAAAATTAAGTATTAGTGATTTTTCTCCACTTCAAATACCCATTTTTCTATCCAATCGGCAAGTAATAAAATCAATCGGTATAGTTGAAGATGTCTTGGTTCAAACAAATCAAATGGTAATCCCGACCGACTTTGTCATCCTCGATGACGCTCCTCTAGTGTTGGGGCGACCATTTGTAAAAACTCACGAAGCTTTGAAAAACCGGAAGTTCAACAATCTACCTCTTCAATTAAGGGCATTTAAAAAGAGTGTCGATCTTGAGCGATCAATGAAATATCTATTCGGCAATGACGACCCCCTAATTGAAGATGAGCCAGAACCACCCGATAAGGTGGGTCTAGCCAAGGACCCTTATAAACGTGGCGCACCACGGAGGCATTCCGCGGAACTATCCTTAGTTTTAGATTAGTTTAACTTTTATATTTTCTAGTTTAGTTTTAATTTTCAGGAATAAAACACACTCGGGATGGTGAAGGATACTAAGGGAAGCTTGAACCAACAACCCATGCACAAAAACAGAGCCTCCCGACAATTTTTCTTCATTACAGGAAGTTCAGCACGGGGCCGTGCTCACCCCAACACGCCCCGTACCCAAGGTCCTGTAGAAAATGCCCAGTTCAGGTACCTGGACACGGGGTCGTGCTCACTGAACACGCCCCCGTGCCCAGCTTTCTGTTTACTTTTGGTACTGGCAGTCTGGACACTGGGCCGTGCTCAGCCAACACCACCCCGTGTTCAGCTACCCAGTACCATAAAATCTTGTTTTTAACCCACTTTTACACATTCAATCAACCTAAAAACTTATTTTTGGGACACATTGAGGACAATGTGTAATTTAAGTGTGGGGGGGGGGGGGGTGCTAAAACCTTGAATCTTGCAAGTCCTAATAACAAGCTTTACACAAAACTCTATTGGAACCGCTAATCACCCCAAATTTTTTTCAAAAATTTTCAATTTTTTTACTTGTCTAGGTTTAATTTGGGAATTTAAAAATTCTAAAAAGGTTATATTTTTACAAATTTACAACCGATAGCGTCGTGATAAAAAGAACCAACATAAGAAAATTATGAAAAGACATGACAAGCTTAGTTAAAATTTGATTATATATACTTGATCACATAAAAGCCCATTCCCACAAAAGTGAGTTTTGAGCCTTTATTGAGCATACAATTACATATCATTAGAACTAATTGCTCATTTTTCGTTTCTTGTGTGAATAGCCGCTTGGTTCTTACGACTCTAGAACTTGCCATGACGATACATTCCCGGTCCTTACCAACTTAAACCCGAGTAAGTAAATGATGGAGGCATTAGGACTAACCCTTTTTATTTCTACACCATTATTTTTCTTTTTCTTTTACCACCTACCAAAAAATCCCCCTAGTTAGCCCCTTTGAGCCTAAACCTTTTCATTTCTTAACCCAAACCAAACACCTTTTCACCCACCAAAACCTTTTTCATTTTTAACCCTTTGTTTTAGTAACTAGCTCAGTTTTTCGTATGACTTTCCTAAAAAAAAAAAAAGAAGTGTGTTGATGATGAAGCAAAAGAAAATAAACAAACAAGTTCATCAAAAATAACTTTGTTTGAATAATAGTTTCATCAAAATAAAAGTGAAAAAAAAAATAGAAAGTCTTACGAAAACCGAAGCTTGTTACGCTTTTCGCCCTTTTTCTACTAACCACTAACCCAACCACCTACCTTTAACCCAAGCCTAACCCTTCACCCACAAAGTCCTCTTGATATTTACAAAGGTATATAAGTTAAAAAGGAGGAGGATTGATTGCTTGGCAAGCTTATGGTAGGAGTAAGTTCCATGCCGCTCTCGAGTGATTCACTAAAAATACACCTTCGGCCGAGTGTTGAGTGATCCCCCGTGAGGTATGTGAACTTGTATATAAATAAAATTTTAAAGAGGCATGTTATGCCCAAATAAGTAATTCGTCTTATGAAAAGTTTTAAATAAATCATGACGAATAGGATTGTAAATAAATAAAAATAAAACTAAATAAAGAATCTTGGAAATCCCGACACTCTATGACAAGCCCAAAAAACCTTCTCTTCTACCCATTCCATTTGGGAGTGTAAGCCACATATTAAAGAGTTTTGCTTGAGGACAAGCAAAGATTCAAGTGTGGGGGTATTTGATGTGTGTAAAATGCAACATATAAATTACATCAAATAAGGCATAAAACTAACCTTTTTTTAGTACTAATGTTGGAAAAAGTGTGTTTTTGTCTTCCTTTTGAATTTACAGGGCCAAATGAGCTTAAACGAACAAAAGGAACAAATATACAGCCAAAACCAACATAAATACAAAGAAAAGGAAGAAACGTGGCATGCCCGACCCCTAGACAGCATCTCACAAAGCAAAAACAAGAAGAAAAGCTGAGCATGGGGCTGTGCCCAGCTGAGCACGGGGTGTGCTCAGCTCAACACGGGGCGTGTCCAGTAAGCACGGGGCGTGCCCAAGTGCCAGCAGAAAAGACAAACCTATAGAAGCTTCTGTTGCCCACCACGGGGCCGTGCCCAGCGGACACGGGGGCGTGCCGAAAGTACTGCAGGCGCATTAATTGTAATTGCGAATTACAATTAATGAAGAGAGAGTGTCAGACGGGTACGGGGCCGTGCCCAGCGGACACGGGGCCGTGCCCAGGCTTCTGTTCAGCCTATAAATAGGAGTGCTTGGTTTCATTGCAACTCATCCCTTGGCACACCACCTCTCTCACACTTCATCCACCACCCACCACCATCACAACACCATCATCCACCACCATCATCCATTGTCCATCGTAGAGTGTGTGAGTCGTCTCGGGATCCAAGATTGATCGTAAGAGTTCTTGACAATCAAGGCCATGTTTGCCTAAGTTTCTTACATCACTTGGTGAAGACAACGTGTCTAGTATAATACTTTTTATTTCTAATCTTTTGCACTTTTTATTTGGTTTTGTATTAATGACTTTAATAACTAGTTACTTATGTTGAAGGTGATCTTTCGTTATCGTTTGTCTGTGGTATCTTGGCATTATTTTACTGTCTATATAAAATAAAGGATTTTCACCATTCATATCTCCACGGTCTATATGGAGATATGTTGGCTACCTGGTCGGGGGTTAAGGGAACGGTTTGGTAAAGGTCTTGTCATTGTTCAGCGTTTAGAGGTCCTGCAATGGACCTGGGTCAAATTTAGTAGGATCTCCTTCAATACTTCACGTTATTGGATGGCGGGGGTCCAAACTCTTTGATCCCCTCATAAGTTAACTACTATTAATACTATAACCCGGCTATTTAGGACTGTATCCCTGCTGACTCAGACTACTTAGCCGAGGGTAACGCCACCGCCAAAAGCGGGGCCTACCACAATACTGCATTAATAACTTAATTCATTATCTTCCAATAATCCACCCTTTTAGGATTGTATCCCTGCTGACTCAAACTACTGGGGTGAGGGTAACGTCACCTTCAAAAGAGGGGCTTACTACAATAACTAAGATAATCTCTTAATTATGTGCAAAAGTGCAGAAATAATCAAAGGTTGTACTAGATACGAGTCGGAACCAAGTGATTCATCTTGTCTATCTGTTTTTTTTTTGTTTTTTTTTTTCAGCATTTTAGTTAGTTTTTAATTTTCTTAGTTTAAAACATTTTTCTAAACTTTTATTTTGGTTAGACGTTGAGGATAAACCGGTACTAAAAGCTCTTGTGTCCTTGGACGACCTCGGTATCTTACCAACGCTATACTACACTCAACGATGGGTGCACTTGCCCATATGTGTGTTTAGTGTTAGTGAAATATCGTGTTTTATAAATTTAAAACTTGGCTAAAGTAAGTGTTAAAAAGGGCTTAAAATATACACCTAAAATAAGTAACACTTTACCGCACATCAATCAACTTCAAATGACCAATAAAGGTCAAATGGAAAACCTTTTAAGGAAAATAAATAGAGAGATCTCTATGAATTATTTCTACATAGAAAGAAATTATCAAAGAATTGTAGAATTACATTCGGATTGGAGTATTCATCCTTCCGACAAACTTTTTGAATTAACTGATTTAAAAAGAAAAAATTCTTCTATGAAAGAAGAAATTCAAAATCTAAAAGATAAAAAGATTATTTTATCTTGTGGATAAAATGAGTTCCATCACTCAAAAATTGGAACAAATTTTAGATGAACAATTGGATACCCTTCCAGTTGAGCAAATAATAGAAATTGTTAGTCTCATTTCTTTAGATGACAAAGAATGTGAACAAAAGTTTTCTGAAAATAAAATCTTAAAAGAAAGATATTTTTCTGAAAATAAAGAAGAACAAGTCTTTGTTTTGAAAAATGAAGAACCAAGAACCTTTCCGGTAAAGAAGGAAGAACCCGAAACTGAAGAAAGTTCTTCAGATACGGAAATGTCTCCGAGACAAAGAACTTACCATGCCTCTACTAGCAAAGGTAATAGGTATAGAAAAAAGAATACGGAATTTTCCATGCCGTATCATAAAGGTATACCTGATCATAATAGTAATGACAACGGTAGTGCAACTGCTATTAATACTATTAAGATTGATTGTATCTTCAACCTCGACAAAAGAAAAGAGGTAATTGATAAATGGAACACTGAAATCAGTCTAATCATTCAGACTAATTCAGATGAATTTTCTAATGCTAAGGCTTTGTTATTATTATTAGAACATAAGTCTGCAGGAATCATACAAAATTTCATCAAAGGGACAACTTGGGATGAAAGATTGCATGGTATAGATCTTTTTGATCAAATCATAAATGCAATATACATGATGTTTTTAGGTCTTGACCTTATAACAAATAAAGACCATGAAAATCAAAAATTGCTAGAAAAAGCAAGACAAAATCTTGCAAAAGCACAAATTTGTGATATTTGTTTGTTAGACGATTTTACTTGTCTTTATGAAACAAATCTATACAAGTTAAGTACAGGTGAATTCCACTCCTGGATTGAGGCGTACTTAAAGAAGATTCCTATCGTTGGAGAAAAAGCCAAAGAACGATGGAACAAAGAAAAGAATGAGTTCACGATGCATTCTCTTGGGTTTGCAACTAGAATTGTCAAAGAAGAAATTGCGGTTTACTGTGATTTTTCTGATAAACAAAAACAGCTAAAAAGTTTTAACAAAAGCTGTTGCAAAAAACTTACTGAGTTACCACAATTAACTTTTGGTTGTGAACCAGTAAAAGATGAAAATTATTTCAAAAAGAAATACAAAAATAAATATAAAACAAAAACTAAAAAACGTTTTTGGAAAACCAAGAAAAGAAAGTTTTCTCCTGTAAAATACTTTTCAAAAGAAAAACCTAAGGTTTGTCCTCAAGGTAAGAAAAAATGTCGTTGCTGGATATGTTCTGAAGAAGGACACTATGCAAACGAATGTCCCAACAGACAAAAGTTTCCGGAAAAATTAAAAATTATTTCGACAGCGGAAACTGAAGGATATTTTCCTTATGAAAATATTTTTGATGGCTATACACAAGTATATGCATTAGAAATATTATCCGACTCTTCTACAGAAGACTCAGAATGAAGTCCAACCACTCTTTTAGTTGGGGGGATAAAAATAAACAAAACGAAATTTTGAAATTTGTTTATTCAAAAATTATTTATTTTCTGAAAACAAAGATATTTTCGGAAATAATAAACAGGGTCGTCTTGTCAAATGACAGACACGGTACAAGGGCCAAAAATGTGTTAACAGATAGCTTGACACGAGATTTTCAGAAATCGTAAGCAATGATGTCATTGTCATCCTTGCACCTATAAATTTAAGGCTTTCCTTCATCCAAATTCATCATCCTCATTTACAAAAAACCTTTGAAAAAAAGGGAGATGAAAAAATTAAGGGCTTTACGCCTAAAAGAATTGTCTTTATAAAAACTTCCAGTATGGAAGAAGAACTTAAAGCTCTACGTCTCAAGGAAAAAATTCTAGAAATAGAATTAAGATCCATAAGAGATCAGATCAATGTCTACACGACCATGATCTTAACTGGAAATTCTGTCCAGGATGCTGAAAAGCTAAAAACAGAATCTAGTCCAGCGCAAACGGCGACTGGTAAAGGCTCAACAAATTCGTTGATCCCTGATGCTTTGGGAAAAAGCATGCCAGAGGCCTCACAAGCCAGGCGAGACCTTCATTCAAAGAAGGCTAATATCCGATTGACCCCTGGGTCTACATTTTCGGAGGTTGTCCATTTACGAAAAATGGAAAGAGAAGGTTCATCTTCTCCTAGCAGCTCAGATGCAAATGGCTCTGAAGCTAAGAAGTCAAATCCGTTGATTCCTGACAACTTGGAAAAAGTTGGAGAAACTAGTCTTCGGCCTAGTTATGCGGACAAGACAAAAATGCCAGCAAAGGATAATTCAAAGTTCTACGTGATATTTGAAGGTCCAAATGCAGGAATATATGATGATTGGGACATTGTATCCAATATAATGAAGGAGACATCTTTCGTCTTCAAGAAATACAAGACACTTTTTCAAGCTCAACAAGAAGCAGATAAGTATCAAGCTAACTTCGGAGGCAAGAAGATAATCTTCAAAGCACCAATATTAGTGCCCAAAGTCCAGAATCATACTGGTCAAAGAAGAAAGGTGTTCTTCACAAAAGAAAAAGAAGAAGCTCCAACAAAAGTTCCATCTTCAGAAATTGTAGAAGGAATAAGCTTCTCAGAATTCAGAATCCTATGGTCCAAAGCAAGAGCTCTCTCCATAAAGGATTATGAAGCAGAAAAGATTTATACAGGCGACAAAAAGTCCAGAAGTCTTTTCGTAATCTGTCCTGATGCAGATGCAATCTTTACTTACCAGGCTTTTTGTGCAGGGTTAGTCAAGACCATTTATCCCAGCAAAGATCTTAAAGAATTAAGATTATTTCCTAAGGGATTAAGAATAGCAGTTGGAAAATTCATCCAAAAAATTGCTAAAGATGCTAATATTTACATCCAAGTCACATCCAGCATTCCAGACTGGGTTGATGGAAAAGTCCTTCCAGCCTATCATTACATTGAGCTAGGCTTAGCGGCAAAAAGAGAAGTTCAACCTTCCAAAGTCATAAACGAAGAAGATGACTTAATCAGCATGGGAATCTATGCCTACCGAGTTGAAAAGATTATTTCCATAATCCAAAAAACTCAAAATCTTAATTCAAAAAGCAAAACCAAGGTCAATTATGCCAACCCAAATTGTCTGATCACCAGCACTACCGGGAAGACACTCTGTCAAGAAGAGCAACGAGCAATTCAAGCTCTTGAAGATAAGATCTTGAAAAATCAGATCGAAGCAGGTCCTACCACAAAGAAGATGCTTTGTGAAAGGCTCCAAAAGGTCGAAAAAGGCCATCAGTGCGCATTATGCACTAAAGTTGATGGGGACACTACACCAAAAACAGATGCTTTGTCCACTACCAGCAGTGAGGGGTCCTTCACAATAATTCTATGAAAAACGTAAGCACTTACGTCATTCAAAAGAAGACAAGCGACTACAGCTGTAAAGACATCTTTAATAATTCAATGAAATTATTGGTAGGTCTTGTAAGAGGAAATCTCCGCCTATATAAGGAGCAATACCTCATAAGGAAAAGATATCTCAAGTCTGAGACAACGAATCCTAAGTTTAGGAAAACACATCCCAGGCATCCTTGGTTTGACTACCAAAATCACAATTCTCAATTTGAGAATTCCTCTCAACCACCCTCGTTCCTTTTCACCCACCTTACTTTTCTTTTTTCGTTGATCATTTGATCAATTTTTCTTAGTATGTGTGCTAGTAGTATGGAGTAAAACTCCTTTAAGGAGTTGATGTAAATATCAAGAAGTTCTCCTTCGGGAGAACAGTTATGAAATAAAAGCTCCTTCGTAACCCCCTATCTTATTTTCTATCATGAAGTTGTTTTTATTCTGTAAAACCTGGAGTCCTGGAGCCCGTTGAAGTACCGCTGAGGCAGGAGGCCGTTAGGGAAATAAGGGTTGGATTGGTCCCTTGCAGAAGAAATAGAAACTTTTCAAGAAGAAAATACAAGAAGAAGAAGGTATAGATTTTATTTCAAACTGTTAAAAGACTTCAAGATTGATATTTCTAGAATTTTTTCCTTGAGACGTTTACCTGGAGTCCTGGAGCCCGTTGAAGTACCGCTGAGGCAGGAGGCCGTTAGGGAAATAAGGGTTGGATTGGTCCCTTGCTGAAAAGCTCTACGTCTCAAGGAAAAAATTCTAGAAATATCAATCTTGAAGTCTTTTAACAGTTTGAAATAAAATCTATACCTTCTTCTTCTTCTATTTTCTTCTTGAAAAGTTTCTATTTCTTCTGCAAGGGGCCAATCCAACCCTTATTTCCCTAACGGCCTCCTGCCTCAGCGGTACTTCAACGGGCTCCAGGACTCCAGGTTTTACAGAATAAAAACAACTTCATGATAGAAAATAAGATAGGGGGTTACGAAGGAGCTTTTATTTCATAACTGTTCTCCCGAAGGAGAACTTCTTGATATTTACATCAACTCCTTAAAGGAGTTTTACTCCATACTACTAGCACACATACTAAGAAAAATTGATCAAATGATCAACGAAAAAAGAAAAGTAAGGTGGGTGAAAAGGAACGAGGGTGGTTGAGAGGAATTCTCAAATTGAGAATTGTGATTTTGGTAGTCAAACCAAGGATGCCTGGGATGTGTTTTCCTAAACTTAGGATTCGTTGTCTCAGACTTGAGATATCTTTTCCTTATGAGGTATTGCTCCTTATATAGGCGGAGATTTCCTCTTACAAGACCTACCAATAATTTCATTGAATTATTAAAGATGTCTTTACAGCTGTAGTCGCTTGTCTTCTTTTGAATGACGTAAGTGCTTACGTTTTTCATAGAATTATTGTGAAGGACCCCTCACTGCTGGTAGTGGACAAAGCATCTGTTTTTGGTGTAGTGTCCCCATCAACTTTAGTGCATAATGCGCACTGATGGCCTTTTTCGACCTTTTGGAGCCTTTCACAAAGCATCTTCTTTGTGGTAGGACCTGCTTCGATCTGATTTTTCAAGATCTTATCTTCAAGAGCTTGAATTGCTCGTTGCTCTTCTTGACAGAGTGTCTTCCCGGTAGTGCTGGTGATCAGACAATTTGGGTTGGCATAATTGACCTTGGTTTTGCTTTTTGAATTAAGATTTTGAGTTTTTTGGATTATGGAAATAATCTTTTCAACTCGGTAGGCATAGATTCCCATGCTGATTAAGTCATCTTCTTCGTTTATGACTTTGGAAGGTTGAACTTCTCTTTTTGCCGCTAAGCCTAGCTCAATGTAATGATAGGCTGGAAGGACTTTTCCATCAACCCAGTCTGGAATGCTGGATGTGACTTGGATGTAAATATTAGCATCTTTAGCAATTTTTTGGATGAATTTTCCAACTGCTATTCTTAATCCCTTAGGAAATAATCTTAATTCTTTAAGATCTTTGCTGGGATAAATGGTCTTGACTAACCCTGCACAAAAAGCCTGGTAAGTAAAGATTGCATCTGCATCAGGACAGATTACGAAAAGACTTCTGGACTTTTTGTCGCCTGTATAAATCTTTTCTGCTTCATAATCCTTTATGGAGAGAGCTCTTGCTTTGGACCATAGGATTCTGAATTCTGAGAAGCTTATTCCTTCTACAATTTCTGAAGATGGAACTTTTGTTGGAGCTTCTTCTTTTTCTTTTGTGAAGAACACCTTTCTTCTTTGACCAGTATGATTCTGGACTTTGGGCACTAATATTGGTGCTTTGAAGATTATCTTCTTGCCTCCGAAGTTAGCTTGATACTTATCTGCTTCTTGTTGAGCTTGAAAAAGTGTCTTGTATTTCTTGAAGACGAAAGATGTCTCCTTCATTATATTGGATACAATGTCCCAATCATCATATATTCCTGCATTTGGACCTTCAAATATCACGTAGAACTTTGAATTATCCTTTGCTGGCATTTTTGTCTTGTCCGCATAACTAGGCCGAAGACTAGTTTCTCCAACTTTTTCCAAGTTGTCAGGAATCAACGGATTTGACTTCTTAGCTTCAGAGCCATTTGCATCTGAGCTGCTAGGAGAAGATGAACCTTCTCTTTCCATTTTTCGTAAATGGACAACCTCCGAAAATGTAGACCCAGGGGTCAATCGGATATTAGCCTTCTTTGAATGAAGGTCTCGCCTGGCTTGTGAGGCCTCTGGCATGCTTTTTCCCAAAGCATCAGGGATCAACGAATTTGTTGAGCCTTTACCAGTCGCCGTTTGCGCTGGACTAGATTCTGTTTTTAGCTTTTCAGCATCCTGGACAGAATTTCCAGTTAAGATCATGGTCGTGTAGACATTGATCTGATCTCTAATGGATCTTAATTCTATTTCTAGAATTTTTTCCTTAAGACGTAGAGCTTTAAGTTCTTCTTCCATACTGGAAGTTTTTATAAAGACAATTCTTTTAGGCGTAAAGCCCTTAATTTTTTCATCTCCCTTTTTTTTTCAAAGGTTTTTTGTAAATGAGGATGATGAATTTGGATGAAGGAAAGCCTTCAATTTATAGGTGCAAGGATGACAATGACATCATTGCTTACGATTTCTGAAAATCTCGTGTCAAGCTATCTGTTAACACATTTTTGGCCCTTGTACCGTGTCTGTCATTTGACAAGACGACCCTGTTTATTATTTCCGAAAATATCTTTGTTTTCAGAAAATAAATAATTTTTTAATAAACAAATTTCAAAATTTTGTTTTGTTTATTTTTATCCCCCCAACTAAAAGAGTGGTTGGACTTCATTCTGAGTCTTCTGTAGAAGAGTCGGATAATATTTCTAATGCATATACTTGTGTATAGCCATCAAAAATATTTTCATAAGGAAAATATCCTTCAGTTTCCGCTGTCGAAATAATTTTTAATTTTTCCGGAAACTTTTGTCTGTTGGGACATTCGTTTGCATAGTGTCCTTCTTCAGAACATATCCAGCAACGACATTTTTTCTTACCTTGAGGACAAACCTTAGGTTTTTCTTTTGAAAAGTATTTTACAGGAGAAAACTTTCTTTTCTTGGTTTTCCAAAAACGTTTTTTAGTTTTTGTTTTATATTTATTTTTGTATTTCTTTTTGAAATAATTTTCATCTTTTACTGGTTCACAACCAAAAGTTAATTGTGGTAACTCAGTAAGTTTTTTGCAACAGCTTTTGTTAAAACTTTTTAGCTGTTTTTGTTTATTAGAAAAATCACAGTAAACCGCAATTTCTTCTTTGACAATTCTAGTTGCAAACCCAAGAGAATGCATCGTGAACTCATTATTTTCTTTGTTCCATCGTTCTTTGGCTTTTTCTCCAACGATAGGAATCTTCTTTAAGTACGCCTCAATCCAGGAGTGGAATTCACTTGTACTTAACTTGTATAGATTTGTTTCATAAAGACAAGTAAAATCGTCTAACAAACAAATATCACAAATTTGTGCTTTTGCAAGATTTTGTCTTGCTTTTTCTAGCAATTTTTAATTTTCATGGTCTTTATTTGTTATAAGGTCAAGACCTAAAAACATCATGTATATTGCATTTATGATTTGATCAAAAAGATCTATACCATGCAATCTTTCATCCCAAGTTGTCCCTTTGATGAAATTTTGTATGATTCCTGCAGACTTATGTTCTAATAATAATAACAAAGCCTTAGCATTAGAAAATTCATCTGAATTAGTCTGAATGATTAGACTGATTTCAGTGTTCCATTTATCAATTACCTCTTTTCTTTTGTCGAGGTTGAAGATACAATCAATCTTAATAGTATTAATAGCAGTTGCACTACCGTTGTCATTACTATTATGATCAGGTATACCTTTATGATACGGCATGGAAAATTCCGTATTCTTTTTTCTATACCTATTACCTTTGCTAGTAGAGGCATGGTAAGTTCTTTGTCTCGGAGACATTTCCGTATCTGAAGAACTTTCTTCAGTTTCGGGTTCTTCCTTCTTTACCGGAAAGGTTCTTGGTTCTTCATTTTTCAAAACAAAGACTTGTTCTTCTTTATTTTCAGAAAAATATCTTTCTTTTAAGATTTTATTTTCAGAAAACTTTTGTTCACATTCTTTGTCATCTAAAGAAATGAGACTAACAATTTCTATTATTTGCTCAACTGGAAGGGTATCCAATTGTTCATCTAAAATTTGTTCCAATTTTTGAGTGATGGAACTCATTTTATCCACAAGATAAAATAATCTTTTTATCTTTTAGATTTTGAATTTCTTCTTTCATAGAAGAATTTTTTCTTTTTAAATCAGTTAATTCAAAAAGTTTGTCGGAAGGATGAATACTCCAATCCGAATGTAATTCTACAATTCTTTGATAATTTCTTTCTATGTAGAAATAATTCATAGAGATCTCTCTATTTATTTTCCTTAAAAGGTTTTCCATTTGACCTTTATTGGTCATTTGAAGTTGATTGATGTGCGGTAAAGTGTTACTTATTTTAGGTGTATATTTTAAGCCCTTTTTAACACTTACTTTAGCCAAGTTTTAAATTTATAAAACACGATATTTCACTAACACTAAACACACATATGGGCAAGTGCACCCATCGTTGAGTGTAGTATAGCGTTGGTAAGATACCGAGGTCGTCCAAGGACACAAGAGCTTTTAGTACCGGTTTATCCTCAACGTCTAACCAAAATAAAAGTTTAGAAAAATGTTTTAAACTAAGAAAATTAAAAACTAACTAAAATGCTGAAAAAAAAACAAAAAAAAAACCAGATAGACAAGATGAATCACTTGGTTCCGACTCGTATCTAGTACAACCTTTCCGTATCTGAAGAACTTTCTTCAGTTTCGGGTTCTTCCTTCTTTACCGGAAAGGTTCTTGGTTCTTCATTTTTCAAAACAAACACCTGTTCTTCTTTATTTTCAGAAAACTTTTGTTCACATTCTTTGTCATCTAAAGAAATGAGACTAACAATTTCTATTATTTGCTCAGCTGGAAGGGTATCCAATTGTTCATCTAAAATTTGTTCCAATTTTTGAGTGATGGAACTCATTTTATCCACAAGATAAAATAATCTTTTTATCTTTTATCTTTTAGATTTTGAATTTCTTCTTTCATAGAAGAATTTTTTCTTTTTAAATCAGTTAATTCAAAAAGTTTGTCGGAAGGATGAATACTCCAATCCGAATGTAATTCTACAATTCTTTGATAATTTCTTTCTATGTAGAAATAATTCATAGAGATCTCTCTATTTATTTTCCTTAAAAGGTTTTCCATTTGACCTTTATTGGTCATTTGAAGTTGATCCAAAAGGCCATGTCAATGCATTCGGACTTTTAGAACTTCCTAAAGATGGATTTCCAACGTTGAAGTTTGGAAATGAATACTTTTGAAAGTTTTTTTCATTATCAATTTTTTTCTTTTTGCCTTTCGGGCATAAGAGTTTTTGAATCTATTTTTTCATCAATTTTGTCTGAATCATCTTTGATGATTTTTGCGGCAGTTGCCTCAAGATTTTCGTTGGTAGATAGACTTAGACTATCCAACTTTCTTATTAAATCTTTAACAATTTCCTCAAATTTCAAAAGAGTAGTCATGTTACAGATATAATTGCTTTTTTAGTTCTAAGCTCAATAATTTTTTGCTTAGAAGCAAAAATGTTTTTCTTAATATTCTTTATATTAAGAATTTTTGTTTTATGACTTAACATAATGTCATATTTAATTTGATTTATTCTAACAAACCAAACTTGTATATCAGCCTCTTCATAGGTGATTTGTTGATCAAGATATTGTAAATAATCTAAAATTGGTTTTGAAGACATTATTCTCCAATAACTTTTTTTAAAATTTTACCATATCCATTTATTCGTTCTGACATAGAACGAATTAATTGTTCAGTATTACTTGAATCTCCTATTTGTAAAGAGTTTCCAGCATAACTGTGTCTGGGTTTTGATAATAAAACCTGTTTATTTCGTGCAATATCAATTGCCCAATTTTCTTGTAATTGTGATGGCTCAGCGAATTTGCTGCCTTCGACAATTCCAATGTCAGAAAATATATCTTCAATAGTTATATTTTCATTTTCCTTATACTCGATTGAATGAGTACTGTTGGTTAAAGCATATGAGATTAAATAATTAATCGTAAACACTTTATTACCTGGTTCCATAAGATCAGTTCTTTCGCACTGGTGTATGAAACTTAAAGTTTTATCGAAATCTTTTGAATCTCGATGTAAAGCAAATTTAGGATAGATAGTAAACATAAATTTACCATATGCTAAATTACCTTGAATTGCTCCAAGAAGAGCATCTTGCCTATTGATAATTCTATTATCAACGAGTGCCATTTTTTTAGGAAAGTTAATTCCGTCTCTGAACTGAGCTTTAAGGAGGATTTTAACCGCTCCTATGTGTACCATATTGAGAGACTTTCTCAACTCTGGTTTAATGTGCAAAAGCTTTTTTGCTATTTCACCCTTTGTTAAGAGTGGCAAATAAACTTCACCTGCTGTATTTTTTATGTCAACTGAAAGTTCTTCAGTGTTAAAACAATAAAATATTTTATTTTTTTCTAGAAAAGGCTCTAGAAACTAAACTTTGTAAAGCTTTTGGTTGATTAAAAACCTGTTTAGTGTCAAGCTTGAATTTAAGCTTACTAATTTTTGTTAGTTGATCAGAATTAATCATGTAATCTGATACAAAACCTTTTTTATTTTCACTAAAGTTTATCACTTCAGTTATTTCTTTTTCGTTTGATTCTTCCGAATCTTCATACGAATTTTTAAAACTCATTTTTAAATTTTTTCTTTTAAGAAAACTTCTTAAATTTTTATTTTTAAGAAAAAAAGGAACTAATCCCCTCTTCTTAAAAAAGAGCACATGGCTCTGATACCAGCTTGCGGAGGTACTTTAGAATTTTTGACAAATTCAACTAAAGGGGCTTGCGGAGGTACTTTAGAATTTTTGACAAATTCAACTAAAGGGTTCATTAAGTCCTTTAGGGGTTTTGTGGTCTGGTTAAGACTCATTGGTTAAGACTCATAAGTTAGAAAACTTGTTTTTCTAGACTTTTTAGTTCTTCTTTTAGTCTAAAGCGGTTTGCTTTAAGACCGTTAAACTGAACATGTTCAGCTCTCCTATTTCTAGGTGATCTCTTAAGAGACTGTTCTAATTGGTTAATTAGACTTTGATACATGGTTAATTCTTGATTAACCCGATGGATTTCTTTTTTAAGGAAATCTTGGTGTATACTCATTGTATACTTGGGTAGTTAATACCAAGGTTCTGGAACCGGTAATATACGATTGAATTAACAATCCTTGTAGCCATGTTTTGACTATAACAATCTTTATAGATTGTTTTCATGTGTTGACTAAGGCAACTAAACAAACGGTGATTTTGAGAAATCATCAATTGTCTAAATTGAATTAAAAATTCATTTTTAGTAGTCATTTTTTGACTAACGATTCTTATTGAAAAGATTATTTGATTTCGATAATGGTTAATCGATTTCTTTTTGTGTTCGTTTATAAACATCATTTTTGATTTAATCAAAATCTTAGTTTTTTTTTTGTGAATAAAATTCTTTTTAAGATTTAAGGAGAGATATGAAATATCAATCTTGAAGTCTTTTAACAGTTTGAAATAAAATCTATACCTTCTTCTTCTTGTATTTTCTTCTTGAAAAGTTTCTATTTCTTCTGCAAGGGACCAATCCAACCCTTATTTCCCTAACGGCCTCCTGCCTCAGCGGTACTTCAACGGGCTCCAGGACTCCAGGTTTTACAGAATAAAAACAACTTCATGATAGAAAATAAGATAGGGGGTTACGAAGGAGCTTTTATTTCATAACTGTTCTCCCGAAGGAGAACTTCTTGATATTTACATCAACTCCTTAAAGGAGTTTTACTCCATACTACTAGCACACATACTAAGAAAAATTGATCAAATGATCAATGAAAAAAGAAAAGTAAGGTGGGTGAAAAGGAACGAGGGTGGTTGAGAGGAATTCTCAAATTGAGAATTGTGATTTTGGTAGTCAAACCAGGGATGCCTGGGATGTGTTTTCCTAAACTTAGGATTCGTTGTCTCAGACTTGAGATATCTCAAACTAATGAATTCGACTCCTTTATATAGTAGAAGTGAATTTTACAAAAGGTCTAAAATAGCCTTAAGTGTTCGTCATGCATGACGTTTTTTAGTCGACAAACCCATGTGTTGGGTCCAGCTCTCGCATGTCGTCTTCTGAAAAGTAGTTGTTTCTAGTAGAAGGACCACTTTTGTCAGAATTTTCTTTGGTGTAGGATTCCTTACAACTCATGTACTGATGGCTTTCCTGTGCACCTTGCATTATTTTGCTGAGTCTTTGTTTTGTAGTAGGACTCACATCAACTTTGTTGAAGATAACGCGTTGCTCCATTATTCCAAGGCTTCCTTTAGATAATGGGGTTTCACTATGACTCGTGAAGATATGGAAATTGCTTTAGAGGAATTTCCTTTTTACCACAATAGGCTGAGTATCGAGTGGCTTCTTGTTGGGCTTGTAATAAAGACCCAAACTTCTTGAATGTTACCGGTCTTCTGGAAACATGATGAGACACTATGGACCAATCTTCATATATGCCTCTATGCTCTCCATCAAAAATGACATAAAATCTAGAATTAGATTTTACCTTTTCTTGAATATCTTGGGAGTAACTTGGTCTAAGAGAGACCTGTTCAGTTTTTGGCAAACTGTCAGCCATCAACGGATTTGATGTGCCTTTACCAGAGCCGTTTGCTACTGGGCTAGATGAAGATCGTAGTTCTTCATTAACTTTATATTTGCTTTTTTCCAAAGCAACAGGAGTCAACGGACTTGATTTTTCTTTACCTTTAGCCGTTTGTAAAGGAATAGATTCAGATTGTATCCTTTCGGAATCCTGTTCTGAATTAACAGTTGTGTCTAGACTTTTGTCATAGAGAGCTATTTTTTCTTGAATAACTTTTAATTTTATCAAAAGAATTTTTTCTTTTAGGCGTAAAGCCCTTAAATCCTCCATTTTTTCAAAAAATTTGCCTTTCTTTTTGTAAGAGTGATTAGTGATGCCTTTAATTTGAAGGGTGTGTATACCTTATATAGGCATGAAAAACATTCGATTTTGGAAAATCAATTGAAATACGTATGTGTTTACGTATTTTGAAAATCTCGTGTCAAGCAATCAGCTAGCACATTTTTGGCCCCCTCAAGATGTTCAGTATCGAAAGAATATCTTGAAAACCACATTTGCCACCTGACAAGACGGCCTTGTTTATTATCTCCCGAAATTTTTGTTTTCAGAAAATAAGTAAAATTTTTATTGTCCGTTCTGACTAAGAATTTAACCGGGGTTAAATAAATAGAGAACTTTGAAATCGTGTTTTTTACCGCTAGTAATTCTTTTTCATTACTGTGGTAATTTCGTTCTGCCTGCTTGAAGCTTCCCGAAGTGTACCTGCAAGTTTTTTCTCTATCTGCAGTTTTAGCTTTCAAAACACCTCCCCAAAAATCATGAGAAGCATCTGTTTCTATGATTAAAAAATCATTTTCATTAGGAAGATAAAGTTTAGGAAAATTGATTAAGTTTTTCTTTATCTTTTTAATGTAGTCAGTATCGGAATGTTTCCAATCCCATACGTATTCCTTTTTTAGCTTAGCCTGTAAAGGTTTTCTAAGCTCTGCAAGCTTAGGAATATAACTTTCTACATAAGTTAATACACCTAAAAATCTTTGAAGATGTTTTTTATCTTCTAAAGTATCTGGAAATTTGTGTAAATTTTCCAAGATATGTTTTTGTGGACAATGTGTCCCTTGATCTATTTCAAGACCTAAAAAGTTTATCTTTGTTTTAAAAAGATTAGCTTTCTTTTTTGATAAAATGATTCCATATTTTTCAATTGTTTTTAAAACTGATAAAACATGATAATAGTGTTTATCTTCTGAGTTTGAGAAAACTATAATATCGTCTACATAGACGGTACAGTAATCTTCTAATCCTCTTAAAGCATTTTGCATATGTCTTTGAAATATGCTTGGTGCCTGTTTTAATCCAAAGGGAACTACCTTCCATTGATAGTGACCGGCTGGGCATGTGAACGCAGTTAATAACTGTGATTCTTTGTCTAGCAGTACCTGCCAAAAACCGCTTTTACAGTCAAAACTGGAAAAGATAGTTTTTCCTCTTAGAAGAGTTAGTAATTCCTGCATACAAGGAAGATTATGGCTATCTCCAATAGTGACATTATTAATTGCTTTGTAATTAACAACCATTCGTTTTCACCTCTTCTTCTTTCTGCTTCATTTTCTTCTAAGAAAGCAGGAGACATGTGAGGAGATTTACTAGGACTTATTAATCCCAAATCAAGAAGTTTCTTGATTTGTTTATTAAATTCTTCCCTATCCTGTGGACTGTATTTCATAGGTTTAACCCTAATAACAGTTTTAGGATCTATTAACTTAATAGATGCCTTCATCCAATTTTTTGATTTTTCAGGATCAATTAGATTTTCTGAACAAACTTTTTCTAGAAGTTCTTCAATTTTTTGAAATTTTTGTATTTCACTAAAAAATATCCTTTCTACTTTTATAATTTCTTGAGCTATATTAGTTCCAGGAATTTGTTTTATCTTTGAATCTTTTTTCATAGATTCAAGAAAATCTAGTTTTCCAATTTGAAAAGCCTGTTTGACCTTTTTAATCAAAATCATTTCTTGATTAAGATGAAAAGATATTCTGTCTAACCATTGAGTGAAGGGTCCGTAAAGTTGACAGAAATTATTTCCAAGAAGTAAATCCATACCTGAATCTTGTTGGTAGATAGTAGGAATGGTAAATGGTTCTCCAGAAAATTGGATGATAAGATTTCTACAAACCTTATTTAACTTCATGACTTCTTTGTTAGCAATAATTACCTTAATATCTTTGGGAGCGTTTTCCCATAAGTCATTAGGAATTACGTGTTTGCTTGCCAAACAAAGACTTGCCCCTGTATCAACATAACAATGTAGGGCGATTTTTTTATATCCTTTGAAGGAAACATTTCCTTTGATATAAATTGAATTTGGATTAGTTATGTTTGAACTTGCTGAATCCAAATTATGAATTTGTTTTTCCTCATCCCCCCAACTAAAAGAGTGATTAGGCTGTAACTCTATATCTGAAGAGCTTGCTTCAGTTTCGGGTTTTTCCTGTTCATTTTTCATTGTAAAGATCTGTTCTTTATTTTCAGAAAAATGTTTAGTTTCAGGTTCTTCATCTTTTAAAACAAGAATTTGTTTTTTATTTTTAGAAATCTTTTGTTCAAGTTTTTCTTTTAAGTTTTCATAAAACTTTTGTTAACGTTCTTTGTTTTCAAAGGACAATAGCTGAACAACAAAGGACATGAGCTGAACAGGCTTATGAATTTGTTTAGCTGGTAAAGTTTTTCTTTTAAAAAACTGTTCTAACTTTTGAGTAACATAATTCATTTTATCCATAGGATAGAATAATTTTTGTTTCTCTAAGTTTTTGTATTTCTTTTCTCAAAAGAGAATTTGTTCTTTTTAAAGCAGTTAACTCAAAAAGTTTTTCAGAAGGATGAATACACCAATCAAGATGTAACTCATACATTCTTTGATTATTTCTTTGTAAATAGAAATAATGCATAAAAATCTTTAGATTAATTTTTCTAAAAGATTTTTTCATTTGTCCCTTATTGGTCATTTAAAGTTGATCAAAAAGGCCATGTTTCATTAGTTTCGTTAGAAACTTCCTTGAAAATTTCATCAATTTCGTCAGAAACTTCTTTAAGAATTTCGGCATAGATTGTTTCAAGACTTTCATCTCTATAAATTATTGCCTTTTTTGCTTTAAACTCAAGAATTTTTTGTTTAGAATCAAAAATATTTCTTTTAGCAAATTTTAAGTTACGAGATTTTCTTTTATGATTCATCATAAAAGCAAAGACGTTTCTTTTTGCAATTTTTATGTTGCAAGATTTTATTTTTTGATTCATCATAAAATTTTTCTTTAATTGTTTTATTTGAATCAAGGAAAAATGAATCTTTTCTTCTTCATAGGCCATTTGCATATCAAGAAGATGTAGATGGTTTAGAATAGGTGATATAGACATTAAGTTTCAATAACCTTTTCTAAAATTTTTCCATATCTGTCTATGTTTTTCGACATAGTTCGCATTAAATGCTTGGTGTCACTAGAGTCTCTTATTTGCAAAGAGGTTCCAGCAAAACTATGTCTAGGTTCTAATCCTAGCATCTTTTTATTTCGTGCAATATCAATTGCCCAATTTTCTTGTAATTGTGATGGCTCAGCGAATTTGCTGCCTTCAACAATTCCAATTTCAGAAAATATATCTTCAAGAGTTATATTTTCATTTTCCTTATACTCGATTGAATGAGTACTGTTGGTTAAAGCATAAGAGATTAAATAATTAATCGTAAACACTTTATTACCTGGTTCCATAAGATCAGTTCTTTCGCACTGGTGTATGAAACTTAAAGTTTTATCGAAATCTTTTTTAAGAAGAGGGGATTAGTTCCTGATTCCTTAAAAAATAAAAAATTCTAAAAAATCCGTTTCGGCGCGAACTGTTTCGAACCCGAACCGTTTCGAGCTGAACCGTTTCGACGCGAACCGTTTCGAGCTGAACCGTTTCGACGCGAACCGTTTCGACCCGTACCGTTTCGACCCGAACCGTTTCGAGCTGAACCGTCCGTACCATTTTGAGCTAAACCGTTTCAACGCGAACCGTTTCGACCCGTACCGTTTCGAGCCGAACCGTTTCGACCCGTACCGTTTCGAAGCCAAACCGTTTCGAGCTGAACCGTTTCGAACCGAACCGTTTCGACCCGTACCGTTTCGAAGCCGAACCGTTTCAAGCCGTACCGTTTCGAACCGAACCGTGCCGTTTCGAACCGAACCCTTTCGAGCTGAACCGTTTCGAACCGAACCGTGCTTTATCGAGCCGAACCGTTTCGAGCCGAACCGTTTCGAGCTGTACCGTTTCGAACCGTACCGTTTCAATGCGAACCGTTTCGAACCGAACCCTTTGGACCCGAACCGTTTCGACGCGAACCGTTTCGAAGCCGAACCGGTACGGTTCGATACGGTACGATTCGATACGGCACGGTTCGGTTCGAAACGGTTCAGCTCGAAAGGGTTCGGTTCGAAACGGCACGGTTCGGTTCGAAACGGTACGGCTTGAAACGGTACGGCATGAAACGGTACGGGTCGAAACGGTACGGCTCGAAACGGTTCGGCTTCGAAACGGTACGGGTCGAAACGGTACGGCTCGAAACGGTTCGGCTTCGAAACGGTACAGGTCGAAACGGTACGGACGGTTCAGCTCGAAACGGTTCGGGTTCGAAACAGTTCGCGCCGAAACGGATTTTTTGGATTTTTTAGAATTTTTTAGAATTCTTATGATTTTTTAGAATTTTTATTATTTTTTAGAATTTTTTGGAATTTGTTTGGTTTTTTGGATTTTTTTGGATTTTTTGGAATTTACTATTTTTTTGTTTTAATGTTTTAGAGTTTACACTTAAGTCCCTGTGTTTCTAAAACTGACGCAAACCGTCCCTGAATTAGTTAGTTAACTCAAAGTTAACAAAATAAATGGATGGAGTTAAGTTAGTGGACTGAAATGGTTACGAAAATGAAACTAATGAACTGAAATGGCAATTTTTAAACTAATGGACTGAAACCGTTATTTTTGACAAACCTCAGGGACGAAAACAGTAATTAACTCAAACATAAATTTACCATATGCTAAATTACCTTGAATTGCTCCAAGAAGAGCATCTTGCCTATTGATAATTCTATTATCAACGAGTGCCATTTTTATAGGAAAGTTAATTCCGTCTCTGAACTGAGCTTTAAGGAGGATTTTAACCGCTCCTATGTGTACCATATTGAGAGATTTTCTCAACTCTGGTTTAATGTGAAAAAGCTTTTTTGTTATTTCACCATTTGTTAAGAGTGGCAAATAAACTTCACCTGCTGTATTTTTTATGTCAACCGAAAGTTCTTCAGTATTGAAACAATAAAATATTTTATTTTTTCTAGAAAAGGCTCTAGAAACTAAACTTTGTAAAGTTTTTGGTTGATTAAAAACCTGTTTAGTGTCAAGCTTGAATTTAAGCTTACTAATTTTTGTTAGTTGATCAGAATTAATCATGTAATCTGATACAAAACATTTTTCGTTTTCACTAAAGTTTATCACTTCAGTTATTTCTTGTTCGTTTGATTCTTCCGAATCTTCATACGAATTTTTAAAACTCATTTTAATTTTTATTTTAAGAAAACGTTTAAAATTTATTTTAAAATTGTTTATTTTTTAAGGAATCAGGAACTAATCCCCTCTTCTTAAAAAAGAGCACATGGCTCTGATACCAGCTTGCGGAGGTACTTTAGAATTTTTGACAAATTCAACTAAAGGGTTCATTAAGTCCTTTAGAGGTTTTGTGGTCTGGTTAAGACTCATAAGTTTGAAAACTTGTTTTTCTAGACTTTTTAGTTCTTCTTTTAGTCTAAAGCGGTTTGCTTTAAGACCGTTAAACTGAACATGTTCAGCTCTCCTATTTCTAGGTGATCTCTTAAGAGACTGTTCTAATTGGTTAATTAGACTTTGATACATGGTTAATTCTTGATTAACCCGACGGATTTCTTTTTTAAGGAAATCTTGGTGTATACTCATTGTATACTTGGGTAGTTAATACCAAGGTTCTTGAACCGGTAATATACGATTGAATTAACAATCCTTGTAGCCATGTTTTGACTATAAGAATCTTTATAGATTGTTTTCATGTGTTGACTAAGGCAACTAAACAAACGGTGATTTTGAGAAATCATCAATTGTCTAAATTGAATTAAAAACTCATTTTTAGTAGTCATTTTTTGACTAACGATTCTTATTGAAAAGATTATTTGATTTCGATAATGGATAATCGATTTCTTTTTGTGTTCGTTTATAAACATCATTTTTGATTTAATCAAAATCATAGTTTTTTGTGTGAATAAAATTCTTTTTAAGATTTAAGGAGAGATATGAAATATCAATCTTGAAGTCTTTTAACAGTTTAAAATAAAATCTATACCTTCTTCTTCTTGTATTTTCTTCTTGAAAAGTTTCTATTTCTTCTGCAAGGGACCAATCCAACCCTTATTTCCCTAACGGCCTCCTGCCTCAGCGGTACTTCAACGGGCTCCAGGACTCCAGGTTTTACAGAATAAAAACAACTTCATGATAGAAAATAAGATAGGGGGTTACGAAGGAGCTTTTATTTCATAACTGTTCTCCCGAAGGAGAACTTCTTGATATTTACATCAACTCCTTAAAGGAGTTTTACTCCATACTACTAGCACACATACTAAGAAAAATTGATCAAATGATCAACGAAAAAAGAAAAGTAAGGTGGGTGAAAAGGAACGAGGGTGGTTGAGAGGAATTCTCAAATTGAGAATTGTGATTTTGGTAGTCAAACCAGGGATGCCTGGGATGTGTTTTCCTAAACTTAGGATTCGTTGTCTCAGACTTGAGATATCTCAAACTAATGAATTCGACTCCTTTATATAGTAGAAGTGAATTTTACAAAAGGTCTAAAATAGCCTTAAGTGTTCGTCATGCATGACGTTTTTTAGTCGACAAACCCATGTGTTGGGTCCAGCTCTCGCATGTCGTCTTCTGAAAAGTAGCTGTTTCTAGTAGAAGGACCACTTTTGTCAGAATTTTCTTTGGTGTAGGATTCCTTACAGCTCATGTACTGATGGCTTTCCTGTGCACCTTGCATTATTTTGCTGAGTCTTTGTTTTGTAGTAGGACTCACATCAACTTTGTTGAAGATAACGCGTTGCTCCATTATTCCAAGGCTTCCTTTAGATAATGGGGTTTCACTATGACTCGTGAAGATATGGAAATTGCTTTAGAGGAATTTCCTTTTTACCACAATAGGCTGAGTATCGAGTGGCTTCTTGTTGGGCTTGTAATAAAGACCCAAACTTCTTGAATGTTACCGGTCTTCCGGAAACATGATGAGACACTACGGACCAATCTTCATATATGCCTCTATGCTCTCCATCAAAAATGACATAAAATCTAGAATTAGATTTTACCTTTTCTTGAATATCTTGGGAGTAACTTGGTCTAAGAGAGACCTGTTCAGTTTTTGGCAAACTGTCAGCCATCAACGGATTTGATGTGCCTTTACCAGAGCCGTTTGCTACTGGGCTAGATGAAGATCGTAGTTCTTCATTAACTTTATATTTGCTTTTTTCCAAAGCAACAGGAGTCAACGGACTTGATTTTTCTTTACCTTTAGCCGTTTGTAAAGGAATAGATTCAGATTGTATCCTTTCGGAATCTTGTTCTGAATTAACAGTTGTGTCTAGACTTTCGTCATAGAGAGCTATTTTTTCTTGAATAGCTTTTAATTCTATCAAAAGAATTTTTTTCTTTTAGGCGTAAAGCCCTTAAATCCTCCATTTTTTCAAAAAATTTGCCTTTCTTTTTGAAAGAGTGATTAGTGATGCCTTTAATTTGAAGGGTGTGTATACCTTATATAGGCATGAAAAGCATTCGATTTTGGAAAATTAATTGAAATACGTATGTGTTTACGTATTTTGAAAATCTCGTGTCAAGCAATCAGCTAGCACGTTTTTGGCCCCCTCAAGATGTTCAGTATCGAAAGAATATCTTGAAAACCACATTTGCCACCTGACAAGACGGCCTTGTTTATTATCTCCCGAAATTTTTGTTTTCAGAAAATAAGTAAAATTTTTATTGTCAGTTCTGACTAAGAATTTAACCGGGGTTAATAAATAGAGAACTTTGAAATCGTGTTTTTTACCGCTAGTAATTCTTTTTCATTACTGTGGTAATTTCGTTCTGCCTGCTTGAAGCTTCCCGAAGTGTACCTGCAAATTTTTTCTCTATCTGCAGTTTTAGCTTTCAAAACACCTCCCCAAAAATCATGAGAAGCATCTGTTTCTATGATTAAAAAATCATTTTCATTAGGAAGATAAAGTTTAGGAAAACTGATTAAGTTTTTCTTTATCTTTTTAATGTAGTCAGTATCGGAATGTTTCCAATCCCATACGTATTCCTTTTTTAGCTTAGCCTGTAAAGGTTTTCTAAGCTCTGCAAGCTTAGGAATATAACTTTCTGCATAAGTTAATACACCTAAAAATCTTTGAAGATGTTTTTTATCTTCTAAAGTATCTAGAAATTTGTGTAAATTTTCCAAGATATGTTTTTGTTGACAATGTGTCCCTTGATCTATTTCAAGACCTAAAAAGTTTATCTTTGTTTTAAAAAGATTAGCTTTCTTTTTTGATAAAATGATTCCATATTTTTCAATTGTTTTTAAAACTGATAAAACATGATAATAGTGTTTATCTTCTGAGTTTGAGAAAACTATAATATCGTCTACATAGACGGTACAGTAATCTTCTAATCCTCTTAAAGCATTTTGCATATGTCTTTGAAATATGCTTGGTGCCTGTTTTAATCCAAAGGGAACTACCTTCCATTGATAGTGACCGTCTGGGCATGTGAACGCAGTTAATAACTGTGATTCTTTGTCTAGCAGTACCTGCCAAAAACCGCTTTTACAGTCAAAACTGGAAAAGATAGTTTTTCCTCTTAGAAGAGTTAGTAATTCCTGCATACAAGGAAGATTATGGCTGTCTCCAATAGTGACATTATTAATTGCTTTGTAATTAACAACCATTCGTTTTTCACCTCTTCTTCTTTCTGCTTCATTTTCTACTAAGAAAGCAGGAGACATGTGAGGAGATTTACTAGGAATTATTAATCCCAAATCAAGAAGTTTCTTGATTTGTTTATTAAATTCTTCCCTATCCTGTGGACTGTATTTCATAGGTTTAACCCTAATAACAGTTTTAGGATCTATTAACTTAATAGATGCCTTCATCCAATTTTTTGATTTTTCAGGATCAATTGGATTTTCTGAACAAACTTTTTCTAGAAGTTCTTCAATTTTTTGAAAATTTTGTATTTCACTAAAAAATATCCTTTCTACTTTTATAACTTCTTGAGCTATATTAGTTCCAGGAATTTGTTTTATCTTTGAATCTTTTTTCATAGATTCAAGAAAATCTGGTTTTCCAATTTGAAAAGCCTCTTTGACCTTTTTAATCAAAATCATTTCTTGATTAAGATGAGAAGATATTATGTCTAACCATTGAGTGAAGGGTCCATAAAGTTGACAGAAATTATTTCCAAGAAGTAAATCCATACCTGAAACTTGTTGGTAGATAGTAGGAATGGTAAATGGTTCTCCAGAAAATTGGATGATAAGATTTCTACAAACCTTATTTAACTTCATGACTTCTTTGTTAGCAATAATTACCTTAATATCTTTGGGAGCGTTTTCCCATAAGTCATTAGGAATTACGTGTTTGCTTGCCAAACAAAGACTTGCCCCTGTGTCAACATAACAATGTAGGGCGATTTTTTTATATCCTTTGAAGGAAACATTTCCTTTGATATAAATTGAATTTGGATTAGTTATGTTTGAACTTGCTGAATCCAAATTATGAATTTGTTTTTCCTCATCCCCCCAACTAAAAGAGTGATTAGGCTGTAACTCGATATCTGAAGAGCTTGCTTCAGTTTCGGGTTTTTCCTGTTCATTTTTCATTGTAAAGATTTGTTCTTTATTTTCAGAAAAATGTTTAGTTTCAGGTTCTTCATCTTTTAAAACAAGAATTTGTTTTTTATTTTTAGAAATCTTTTGTTCAAGTTTTTCTTTTAAGTTTTCATAAAACTTTTGTTTACGTTCTTTGTTTTCAAAGGACAATAGCTGAACAACAAAGGACATGAGCTGAACAGGCTTATGAATTTGTTTAGCTGGTAAAGTTTTTCTTTTAAAAAACTGTTCTAACTTTTGAGTAACATAATTCATTTTATCCACAGGATAGAATAATTTTTGTTTCTCTAAGTTTTTGTATTTCTTTTCTCAAAAGAGAATTTGTTCTTTTTAAAGCAGTTAACTCAAAAAGTTTTTCAGAAGGATGAATACACCAATCAAGATGTAACTCATACATTCTTTGATTATTTCTTTGTAAATAGAAATAATGCATAAAAATCTTTAGATTAATTTTTCTAAAAGATTTTTTCATTTGTCCCTTATTGGTCATTTAAAGTTGATCAAAAAGGCCATGTTTCATTAGTTTCGTTAGAAACTTCCTTGAAAATTTCATCAATTTCGTCAGAAACTTCTTTAAGAATTTCGGCATTCAAAATTTCATCAATTTCGTCATAAACTTCTTTAAGAATTTCGGCATAGATTGTTTCAAGACTTTCATCTCTATAAATTATTGCCTTTTTTGCTTTAAACTTAAGAATTTTTTGTTTAGAATCAAAAATATTTCTTTTAGCAATTTTTAAGTTACGAGATTTTCTTTTATGATTCATCATAAAAGCAAAGACGTTTCTTTTAGCAATTTTTATGTTGCGAGATTTTATTTTTTGATTCATCATAAAATTTTTCTTTAATTGTTTTATTTGAATCAAGGAAAAATGAATCTTTTCTTCTTCATAGGCAATTTGCATATCAAGAAGATGTAGATGGTTTAGATGGTTTATTATCTCCCGAAATTTTTCTAAAATGGTCTAAAACTATGTCGAAAAACATAGACAGATATGGAAAAATTTTAGAAAAGGTTATTGGAACTTAATGTCTATATCACCTATTCTAAACCATCTACATCTTCTTGATATGCAAATTGCCTATGAAGAAGAAAAGATTCATTTTTCCTTGATTCAAATAAAACAATTAAAGAAAAATTTTATGATGAATCAAAAAATAAAATCTCGCAACATAAAAATTGCTAAAAGAAACGTCTTTGCTTTTATGATGAATCATAAAAGAAAATCTCGTAACTTAAAAATTGCTAAAAGAAATATTTTTGATTCTAAACAAAAAAATTCTTGAGTTTAAAGCAAAAAAGGCAATAATTTATAGAGATGAAAGTCTTGAAACAATCTATGCCGAAATTCTTAAAGAAGTTTCTGACGAAATTGATGAAATTTTCAATGCCGAAATTCTTAAAGAAGTTTCTGACGAAATTGATGAAATTTTCAAGGAAGTTTCTAACGAAACTAATGAAACATGGCCTTTTTGATCAACTTTAAATGACGAATAAGGGACAAATGAAAAAATCTTTTAGAAAAATTAATCTAAAGATTTTTATGCATTATTTCTATTTACAAAGAAATAATCAAAGAATGTATGAGTTACATCTTGATTGGTGTATTCATCCCTCTGAAAAACTTTTTGAGTTAACTGCTTTAAAAAGAACAAATTCTCTTTTGAGAAAAGAAATACAAAAACTTAGAGAAACAAAAATTATTCTATCCTGTGGATAAAATGAATTATGTTACTCAAAAGTTAGAACAGTTTTTTAAAAGAAAAACTTTACCAGCTAAACAAATTCATAAGCCTGTTCAGCTCATGTCCTTTGTTGTTCAGCTATTGTCCTTTGAAAACAAAGAACGTAAACAAAAGTTTTATGAAAACTTAAAAGAAAAACTTGAACAAAAGATTTCTAAAAATAAAAAACAAATTCTTGTTTTAAAAGATGAATAACCTGAAACTAAACATTTTTCTGAAAATAAAGAACAGATCTTTACAATGAAAAATGAACAGGAAAAACCCGAAACTGAAGCAAGCTCTTCAGATATCGGGTTACAGCCTAATCACTCTTTTAGTTGGGGGGATGAGGAAAAACAGATTCATAATTTGGATTCAGCAAGTTCAAACATAACTAATCAAAATTCAATTTATATCAAAGGAAATGTTTCCTTCAAAGGATATAAAAAAATCTCCCTACATTGTTATGTTGACACAGGGCAAGTCTTTGTTTGGCAAGCAAACACGTAATTCCTAATGACTTATGGGAAAACGCTCCCAAAGATATTAAGGTAATTATTGCTAACAAAGAAGTCATGAAGTTAAATAAGGTTTGTAGAAATCTTATCATCCAATTTTCTGGAGAACCATTTACCATTCCTACTATCTACCAACAAGATTCAGGTATGGATTTACTTCTTGGAAATAATTTCTGTCAACTTTATGGACCCTTCACTCAATGGTTAGACAGAATATCTTTTCATCTTAATCAAGAAATGATTTTGATTAAAAAGGTCAAAGAGGCTTTTCAAATTGGAAAACCAGATTTTCTTGAATCTATGAAAAAAGATTCAAAGATAAAACAAATTCCTGAAACTAATATAGCTCAAGAAGTTATAAAAGTAGAAAGGATATTTTTAGTGAAATACAAAAATTTCAAAAAATTGAAGAACTTCTAGAAAAAGTTTGTTCAGAAAATCTAATTGATCCTGAAAAATCAAAAAATTGGATGAAGGCATCTATTAAGTTAATAGATCCTAAAACTGTTATTAGGGTTAAACCTATGAAATACAGTCCACAGGATAGGGAAGAATTTAATAAACAAATCAAGAAACTTCTTGATTTGGGATTAATAATTCCTAGTAAATCTCCTCACATGTCTCCTGCTTTCTTAGTAGAAAATGAAGCAGAAAGAAGAAGAGGTGAAAAACGAATGGTTGTTAATTATAAAGCAATTAATAATGTCACTATTGGAGACAGCCATAATCTTCCTTGTATGCAGGAATTACTAACTCTTCTAAGATGAAAAACTATCTTTTCCAGTTTTGACTGTAAAAGCGGTTTTTGGCAGGTACTGCTAGACAAAGAATCACAGTTATTAACTGCGTTCACATGCCCAGACGGTCACTATCAATGGAAGGTAGTTTCCTTTGGATTAAAACAGGCACCAAGCATATTTCAAAGACATATGCAAAATGATTTAAGAGGATTAGAAGATTACTGTACCGTCTATGTAGACGATATTATAGTTTTCTCAAACTCAGAAGATAAACACTATTATCATGTTTTATCAGTTTTAAAAACAATTGAAAAATATGGAATCATTTTATCAAAAAAGAAAGCTAATCTTTTTAAAACAAAGATAAACTTTTTAGGTCTTGAAATAGATCAAGGGACACATTGTCCACAAAAACATATCTTGGAAAATTTACACAAATTTCCAGATACTTTAGAAGATAAAAAACATCTTCAAAGATTTTTAGGTGTATTAACTTATGCAGAAAGTTATATTCCTAAGCTTGCAGAGCTTAGAAAACCTTTACAGGCTAAGCTAAAAAGGAATACGTATGGGATTGGAAACATTCCGATACTGACTACATTAAAAAGATAAAGAAAAACTTAATCAGTTTTCCTAAACTTTATCTTCCTAATGAAAATGATTTTTTAATCATAGAAACAGATGCTTCTCATGATTTTTGGGGAGGTGTTTTGAAAGCTAAAACTGCAGATAGAGAAAAAATTTGCAGGTACACTTCGGGAAGCTTCAAGCAGGCAGAACGAAATTACCACAGTAATGAAAAAGAATTACTAGCGGTAAAAAACACGATTTCAAAGTTCTCTATTTATTTAACCCCGGTTAAATTCTTAGTCAGAACTGACAATAAAAATTTTACTTATTTTCTAAAAACAAAAATTTCGGGAGATAATAAACAAGGCCGTCTTGTCAGGTGGCAAATGTGGTTTTCAAGATATTCTTTCGATACTGAACATCTTGAGGGGGCCAAAAACGTGCTAGCTGATTGCTTGACACGAGATTTTCAAAATACGTAAACACATACGTATTTCAATTAATTTTCCAAAATCGAATGCTTTTCATGCCTATATAAGGTATACACACCCTTCAAATTAAAGGCATCACTAATCACTCTTACAAAAAGAAAGGCAAATTTTTTGAAAAAATGGAGGATTTAAGGGCTTTACGCCTAAAAGAAAAAATTCTTTTGATTTTAAAAGCTATTCAAGAAAAAATAGCTCTCTATGACGAAAGTCTAGACACAACTGTTAATTCAGAACAGGATTCCGAAAGGATACAATCTGAATCTATTCCTTTACAAACGGCTAAAGGTAAAGAAAAATCAAGTCCGTTGACTCCTGTTGCTTTGGAAAAAAGCAAATATAAAGTTAATGAAGAACTACGATCTTCATCTAGCCCAGTAGCAAACGGCTCTGGTAAAGGCACATCAAATCCGTTGATGGCTGACAGTTTGCCAAAAACTGAACAGGTCTCTCTTAGACCAAGTTACTCCCAAGATATTCAAGAAAAGGTAAAATCTAATTCTAGATTTTATGTCATTTTTGATGGAGAGCATAGAGGCATATATGAAGATTGGTCCATAGTGTCTCATCATGTTTCCGGAAGACCGGTAACATTCAAGAAGTTTGGGTCTTTATTACAAGCCCAACAAGAAGCCACTCGATACTCAGCCTATTGTGGTAAAAAGGAAATTCCTCTAAAGCAATTTCCATATCTTCACGAGTCATAGTGAAACCCCATTATCTAAAGGAAGCCTTGGAATAATGGAGCAACGCGTTATCTTCAACAAAGTTGATGTGAGTCCTACTACAAAACAAAGACTCAGCAAAATAATGCAAGGTGCACAGGAAAGCCATCAGTACATGAGCTGTAAGGAATCCTACACCAAAGAAAATTCTGACAAAAGTGGGACTTCTACTAGAAACAGCTACTTTTCAGAAGACGACATGCGAGAGCTGGACCCAACACATGGGTTTGTCGACTAAAAAACGTCATGCATGACGAACACTTAAGGCTATTTTAGACCTTTTGTAAAATTCACTTCTACTATATAAAGGAGTCGAATTCATTAGTTTGAGATATCTCGAATCTGAGACAACGAATCCTAAAGTCGAAAGACAACACATCCCAGGCATCCCTGGTTTGACTACCAAACTCAATTCTCAATTTGAGAATTCCTCTCAACCACCCTCGTTCCTTTTCACCCACTTTTCTTTTTTTTCTTTTCGTTGATCATTATGATCACTTTTCATATTCTTAGTATGTGTGCTAGTAGTATGGAGTAAAACTCCTTTAAGGAGTTGATGTAAATATAAAGAAGTTCTCCTTCGGGAGAACAGTTATGAAATAAAAGCTCCTTTGTAACCCCCTATCTTATTTTCTATCATGAAGTTGTTTCTATTCTGTAAAACCTGGAGTCCTGGAGCCCGTTGAAGTACCGCTGAGGCAGGAGGCCGTTAGGGAAATAAGGGTTGGATTGGTCCCTTGCAGAAGAATTAGAAATTTTTCAAGAAGAAAATACAAGAAGGAAAAGGTATAGATTTTATTTCAAACTGTTAAAAGACTTCAAGATTGATATTTCATATCTCTCCTTAAAATCTTAAAAGAATTTTATTCTAATACAAAACTAAGATTTTGATAAAATCAAAAAATGATGTTTATAAACAAACATAAAAAGAAATCGATTAACCATTATCGAAATCAAATAATCAATTCAATAAGAATTGTTAGTCAAAAAATGACTACTAAAAATGAATTTTTAATTCAATTTCGACAATTGATGATTTCTCAAAATCACCGTTTGTTTAGTTGCCTTAGTCAACATATGAAAACATTCGTTTGTTTTAATTGTTTTAGTCAACATATGAAAACAATCTATAAAGATTGTTATAGTCAAAAAATGACTACAAAGATTGTTAATTCAATCATATATTACCGGTTCAAGAACCTTGGTAGTAACTACCCAAGTATACAATGAGTATACACCAAGATTTCGTTAAAAAAGAAATCCGTCGGGTTAATCAAGAATTAACCATGTATCAAAGTCTAATTAACCAATTAGAACAGTCTCTTAAGAGATCACCTAGAAATAGGAGAGTTAAACATGTTCAGTTTAATGGTCTTAAAGCAAACCGCTTTAGGCTAAAAGAAGAACTAAAAAGTCTAGAAAAACAAGTTTTCTAACCAATGAGTTTTATTACCAATGAGTCTTAACCAGACCACAAAACTCCTAAAGGACTTAATGAACCCTTTAGTTGAATTTGTTAAAAATTCTGAGGTACCTCCGCAAGCTGGTATCAGAACCATGTGCTTTTTTTTAAGAAGAGGGGATTAGTTCCTAATTCCTTAAAAATAAAAATTTAAGAAGTTTTCTTAAAAGAAAAAATTTAAAAATGAGTTTTAAAAATTCGTATGAAGATTCGGAAGAATCAAACGAACAAGAAATAACTGAAGTGATAAACTTTAGTGAAAATAAAAAAGGTTTTGTATCAGATTACATGATTAATTCTGATCAACTAACAAAAATTAGTAAGCTTAAATTCAAGCTTGACATTAAACAGGTTTTTAATCAACCAAAAGCTTTACAAAGTTTAGTTTCTAGAGCCTTTTCTAGAAAAAATAAAATATTTTATTGTTTTAACACTGAAGAACTTTCAGTTGACATAAAAAATACAGCAGGTGAAGTTTATTTGCCAGTCTTAACAAAGGGTGAAATAGCAAAAAAGCTTTTGCACATTAAACCAGAGTTGAGAAAGTCTCTCAATATGGTACACATAGGAGCGGTTAAAATCCTCCTTAAAGCTCAGTTCAGAGACGGAATTAACTTTCCTATAAAAATGGCACTCGTTGATAATAGAATTATCAATAGGCAAGATGCTCTTCTTGGAGCAATTCAAGGTAATTTAACATATGGTAAATTTATGTTTACTATCTATCCTAAATTTGCTTTACATCGAGATTCAAAAGATTTCGATAAAATTTTAAGTTTCATACACCAGTGCGAAAGAACTGATCTTATGGAACCAGGTAATAAAGTGTTTACGATTAATTATTTAATCTCATATGCTTTAACCAACAGTACTCATTCAATCGAGTATAAGGAAAATGAAAATATAACTATTGAAGATATATTTTCTGACATTGGAATTGTCGAAGGCAGCAAATTCGCTGAGCCATCACAATTACAAGAAAATTGGGCAATTGATATTGCACGAAATAAACAGGTTTTATTATCAAAACCCAGACACAGTTATGCTGGAAACTCTTTACAAATAGGAGATTCAAGTAATACTGAACAATTAATTCGTTCTATGTCAGAACGAATAAATGGATATGGTAAAATTTTAAACAGAGTTATTGGAGAATAATGTCTTCAAAACCAATTTTAGATTATTTACAATATCTTGATGAACAAATCACCAATGAAGAGGCTGATATACAAGTTTGGTTTGTTAGAATAAATCAAATTAAATATGACATTATGTTAAGTCATAAAACAAAAATTCTTAATATAAAGAATATTAAGAAAAACATTTTTGCTTCTAAGCAAAAAATTATTGAGCTTAGAACTAAAAAAGCAATTATATCTGTAACATGACTACTCTTTTGAAATTTGAGGAAATTGTTAAAGATTTAATAAGAAAGTTGGATAGTCTAAGTCTATCTACCAACGAAAATCTTGAGGCAACTGCCGCAAAAATCATCAAAGATGTTTCAGACAAAATTGATGAAAAAATAGATTTAAAAACTCTTATGCCCGAAAGGCAAAAAGAAAAAATTGATAATGAAAAAAGCTTTCAAAAGTATTCATTTCCAAACTTCAACGTTGGAAATCCATCTTTAGGAAGTTCTAAAAGTCCGAATGCATTGACATGGCCTTTTGGATCAACTTCAAATGACCAATAAAGGTCAAATGGAAAACTTTTTAAGGAAAATAAATAGAGAGATCTCTATGAATTATTTCTACATAGAAAGAAATTATCAAAGAATTGTAGAATTACATTCGGATTGGAGTATTCATCCTTCCAACAAACTTTTTGAATTAACTGAATTAAAAAGAAAAAATTCTTCTATGAAAGAAGAAATTCAAAATCTAAAAGATAAAAAGATTATTTTATCTTGTGGATAAAATGAGTTCCACCACTCAAAAATTGGAACAAATTTTAGATGAACAATTGGATACCCTTCCAGTTGAGCAAATAATAGAAATTGTTAGTCTCATTTCTTTAGATGACAAAGAATGTGAACAAAAGTTTTCTGAAAATAAAATCTTAAAAGAAAGATATTTTTCTGAAAATAAAGAAGAACAGGTCTTTGTTTTGAAAAATGAAGAACCAAGAACCTTTCCGGTAAAGAAGGAAGAACCCGAAACTGAAGAAAGTTCTTCAGATACGGAAATGTCTCCGAGACAAAGAACTTACCATGCCTCTACTAGCAAAGATAATAGGTATAGAAAAAAGAATACGGAATTTTCCATGCCGTATCATAAAGGTATACCTGATCATAATAGTAATGACAATGGTAGTGCAACTGCTATTAATACTATTAAGATTGATTGTATCTTCAACCTCGACAAAAGAAAAGAGGTAATTGATAAATGGAACACTGAAATCAGTCTAATCATTCAGACTAATTCAGATGAATTTTCTAATGCTAAGGCTTTGTTATTATTATTAGAACATAAGTCTGCAGGAATCATACAAAATTTCATCAAAGGGACAACTTGGGATGAAAGATTGCATGGTATAGATCTTTTTGATCAAATCATAAATGCAATATACATGATGTTTTTAGGTCTTGACCTTATAACAAATAAAGACCATGAAAATAAAAAATTGCTAGAAAAAGCAAGACAAAATCTTGCAAAAGCACAAATTTGTGATATTTGTTTGTTAGACGATTTTACTTGTCTTTATGAAACAAATCTATACAAGTTAAATACAGGTGAATTCCACTCTTGGATTGAGGCGTACTTAATGAAGATTCCTATCGTTGGAGAAAAAGCCAAAGAACGATGGAACAAAGAAAAGAATGAGTTCACGATGTATTCTCTTGGGTTTGCAACTAGAATTGTCAAAGAAGAAATTGCGGTTTACTGTGATTTTTCTAATAAACAAAAACAGCTAAAAAGTTTTAACAAAAGCTGTTGCAAAAAACTTACTGAGTTACCACAATTAACTTTTGGTTGTGAACCAGTAAAAGATGAAAATTATTTCAAAAAGAAATATAAAACAAAAACTAAAAAACGTTTTTGGAAAACCAAGAAAAGAAAGTTTTCTCCTGGAAAATACTTTTCAAAAGAAAAACCTAAGGTTTGTCCTCAAGGTAAGAAAAAATGTCGTTGCTGGATATGTTCTGAAGAAGGACACTATGCAAACGAATGTCCCAACAGACAAAAGTTTCCGGAAAAATTAAAAATTATTTCGACAGCGGAAACTGAAGGATATTTTCCTTATGAAAATATTTTTGATGGCTATACACAAGTATATGCATTAGAAATATTATCCGACTCTTCTACAGAAGACTCAGAATGAAGTCCAACCACTCTTTTAGTTGGGGGGATAAAAATAAACAAAACGAAATTTTGAAGTTTGTTTATTCAAAAATTATTTATTTTCTGAAAACAAAGATATTTTCGGAAATAATAAACAGGGTCGTCTTGTCAAATGACAGACACGGTACAAGGGACAAAAATGTGTTAACAGATAGCTTGACACGAGATTTTCAGAAATCGTAAGCAATGATGTCATTGTCATCCTTGCACCTATAAATTGAAGGCTTTCCTTCATCCAAATTCATCATCCTCATTTACAAAAAACCTTTGAAAAAAAAAAGAAAGGGAGATGAAAAAATTAAGGGCTTTACGCCTAAAAGAATTGTCTTTATAAAAACTTCCAGTATGGAAGAAGAACTTAAAGCTCTATGCCTCAAGGAAAAAATTCTAGAAATAGAATTAAGATCCATCAGAGATCAGATCAATGTCTACACGACCATGATCTTAACTGGAAATTCTGTCCAGGATGCTGAAAAGCTAAAATCAGAATCTAGTCCAGCACAAACGGCGACCGGTAAAGACTCAACAAATCCGTTGATCCCTGATGCTTTAGGAAAAAGCATGCCAGAGGCCTCACAAGCCAGGCGAGACCTTCATTCAAAGAAGGCTAATATCCGATTGACCCCTGGGTCTACATTTTCGGAGGTTGTCCATTTACGAAAAATGGAAAGAGAAGGTTCATCTTCTCCTAGCAGCTCAGATGCAAACGGCTCTGAAGCTAAGAAGTCAAATCCGTTGATTCCTGACAACTTGGAAAAAGTTGGAGAAACTAGTCTTCGGCCTAGTTATGCGGACAAGACAAAAATGCCAGCAAAGGATAATTCAAAGTTCTACGTGATATTTGAAGGTCCAAATGCAGGAATATATGATGATTGGGACATTGTATCCAATCTAATGAAGGAGACATCTTTCGTCTTCAAGAAATACAAGACACTTTTTCAAGCTCAAAAAGAAGCAGATAAGTATCAAGCTAACTTCGGAGGCAAGAAGATAATCTTCAAAGCACCAATATTAGTGCCCAAAGTCCAGAATCATACTGGTCAAAGAAGAAAGGTGTTCTTCACAAAAGAAAAAGAAGAAGCTCCAACAAAAGTTCCATCTTCAGAAATTGTAGAAGGAATAAGCTTCTCAAAATTCAGAATCCTATGGTCCAAAGCAAGAGCTCTCTCCATAAAGGATTATGAAGCAGCAAAGATTTATACAGACGACAAAAAGTCCAGAAGTCTTTTCGTAATCTGTCCTGTTGCAGATGCAATCTTTACTTACCAGGCTTTTTGTGCAGGGTTAGTCAAGACCATTTATCCCAGCAAAGATCTTAAAGAATTAAGATTATTTCCTAAGGGATTAAGAATAGCAGTTGGAAAATTCATCCAAAAAATTGCTAAAGATGCTAATATTTACATCCAAGTCACATCCAGCATTCCAGACTGGGTTGATGGAAAAGTCCTTCCAGCCTATCATTACATTGAGCTAGGCTTAGCGGCAAAAAGAGAAGTTCAACCTTCCAAAGTCATAAACGAAGAAGATGACTTCATCAGCATGGGAATCTATGCCTACCGAGTTGAAAAGATTATTTCCATAATCCAAAAAACTCAAAAGCTTAATTCAAAAAGCAAAACCAAGGTCAATTATGCCAACCCAAATTGTCTGATCACCAGCACTACCGGGAAGACGCTCTGTCAAGAAGAGCAACGAGCAATTCAAGCTCTTGAAGATAAGATCTTGAAAAATCAGATCGAAGCAGGTCCTACCACAAAGAAGATGCTTTGTGAAAGGCTCCAAAAGGTCGACAAAGGCCATCAGTGCGCATTATGCACTAAAGTTGATGGGGACACTACACCAAAAACTGATGCTTTGTCCACTACCAGCAGTGAGGGGTCCTTCACAATAATTCTATGAAAAACGTAAGCACTTACATCATTCAAAAGAAGACAAGCGACTACAGCTGTAAAGACATCTTTAATAATTCAATGAAATTATTGGTAGGTCTTGTAACAGGAAATCTCCGTCTATATAAGGAGCAATACCTCATAAGGAAAAGATATCTCAAGTCTGAGACAACGAATCCTAAGTTTAGGAAAACACATCCCAGGCATCCCTGGTTTGACTACCAAAATCACAATTCTCAATTTGAGAATTCCTCTCAACCACCCTCGTTCCTTTTCACCCACCTTACTTTTCTTTTTTCTTTGATCATTTGATCAATTTTTCTTAGTATGTGTGCTAGTAGTATGGAGTAAAACTACTTTAAGGAGTTGATGTAAATATCAAGAAGTTTTCCTTCGGGAGAACAGTTATGAAATAAAAGCTCCTTCGTAACCCCTATCTTATTTTCTATCATGAAGTTGTTTTTATTCTGTAAAACCTGGAGTCCTGGAGCCCGTTGAAGTACCGCTGAGGCAGGAGGCCGTTAGGGAAATAAGGGTTGGATTGGTCCCTTGCAGAAGAAATAGAAACTTTTCAAGAAGAAAATACAAGAAGAAGAAGGTATAGATTTTATTTCAAACTGTTAAAAGACTTCAAGATTGATATTTCATATCTCTCCTTAAATCTTAAAAAGAATTTTATTCACACAAAAAACTAAGATTTTGATTAAATCAAAAATGATGTTTATAAACGAACACAAAAAGAAATCGATTAACCATTATCGAAATCAAATAATCTTTTCAATAAGAATCGTTAGTCAAAAAATGACTACTAAATATGAATTTTTAATTTAATTTAGACAATTGATGATTTCTCAAAATCACCGTTTGTTTAGTTGCCTTAGTCAACACATGAAAACAATCTATAAAGATTGTTATAGTCAAAACATGGCTACAAGGATTGTTAATTCAATCGTATATTACCGGTTCAAGAACCTTGGTATTAACTACCCAAGTATACAATGAGTATACACCAAGATTTCCTTAAAAAAGAAATCCGTCGGGTTAATCAAGAATTAACCATGTATCAAAGTCTAATTAACCAATTAGAACAGTCTCTTAAGAGATCACCTAGAAATAGGAGAGCTGAACATGTTCAGTTTAACGGTGTTAAAGTAAACCGCTTTAGACTAAAAGAAGAACTAAAAAGTCTAGAAAAACAAGTTTTCTAACTTATGAGTCTTAACCAATGAGTCTTAACCAGACCACAAAACCCCTAAAGGACTTAATGAACCCTTTAGTTGAATTTGTCAAAAATTCTAAAGTACCTCCGCAAGCTGGTATCAGAGCCATGTGCTCTTTTTTAAGAAGAGGGGATTAGTTCCTTTTTTCTTAAAAATAAAAATTTAAGAAGTTTTCTTAAAAGAAAAAATTTAAAAATGAGTTTTAAAAATTCGTATGAAGATTCGGAAGAATCAAACGAACAAGAAATAACTGAAGTGATAAACTTTAGTGAAAATAAAAAAGGTTTTGTATCAGATTACATGATTAATTCTGATCAACTAACAAAAATTAGTAAGCTTAAATTCAAGCTTGACACTAAACAGGTTTTTAATCAACCAAAAGCTTTACAAAGTTTAGTTTCTAGAGCCTTTTCTAGAAAAAATAAAATATTTTATTGTTTTAACACTGAAGAACTTTCAGTTGACATAAAAAAATACAGCAGGTGAAGTTTATTTGCCACTCTTAACAAAGGGTGAAATAGCAAAAAAGCTTTTGCACATTAAACCAGAGTTGAGAAAGTCTCTCAATATGGTACACATAGGAGCGGTTAAAATCCTCCTTAAAGCTCAGTTCAGAGACGGAATTAACTTTCCTATAAAAATGGCACTCGTTGATAATAGAATTATTAATAGGCAAGATGCTCTTCTTGGAGCAATTCAAGGTAATTTAGCATATGGTAAATTTATGTTTACTATCTATCCTAAATTTGCTTTACATCGAGATTCAAAAGATTTCGATAAAACTTTAAGTTTCATACACCAGTGCGAAAGAACTGATCTTATGGAACCAGGTAATAAAGTGTTTACGATTAATTATTTAATCTCATATGCTTTAACCAACAGTACTCATTCAATCGAGTATAAGGAAAATGAAAATATAACTATTGAAGATATATTTTCTGACATTGGAATTGTCGAAGGCAGCAAATTCGCTGAGCCATCACAATTACAAGAAAATTGGGCAATTGATATTGCACGAAATAAACAGGTTTTATTATCAAAACCCAGACACAGTTATGCTGGAAACTCTTTACAAATAGGAGATTCAAGTAATACTGAACAATTAATTCGTTCTATGTCAGAACGAATAAATGGATATGGTAAAATTTTAAAAAGAGTTATTGGAGAATAATGTCTTCAAAACCAATTTTAGATTATTTACAATATCTTGATCAACAAATCACCTATGAAGAGGCTGATATACAAGTTTGGTTTGTTAGAATAAATCAAATTAAACATGACATTATGTTAAGTCACAAAACAAAAATTCTTAATATAAAGAATATTAAGAAAAACATTTTTGCTTCTAAGCAAAAAATTATTGAGCTTAGAACTAAAAAAACAATTATATCTGTAACATGACTACTCTTTTGAAATTTGAGGAAATTGTTAAAGATTTAATAAGAAAGTTGGATAGTCTAAGTCTATCTACCAACGAAAATCTTGAGGCAACTGCCGCAAAAATCATCAAAGATGTTTCAGACAAAATTGATGAAAAAATAGATTCAAAAACTCTTATGCCCGAAAGGCAAAAAGAAAAAAATTGATAATGAAAAAAGCTTTCAAAAGTATTCATTTCCAAATTTCAACGTTGGAAATCCATCTTTAGGAAGTTCTAAAAGTCCGAATGCATTGACATGGCCTTTTGGATCAACTTCAAATGACCAATAAAGGTCAAATGGAAAACCTTTTAAGGAAAATAAATAGAGAGATCTCTATGAATTATTTCTACATAGAAAGAAATTATCAAAGAATTGTAGAATTACATTCGGATTGGAGTATTCATCCTTCCGACAAACTTTTTGAATTAACTGATTAAAAAAGAAAAAATTCTTCTATGAAAGAAGAAATTCAAAATCTAAAAGATAAAATGATTATGTTATCTTGTGGATAAAATGAGTTCCATCACTCAAAAATTGGAACAAATTTTAGATGAACAATTGGATACCCTTCCAGTTGAGCAAATAATAGAAATTGTTAGTCTCATTTCTTTAGATGACAAAGAATGTGAACAAAAGTTTTCTGAAAATAAAATCTTAAAAGAAAGATATTTTTCTAAAAATAAAGAAGAACAGGTCTTTGTTTTGAAAAATGAAGAACCAAGAACCTTTCCGGTAAAGAAGGAAGAACCCGAAACTGAAGAAAGTTCTTCAGATACGGAAATGTCTCCGAGACAAAGAACTTACCATGCCTCTACTAGCAAAGGTAATAGGTATAGAAAAAAGAATACGGAATTTTCCATGCCGTATCATAAAGGTATACCTGATCATAATAGTAATGACAATGGTAGTGCAACTGCTATTAATACTATTAAGATTGATTGTATCTTCAACCTCGACAAAAGAAAAGAGGTAATTGATAAATGGAACACTGAAATCAGTCTAATCATTCAGACTAATTCAGATGAATTTTCTAATGCTAAGGCTTTGTTATTATTATTAGAACATAAGTCTGCAGGAATCATACAAAATTTCATCAAAGGGACAACTTGGGATGAAAGATTGCATGGTATAGATCTTTTTGATCAAATCATAAATGCAATATACATGATGTTTTTAGGTCTTGACCTTATAACAAATAAAGACCATGAAAATAAAAAATTGCTAGAAAAAGCAAGACAAAATCTTGCAAAAGCACAAATTTGTGATATTTGTTTGTTAGACGATTTTACTTGTCTTTATGAAACAAATCTATACAAGTTAAGTACAGGTGAATTCCACTCTTGGATTGAGGCGTACTTAATGAAGATTCCTATCGTTGGAGAAAAAGCCAAAGAACGATGGAACAAAGAAAAGAATGAGTTCACGATGCATTCTCTTGGGTTTGCAACTAGAATTGTCAAAGAAGAAATTGCGGTTTACTGTGATTTTTCTGATAAACAAAAACAGCTAAAAAGTTTTAACAAAAGCTGTTGCAAAAAACTTACTGAGTTACCACAATTAACTTTTGGTTGTGAACCAGTAAAAGATGAAAATTATTTCAAAAAGAAATATAAAAATAAATATAAAACAAAAACTAAAAAACGTTTTTGGAAAACCAAGAAAAGAAAGTTTTCTCCTGGAAAATACTTTTCAAAAGAAAAACCTAAGGTTTGTTTTGAAAACCTAAGGTTTTTCTTAACAAACCTAACAAACCTAAGTTTTCTCCTGGAAAATACTTTTCAAAACGAAAACTAAAAAACGTTGAGGACAAACCTTAGGTTTTTCTTTTGAAAAGTATTTTCCAGGAGAAAACTTTCTTTTCTTGGTTTTCCAAAAACGTTTTTTAGTTTTTGTTTTATATTTCTTTTTGAAATAATTTTCATCTTTTACTGGTTCACAACCAAAAGTTAATTGTGGTAACTCAGTAAGTTTTTTGCAACAACTTTTGTTAAAACTTTTTAGCTGTTTTTGTTTATCAGAAAAATCACAGTAAACCGCAATTTCTTCTTTGACAATTCTAGTTGCAAACCCAAGAGAATGCATCGTGAACTCATTCTTTTCTTTGTTCCATCGTTCTTTGGCTTTTTCTCCAACGATAGTAATCTTCATTAAGTACGCCTCAATCCAAGAGTGGAATTCACCTGTACTTAACTTGTATAGATTTGTTTCATAAAGACAAGTAAAATCGTCTAACAAACAAATATCACAAATTTGTGCTTTTGCAAGATTTTGTCTTGCTTTTTCTAGCAATTTTTGATTTTCATGGTCTTTATTTGTTATAAGGTCAAGACCTAAAAACATCATGTATATTGCATTTATGATTTGATCAAAAAGATCTATACCATGCAATCTTTCATCCCAAGTTGTCCCTTTGATGAAATTTTGTATGATTCCTGCAGACTTATGTTCTAATAATAATAACAAAGCCTTAGCATTAGAAAATTCATCTGAATTAGTCTGAATGATTAGACTGATTTCAGTGTTCCATTTATCAATTACCTCTTTTCTTTTGTCGAGGTTGAAGATACAATCAATCTTAATAGTATTAATAGCAGTTGCACTACCATTGTCATTACTATTATGATCAGGTATACCTTTATGATACGGCATGGAAAATTCCGTATTCTTTTTTCTATATCTATTACCTTTGCTAGTAGAGGCCTGGTAAGTTCTTTGTCTCGGAGACATTTCCGTATCTGAAGAACTTTCTTCAGTTTCGGGTTCTTCCTTCTTTACCGGAAAGGTTCTTGGTTCTTCATTTTTCAAAACAAAGACCTGTTCTTCTTTATTTTCAGAAAAATATCTTTCTTTTAAGATTTTAATTTCAGAAAACTTTTGTTCACATTCTTTGTCATCTAAAGAAATGAGACTAACAATTTCTATTATTTGCTCAACTGGAAGGGTATCCAATTGTTCATCTAAAATTTGTTCCAATTTTTGAGTGATGGAACTCATTTTATCCACAAGATAAAATAATATTTTTATCTTTTAGATTTTGAATTTCTTCTTTCATAGAAGAATTTTTTCTTTTTAAATCAGTTAATTCAAATAGTTTGTCGGAAGGATGAATACTCCAATCCGAATGTAATTCTACAATTCTTTGATAATTTCTTTCTATGTAGAAATAATTCATAGAGATCTCTCTATTTATTTTCCATAAAAGGTTTTCCATTTGACCTTTATTGGTCATTTGAAGTTGATCCAAAAGGCCATGTCAATGCATTCGGACTTTTAGAACTTCCTAAAGATGGATTTCCAACGTTGAAGTTTGGAAATGAATACTTTTGAAAGCTTTTTTCATTATCAATTTTTTCTTTTTGCCTTTCGGGCATAAGAGTTTTTGAATCTATTTTTTCATCAATTTTGTCTGAAACATCTTTGATGATTTTTGCGGCAGTTGCCTCAAGATTTTCGTTGGTAGATAGACTTAGACTATCCAACTTTCTTATTAAATCTTTAACAATTTCCTCAAATTTCAAAAGAGTAGTCATGTTACAGATATAATTGCTTTTTTAGTTCTAAGCTCAATAATTTTTTGCTTAGAAGCAAAAATGTTTTTCTTAATATTCTTTATATTAAGAATTTTTGTTTTATGACTTAACATAATGTCATATTTAATTTGATTTATTCTAACAAACCAAACTTGTATATCAGCCTCTTCATAGGTGATTTGTTGATCAAGATATTGTAAATAATCTAAAATTGGTTTTGAAGACATTATTCTCCAATAACTCTTTTTAAAATTTTACCATATCCATTTATTCGTTCTGACATAGAACGAATTAATTGTTCAGTATTACTTGAATCTCCTATTTGTAAAGAGTTTCCAGCATAACTGTGTCTGGGTTTTGATAATAAAACCTGTTTATTTCGTGCAATATCAATTGCCCAATTTTCTTGTAATTGTGATGGCTCAGCGAATTTGCTGCCTTCGACAATTCCGATGTCAGAAAATATATCTTCAATAGTTATATTTTCATTTTCCTTATACTCGATTAAATGAGTACTGTTGGTTAAAGCATATGAGATTAAATAATTAATCGTAAACACTTTATTACCTGGTTCCATAAGATTAGTTCTTTCGCACTGGTGTATGAAACTTAAAGTTTTATCGAAATCTTTTGAATCTCGATGTAAAGCAAATTTAGGATAGATAGTAAACATAAATTTACCATATGCTAAATTACCTTGAATTGCTCCAAGAAGAGCATCTTGCCTATTGATAATTCTATTATCAACGAGTGCCATTTTTATAGGAAAGTTAATTCCGTCTCTGAACTGAGCTTTAAGGAGGATTTTAACCGCTCCTATGTGTACCATATTGAGAGACTTTCTCAACTCTGGTTTAATGTGCAAAAGCTTTTTTGCTATTTCACCATTTGTTAAGAGTGGCAAATAAACTTCACCTGCTGTATTTTTTATGTCAACTGAAAGTTCTTCAGTGTTAAAACAATAAAATATTTTATTTTTTCTAGAAAAGGCTCCAGAAACTAAACTTTGTAAAGCTTTTGGTTGATTAAAAACCTGTTTAGTGTCAAGCTTGAATTTAAGCTTACTAATTTTTGTTAGTTGATCAGAATTAATCATGTAATCTGATACAAAACCTTTTTTATTTTCACTAAAGTTTATCACTTCAGTTATTTGTTGTTCGTTTGATTCTTCCGAATCTTCATACGAATTTTTAAAACTCATGTTTAAATTTTTTCTTTTAAGAAAACTTCTTAAATTTTTATTTTTAAGAAAAAAGGAACTAATCCCCTCTTCTTAAAAAAGAGCACATGGCTCTGATACCAGCTTGCGGAGGTACTTTAGAATTTTTGACAACGAAAATTAAAGGGTTCATTAAGTCCTTTAGGGGTTTTGTGGTCTGGTTAAGACTCATAAGTTAGAAAACTTGTTTCTCTAGACTTTTTAGTTCTTCTTTTAGTCTAAAGCGGTTTGCTTTAAGACCGTTAAACTGAACATGTTCAGCTCTCCAATTTCTAGGTGATCTCTTAAGAGACTGTTCTAATTGGTTAATTAGACTTTGATACATGGTTAATTCTTGATTAACCCGACGGATTTCTTTTTTAAGGAAATCTTGGTGTATACTCATTGTATACTTGGGTAGTTAATACCAAGGTTCTTGAACCGGTAATATACGATTGAATTAACAATCCTTGTAGCCATGTTTTGACTATAACAATCTTTATAGATTGTTTTCATGTGTTGACTAAGGCAACTAAACAAACGGTGATTTTGAGAAATCATCAATTGTCTAAATTGAATTAAAAATTCATTTTTAGTAGTCATTTTTTGACTAACGGATTCTTATTGAAAAGATTATTTGATTTCGATAATGGTTAATCGATTTCTTTTTGTGTTCGTTTATAAACATCATTTTTTATTTAATCAAAATCTTAGTTTTTTGTGTGAATAAAATTCTTTTTAAGATTTAAGGAGAGATATGAAATATCAATCTTGAAGTCTTTTAACAGTTTGAAATAAAATCTATACCTTCTTCTTCTTGTATTTTCTTCTTGAAAAGTTTCTATTTCTTCTGCAAGGGACCAATCCAACCCTTATTTCCCTAACGGCCTCCTGCCTCAGCGGTACTTCAACGGGCTCCAGGACTCCAGGTTTTACAGAATAAAAACAACTTCATGATAGAAAATAAGATAGGGGGTTACGAAGGAGCTTTTATTTCATAACTGTTCTCCCGAAGGAGAACTTCTTGATATTTACATCAACTCCTTAAAGGAGTTTTACTCCATACTACTAGCACACATACTAAGAAAAATTGATCAAATGATCAACGAAAAAAGAAAAGTAAGGTGGGTGAAAAGGAACGAGGGTGGTTGAGAGGAATTCTCAAATTGAGAATTGTGATTTTGGTAGTCAAACCAGGGATGCCTGGGATGTGTTTTCCTAAACTTAGGATTCGTTGTCTCAGACTTGAGATATCTCAAACTAATGAATTCGACTCCTTTATATAGTAGAAGTGAATTTTACAAAAGGTCTAAAATAGCCTTAAGTGTTCGTCATGCATGACGTTTTTTAGTCGACAAACCCATGTGTTGGGTCCAGCTCTCGCATGTCGTCTTCTGAAAAGTAGCTGTTTCTAGTAGAAGGACCACTTTTGTCAGAATTTTCTTTGGTGTAGGATTCCTTACAGCTCATGTACTGATGGCTTTCCTGTGCACCTTGCATTATTTTGCTGAGTCTTTGTTTTGTAGTAGGACTCACATCAACTTTGTTGAAGATAACGCGTTGCTCCATTATTCCAAGGCTTCCTTTAGATAATGGGGTTTCACTATGACTCGTGAAGATATGGAAATTGCTTTAGAGGAATTTCCTTTTTACCACAATAGGCTGAGTATCGAGTGGCCTCTTGTTGGGCTTGTAATAAAGACCCAAACTTCTTGAATGTTATCGGTCTTCCGGAAACATGATGAGACACTATGGACCAATCTTCATATATGCCTCTATGCTCTCCATAAAAAATGACATAAAATCTAGAATTAGATTTTACCTTTTCTTGAATATCTTGGGAGTAACTTGGTCTAAGAGAGACCTGTTCAGTTTTTGGCAAACTTTCAACCATCAACGGATTTGATGTGCCTTTACCAGAGCCGTTTGCTACTGGGCTAGATGAAGATCTTAGTTCTTCATTAACTTTATATTTGCTTTTTTCCAAAGCAACAGGAGTCAACGGACTTGATTTTTCTTTACCTTTAGCCGTTTGTAAAGGAATAGATTCAGATTGTATCCTTTCGGAATCCTGTTCTGAATTAACAGTTGTGTCTAGACTTTCGTCATAGAGAGCTATTTTTTCTTGAATAGCTTTTAATTCTATCAAAAGAATTTTTTCTTTTAGGCGTAAAGCCCTTAAATCCTCCATTTTTTCAAAAAATTTGCCTTTCTTTTTGTAAGAGTGATTAGTGATGCCTTTAATTTGAAGGGTGTGTATACCTTATATAGGCATGAAAAGCATTCGATTTTGGAAAATTAATTGAAATACGTATGTGTTTACGTATTTTGAAAATCTCGTGTCAAGCAATCTCGTGACAAGACGGCCTTGTTTATTATCTCCCGAAATTTTTGTTTTCAAAAAATAAGTAAAATTTTTATTGTCAGTTCTGACTAGGAATTTAACCGGGGTTAAATAAATAGAGAGCTTTGAAATCGTGTTTTTTACCGCTAGTAATTCTTTTTCATTACTGTGGTAATTTCGTTCTGCCTGCTTGAAGATTCCCGAAGTGTACCTGCAAATTTTTTCTCTATCTGCAGTTTTAGCTTTCAAAACACCTCCCCAAAAATCATGAGAAGCATCTGTTTCTATGATTAAAAAATCATTTTCATTAGGAAGATAAAGTTTAGGAAAACTGATTAAGTTTTTCTTTATCTTTTTAATGTAGTCAGTATCGGAATGTTTCCAATCCCATACGTATTCCTTTTTTAGCTTAGCCTGTAAAGGTTTTCTAAGCTCTGCAAGCTTAGGAATATAACTTTCTGCATAAGTTAATACACCTAAAAATCTTTGAAGATGTTTTTTATCTTCTAAAGTATCTGGAAATTTGTGTAAATTTTCCAAGATATGTTTTTGTGGACAATGTGTCCCTTGATCTATTTCAAGACCTAAAAAGTTTATCTTTGTTTTAAAAAGATTAGCTTTCTTTTTTGATAAAATGATTCCATATTTTTCAATTGTTTTTAAAACTGATAAAACATGATAATAGTGTTTATCTTCTGAGTTTGAGAAAACTATAATATCGTCTACATAGACGGTACAGTAATCTTCTAATCCTCTTAAAGCATTTTGCATATGTCTTTGAAATATGCTTGGTGCCTGTTTTAATCCAAAGGGAACTACCTTCCATTGATAGTGACCGTCTGGGCATGTGAACGCAGTTAATAACTGTGATTCTTTGTCTAGCAGTACCTGCCAAAAACCGCTTTTACAGTCAAAACTGGAAAAGATAGTTTTTCCTCTTAGAAGAGTTAGTAATTCCTGCATACAAGGAAGATTATGGCTGTCTCCAATAGTGACATTATTAATTGCTTTGTAATTAACAACCATTCGTTTTTCACCTCTTCTTCTTTCTGCTTCATTTTCTACTAAGAAAGCAGGAGACATGTGAGGAGATTTACTAGGAATTATTAATCCCAAATCAAGAAGTTTCTTGATTTGTTTATTAAATTCTTCCCTATCCTGTGGACTGTATTTCATAGGTTTAACCCTAATAACAGTTTTAGGATCTATTAACTTAATAGATGCCTTCATCCAATTTTTTGATTTTTCAGGATCAATTGTATTTTCTGAACAAACTTTTTCTAGAAGTTCTTCAATTTTTTGAAAATTTTGTATTTCACTAAAAAATATCCTTTCTACTTTTATAACTTCTTGAGCTATATTAGTTCCAGGAATTTGTTTTATCTTTGAATATTTTTGCATAGATTCAAGAAAATCTGGTTTTCCAATTTGAAAAGCCTCTTTGACCTTTTTAATCAAAATCATTTCTTGATTAAGATGAAAAGATATTCTGTCTAACCATTGAGTGAAGGGTCCATAAAGTTGACAGAAATTATTTCCAAGAAGTAAATCCATACCTGAATCTTGTTGGTAGATAGTAGGAATGGTAAATGGTTCTCCAGAAAATTGGATGATAAGATTTCTACAAACCTTATTTAACTTCATGACTTCTTTGTTAGCAATAATTACCTTAATATCTTTGGGAGCGTTTTCCCATAAGTCATTAGGAATTACGTGTTTGCTTGCCAAACAAAGACTTGTCCCTATGTCAACATAACAATGTAGGGCGATTTTTTTATATCCTTTGAAGGAAACATTTCCTTTGATATAAATTGAATTTGGATTAGTTATGTTTGAACTTGCTGAATCCAAATTATGAATTTGTTTTTCCTCATCCCCCCAACTAAAAGAGTGATTAGGCTGTAACTCGATATCTGAAGAGCTTGCTTCAGTTTCGGGTTTTTCCTGTTCATTTTTCATTGTAAAGATCTGTTCTTTATTTTCAGAAAAATGTTTAGTTTCAGGTTCTTCATCTTTTAAAACAAGAATTTGTTTTTTATTTTTAGAAATCTTTTGTTCAAGTTTTTCTTTTAAGTTTTCATAAAACTTTTGTTTACGTTCTTTGTTTTCAAAGGACAATAGCTGAACAACAAAGGACATGAGCTGAACAGGCTTATGAATTTGTTTAGCTGGTAAAGTTTTTCTTTTAAAAAACTGTTCTAACTTTTGAGTAACATAATTCATTTTATCCACAGGATAGAATAATTTTTGTTTCTCTAAGTTTTTGTATTTCTTTTCTCAAAAGAGAATTTGTTCTTTTTAAAGCAGTTAACTCAAAAAGTTTTTAAGAAGGATGAATACACCAATCAAGATGTAACTCATACATTCTTTGATTATTTCTTTGTAAATAGAAATAATGCATAAAAATCTTTAGATTAATTTTTCTAAAAGATTTTTTCATTTGTCCCTTATTGGTCATTTAAAGCTGATCAAAAAGGCCATGTTTCATTAGTTTCGTTAGAAACTTCCTTGAAAATTTCATCAATTTCGTCAGAAACTTCTTTAAGAATTTCGGCATAGATTGTTTCAAGACTTTCATCTCTATAAATTATTGCCTTTTTTGGCTTTAAACTCAAGAATTTTTTGTTTAGAATCAAAAATATTTCTTTTAGCAATTTTTAAGTTACGAGATTTTCTTTTATGATTCATCTTAAAAGCAAAGACGTTTCTTTTAGCAATTTTTATGTTGCGAGATTTTATTTTTTGATTCATCATAAAATTTTTCTTTAATTGTTTTATTTGAATCAAGGAAAAATGAATCTTTTCTTCTTCATAGGCAATTTGCATATCAAGAAGATGTAGATGGTTTAGAATAGGTGATATAGACATTAAGTTCCAACAACCTTTTCTAAAAATTTTCCATATCTGTCTATGTTTTTCGACATAGTTCGCTTTGAATGCTTGGTGTCACTAGAGTCTCTTATTTGCAAAGAGGTTCCAGCAAAACTGTGTCTAGGTTCTAATCCTAGCATCTTTTTATTTCGTACAATATCAATTGCCCAATTTTCTTGTAATTGTGATGGCTCAGCGAATTTGCTGCCTTCAACAATTCCAATTTCAGAAAATATATCTTCAAGTGTTATATTTTCATTTTCCTTATACTCGATTGAATGAGTACTGTTGGTTAAAGCATAAGAGATTAAATAATTAATCGTAAACACTTTATTACCTGGTTCCATAAGATCAGTTCTTTCGCACTGGTGTATGAAACTTAAAGTTTTATCGAAATCTTTTGAATCTCGATGTAAAGCAAATTTAGGATAGATAGTAAACATAAATTTACCATACGCTAAATTACCTTGAATTGCTCCAAAAAGAGCATCTTGCCTATTGATAATTCTATTATCAACGAGTGCCATTTTTATAGGAAAGTTAATTCCGTCTCTTAACTGAGCTTTAAGGAGGATTTTAACCGCTCCTATGTGTACCATATTGAGAGATTTTCTCAACTCTGGTTTAATGTGCAAAAGCTTTTTTGCTATTTCACCCTTTGTTAAGAGTGGCAAATAAACTTCACCTGCTGTATTTTTTATGTCAACTGAAAGTTCTTCAGTATTGAAACAATAAAATATTTTATTTTTTCTAGAAAAGGCTCTAGAAAATAAACTTTGTAAAGTTTTTGGTTGATTAAAAACCTGTTTAGTGTCAAGCTTGAATTTAAGCTTACTAATTTTTGTTAGTTGATCAGAATTAATCATGTAAGAGACTGTTCTAATTGGTTAATTAGACTTTGATACCTGGTTAATTCTTGATTAACCCGACGGATTTCTTTTTTAAGGAAATCTTGGTGTATACTCATTGTATACTTGGGTAGTTAATACCAAGGTTCTTGAACCGGTAATATACGATTGAATTAACAATCCTTGTAGCCATGTTTTGACTATAACAATCTTTATAGATTGTTTTCATGTGTTGACTAAGGCAACTAAACAAACGGTGATTTTGAGAAATCATAAATTGTCTAAATTGAATTAAAAATTCATTTTTAGTAGTCATTTTTTGACTAACGATTCTTATTGAAAAGATTATTTGATTTCGATAATGGTTAATCGATTTCTTTTTGTGTTCGTTTATAAACATCATTTTTGATTTAATCAAAATCTTAGTTTTTTGTGTGAATAATTTTTTTTTTAAGATTTAAGGAGAGATATGAAATATCAATCTTGAAGTCTTTTAACAGTTTGAAATAAAATCTATACCTTCTTCTTCTTGTATTTTCTTCTTGAAAAGTTTCTATTTCTTCTGCAAGGGACCAATCCAACCCTTATTTCCCTAACGGCCTCCTGCCTCAGCGGTACTTCAACGGGCTCCAGGACTCCAGGTTTTACAGAATAAAAACAACTTCATGATAGAAAATAAGATAGGGGGTTACGAAGGAGCTTTTATTTCATAACTGTTCTCCCGAAGGAGAACTTCTTGATATTTACATCAACTCCTTAAAGGAGTTTTACTCCATACTACTAGCACACATACTAAGAAAAATTGATCAAATGATCAACGAAAAAAGAAAAGTAAGGTGGGTGAAAAGGAACGAGGGTGGTTGAGAGGAATTCTCAAATTGAGAATTGTGATTTTGGTAGTCAAACCAGGGATGCCTGGGATGTGTTTTCCTAAACTTAGGATTCGTTGTCTCAGACTTGAGATATCTTTTCCTTATGAGGTATTGCTCCTTATATAGACGGAGATTTCCTCTTACAAGACCTACCAATAATTTCATTGAATTATTAAAGATGTCTTTACAGCTGTAGTCGCTTGTATTCTTTTGAATGACGTAAGTGCTTACGTTTTTTCATAGAATTATTGTGAAGGACCCCTCACTGCTGGTAGTGGACAAAGCATCTGTTTTTGGTGTAGTGTCCCCATCAACTTTAGTGCATAATGCGCACTGATGGCCTTTGTCGACCTTTTGGAGCCTTTCACAAAGCATCTTCTTTGTGGTAGGACCTGCTTCGATCTGATTTTTCAAGATCTTATCTTCAAGAGCTTGAATTGCTCGTTGCTCTTCTTGATAGAGTGTCTTCCCGGTAGTGCTGGTGATCAGACAATTTGGGTTGGCATAATTGACCTTGGTTTTGCTTTTTGAATTAAGCTTTTGAGTTTTTTGGATTATGGAAATAATCTTTTCAACTCGGTAGGCATAGATTCCCATGCTGATGAAGTCATCTTCTTCGTTTATGACTTTGGAAGGTTGAACTTCTCTTTTTGCCGCTAAGCCTAGCTCAATGTAATGATAGGCTGGAAGGACTTTTCCATCAACCCAGTCTGGAATGCTGGATGTGACTTGGATGTAAATATTAGCATCTTTACCAATTTTTTGGATGAATTTTCCAACTGCTATTCTTAATCCCTTAGGAAATAATCTTAATTCTTTAAGATCTTTGCTGGGATAAATGGTCTTGACTAACCCTGCACAAAAAGCCTGGTAAGTAAAGATTGCATCTGCATCAGGACAGATTACGAAAAGACTTCTGGACTTTTTGTCATCTGTATAAATCTTTTCTTCTTCATAATCCTTTATGGAGAGAGCTCTTGCTTTGGACCATAGGATTCTGAATTCTGAGAAGCTTATTCCTTCTACAATTTCTGAAGATGGAACTTTTGTTGGAGCTTCTTCTTTTTCTTTTGTGAAGAACACCTTTCTTCTTTGACCAGTATGATTCTGGACTTTGGGCACTAATATTGGTGCTTTGAAGATTATCTTCTTGACTCCGAAGTTAGCTTGATACTTATCTGCTTCTTGTTGAGCTTGAAAAAGTGTCTTGTATTTCTTGAAGACGAAAGATGTCTCCTTTATTAGATTGGATACAATGTCCCAATCATCATATATTCCTGAATTTGGACCTTCAAATATCACGTAGAACTTTGAATTATCCTTTGCTGGCATTTTTGTCTTGTCCGCATAACTAGGCCGAAGACTAGTTTCTCCAACTTTTTCCAAGTTGTCAGGAATCAACGGATTTGACTTCTTAGCTTCAGAGCCGTTTGCATCTGAGCTGCTAGGAGAAGATGAACCTTCTCTTTCCATTTTTCGTAAATGGACAACCTCCGAAAATGTAGACCCAGGGGTCAATCGGATATTAGCCTTCTTTGAATGAAGGTCTCGCCTGGCTTGTGAGGCCTCTGGCATGCTTTTTCCCAAAGCATCAGGGATCAACGGATTTGTTGAGTCTTTACCAGTCGCCGTTTGCGCTGGACTAGATTCTGTTTTTAGCTTTTCAGCATCCTGGACAGAATTTCCAGTTAAGATCATGGTCGTGTAGACATTGATCTGATCTCTGACGGATCTTAATTCTATTTCTAGAATTTTTTCCTTGAGACGTAGAGCTTTAAGTTCTTCTTCCATACTGGAAGTTTTTATAAAGACAATTCTTTTAGGCGTAAAGCCCTTAATTTTTTCATCTCCCTTTCTTTTTTTTTTCAAAGGTTTTTTTGTAAATGAGGATGATGAATTTGGATGAAGGAAAGCCTTCAATTTATAGGTGCAAGGATGACAATGACATCATTGCTTACGATTTCTGAAAATCTCGTGTCAAGCTATCTGTTAACACATTTTTGGCCCTTGTACCGTGTCTGTCATTTGACAAGACGACCCTGTTTATTATTTCCGAAAATATCTTTGTTTTCAGAAAATAAATAATTTTTGAATAAACAAATTTCAAAATTTCGTTTTGTTTATTTTTATCCCCCAACTAAAATAGTGGTTGGACTTCATTCTGAGTCTTCTGTAGAAGAGTCGGATAATATTTCTAATGCATATACTTGTGTATAGCCATCAAAAATATTTTCATAAGGAAAATATCCTTTAGTTTCCGCTGTCGAAATAATTTTTAATTTTTCCGGAAACTTTTGTCTGTTGGGACATTCGTTTGCATAGTGTCCTTCTTCAGAACATATCCAGCAACGACATTTTTTCTTACCTTGAGGACAAACCTTAGGTTTTTCTTTTGAAAAGTATTTTCCAGGAGAAAACTTTCTTTTCTTGGTTTTCCAAAAACGTTTTTTAGTTTTTGTTTTATATTTCTTTTTGAAATAATTTTCATCTTTTACTGGTTCACAACCAAAAGTTAATTGTGGTAACTCAGTAAGTTTTTTGCAACAGCTTTTGTTAAAACTTTTTCGCTGTTTTTGTTTATCAGAAAAATCACAGTAAACCGCAATTTCCTCTTTGACAATTCTAGTTGCAAACCCAAGAGAATGCATCGTGAACTCATTCTTTTCTTTGTTCCATCGTTCTTTGGCTTTTTCTCCAACGATAGGAATCTTCATTAAGTACGCCTCAATCCAAGAGTGGAATTCACCTGTACTTAACTTGTATAGATTTGTTTCATAAAGACAAGTAAAATCGTCTAACAAACAAATATCACAAATTTGTGCTTTTGCAAGATTTTGTCTTGCTTTTTCTAGCAATTTTTGATTTTCATGGTCTTTATTTGTTATAAGGTCAAGACCTAAAAACATCATGTATATTGCATTTATGATTTGATCAAAAAGATCTATACCATGCAATCTTTCATCCCAAGTTGTCCCTTTGATGAAATTTTGTATGATTCCTGCAGACTTATGTTCTAATAATAATAACAAAGCCTTAGCATTAGAAAATTCATCTGAATTAGTCTGAATGATTAGACTGATTTCAGTGTTCCATTTATCAATTACCTCTTTTCTTTTGTCGAGGTTGAAGATACAATCAATCTTAATAGTTTTAATAGCAGATGCACTACCATTGTCATTACTATTATGATCAGGTATACCTTTATGATACGGCATGGAAAATTCCGTATTCTTTTTTCTATACCTATTACCTTTGCTAGTAGAGGCATGGTAAGTTCTTTGTCTCGGAGACATTTCCGTATCTGAAGAACTTTCTTCAGTTTCGGGTTCTTCCTTCTTTACCGGAAAGGTTCTTGGTTCTTCATTTTTCAAAACAAAGACCTGTTCTTCTTTATTTTCAGAAAAATATCTTTCTTTTAAGATTTTATTTTCAGAAAACTTTTGTTCACATTCTTTGTTATCTAAAGAAATGAGACTAACAATTTCTATTATTTGCTCAACTGGAAGGGTATCCAATTGTTCATCTAAAATTTGTTCCAATTTTTGAGTGATGGAACTCATTTTATCCACAAGATAAAATAATCTTTTTATCTTTTAGATTTTGAATTTCTTCTTTCATAGAAGAATTTTTTCTTTTTAAATCAGTTAATTCAAAAAGTTTGTCGGAAGGATGAATACTCCAATCCGAATGTAATTCTACAATTCTTTGATAATTTCTTTCTATGTAGAAATAATTCATAGAGATCTCTTTATTTATTTTCCTTAAAAGGTTTTCCATTTGACCTTTATTGGTCATTTGAAGTTGATCCAAAAGGCCATGTCAATGCATTCGGACTTTTAGAACTTCCTAAAGATGGATTTCCAACGTTGAAGTTTGGAAATGAATACTTTTGAAAGCTTTTTTCATTATCAATTTTTTCTTTTTGCCTTTCGGGCATAAGAGTTTTTTAATCTATTTTTTCATCAATTTTGTCTGAAACATCTTTGATGATTTTTGCGGCAGTTGCCTCAAGATTTTCGTTGGTAGATAGACTTAGACTATCCAACTTTCTTATTAAATCTTTAACAATTTCCTCAAATTTCAAAAGAGTAGTCATGTTATAGATATAATTGCTTTTTTAGTTCTAAGCTCAATAATTTTTTGCTTAGAAGCAAAAATGTTTTTCTTAATATTCTTTATATTAAGAATTTTTGTTTTATGACTTAACATAATGTCATATTTAATTTGATTTATTCTAACAAACCAAACTTGTATATCAGCCTCTTCATAGGTGATTTGTTGATCAAGATATTGTAAATAATCTAAAATTTGTTTTGAAGACATTATTCTCCAATAACTCTTTTTAAAATTTTACCATATCCATTTATTCGATCTGACATAGAACGAATTAATTGTTCAGTATTACTTGAATCTCCTATTTGTAAAGAGTTTCCAGCATAACTGTGTCTGGGTTTTGATAATAAAACCTGTTTATTTCGTGCAATATCAATTGCCTAATTTTCTTGTAATTGTGATGGCTCAGCGAATTTGCTGCCTTCGACAATTCCAATGTCAGAAAATATATCTTCAATAGTTATATTTTCATTTTCCTTATACTCGATTGAATGAGTACTGTTGGTTAAAGCATATGAGATTAAATAATTAATCGTAAACACTTTATTACCTGGTTCCATAAGATCAGTTCTTTCGCACTGGTGTATGAAACTTAAAGTTTTATCGAAATCTTTTGAATCTCGATGTAAAGCAAATTTAGGATAGATAGTAAACATAAATTTACCATATACTAAATTACCTTGAATTGCTCCAAGAAGAGCATCTTGCCTATTGATAATTCTATTATCAACGAGTGCCATTTTTATAGGAAAGTTAATTCCGTCTCTGAACTGAGCTTTAAGGAGGATTTTAACCGCTCATATGTGTACCATATTGAGAGACTTTCTCAACTCTGGTTTAATGTGCAAAAGCTTTTTTGCTATTTCACCCTTTGTTAAGAGTGGCAAATAAACTTCACCTGCTGTATTTTTTATGTCAACTGAAAGTTTTTCAGTGTTAAAACAATAAAATATTTTATTTTTTCTAGAAAAGGCTCTAGAAACTAAACTTTGTAAAGCTTTTGGTTGATTAAAAACCTGTTTAGTGTCAAGCTTGAATTTAAGCTTACTAATTTTTGTTAGTTGATCAGAATTAATCATGTAATCTGATACAAAACCTTTTTTATTTTCACTAAAGTTTATCACTTCAGTTATTTCTTGTTCGTTTGATTCTTCTGAATCTTCATACGAATTTTTAAAACTCATTTTTAAATTTTTTCTTTTAAGAAAACTTCTTAAATTTTTATTTTTAAGAAAAAAGGAACTAATCCCCTCTTCTTAAAAAAAAGCACATGGCTCTGATACCAGCTTGCGGAGGTACTTTAGAATTTTTGACAAATTCAACTAAAGGGTTCATTAAGTCCTTTAGGGGTTTTGTGGTCTGGTTAAGACTCATTGGTTAAGACTCATAAGTTAGAAAACTTGTTTTTCTAGACTTTTTAGTTCTTCTTTTAGTCTAAAGCGGTTTGCTTTAAGACCGTTAAACTGAACATGTTCAGCTCTCCTATTTCTAGGTGATCTCTTAAGAGACTGTTCTAATTGGTTAATTAGACTTTGATACATGGTTAATTCTTGATTAACCCGACGGATTTCTTTTTTAAGGAAATCTTGGTGTATACTCATTGTATACTTGGGTAGTTAATACCAAGGTTCTTGACCCGGTAATATACGATTGAATTAACAATCCTTGTAGCCATGTTTTGACTATAACAATCTTTATAGATTGTTTTCATGTGTTGACTAAAGCAACTAAACAAACGGTGATTTTGAGAAATCATCAATTGTCTAAATTGAATTAAAAATTCATTTTTAGTAGTCATTTTTTGACTAACGATTCTTATTGAAAAGATTATTTGATTTCGATAATGGTTAATCGATTTCTTTTTGTGTTCGTTTATAAACATCATTTTTTATTTAATCAAAATCTTAGTTTTTTGTGTGAATAAAATTCTTTTTAAGATTTAAGGAGAGATATGAAATATCAATCTTGAAGTTTTTTAACAGTTTGAAATAAAATCTATACCTACTTCTTCTTGTATTTTCTTCTTGAAAAGTTTCTATTTCTTCTGCAAGGGACCAATCCAACCCTTATTTCCCTAACGGCCTCCTGCCTCAGCGGTACTTCAACGGGCTCTAGGACTCCAGGTTTTACAGAATAAAAACAACTTCATGATAGAAAATAAGATAGGGGGTTACGAAGGAGCTTTTATTTCATAACTGTTCTCCCGAAGGAGAACTTCTTGATATTTACATCAACTCCTTAAAGGAGTTTTACTCCATACTACTAGCACACATACTAAGAAAAATTGATCACAATTCTAAGTTTAGGAAAACACATCCCAGGCATCCCTGGTTTGACTACCAAAATCACAATTCTCAATTTGAGAATTCCTCTCAACCACCCTCGTTCCTTTTCACCCACCTTACTTTTCTTTTTTCGTTGATCATTTGATCAATTTTTCTTAGTATGTGTGCTAGTAGTATGGAGTAAAACTCCTTTAAGGAGTTGATGTCCCTATTAGGAGTGCGACTATTCAACAAAGAGCCACCAATCATATCAAACATGTTCAATAAAATAATAAAGTACTCGTTGATAAAGGAAATACTGTTTGCAAGTGAAATAAAACCAAGTAACCAGCGGAAGCAAAAGTAAATAGTTTAAAACCTAACAGTGTATCATAAAGTATCATAAATAAAACGCCCAGTCATGACCATGCCCACTCCAGCCACTTCAGATAGCAAGTCCAAGTGTACCTCAGCTAACGAGCTACAAGCATGTAAACAAGTGTGTCAGACTACGCTGGTGAGTTCAAAGTGTTGTTTACCGAGTTAGTTATCATTCACGTGTGTAAAACAGTTAACCAGATGATATGTCGTTTCGCTGTTTTGATGTTGTTATTACTCGATTACCGAATAGCTACAAGATATGTCTGCCCAACCTCCAACGTCTCTATCAAAATGTTGGTCATGTTTAAGGTAATTAGTTCACGCCCGTCTTTCTGGGACGGTGTGAGGGTGCCAAACCTAATAGCGCTATCAACTAAATACCCCGTTGCCTTTCGCAACTGCCGGTAGTGTCAAGGGGTCTTACGAGATAGATACTGAGTACATAACACAACATCCCGTTTTCACGCATTCCTTTATGGAACGTTACCCGTTATCCCTTCCCCGGGATGCATGCTTGAGAAAAGAGCAGTGAACTCACCTTTGAATTGCTCGGTAAGATAAATTACACGTTTAACAGTGGTTCACACAAGTCCTAGAATAAGTACCAACATTAATCAGTTTGCATCAATTATATAGCACACATCGTTCACATTTCCACCAGTAGTTTACAGTAATTAGTAGGTGTGGTATATCATTAACTGTGCCATGAAAGTCCATACTTAAAGGGTACTCACACACTAGGTACCATACATACAAGGTATACAAGATTCAAATTATACATGTTGCATCTCATGTCAATATTTAACCTAGTACACAATCATACCCAATGATCCAAGTAACACATGTAGTTCCTGATGTGCTCGGCCCACCAATTAACCCATAACATTACTGAAATAATTATGGGCCTTGCATCTTTGTTGAATTAACCTCAAGTAACTAACTGAATCTATAAAATATATAAGTCATTTTATGCACATGATCACCATTAAATAACAGATTCTCATTTACTAACCAAGACCCTATATTGCAATAACAGGCCCACTCGATTTAATAATAGGCCCACTCGATTTACATATAATTCCGTGAATTATCACCCTATCTAATTAGCATGATGTTTAACTGAGGTTGATTATAATAAACACTATCAAATAAAGAATCATGAACTCACATATTACAAGATTCACATGTGTTAACCTAGACAATTTCGACCGATCATACCACAACACAAGTTCCCTTTAAATCAATTCACAGTAATCAAACAACTAACTTATTTATCGATTTTAAATTCTTTGCTCTACTATGTTTTATTCTCATCAAGGCAACATACACATACATCGCATATAATCAATCCACATTATGATCGCATATAAATCCGAGTAACATGGGCACTTTCAAGTCAAGATAACAGTTAGCACACAAGATCATATCAGTCGATTCTTTTATGAGTAGCATACTTATCAACGAATACACATAGCAATATCACACAATATGAGAATATGAGAATCAATTAAATGAGATCACTAACCAGAATTAGATTGCTCTAAGTATTGTTTCGAACAGTGGGGGGGGGGTCTCTCTTGTCGATCGCAACTAGGGGATAGCAGGTTTTTGTTTAGGGTTAACATGTATATAGGGATTTATAGTTACGTAACCTTTTTCTAAAACATAGTGAGCCGAACCCCACTTAATTGACTATTGGGCTTCAAACTATAATGAGGCAACACACAAGGTTATAACCGTGGCCCACTGAGACTAGTGTTTGTATTTTCAGTTTTTGTGATAACCAAATACCCGGCCCATACACTTAGAAAAAGTATTATTCTAATATTACCCAAGTTTTTATATTAGCATAAAAGTTCAGCACAAGAAAAGAATAATTAATGAAAGGTTTGGATCACAAGATTAAAACAACACTGACCCAAAAGTTTGGGTTATCACATCATCCCCAACTTGAAAGAAATTTCGTCCCGAAATTTGACAAGTAAGCACAGAGGAGTGAAGTGAGAAATCAAAATTGTTGCGGATTTTCCACGGGTGCCACATCATCCCCAACTTGAAGAGGAATCTCGCCCCGAGATTCACCAGCCTTACTAGATTCGGGCTTGTCTTTAGGAAAGAGGTGAGGATACTTGAGTTTCATTTGATCCTCTCGCTCCCACGTGAACTCCGGTCCACGCCTTGAATTCCAACGAACTCTAACTATCGGGATACGACTATTCTTACGGACTTTGACCTCCCTATCCATGATCTCGATGGGTTCTTCAACAAACTGTAACTTGTCGTCGATTTTTAACTCTTGAAAAGGTACCGCTAATGGGTCGTCAGCATAACACTTCTTTAACTGTGATACATGAAATACGTCGTGAACATTGCCCAGCTCAGTAGGTAACTCCAACCTATACGCTACCTTACCGATACGCTCAAGAACTTTAAACGGCCCAACATAACGTGGATTCAGCTTGCCACGCTTCCCAAAGCGTACAACCCCTTTCCACGGTGAGACTTTCAGCATGACGCGGTCATTCACTTCAAACACTACCTCTTTGCTACGCTTGTCAGCATAGGCCTTCTGGCGGTCACGAGCAGCTGCCATACGTTCCCTGATTTTCACAATCATATCTGAAGTTTCGAGTACCAACTCAGGACCTGAAATCTGACTGTCAGCCACTTCAGCCCAACAGAGAGGTGAACGACATTTCCTCCTGTACAATGCTTCAAACAGAGCTGCCTTGATGCTAGTGTGATAACTGTTGTTGTAGGAGAACTCAACCAACGGCAAATGTTTCTCCCATCCTTTCCCAAAATCAATGACACACGCTCGCAACATGTCTTCTAGTGTCTGAATAGTGCGCTCACTCTGACCATCAGTCTGTGGGTGGTAAGCCGTGCTCATATCAAGACGTGAGCCAAACGACTTATGCATAGCCTGCCATAACTCTGAAGTAAAATGAGGATCTCGATCGGAAATGATAGAAGTTGGCACCCTGTGCCTAGAAACCACTTCCTTAAGGTATACTGCTGCGAGCTGAGAATGCTTATCTGTCTCCTTGATTGCTAGGAAATGCGCTGACTTCGTGAGACGGTCGACAATCACCCATATAGTATCGTTCCCAGCCTGGGTTCTCGGTAGCCCTGTGACGAAATCCATCGAGATCTGCTCCCATTTCCACATCGGTATCTCTGGCTGTTGGAGTAGACCCGAAGGTTTTTGGTACTCCACCTTGACTCTAGCACAAGTCAAGCGCTTACTCACGTATGTAGCAATGATAGCCTTCATGTTCGGCCACCAGTACAAAACCTTGAGGTCCTGGTACATCTTATCCGACCCCGGATGAATAGAATATCGTGACTTGTGCGCTTCGTCCATCACAAGCTCTCGAAGATTACCAAATGAAGGAACCCATATCCGTCCCATGAAGTAGTAGATATCATCAGACCGTTACTCGAACTTCTTCTTGTGTAGACCTCGTAATCCTCCAGCTTCGATATTTTCTTCCTTTAACGCTTCAATCTGAGCTGAACGAATCTGAGCAGGTAGATCAGAGTGAATAGTAAGCTGTAGAGCACGAACACGCTTCTGTTTCGGTTCCTTGCGACTGAGAGCATCTGCTACAACGTTGGCTTTACCCGGATGATACTTAATAGCACACTCATAATCATTAAAAAGCTCGATCCAACGACGCTGCCGCATATTCAATTCCTTCTGGTTGAAGATATGCTGGAGACTCCTGTGATCGGTATAGATGGTGCATTTGGTACCGTACAGGTAATGCCTCCAAATCTTCAACGCGAAGACCACAACGCCTAACTCCAAGTCGTGAGTCGTATAGTTCTTCTCGTGTACCTTCAACTGTCGAGAAGCATAGGCTATCAGCTTGCCGCGTTGCATCAACACGCAACCAAGACCCTGAATCGACGCATCACAATGAACCTCGAAGTCCTCCGTACCCTCCGGTAGGGACAAGATCGGTGCACTACACAATTTCTGCTTTAATAGCTGAAAGGCATCTTCCTGTTTCGCTCCCCAAGAATAGACTACCTTCTTCTGTGTCAAGGTGGTGAGAGGTTGAGCGATCTTAGAGAAATCCCGAATGAAACGACGATAATATCCCGCAAGACCAAGAAATTGTCGCACCTCCGAAGGGTTCTTCGGTGCCTCCCAATTCCGTATAGCATCAATCTTTGCGGGATCTACATGTATACCCATCTCGTTAACTATGTGCCCAAGAAAGTGTACTTCTTGAATCCAGAAATCACACTTAGAAAACTTCGCATACAGCTGCTCCTTCCTCAGGAGCTCCAAAATAAGACGTAGATGTCGCTCGTGGTCCTCCTTGCTCTTGGAGTAAATCAAGATGTCATCGATGAAAACAATAACGAAGTCATCGAGGTACGGTTTTCACACGCGGTTCATGATATCCATGAAGACCGCTGGTGCATTAGTCATCCCAAACGGCATAACCAAAAACTCATAGTGGCCATACCGCGTTCGAAAAGCTGTTATAGGTACATCCTCCTCTGTGACTCGTACCTGATGATAACCCGACCTTAAGTCGATCTTAGAATAGAAACTTGACCCTTGCAGCTGGTCAAACAAGTCGTCGATACGTGGCAAAGGATAACGGTTCTTGACCGTCACCTTGTTGAGCTCGCGATAATCAATACACATGCGGAAGGACCCATCCTCCTTCTTCACAAACAATACAGGGGCTCCCCAAGGCGAAGAGCTAGGTCGGATAAAGCCTCTATCCAACAATTCTTGGAGCTGATTCGACAACTCCTGTAACTCTCCTGGTGCAAGGCGATAAGGAGCATGGGCAATCGGTGCTGCTCCTGGTTGGAGGTCAATCTGAAATTCCACCTGACGATGTGGAGGTAAACCAGGGAGTTCTTCGGGAAATACATCAGGAAACTCTCGAACAACTGGAAGATCTTCGAGTTTCATCTCGTCAGTCTGCGAATCAGTAACAAGAGCCAAAATAGCAGGATAGCCCTTACGCAGACACTTCAGAGCCTTCATTGTTGAGATAATACTAACTGTGGCACCACTACGATGACCTTGAACTGATAAAGATTCTCCACTAGGGAGAGGAACACGTACGATTTTCTCTTTGCAGAGGATTTCCGCCTGATGTTTAGACAACCAGTCCATGCCGATAACTACATCAAAGCTACCAAGAGTAATAGGAAGTAGGTCAATGTCGAACACTTGACCCATGAGATCGAGTTTGCACCCAACAAGAACGTGTGAAGCTTCAATCGTTTTACCATCAGCTATCTCAACTATATGCTTAGTGACAAGAGGTGTTGGACTCAACCCTAGACGACTACTGAACTCCAAATATACGTAACTCCAATCGGCGCCAGAATCAAATAAAATAGAAGCAAATATACCGTTTACTGAAAACGTACCAGTAACTACATTGCCGTCATTCCTCGCCTCCCCAGCTCCAATAGTAAATCCGCGCCCACGCGCTACATTGCCCCCGTTGTTCCCGTTGTTGTTCCCAGTGTTGTTGTTATTACCCGCGTTTTGATTCAGTCGGGGGCAGTCTCGCTTGATGTGACCCTCGGCTCCACACTGATAACATCCCTTCCTAAACCCCTGATTCTGCTGAGGTGGCTGCCCCTGCTGGCGATGATGCTGCTGAGTCTGCTGCTTAGGCTGTGGAGCCCTACAATCCTTGGCCTCATGGCCTACCTTCTCGCACCTACGGCAAGTTCGTGCGCACTGCCCAAAATGATGATAGCCACACTTGTTACACTAGGGCTTTTTTCCAGCATACGAACCTTGATTCTGATTAACTGAAGATGACTGGCTAAAGCTGCGAGTACTGCCAGTGTCTGTCCTTTTCTGCGACTGCACTGAATTGGATGCCTTGTCCACATCGTTCCACTTACACTTACCGTCAGTGGCCGGAGTAGTAGCTGGTGCTGCAGCAGTAGGGGTAGCAGCGGATTTGCAGGCCGGTAAGTTGCCGCGTTCAACATCTTGATCGGTAATTTTGTGTGCCATTTGGACAACCTGTGCCAGATTGTTGTGGTTTGCTACGATGATGTAACCCTTAACTTCTGGAGCTAATCCCTTGAGATACAGTTCGATTCTTCGAGGTAGAGGTCTAGACAGATTGGGGCATAAAATTGCTAACTCGTTGGACCTCCTCGTGTAAGCCTCTATCTCTGACCCCTCCATCTTCAAGTTATAGAACTCGTTTTCTAGTTTCTGAATATCGTCACGGGAACAGTACTCCTCCCTGATTAACTCTTTAAAGTCATCCCAAGTGGTGGCGTTTGCCTCTTCAATACCCAACAGCTGAACCTGGGCATTCCACCATGTCAGAGCGGCATCCTCGAGTGTGCCCGAAGCAAACTTCACTCTATCCCCAGCAGGACAGTTACATATAGCAAAAACGGATTCAGCCTTCTCAAACCATCTCAGCAGTCCCACAGCCCCTTCAGTTCCACTGAAGGTTTGTGGCTTACAGTCCATAAATGTTTTGAATGTGCAGACGGGCGGGTCGTTCTGTTGCGCTGACTGACCTAATGGACGTAAGGAAATACAATTACAAAGGTAAGAACCGTGCATATGACATGCGAACAACAGAAATTTTTGACACATAACGTACCAGCCTGATAGGCTGCCAATGCCTCAGCCACGCGTTCGTTGATCATATCTGTCAACTGGGCCTGAGTCATATTGATGTTGCCACGTCCACCGCCGCGGCCACCTCCACGTCCACCATTTCGTCCGCCACGTCCGTTCATGATTCTATATAAGGAGAGGGAACGAATTTAGGAGTCGAGAATGGGGAAAATAATCAGGTATCACATTGAAATTTACGAACTAGCAAGTTTATACACAATAGGGAAGAATCCCTCTCACACTTGTTAAGCCTCATTGGGAATTGCATGCACCTCGCGTTATTATTATGTGTGCACCCATGATAATAAGGCGGTTTGCATGCTCATCTCAATGCCTCTTAACTTGTGCTCGAAGTTTCTCACCGCATTCAATGGAACAGAAGCGGGCACTACACGTTTATGATTCACAAGATTCGAGGGGTAGCGTTACACTATCAATGTACTATGGTATCTAACATATCGTGTCATGCATGCTATGAATGTGTGATTACTAAACAAGTAATGCGTAAAGTAATAAGAGACGAACCTTGCAATCTGAAGCTGAGTGTCATGGTCGATTTCGGATCAGTTCGGTTATAGTCTGGTTTTACGAAAACATTTTTAAAACCAAGTTCTCTATAACCAGTGGCTCTGATACCAAACTGTCACACCCCCAAATTCCCACCTAGGGTATGTCCCTATTAGGAGTGCGACTATTCAACAAAGAGCCACCAATCATATCAAACATGTTCAATAAAATAATAAAGTACTCGTTGATAAAGGAAATACTGTTTGCAAGTGAAATAAAACCAAGTAACCAGCGAAAGCAAAAGTAAATAGTTTAAAACCCAACAGTGTATCATAAAGTATCATAAATAAAACGCCCAGTCATGACCATGCCCACTCCAGCCACTTCAGATAGCAAGTCCAAGTGTACCTCAGCTAACGAGCTACAAGCATGTAAACAAGTGTGTCAGACTACGCTGGTGAGTTCAAAGTGTTGTTTACCGAGTTAGTTATCATTCACGTGTGTAAAACAGTTAACCAGATGATATGTCGTTTCGCTGTTTTGATGTTGTTATTACTCGATTACCGAATAGCTACAAGATATGTCTGCCCAACCTCCAACGTCTCTATCAAAACGTTGGTCATGTTTTAAGGTAATTAGTTCACGCCCGTCTTTCTGGGATGGTGTGAGGGTGCCAAACCTAATAGCGCTATCAACTAAATACCCCGTTGCCTTTCGCAACTGCCGGTAGTGTCAAGGGGTCTTACGAGATAGATACTGAGTACATAACACAACATCCCGTTTTCACGCATTCCTTTATGGAACGTTACCCGTTATCCCTTCCCCGGGATGCATGCTTGAGAAAAGAGCAGTGAACTCACCTTTGAATTGCTCGGTAAGATAAATTACACGTTTAACAGTGGTTCACACAAGTCCTAGAATAAGTACCAACATTAATCAGTTTGCATCAATTATATAGCACACATCGTTCACATTTCCACCAGTAGTTTACATTAATTAGTAGGTGTGGTATATCATTAACTGTGCCATGAAAGTCCATACTTAAAGGGTACTCACACACTAGGTACCATACATACAAGGTATACAAGATTCAAATTATACATGTTGCATCTCATGTCAATATTTAACCTAGTACACAATCATACCCAATGATCCAAGTAACACATGTAGTTCCTGATGTGCTCGGCCCACCAATTAACCCATAACATTACTGAAATAATTATGGGCCTTGCATCTTTGTTGAATTAACCTCAAGTAACTAACTGAATCTATAAAATATATAAGTCATTTTATGCACATGATCACCATTAAATAACAGATTCTCATTTACTAACCAAGACCCTATATTGCAATAACAGGCCCACTCGATTTAATAATAGGCCCACTCGATTTACAAATAATTCCGTGAATTATCACCCTATCTAATTAGCATGATGTTTAACTGAGGTTGATTATAATAAACACTATCAAATAAAGAATCATGAACTCACATATTACGAGATTCACATGTGTTAACCTAGACAATTCCAACCCATCATACCACAACACAAGTTCCCTTTAAATCAATTCACAGTAATCAAACAACTAACTTATTTATCGATTTTAAATTCTTTGCTCTACCATGTTTTATTCTCATCAAGGCAACATACACATACATCGCATATAATCAATCCGCATTATGATCGCATAAAAATCTGAGTAACATGGGCACTTTCAAGTCAAGATAACAGTTAGCACACAAGATCATATCAGTCGATTCTTTTATGAGTAGCATACTTATCAACGAATACACATAGCAATATCACACAATATGAGAATATGAGAATCAATTAAATGAGATCACTAACCAGAATTAGATTGCTCTAAGTATTGTTTCGAACAGTGGGGGGGGGTCTCTCTTGTGGATCGCAACTAGGGGATAGCAGGTTTTTGTTTAGGGTTAACATGTATATAGGGATTTATAGTTACGTAACCTATTTCTAAAACATAGTGAGCCGAACCCCACTTAATTGCCTATTGGGCTTCAAACTATAATGAGGCAACACACAAGGTTATAACCGTGGCCCACTGAGACTAGTGTTTGTATTTTCAGTTTTTGTGATAACCAAATACCCGGCCCATACACTTAGAATAAGTATTATTCTAATATTACCCAAGTTTTTATATTAGCATAAAAGTTCGGCACAAGAAAAGAATAATTAATGAAAGGTTTGGATCACAAGATTAAAACAACACTGACCCAAAAGTTTGGGTTGTCACATCATCCCCAACTTTAAAGAAATTTCGTCCCGAAATTTGACAAGTAAGCACAGAGGAGTGAAGTGAGAAATCAAAATTGTTGCGGATTTTCCACGGGTGCCACATATTTGCCACTCTTAACAAAGGGTGAAATAGCAAAAAAGCTTTTGCACATTAAACCAGAGTTGAGAAAATCTCTCAATATGGTACACATAGGAGCGGTTAAAATCCTCCTTAAAGCTCAGTTCAGAGACGGAATTAACTTTCCTATAAAAATGGCACTCGTTGATAATAGAATTATCAATAGGCAAGATGCTCCTCTTGGAGCAATTCAAGGTAATTTAGCATATGGTAAATTTATGTTTACTATCTATCCTAAATTTTCTTTACATCGAGATTCAAAAGATTTCGATAAAACTTTAAGTTTCATACACCAGTGCGAAAGAACTGATCTTATGGAACCAGGTAATAAAGTGTTTACGATTAATTATTTAATCTCTTATGCTTTAACCAACAGTACTCATTCAATCGAGTATAAGGAAAATGAAAATATAACTCTTGAAGATATATTTTCTGAAATTGGAATTGTTGAAGGCAGCAAATTCGCTGAGCCATCACAATTACAAGAAAATTAGGCAATTGATATTGCACGAAATAAAAAGATGCTAGGATTAGAACCTAGACACAGTTTTGCTGGAACCTCTTTTCAAATAAGAGACTCTAGTGACACCAAGCATTTAATGCGAACTATGTCGAAAAACATAGACAGATATGGAAAAAATTTAGAAAAGGTTATTGGAACTTAATGTCTATATCACCTATTCTAAACCATTTACATCTTCTTAATATGCAAATTGCCTATGAAGAAGAAAAGATTCATTTTTCCTTGATTCAAATAAAACAATTAAAGAAAAACTTTATGATGAATCAAAAAATAAAATCTCGCAACATAAAAATTGCTAAAAGAAACGTCTTTGCTTTTATGATGAATCATAAAAGAAAATCTCGTAACTTAAAAATTGTTAAAAGAAATATTTTTGATTCTAAACAAAAAATTCTTGAGTTTAAAGCAAAAAAGGCAATAATTTATAGAGATGAAAGTCTTGAAACAATCTATGCCGAAATTCTTAAAGAAGTTTCTGACGAAATTGATGAAATTTTCAAGGAAGTTTCTAACGAAACTAATGAAACATGGCCTTTTTGATCAACTTTAAATGACCAATAAGGGACAAATGAAAAAATCTTTTAGAAAAATTAATCTAAAGATTTTTATGCATTATTTCTATTTACAAAGAAATAATCAAAGAATGTATGAGTTACATCTTGATTGGTGTATTCATCCTTCTGAAAAACTTTTTGAGTTAACTGCTTTAAAAAGAACAAATTCTCTTTTGAGAAAAGAAATACAAAAACTTAGAGAAACAAAAATTATTCTATCCTGTGGATAAAATGAATTATGTTACTCAAAAGTTAGAACAGTTTTTTAAAAGAAAAACTTTACCAGCTAAACAAATTCATAAACCTGTTCAGCTCATGTCCTTTGTTGTTCAGCTATTGTCCTTTGAAAACAAAGAACGTAAACAAAAGTTTTATGAAAACTTAAAAGAAAAACTTGAACAAAAGATTTCTAAAACTAAAAAACAAATTCTTGTTTTAAAAGATGAAGAACCTGAAACTAAACATTTTTCTGAAAATAAAGAACAGATCTTTACAATGAAAAATGAACAGGAAAAACCCGAAACTGAAGCAAGCTCTTCAGATATCGAGTTACAGCCTAATCACTCTTTTAGTTGGGGGGATGAGGAAAAACAAATTCATAATTTGGATTCAGCAAGTTCAAACATAACTAATCCAAATTCAATTTATATCAAAGGAAATGTTTCCTTCAAAGGATATAAAAAATCGCCCTACATTGTTATGTTGACACAGGGGCAAGTCTTTGTTTGGCAAGCAAACACGTAATTCCTAATGACTTATGGGAAAACGCTCCCAAAGATATTAAGGTAATTATTGCTAACAAAGAAGTCATGAAGTTAAATAAGGTTTGTAGAAATCTTATCATCCAATTTTCTGGAGAACCATTTACCATTCCTACTATCTACCAACAAGATTCAGGTATGGATTTACTTCTTGGAAATAATTTCTGTCAACTTTATGGACCCTTCACTCAATGGTTAGACAGAATATCTTTTCATCTTAATCAAGAAATGATTTTGATTAAAAAGGTCAAAGAGGCTTTTCAAATTGGAAAACCAGATTTTCTTGAATCTATGAAAAAAGATTCAAAGATAAAACAAATTCCTGGAACTAATATAGCTCAAGAAGTTATAAAAGTAGAAAGGATATTTTTTAATGAAATACAAAAATTTCAAAAAATTGAAGAACTTCTAGAAAAAGTTTGTTCAGAAAATCCAATTGATCCTGAAAAATCAAAAAATTGGATGAAGGCATCTATTAAGTTAATAGATCCTAAAACTGTTATTAGGGTTAAACCTATGAAATACAGTCCACAGGATAGGGAAGAATTTAATAAACAAATCAAGAAACTTCTTGATTTGGGATTAATAATTCCTAGTAAATCTCCTCACATGTCTCCTGCTTTCTTAGTAGAAAATGAAGCAGAAAGAAGAAGAGGTGAAAAACGAATGGTTGTTAATTACAAAGCAATTAATAATGTCACTATTGGAGACAGCCATAATCTTCCTTGTATGCAGGAATTACTAACTCTTCTAAGAGGAAAAACTATCTTTTCCAGTTTTGACTGTAAAAGCGGTTTTTGGCAGGTACTGCTAGACAAAGAATCACAGTTATTAACTGCGTTCACATGCCCAGACGGTCACTATCAATGGAAGGTAGTTCCCTTTGGATTAAAACAGGCACCAAGCATATTTCAAAGACATATGCAAAATGCTTTAAGAGGATTAGAAGATTACTGTACCGTCTATGTAGACGATATTATAGTTTTCTCAAACTCAGAAGATAAACACTATTATCATGTTTTATCAGTTTTGAAAACAATTGAAAAATATGGAATCATTTTATCAAAAAAGAAAGCTAATCTTTTTAAAACAAAGATAATCATTTTATCAAAAATGAAGTGAGAAATCAAAATTGTTGCGGATTTTCCACGGGTGCCACATATTTGCCACTCTTAACAAAGGGTGAAATAGCAACAAAGCTTTTGCACATTAAACCAGAGTTGAGAAAGTCTCTCAATATGGTACACATAGGAGCGGTTAAAATCCTCCTTAAAGCTCAGTTCAGAGACGGAATTAACTTTCCTATAAAAATGGCACTCGTTGATAATAGAATTATCAATAGGCAAGATGCTCTTCTTGGAGCAATTCAAGGTAATTTAGCATATGGTAAATTTATGTTTACTATCTATCCTAAATTTGCTTTACATCGAGATTCAAAAGATTTCGATAAAACTTTAAGTTTCATACACCAGTGCGAAAGAACTGATCTTATGGAACCAGGTAATAAAGTGTTTACGATTAATTATTTAATCTCATATGCTTTAACCAACAGTACTCATTCAATCGAGTATAAGGAAAATGAAAATATAACTATTGAAGATATATTTTCTGACATTGGAATTGTCGAAGGCAGCAAATTCGTTGAGCCATCACAATTACAAGAAAATTGGGCAATTGATATTGCACGAAATAAATAGGTTTTATTATCAAAACCCAGACACAGTTATGCTGGAAACTCTTTACAAATAGGAGATTCAAGTAATACTGAACAATTAATTCATTCTATGTCAGAACGAATAAATGGATATGGTAAAATTTTAAAAAGAGTTATTGGAGAATAATGTCTTCAAAACCAATTTTAGATTATTTACAATATCTTGATCAACAAATCACCTATGAAGAGGCTGATATACAAGTTTGGTTAGTTAGAATAAATCAAATTAAACATGACATTATGTTAAGTCATAAAACAAAAATTCTTAATATAAAGAATATTAAGAAAAACATTTTTGCTTCTAAGCAAAAAATTATTGAGCTTAGAACTAAAAAAACAATTATATCTGTAACATGACTACTCTTTTGAAATTTGAGGAAATTGTTAAAGATTTAATAAGAAAGTTGGATTGTCTAAGTCTATCTACCAACGAAAATCTTGAGGCAACTGCCGCAAAAATCATCAAAGATGTTTTCAGACAAAATTGATGAAAAAATAGATTCAAAAACTCTTATGCCCGAAAGGCAAAAAGAAAAAAATTGATAATGAAAAAAGCTTTCAAAAGTATTCATTTCCAAACTTCAACGTTGGAAATCCATCTTTAGGAAGTTCTAAAAGTCCGAATGCATTGACATGGCCTTTTGGATCAACTTCAAATGACCAATAAAGGTCAAATGGAAAACCTTTTAAGGAAAATAAATAGAGAGATCTCTATGAATTATTTCTACATAGAAAGAAATTATCAAAGAATTGTAGAATTACATTCGGATTGGAGTATTCATCCTTCCGACAAACTTTTTGAATTAACTGATTTAAAAATAAAAAATTCTTCTATGAAAGAAGAAATTCAAAATCTAAAAGATAAAAAGATTATTTTATCTTGTGGATAAAATGAGTTCCATCACTCAAAAATTGGAACAAATTTTAGATGAACAATTGGATACCCTTCCAGTTGAGCAAATAATAGAAATTGTTAGTCTCATTTCTTTAGATGACAAAGAATGTGAACAAAAGTTTTCTGAAAATAAAATCTTAAAAGAAAGATATTTTTCTGAAAATAAAGAAGAACAGGTCTTTGTTTTGAAAAATGAAGAACCAAGAACCTTTCCGGTAAAGAAGGAAGAACCCGAAACTGAAGAAAGTTCTTCAGATACGGAAATGTCTCCGAGACAAAGAACTTACCATGCCTCTACTAGCAAAGGTAATAGGTATAGAAAAAAGAATACGGAATTTTCCATGCCGTATCATAAAGGTATACCTGATCATAATAGTAATGACAATGGTAGTGCAACTGCTATTAATACTATTAAGATTGATTGTATCTTCAACCTCGACAAAAGAAAAGAGGTAATTGATAAATGGAACACTGAAATCAGTCTAATCATTCAGACTAATTCAGATGAATTTTCTAATGCAAAGGCTTTGTTATTATTATTAGAACATAAGTCTGCAGGAATCATACAAAATTTCATCAAAGGGACAACTTGGGATGAAAGATTGCATGGTATAGATCTTTTTGATCAAATCAAAAATGCAATATACATGATGTTTTTAGGTCTTGACCTTATAACAAATAAAGACCATGAAAATCAAAAATTGCTAGAAAAAGCAAGACAAAATCTTGCAAAAACCCTATCTCCCCCATAATTGTGCGACGGTAGTGGACACCCCCCCCTTGCGAAGATTGTTGTGATCGAATACTTCTTTTCCCTCCTTGGTTAGTATAACTTCTTAATGTCTCAAATCTGGTTCTTTTGTCATGTAGACATAGTTTAGCTGTTGGTGCATACGTCTGTCGACTTCGTCTTGTATCGAGTCATGTAATAGAATAGATGAAACAAGTCACACAGTTCAAGATTAACAGGATACAGAGGTGAACAAGCCAGTTCAAACGAAGTGGTCAGTTCAAACGAAGTGGCCAGTTCAAACGAAGTGGCCAGTTCGTATGAACTGGAGATGCTTGTTCAAACGAAGTGGAGTTAGTATAAATATGTGACTTGTTGTTTTCATTTATAACTTGTTCGATTCCGGTAGCGAAGCTCTGCCGAAGTATCTCCAGGTCTGTAATCGTCATCGAATCAATACAAGAGATAGTTAAGTGATTCTCGTGTGTTTGTAGCTGAAATAACTCCGATACGTTTGTTTCCGCCTCTCGTATTGGACGAGATCTCTTCCGAACGACTCGTTTGGTCGTGCAAACGATCCTACAAGTGGTATCAGAGCTTCGCTACCGGAATCCAAAAGTTACAAATGAAAAACACAAGTTATAAATTTATACTAACTCCACTTCGTTTGAACAAGCATCTCCAGTTCATACGAACTGGCCACTTCGTTTGAACTGGCCACTTCGTTTGAACTGGCCACTTCGTTTGAACTGGCCACTTCGTTTGAACTGGCCACTTCGTTTGAACTGGCTTGTTCACCTCTGTATCCTGTTAATCTTGAACTGTGTGACTTGTTTCATCTATTCTATTACATGACTCGATACAAGACGAAGTCGACAGACGTATGCACCAACAGACTCCCCTCGGATGTTGACGAGTCTTCGGTATGCCTTCAGAACATCTTCAGTCTTGATCAGTCTTCAAGCTCTCTCCAAAGTATCTGACAATGTAAGCATCCTAAATCTCTATCTTCTTTTCTTCTCTTTCTTATCAGCAATAACAGCATCTGGCTTTAACCAATCATAAACCTTGCTTTTTCATCTTCAGACTCCCCCTTTCAATCAACTAGGGATCGTAGTCTGGCTAACCTGCACATTCTCTACCTCAAAGTAAATTTCACAAATTTAAAATTTAATGAATTTAATCTCACTTGCAGGTATTAAACACCCAATAAATGATTTTTACAATGCTAATCTTTGATAAACCACTTGAAGAAATATCATTTTTCTTTTCAAACAAACTTTCCCAAACCTGTTCGTCATGTTTAGCACTCGGAATTTTGAAAATCAGCTTTTCAACATCAGTTGTCTAAAATCTTTTTGGATTTTTCAAAAAAATTTATGCTAAAACACACTAAAATCTTTTTGGATTTTGAAATTTAAATGAAATGCAGTAAAGAAATATTTACAAACAATATTTTTGTGAGTTCGTGTAAGAGAATCATATCAGTTTTTGAGACAAATCACCAACACCGTTAAGCTTCATTACATTTTAAGTTCTAAACGATTCACTTAGATTGTCAGTATACTGATCCACTTAAATTTTCACACAAAGTTCAACTGTTTCGAGATATGATATTAATGTCTTAAGAACTTAAACTCAATCGCGTGTCCCACCTCAGAATATACTCCCGTATCCAGATCCCAATATTCAGTCTTACAGGTAATTATGACACAAATGATATCTGTATATAAATTAGGTAATGCGAGGGCCGAGGGATCTCAGGTCGATACTTCCGTATACGCAGAGAGATATCAGCTTCGACTTAACGGTATGTCCCCTTTAGAGGATCTTTTAGCTACAACAGCAGCGACTATCAATTTTATTGTTTCATCGGCATGCTGAGGGTTTAATGCTATGTTTCAAGCATTGCAGAAAGTATTAGCCAAGGACTAGGTCAGAACTACCGTTCAGCAGAAGTCCCGGAATAATACCCAGACATCATTGAGTATAAAGACCTAGTATATCAGAATATGAGACCTTTCAAACGAGATTTCGGGGGTTACCCATATATCCGAGAGATGTTTCCCCACGATATAAGCAAGTTTGAAATTTAGGTTTATATCTCGTCACAATCTACTAAATTTGCAAAAACCTACTGACACATCATCAGTGAGACCGTTTATCACTTTTTATCTTACCAATTCTTTAGCATGTCGTGATCGTCCACTGATGTACTATCATTTCCTCTTTTATACAACAAAACTCATTTTCATTTTATCATGTTTTTGTCTTTTTCAAATTTTCAAATGTTTTTGGATTTTCTGAAAAATTTTACTCCCCCTAAAATGCAAACACATTTTAGGAAATTTGAAAATAAACTGTACAAACAACGTGACAACCAATATCGAATTGCTTCAATTCGCCATCCACTTGGCATAAACAATCAGAACTTCCCCTTACAACAAACTATTTTCTCATTTAGATTTCAAAACACTTAAGTTTGTTTTAATCAAAATGATTTTTCCGGAAAATAAGTTTGGTTTCAATGGGAAAGTCAAACATATTTTCGGGAAGATGGTTGAGAAGGTTTTTAATGGGAATGTTAAACATATTTTTGGAAAGATGGTTGACAGGAAAGTGAAGGATGCTAAAGAATTTTACAAATCAAAATGTTGGTGGGACAGATGTTTGCCACCAAAATCACCCAAGGCTGGTGAGGCTTGGGTGGATGTAATGTTTGAGTAAAAACCTGACTTGCCGGAGCTCCCAGGTTGGTAATAGTGGAGCAGGAATCGGCATCTTTCTTAGCAAATGATCCTACATGTGGTACAATTGGTAAAGTACAGGTGGTATATTTAAATTGTTATATGTTGATTTACAAGTGGTTATGGTTGGTGAGTGAACCTGTTAGTGGTTGAAAGAGGTTTTCATTGACAAGTGCTTAATCAAGGTCATTAAGTTGAACTTGATTGGATCATACTTACAAATGATTGTTTGGAAAACAACATGATGAACCCCTAACTTTACAAGCGGTAAAATCAATCAAACGATCCTACAAGTGGTATCAGAGCTCAGGAGGAGGAGCTCTTGATATTTCAGCCGATATTCACCGATAATTCTGATTTCTTCTCTATTCTGTCACGTTTTTCAAAATTAACCAAGATTTTCAGGATAAAATGGATTGATTTTGAAGTATATTGTGCGAAATAGTGTTTTGCATAATCTGTAAAAGTTTCAGACCTTAAAACTAACTAAAACGTGATCAATTTAATAAAAAACTCATCAGATCGTTTGAAAGTACATTCAGTTCGTTTCAGATCCATATCACACGAACCGGAACTTCGAACTCAGATCTACAACGATTCAGTGGACGAAATTGAACGGATAACACATCATTGTGCTCGGAATTCATTGTAGAACAATCCTTGAACATATTAGATCTTAATTCATCCGAAAACTTGTTAAAATTGGATAAAAACTTCAGATCGTTTGAAACGAAGTGACCAGATCGTTTGAAAGGTCACACGAAGTGTGCCAGTCCGTTTGAAATTAGAGTTAAATTGATACGAAGTACTTAGTTCGTTTGAGAATTCAGTTCATACGGAGTAAACTTGAACTTCTTGTTCGTATGAAATTCAGTTCGTCTAAAAGTCATACGAAGTCATCTGAATCACAGTTCGTCTGAAATCGTCAGTCCGTTTGAAAGCTTTTCAGATTCTGTTCATTTGTTCTTCGTTCAGGTCATCTGAAACAGTTGACCAGGTCGTTTATATAATCACAGGTCGTCTGAGGTTGTTAAGTTCGTTTGAAATTAACATCAGGTCATACGTAGTGGGTAACATATCATCAGTTCACGTGAAGTTCAGTTGTCGGCAAAGGTTGAAAAGGGTAATAAGTCTGCATGTGATTGTTCAAAGTTGATGGGTCTGTGATGATTGAGTCGATATTGACGGCAAAATCAAGTGATTAAAATCAGTAGGAATCACGTGATGTAGTGTCTTGTTACATGTGATCTGATAATTACATTGTTACTCAATCAACCAAGTCAAGTTTAATCGTTGAAGTCCAATTGAAAAAAAAAGTTTTGTCAGTTGCACATGTGATGTTGTTGGCACAAGAAACAGTTCATCGGTTCAATGAGAGCATATATTACCAGTCCATGTGATTGAGATAAGTGTCAACTTTAATGGTCCAATGAGAAGTTAGTGATCTTAAAATTTTCTGCATATGATATTGGATAATTAGAGGTCCAATCATAGTTAACCACATATCAGTTCATTAAATCATCAACTTGCTTGAAATATGATTGATCTTGATTGTGAATGATGACAGCTTGATAACAATGTACGATTGAATTGCTTTTCATGTGATAGTGCATAATAGTGTGTGAAACTTTAAAAAATATTGTTGTGGGTTATAATGTGTTGATAACAAATATGTTCACTTCGCACGGTGTGTACTCAGGTCGCGTGTTTTGAGTTGTGGTGTCTGTCAGTTCGTACAGTTTGGAGTTCAAAAGTTTCAAAGGTCGTTTGATTTTGATCCGAGTTCTAGAAGCCTGCACAGTTGGTCAACGTTCAGTCCGCACAGAAAATTCACCAGTTCAAGTACCAGTCTTATTCAGTTAATTGATAAGCATTTAAACTGATTGTGTTGTGTTTGTGTGTCTCCAGGTGTTTCACGAGGTGAACTAGTTCGCATCAAGTTAGTTCGTTTGTAATTACCAGTTCGCTTGAGATTTGATTCCAGTTCATTTGAAAGTCTGAGTTTGTGAATTTTGGGATACCGAAACATGGAAGAGGCGTTGTTGAAAAAGTCATTTGACATGTTTGTATCTTTTGACCATGAAACAACAAAGATGACCATTGATAGATATTGTCATTTAGTCTTAGAAATGGGAAGATTGAACATTAAGAAAGACAATGATGAATGGATTGATAAACTTGCTGATGCATTACCACAGCAAAAATGGGGAACTTATCTCATGATTGTAAAACATATGAGAAAACATGAAAACATGAATCTGGCACAGTTTATTCAGAAAATTGAAGAACATGAGTTGAAAGCAGAAGTTGAAGAAAGCTCAACAAAAGAAACTGAGGGACAGAAAGCTGAAATAGAATCTGAAGAACCAGTGGTTGAAAAGATTGTAGAGAAAATTGTTGAAATAGAAAAGATCGTAGAAGTTGAGAAAGTTGTTGAGGTTGATAAGATAGTCGAAATCATTAAACCTTGTTTGAATTGTAAAGAATCTTGCAAAGCTTGTGAGGAAAAAGATATGAAGATTGCTGAGTTAGAGAAGATAAAAGAAGATTTATTGTCTGATGTGAAGTATGTAAAGGAGTCTTATGATGTGTTGAACAGGACAGTTGATAGTTTGAAAAAGGCAAACTCAGAGTTTGAGAAAGTAAATGAAAAGATGAATGGAACCCTAATGACGAAGCAAAGTGTCATCAATGACTATATTGAAGATTGTGTGAATCTAAAGAAGGAGCTGGAACTTGGAAAGATTGAGAGTGAAAGGATTAACCGATTACTTTTGAGTTATACTACTTGTGATTATCTGATTGATCGTGTTTATCCTACTGTTGCAGGTTTGGAAGCTTTCAAGAAGAAGAAAGACAAAGAAGAGGATACTGGTAAGACACAAAGTGTCAAGTATAACAGATGTCCGCCCCCGATCCATGAAACTTATTCTCCCAGGAATCCTAATGAGGAGCGTCTAAAAAAGGCAGTCAACATCAAGTTAAAGTCTGAAATTATTGATGAATTACCAGACAATATTGATGTTACATTCACAGCGTCTGACACTGATCATGAGTCCGAGTTATTAAAGAAAGTGGTCGATCAGGTGTTAGATATGGACGAAGAGTCAAAACCGGAGTCTGAGTTTGATAGTCCGAGTTCGTCAGAAAAGAGTCCGAGTTCACCGGTTAACAGGGTTTACAATAGAGAATTCCTGTTATCAAAATCTAATTTGAATGACGGGTCAATCAAAGTGGCATATACTTTGTTTGATTCAGACAAATTATATTCTGATGAGGAATTTCCAATAAGAAGTGTCAAAACTGAAATGATCAAACAGGTTTTCAAATTAACAGAAATTAATATTTCTGAAATAAAAGATTTAAATCTTGCTAAAAAACCTAAAAAATACACTTCAAGAGTTCAACAGAGATTGAACAAGAAAAAGGGTTACGGTTATGGTTCACGTTATCAAAAGAAACCAAACCACAATCGTAATTTCAAAAAACAAGGTCTGGGTTTCAATTCTTCAGAAAATTATAAAAATCAGAAAACTTATAAACCAAAAACAAAATTTGTTTCAGGAGGAAGTTCAGAGGATGAACAGAAGAAACCGTTCTGGAAGCAGTCGAATCAAGAGTTTCTTGCTGAAGTAAAGAAGAATGTGAAAAGATTTGCTGAAAGAGTTGACAGAAGAACCTGTTTCAAATGCCAAGAAGTTGGACATATAGCTTGGAATTTCCCCAAGACCAACTACCAAAAACAGGAAGTTTCTTCTAATTCTGTTTTGAGAAAAACTTATGTTGATGAGAAAGAACAATCTGTGAAAAGTGTTAAAAAATTTGAAAATTCTACTTCTGAGGAAGGAGAAAGTTCAAAAAGATTTTACAAAAGAAGAGGTAATTTGAGTAAACAAAAGTGGGTGGTTAAATCTGAGAGTAATTCTGACAATGAATCTGATTCCATAAAATCAGAGGAGTCTTTGGTTGATAAAAAGGTTGATAATTCCATTCCTGAGATGAACGAGGAAAACTTTCCGTCATTGTCAAAAGAAAATTTGATGAAGAAAGTGGGAAAGGTAGAGATCTCAAATCAATTCTTCGCTGATAAGGGAGAATTTGATGTTGAGAAGGCTTTCAATGGGAAAGTCAAGCATATTTTTGGGAAGATGGTTGATGGGAAGGTTAAAAGTGCAAAAGAGTTTTACAAATCAAAATGTTGGTAGGACAGATGTTTGCCGCCAAAATCACCCAAGGCTGGTCAGGCTTGGGTGACAGCTTTTTCACCATAAATTCCTGACTTGCCGGAGTTCCCAAGTTTGTAATCGTGGATTAGGAATCGGCATCATTCTTGTTAATATAGATTTTATGAAAGATTTTTAAATGTGTTTAAATTGTACAGGATGAGTGTGACTTGCCGGAGCTTCCAGGTTGGTAAGTGTGAAGCAGGAATCGGCATTTTGATTGGTAAAATGGTTTGTGTAGAGGTTTATTCCTACATAGGTTTGTATGCTGTGAATATTTTTACAAGAGGTACAGAGGTTGCATACTTGCAAGTGGTAAATCAGGGACATTAAGTTGTACTTGATCTACTACAAGTGATTGAATGACAATATGATGAACCATGTCCCTACAAGTGGTAAAACCAAACTTATTTTCCGGAAAAATCATTTTGATTAAAACAAACTTAAGTGTTTTGAAATCTAAATGAGAAAATAGTTTGTTGTAAGGGGAAGTTCTGATTGTTTATGCCAAGTGGATGGCGAATTGAAGCAATTCGATATTGGTTGTCACGTTGTTTGTACAGTTTATTTTCAAATTTCCTAAAATGTGTTTGCATTTTAGGGGGAGTAAAATTTTTCAGAAAATCCAAAAACATTTGAAAAATTGAAAAAGACAAAAACATGATAAAATGAAAATGAGTTTTGTTGTATAAAAGAGGAAATGATAGTACATCAGTGGACGATCACGACATGCTAAAGAATTGGTAAGATAAAAAGTGATAAACGGTCTCACTGATGATGTGTCAGTAGGTTTTTGCACATTTAGTAGATTGTGACGAGATATAAACCTAAATTTCAAACTTGCTTATATCGTGGGGAAACATCTCTCGGATATATGGGTAACCCCCGAAATCTCGTTTGAAAGATCTCATATTCTGATATACTAGGTCTTTATACTCAATGATGTCTGGGGTATTATTCCGGGACTTCTGCTGAACGGTAGTTCTGACCTAGTCCTTGGCTAATACTTTCTGCAATGCTTGAAACATAGCATTAAACCGTCAGCATGCCGATGAAACAATAAAATTGATAGTCACTGCTGTTGTAGCTAAAAGATCCTCTAAAGGGGACATACCGTTAAGTCGAAGCTGATATCTCTCTGCGTATACGGAAGTATCGACCTGAGATCCCTCGGCCCTCGCATTACCTAATTTATATACAGATATCATTTGTGTCATAATTACCTGTAAGACTGAATATTGGGATATGGATACGGGAGTATATTCTGAGGTGGGACACGCGATTGAGTTTAAGTTCTTAAGACATTAATATCATATCTCGAAACAGTTGAACTTTGTGTGAAAATTTAAGTGGATCAGTATACTGACAATCTAAGTGAATCGTTTAGAACTTAAAATGTAATGAAGCTTAATGGTGTTGGTGATTTGTCTCAAAAACTGATATGATTCTCTTACACGAACTCACAAAAATATTGTTTGTAAATATTTCTTTACTGCATTTCATTTAAATTTCAAAATCCAAAAAGATTTTAGTGTGTTTTAGCATAAATTTTTTTGAAAAATCCAAAAAGATTTTAGACAACTGATGTTGAAAAGCTGATTTTCAAAATTCCGAGTGCTAAACATGACGAACAGGTTTGGGAAAGTTTGTTTGAAAAGAAAAATGATATTTCTTCAAGTGGTTTATTAAAGATTAGCATTGTAAAATCATTTATTGATTGTTTAATACCTGCAAGTGAGATTAAATTTGTTAAATTTTAAATTTGTGAAATTTACTTTGAGGTAGAGAATGTGCAGGTTAGCCAGACTACGATCCCTAGTTGATTGAAAGGGGGAGTCTGAAGATGAAAAAGCAAGGTTTCTGATTGGTTAAAGCCAGATGCTGTTATTGCTGATAAGAAAGAGAAGAAAAGAAGATAGAGATTTAGGATGCTTACATTGTCAGATACTTTGGAGAGAGCTTGAAGACTGATCAAGACTGAAGATGTTCTGAAGGCATACCGAAGACTCGTCAACATCCGAGGGGGAGTCTGTTGGTGCATACGTCTGTCGACTTCGTCTTGTATCGAGTCATGTAATAGAATAGATGAAACAAGTCACACAGTTCAAGATTAACAGGATACAGAGGTGAACAAGCCAGTTCAAACGAAGTGGTCAGTTCAAACGAAGTGGCCAGTTCAAACGAAGTGGCCAGTTCAAACGAAGTGGCCAGTTCGTATGAACTGGAGATGCTTGTTCAAACGAAGTGGAGTTAGTATAAATATGTGACTTGTTGTTTTCATTTATAACTTGTTCGATTCCGGTAGCGAAGCTCTGCCGAAGTATCTCCAGGTCTGTAATCGTCATCGAATCAATACAAGAGATAGTTAAGTGATTCTCGTGTGTTTGTAGCCGAAATAACTCCGATACGTTTGTTTCCGCCTCTCGTATTGGACGAGATCTCTTCCGAACGACTCGTTTGGTCGTGCAAACGATCCTACAGTAGCGATGCATGTTCTTGTTCTTGGTTATGTTCATATTTGATGGGTTAACTGTTACTTGATAATAGGGTTTGTTAATAGGGTATTAACCTATGATCTTACTGATATGATTTGTGCTATAGTTGTTATTATAATTCTGTTACACACCTAGATGTAGATAGTGATCATGATTTTGATGTTCATAATATGTGACATGGTTGTGCGCTGATTTTGATGTTCATAATATGTGACATAATGGTGCAATGATTTTGATGTTCATAATATCTGATAATATGCCTTATAAGGAATAGGGATTAGGAATAAACAGCATGTTATTCGAGTCTGTAGGATCGGATTTCGACCTAAATGAGTCGTTCGGAAGAGCTCAACTCCGTTTCAGAGGCGGAAACAAGGAAACGGATGCGTACACAGCTTGTATCACACTTTAATCCTCTTGTATATTGATTTTACAATGTTTCGATTACAAGGAAAAAACCGGCAATACCTCGGTATCAGATCTGAACAACAATTACAAATGAATATGACAATGAACATATTTATACTAATTCTGGTTCGCTTATGTGACATGCCATAAAAGCGGTCCAGAAAACTTTGACATAAAAGCGATTCAGAAATGACAAATAAACGGACCAGACTTTTGACATATAAGCGATCCACACGTTGCAGTATAAGCGAACTCCACATGTTGATTGGGTCTTCACCTCATTGGACCTTTATATGGTGGGCTTTCATTGGACCATCATAAGGCAACACCTTATTGGACCAAATATATTTTGTCTTTACTTGGTATTGAAATGATGATGTAATTAAACGGCCACCATATTTTCTAATTTCATGTCATTTCTTGTATCATGACATCACTTGTGATGTCACCTTGGTGATGTCACTCGTGATGTCATACCCGATCGGACCCGCAACAAGATCGAGACTCGATATTAAGACGTAGTCGACAGATGACTGCACCAACAGACTCCCCCTCAGATGTTGACGGAGTCTTAAGTGTCGAGTCTTTGACAATGTCGTATCTTTAAGTCTTCAGTCTTGATCAGTCTTCGAGCTGTCTTCACTCTAACCGGCTCTATCCTATCTCCAATTCTCTTTCAGGATCTCTGGCTCCTAGCTCTAGCATCTTCAGACTCTCTTTCTCTAACAGACTCCCCCTCAACTTGTGCTGGGATCGTAGTCTGGCTTTCACAGGTTCAGGTATCGTAACCTGACTCACCTGCATATTCTCTACCCAAAAGTAAGTTTCACAAAAGATAAGATATAACAAATTTAAAAACTTTGCTAGTCCCTTGAAAACACAACCCTGAATAGAAAGATTTATCATGTCAATTTCTAATGAACCACTAGAATGATTATCATTATCATTTTTGTTTTTAACATTTTTAAACAAACTTTCCCAAACCTGTTCGTCACGTTTAGCACTCGGAATTTTGAAAATCAACTTTTCAACATCAGTTGTCTAAAATCTTTTTGATTTTTTCAAAGATTATGCTAAAACACACCGAAAATCTTTTTGGATTTTTGATATAATAGAAACGAAATGCAGTAAAGAAATATTTACATACAATATTTTTGTGAGTTTGCGTAAGAGGATCATATCAGTTTTTGAGACAAATCACCAACACCGTTAAGCTTCATTTCATTTTAAGTTCTAAACGATTCACCTAGATTGTCAGTATACTTGTCCACTTAAATTTTCACACAAAGTTCAACTGCTTCGAGATACGAATTAGTGTTTTAGGACTTAAACATCTACATGTGTCCCACCTCAGTATATACTCCCGTATCCAGACCCCAGTATTCAGTCTTACAGGTGAGTATACCTAGATGATATCTGTAAGGGGTTAATTGCGAGGGCCGTGAGAGCTCAGGTCGATCTTTCGATACGCAGAGAGATGACGGCTTCGACTTTTGGTGGGTCCCCTTTGGGGATCTTCTTTTCAACAGCACATGATTAACCATTTTGCAATGTGTTATCATTTTTTATGCTGAGGGGAGGCTTATATTTCAAAGCATGCGGAAAGTATTCTCCGGGGACTAGGCCATTGCTTCCGCAAAATCAGAAGTCCCGTGATAATACCCCAGATATCACTAAGCATAAAGACCTAGTATCTCAGAATACGGGACCCTTCAAACAAGATTTCAGGGGTTACCTATATATCCTGGAGGTGTTCCCCACTTAGACGTAAGTAAATTTTATGTTTATATCTCGTCACAATTTACTAAATGTGCAAAAACCTACTGACACATCATCAGTGAGACCGTTTATCACTATTTAACTTTCCATTTCTTTAGCATGTCGTGACCGTCCACTGATGTACTATCATTTCCTCTTTTATACAACAAAACTCATTTTTCATTTTATCATGTTTTTGGCTTTTTCAAATTTTCAAATGTTTTTGGATTTTCTGAAAATTTTTACTCCCCCTAAAATGCAAACACATTTTAGGAAATTTGAAAATAAACTGTACAATAAAATGACAACCGATATCAAATCACTTCAATTCGCCATCCACTTGGCATAAACAATCAGAACTCCCCCTTACAACAAACTATTTTCCCATTGTGATTTCAAAACACTTAAGTTTGTTTTAATCAAATGGTTTTTCCGAAAAATAAGTTTGATTTTACCAAGTGTAGGTTAGGGGTTCATCATGTTGTTTTTCCAAACAATCATTTGTAAATATGGTCCAATCAAGTTCAACTAAATGACCTTGATTAACCACTTGTCAGTGAAAACCTTCAACAACTACTAGCAGGTTCACTTTACCAACCATAACCACTTTCACATCAAAATATAACAATTCAAAAATACCACCTGTACTTTACCAATTGTACCAATTATAGAATCATTTGCTAAGAAAGATGCCGATTCCTGCTCCACTCTTACCAACCTGGGAGCTCCGGCAAGTCCGGTCTTTACTCAAACATTACATCCACCCAAGCCTCACCAGCCTTGGGTGATTTTGGAACACACCTATCCCACCAACACTTTGATTTGTAAAACTCTTTAGCATCCTTTACCTTCCTGTCTACCATCTTACCAAAAATATGCTTGACTTTACCGTTGAAAGCCTTCTCAACATCAAATTCTCCCTCATCAGCGAATAATTGATTTGAGATCTCTACCTTTCCCACTTTCTTCATCAAATTTTCTTTTGACAATTTAGGAAAATTCTCATCGTTCACTTCTGGAACGGAATTCACAATCTTTTTCTCAACAGATGACTCCTCTGATTTTATGGAATCAGATTCATTGTCAGAATTACCCTCAGATTTAACCACCCACTTTTGTTTACTCAAATCACCTTTTCTTTTGTAAAACCGTTTTGAACTTTCTCCTTCCTCAGAAGTAGAATTTTCAAACTTTTTAACAATTTTTACAGGTTGTTCTTTCTTATCAACACAAGTCTTTCTCAAAACAGAGTTAGAAGAAACTTCCTGTTTTTGGTAGTTGGTCTTGGGGCAATTCCAAGCTATATGTCCAACTTCTTGGCATTTGAAACAGGTTCTTCTATCAACTTTTTCAGCAAATCTTCTCACATTCTTCTTCACTTCAGCAAGAAACTCCTGGTTTGACTGCTTCCAGAACGGTTTCTTCTGTTCATCCTCTGAACTTCCTCCTGAAACAAATTTTGTTTTTGGTTTATAAGTTTTCTGATTTTTATAATTTTCTGATGAAATAAAACCAAGACCTTGTTTTTTGAAATTACGGTTGTGGTTTGGTTTCTTTCGATAACCAGAACCATAACTGTAACCCTTTTTCTTGTTCAATCTCTGTTGAACTCTTGAAGTGTACTTTTTAGGTTTTTCAGCAAGATTTAAATCTTTTATTTCAGAAATATTAATTTCTGTTAATTTGAAAACCTGTTTGATCATTTCAGTTTTGACACTTCTTATTGGAAATTCCTCTTCAGAATATAATTTGTCTGAATCATACAAAGTATATGCCACTTTGATTGACCCGTCATTCAAATTAGATTTTGATAACAGGAATTCTCTATTGTAAACCCTGTTAACCGGTAAACTCGGACTCTTCTCAGACGAACTCGAACTATCTGTCTTAGACTCTGACTTTGACTCTTCATCCGTATCTAACACCTGATCGACAACTTTCTTTACTAACTCAGACTCATGATCAGTGTCAGACGTTGTGAATGTAACATCAATATTGTCTGGTAATTCATCAATGATTTCAGACTTTAACTTGATGTTGACTGCCTTTTTTAGACGCTCTTCATTTGGATTCCTGGGAGAATAAGTTTCATGGATCGGGGGCGGACATCTGTTATACTTGACACTTGGTTTCTTACCAGTATCAGTATCTTCAGTCTTTTTGTCCATGAACGCTTCCAGACCTGCAACAGTAGGATAAACACGATCAATCAAGTAATCACAAGTAGTGTAACTCAACAGTAATCGTTTAATCCTTTCACTCTCAATCTTCTCAAGTTCCACTTCTTTCTTTAGCTTTGCACAATCTTCGATGTACTCATTGATGACTTTCTGCTTTGTCATTAATGTTGCACTCATTTTATCCATTGCTTTTTCGGTTTCTGTATTCGTCTTCTTCAAACTATCAACTGTCCTGTTCAGTACATCGTATGACTCCTTCACATACTTCACATCAGACAGTAAATCTTCTTTAATCTTCTCTAATTCAGTAATCTTCGTATCTTTCTCCTCACAAGCTTTGCAAGACTCTGAACACTTCACACCTGGTTTTTCAACTTCAACCATTTTTTCAACTATCTTTTCAACCTCGACAGTCTTTTCAACTTCAACAAGTTTCTCAATTTCAACAATTTTTTCTACTTCAACAATTTTTTCAACTTCGACTATTTTTTCAATTTCAACGAGTTTTGTAGGTCCCGAAATCTGAGGATCGATAAAGAACCGAATCACTTGTTTATAGTAAACACGGTTACGTGTGCGGAATCCACGTAACTATGCCAAATCAAACATAAAAAGCAATAATAACAACGGATTAATCAATGATACACACTCGATTGATTAACGGGATGAGAACCGATTACAAACTGATACAAACACAGTTCAGACAGAATTTCGGCAGAGTTTTGTTACTATGGTTATTATCTCATCTCTGAGTTCAAATGAAACAGAGATGTTGTTTATATAGTCCCTGGACCAAGATATCGACGAAACACAAGGTGTTTGACGAATCTGAACATGGGCCAGACATTGGGCCTGAAACAGCCCAGTACATGACGAATCAGGGTGTGATTCGTCATGACCTTCAACGAAACAGAAGTTTGAACACTGGTCTGTTTCGCCATGATGTGCTTCGACGAAACAGGTCTGTTTCGTCGAGGACTGCAACTGTTGTGGTTGTTCCTGTTAACAGACAGCAACAATCAGCAACATATAAACATAGTAATGACCAAACTACCCTTTAATGCAACATGCATTGTTCATAATACTTTACATATCAAAAGAGACAAACAAGTTGTACACAAGTAGATAGGAGGATATCTGACTTGGTCAACATAACATACAGACTCGATAATTAATAAAAGACCATACAAAATACATCGTTAAACAAGACTAGTCACAGACACTAAAAATGCATCAACAAACTCCCCCTTGTCTGTTACTCGTCTTTGGTCTTCTAATCTTCCATCAGTGTTGTTCGGACCACGAACTGCCCGAATGTATACCCCTGTAGTAGCAAAAACACGCTACTCGCTGAAACTTTAAAGCTTGACGTGCATCTTGATCTTCATAGAAAATATCATGACGATATAATCTGCTAATATCAGCTTCAGACATGTTGACGATCCACATCGGATCCAACATCCGATAATTTGCACGATTGTCTCTAAACACAATTACAGCTTCATGAGTATCCGAATCGTAGCACCACAATGCCATGTCTTCAAGAAAATCCTGCTTCATAGGCATTAATGGGATTTTATCTACTACCTTCGGAGGATGGTACACAAGTTTATATCTGCAAGTGTTGGTATCCGGATCAAGAGTAAACTTGATCGGTTGATAAACAGGAAATTGTGGCTTATATGATTCATCTTTCCAGCCCGACTTCTTGTTTACTTTCACCAGACGCTCAAACAAAGTAGCATCATCATATTTTGATCGATTGATAAGCTCAAGCCTTGTCAACGCAGAGACATCATAAAATGGCAAGGAAAGAATGCTCAACAGTGAATTGAAATACAAAATTCCATATTCACGTTTAATAGCAATGCAGTGAATATCTTGAACAAACATCCAACATAGAATCCTTCCACTTGGCTTAGCTTTTTCAAATTGCAAATAGTCTACTTGAGCTTTTTCAGGTACAGGCTTGGACACTTTAGATAAAAACTGTTTTCTCCATTCAGAAAATGCATCTGTGTCTTTTTCAGACGAATTACGATTCTTCAAATGCTCGTCTATGTCATCAATTTTTTCTTTCATCCAATTTTCATCAAACGATGCAAATTCAGTACCATCTTCTCGAACATACTTTGATTTTGGTGCTTCACCTTCAAACACAATCTCATCAATCTCTTCAACATTCGTTGTATCAGTTTCAGTAGACATTTTGTCTATCTCAGCATCATCTATTTCTCTCATAGACTCTAAAATACTCAATTGCTCCTGAGAAAGATCTTCTATTAACTCCCCTTCTTCAAGCAACTCTCCTGTAAATGGATGAATAGCCTGTAGAGCAATATCAGCACTGCTAACTATAGAAGAAGTACCTTCTATCTGTTGAACTTTTCCAGTAGAAGTTCCCTGAGATGATTCGACAACTGTAGTTTGAACTTCAACAACTTCAGAAGCAAGTGCGGTTGGCTGCTTTTGTGATGTACCAGAAGTATCAGGATTTCCTTGGTCTTCCGTATCATCATCCTTTTTCTTCAGTACCTCTTGTTGTTTACAATGATAATCCCACAGAATAGCAAGCCTTCTCTCTTTCTCTTCATCAAGAGCCTTCAAGCGAGCATTTTCAGCTTTAAGCAAATCAATTTCAGTTTGTTGTCGCTCTATAACTGTTTGCTGTTGACCAACCGTTGATTTCAATTTGTTAATTTCCACAGATTGTTTAAGTTGATCATGCTTCGTGAGATTACCAAAATGAGATTGCCTTTGAAGACGATCAGCAGCTGCTTCAAGTGTAGAAAACAGATATCTGATCTTTTCATCTTGAGAAAATCCGGAAAAAAGTCTTATGACGTTCAGCACTGATTTGAGAAGTGGTTGCCCTGATTGCTGAGGCCATAGTTCTTTCAGGAACTGCCTGAGGAATAACAGATGGAGTAGCAGTAGCTGATGTAACAACTGGAGCAACTGGAGTTTCTTTAACTGAAGTAACTACAGGAGCTTCTTGTACAGGCTCCTGAGGTACAGATTGTACAGGCTCCTGAGGAATAGATTGAACAGACTCCTGAGGAATAGATGAAGACTCTTGAGGCACAGATTTCCGAGTATAAGTACTCAAATATCTCCTAGACTTCTTCTTTTGTACTTCAACAGCTTTCTCTGCTCTTCTTTTTGTTCTTCTTTCACCTTCAGGATCCTCTAGAACATATTCTGGATCATCCTCAGTTCTAATCTTTCTATACCTTTTTACTCCACGTATATCAATATACATTTCGTAACCAGGTTCAACTATATGATCACTAGAACTCGAATCAGTTCCATCATCACCACTTGCTGACGAACTACTATCTGATGTACCAGAAACAGCACCTTTACTTGATGTACCAACAGTACCTGCATCACCTGCATCACAACCTTCATCACCATCACCACTACTTTCATCACCATCACTACCAGATTCATCTGAATCAACTGGGTCAGGACCAAATTTTTCTATCCTTAACCTTTCCAACTCAGGTTCTTCATTGTCAGATTGGCTGTCTTCATGACGCCATTTGTCATTTGCAGGAGCAACATAATCAGGATTCACTAGTGAGCCAAAAAGCTTCCTTGGAGGAACACTTTCTGTGTATCTTTTGGCCGCCATCGTCTTGATTAGCCGTAAAGAGTTGAAGTTCATCGCCTCTATTTTCAAAAGATCATTTTCAGCTTTAGGAAGGTCTGGATGCTGAACATTCATAATCATTTGCAGAAACCGTGGATACATCCAAAACTTGTTCCCGGTGGTTCTACTACCAGTCCTTGTCATATTCTCTTTCATGTTGCTGAAAATATACTTTGAGATGCTAAACGGTTTGTTTAACACCAAAGCAACCATGAAACCAACTAGATCATCTCCAGCCATATCATATCCAGATCGTCTATTGCTGAGACACTGAATAAGAACATGAAATAAAAACTTATATCGTAATGGAAGATCACCTTTGTTGATTTGTTTGACGAAAAGATCTCCTTTACATTTCATCCTTAGTAAACAGCCTCTTGAACACATGATTGGAATTGAAAATGGAGCATTCGGTTGATCTTGTAATTGAAGAACTTCATTCAATATCTCCGGAGTAACAACGACATACAAATCATTCACACGACCTCTGATAATTTCCTTTCCATCAATTTTGACGACGCTTGCAGAATCCCAGAAAGCTTTAATCAGTGATTTGTAGACGGGTGTCGAGTATGTAACAGCATGATTGATACGTGACTCCCTAATCCACTTCGTCATATCTTTAAATTCAGTGAGCTTGTCTTCCGGATCCAAATATGCAACTTGATTATGACGTTTTTCTGACATAATTTCTTCTTCAGTTTTGTTTTCTTTCTTTATCGCCTTCTTGCGTTTTCCTTTTTCTTGCTGTGCTTTAGGAGCCATCTGTACATAAAAATGTCCAGAATAAGTCACATTTGATATAACATTGCATTTAGACATGTATGAATACACTTTCATGTATTCACATAACAGATAACTTATCAAACAAGTCTACTGTGATCAAACAGCAACATCAGAAAACTGCTAAGGCATGTACGACGAAACAGAAGATCAACGACGAAACAGAAGTATGAACGACGAAACAGAGGGTTGACCATTGACTGGTTTGATTCGTCGACTTTTTGATTCGTCGAGTCTATTTCGTTCCTTTTCTGATTCGTGATCTTTGATTCGTCGTCTGATTCGTCATATGTTTGATTCGCCATATGTTTGATTCGCCGGAATTAGGGTTAAATCAGATTCGTCAATTTGGGGGTTTTACTCAGTTTCGCCGTTTTGGGTTTAAACAAAAATCAGAATTAAATACAAACACATTCAATCAACATTATTTATACCCAAACCATTTATAAACACCCGATAAATGATTTCCGAACAAAAACCCTTGTAAAAACAGTTAATAACTTTATCAAATACAAACCCCTGTTATTGTTATATAAAAACCACATTCAAATCAAAGCAAAACAAACATCATAACCTAAATCTATCAGATTCAGAAGGAAAAACACAAAACATGCAATATCAACACATATATAATCAAAGAAAACAAGGTTTCAAAGGGTTTCGGATGAAAAACCGAACGGTTCAAAGTGTTCGGAATGTGAATCAGAACATGTAACTACCTTTGAAGTTTGTAAAATTTTGATTAAAAACAGATGTTTTGAGCGATTTGCGAGAGTAACCGTAGGTATGGGTTTTTGGTTGTGTGAAGGAGATGAAAAACAGATGTTTTGAAAAAGTGAACAAGCGGGACCTATATATACACCGCCCTGTCTCGACGAATTAGAGAACTCGACGAAACTGAAATGGGCTCGGCGAAACAGAAACTTGGGCTTGAACTTGGGCCTAAACTTTAGCCCATGACGAAACAGATTTGGGCTCCTGTGATTCGTCGTCTGTTTTGACGAAACATATTTGATTCGCCGACTATGGTCTGATTCGTCGACGCTTGTGATTCGTCGACCATTCTGTTTCACCAACAGATTTTTCAAAACAGTAACACAGGGCTGGAAATATTTTGCAGTCAAAACAGATTATGAACACCTTTCCATTCAGTTTGAATTTTCAAATGCAAGAACGTTTTTATAAAGAAGGTTTCAGGCTTCCGGTAGAAAACACCAAGCAATAACTTCGGCTTAATCAAAAACGAACTTTACACAAATATACTAAAAACAAATTTAAAGCACGGTAAACTAAATGAAAATGCGGAAAACTGTTAAAAACAGTAAACAACTGTACAAATGCAATCTTTTTGCGAATCTCAAGGACAAGGAATCATACCAGCTTACGGTCTTAGTCAACATGATTTTGATTTCTGTTTAAAGCTCTGGATAAGTATACTACCTCGATTATCGGTATTGTGGTCCACATAAGCTCAAACTAATCAGACATAATCATAATTTAAGAGATACGATTAACGGTAAGGATTATACTTACAAGTCGATGTAAATCCACTCACGACACATTCCCGTATCAAGGTATGCACGAGAATTCATCTTACCGGTGAGTATACCGATTATCATCTGTTTGACCGTATAAAAATGTGAGAAACTCACTTATTTTGATTGAAAACAAGCCCTATGTGATAGAATCACTTATTGATGAGGAACTTGATTTTCATATGCATGAGGGCACAGGAGCAAGTCCGTGAACAGGTCAGTACTTCCGTACAGCAGAGAGACGAACTTGACTCCCGCAAAGAATCTGTGATATAAAATCACTTATTTTGTTTGGACATGTGATTGTTGATCACTTATTGAGGTCGAATGCAGTATGTACACGTATGTATAGTATCATGGAAGATCTTAGACTTCGTCTCCGTTATTTTTACGGTTTGATACAACCATGATACCCAGATGATAAGCAGCATAAAGACCGAATATTTCAGATCTCGGCAATCTCTCAAACGAGATTTCAGTACTAAGACCATATGCCAATGAGCGGTTCCCACCTGACTTGAAGTCTGTTAGGTTTGTATCATCCTGCACATTTTAGTCTGATTGTTAGCCTACCGATACATCGTTAGTAGAGATACTTATCATTTTTTTTTATTTTGCATTTTGAGCACATTGACCGACCACACCAGTGAATTTCATCATTTTCCTTTATCCAAGAAACTCATTTTTGGTTTTTCTATTGTTTTTGAATTTTTGAATTTTTCAAACGAAAACGACAGAAAGTAAAGACATCTTTTTGGATTTTGAACTTTTGCAATGTTTTTGTATTTTCTTGAAATATCTCCCCCTAAAATTCGCAAAGTTTACGAAAACTAAAATCTTTTTGAATTTTCAAAGTTTATAAAGAAAATATTTACAAAAACGATCAGCCAAAGAAGTTTACTCAGGTATCACCTTAATGCCATTGACCAAAAGTAGATAATCAAAACGTGATTTATCAAAAGCTTTTGTAAATAGGTCGGCACGTTGGTGATCAGTGGGGACATGAACGACATCGATTAACCTCTTATCAAAACAATCACGGATAAAGTGATATTTAATGTCGATGTGTTTAGTCTTAGAATGTTGCACAGGATTTCTAGTGATCTGTAAGGCAGCATTATTATCAACAAAAATACAGGTAGATAGGAATTCTAAACCGTAGTCGCGCATTTGTTGTTGTATCCAAAGAACTTGGGAGCAACAACTCGAGGCAGCAATGTATTCTGCTTCACATGTTGATGTAGCAACACACGTTTGCTTCTTGCACTGCCACGTGACCAGTCGATTTCCTAGGAACTGACATCCTGCTGTTGTCGATTTGCCATCGATTTTGCAACCACCGAAATCAGAATCACTGTATGCAATTAATTCAAAACTATCATCCCTAGGGTACCAAAGACCAAGGTTTGGGCATCCCTTCAAATAGCGTAAAATCCTTTTGACTGCTGGCTGATGAGAAGCCTTTGGGTTTGCTTGATATCTTGCTAGCAAGCATGTTGGATACATGATATCAGGCCTCGAAGCGGTAAGATACATGAGAGATCCGATTATGGCACGATAGTACGAGGAGTTGATGCTTTCTCCCTTCAAATCCGGAGTAATCCCGTGATTCTGCGGAAGTGGGGTACCAATGGGCGTTGCATCTGACATTTGGAATCGGCTCAAAATGTCACCAACATATTTAGTCTGATGGATGAATATCCCAGACTTTGTTTGTTGAACTTGAAGACCCAAAAAGAAATTCATCTCTCCCATAGCGCTCATTTCGAATTTTTCTTGCATAACACTTTCGAATTGCCTGCACAAAGAGTCATTAGTAGACCCAAATATTATGTCATCAACATATACCTGCACCAGCAGAAGATCTTCATCTTGTTCTTTGATAAAGAGTGTGCAATCAATAAGACCTCGTCTAAATCCATTCTCCAGAAGATAGTTTGATAAGGTTGCGTACCAAGCCCTAGGTGCTTGATGTAGACCATAAAGAGCTTTGTTGAGCAACCAAACCCGATCGGGGTGAATAGGATCTTCAAAACCTGGAGGTTGTTCGACATGCACCTCTTCTTGAACAACACCATGAAGAAAAGCACTTTTAACGTCCATCTGGTAAACTTTGAATCCTTTGAAAGAAGCATAAGCTAAGAAGATCCGAATAGCTTCCAGACGTGCAACAGGTGCATAAACTTCATTGTAGTCAATGCCTTCAATCTGACGAAAACCCTGAACAACCAGTCTCGCTTTGTTGCGAATAACAACTCCACGATCGTCTTTCTTGCATTTATAAACCCACCGTGTTCCAATTTTCTTGTAATTCTCCGGTTTTTCAACAAGCTTCCAAACACCAAGCTTTTGAAATTGCTGCAGTTCGTCCTGCATGGCTTCAACCCACGAATTATCTTTTAAAGCTTCCTTCCAAGATTTTGGTTCTTCTTGTGAAACGTAACACGCGAAAGACCAATCATTTTGTAGACCAGATTCTCTAATAGATGAATATAAACCAGCACTCTGGTTGTTTCTCAGCTGATTACGTGTCTGCACACCTTGTTGGACATCTCCTATGATATTCTGCTGTGGATGGGTATCGTGTATCCTCATTTCAGGATTTTCAGGAACACGAGCATTAACACCCAAATTGTTAATATTAAGATCAACAACCAACTCTACACCTGGAATATGCGTAGAAGTGGATGCATTTCCTTCAGCAGTATCATCGATTTGCACATAAGGAGTATCAACAGAAGTACCCTGAACTGGAACAACTGGAGATTTAGTGCCTTCAGTCGCATCCAGATTTTCTTCATCTTCTTCTGATGACTCATTGTATTCAGTAGCATTTTCAACTTCCTCATTTTGAACTGTGTTGTTAGACGAATTAGAACTTTGTGAGTTAACAACAACAGGTCTAACTAATGACGACTCAGCAGCATTGTCACTATCAAATATCATTCTAGCAGCTGCGGAATCTTCATCAAAGATTGGCAGATCAAAGGAGTTGAATAGCCCATCATAATCGAACATCCAAGGATCACCTGGAGCTTGAACAGGATTTGTATATCTCTGAACCCTTACTTCACTCCATAGTTCAATCTTTTTGGTAGTCAGATTCCAAACACGAAAATTTGGTGTAGCATATCCAAGGAAGAAACCCTCGATAGCTTTTGCTCCAAACTTTCCATCCGGATCAATCATAGTGCATGGACCACCAAAAGGTTCTAGAATTGAAAGATCAGGTTTCCTTTTCTGTAGAAGTTCGAAACAAGTCTTGCCATGTCTCTTAACAGTAAGAACCCGGTTTAATGTGTAGCAAGCAGTCGACACAGCCTCTGCCCAGAACTGAACAGGAAACGCCGACTCTACCAACATTGTTCTTGCAGTTTCAATTATTTTCCGATTCTTCCTCTCCGCGACACCATTTTGTTGTGGAGTGTAAGGAGAACTGTATTCATGAAGAATGCCTTTAGAAGTACAGAACTCATCCATAACACGGTTTTTGAATTCAGTTCCATTGTCGCTTCTGATCCTCTTAACTTTCAACGAGTAGAGATTTTCCAACATTGTAAGAAGATCCTTGAGGATGCCAGGAGTATCACTATTGTGTGCCATAAAAGCTACCCAAGAAAATCTAGAGTAGTCATCAGTAACTACTAAACAATACACATCTCCGAACATTGTTTTGTGTCTCATAGGTCCAAAGAGGTCCATATGAAGACGTTCGAGAGGCATGCCAACAGTGTTGATTTTCTTCAAAGGGTGAGACTTCTTTGTTTGTTTCCCTTTCTGGCACGAAACACAGATATCTTGTAGATGAAAACTTCTCACGGGCACGCCATTCACAAGATTGTTTTTCACCAAATGGTTCATTTTTCTTAAGTGAATGTGTCCCATTCTTCTGTGCCAAGATATAGACTCCTTCTCTGTGGCTTTCGAGACAAAACATGTGACTTGTGCAGAAGTCGTAATCGCTTGACTCATATCAAGAACATAAAGATCATTGATTCTTGGAGCCGATAAGAGAATCCATTCATCAGGAATTTTGAAACCAGGTTTAAGCACATAACAACCGGCATCATCGAAATGCACGGTGAACTTTTTATCGCAGATTTGCGACACACTGAGAAGATTATGATCAATTTGACGAACATAATCGATCTTATCGAAACATACAACACCATTAGAGATCATTCCCTCTCCAGTGATGTATCCGCCTTTGTCTCCAGCGAAAGCGACATAGCCTCCTTTAATGTTTCTCACATCATATAGAAGCCGTAAGTCGCCAGTCATGTGCCTGGATGCCCCACTATCAACAATCCAATGACTATTGATAATTCCTCCTGGAACATCCTGCACATATCATCCAATGATTAGTTAAGGATGGGGACCCAAGCCAAAATGGTCTTGGGTCGTCCCTGAGCATCACAAATAGTGATCTCGATTTGTTGATGGTTTTCCAAACGAACAGCTCCCCCTGAACTTTTACCCTTCCTAGGTTTCCAAGTTTGTTTTTGTTTACCAGATTGAGTTTTGTAAACAAATTTTGAAATTTCTGGTTTTACAGGTGAACTTGATTCCCTTGGAACAGAATTGACCTTAGATTTTAAAGTCTTTTCTATTTTATTCACATTTTGATGTCGTTGTTTCGATTCCTGTTCTTTAATAGTTCTTTTATCATGTTTAGGTGAAACAGGACGACATTTAGGGTGAATCGATTCAGGTGATGCTCTTTCAACAAATTTCGCTTTCGGAGTGTTAGCACAATCTTTGATGATGTGCCCAAACTCTCCACATTTAAAACACGTTCTCCTTTCAACAAACTTAGGAGAACTAGATCGACGATCAGATGTCGAACTTGTATAACCCGAGGTACTAGCTTTTTCATCACACCCATTTGAATGTTGAGTGTAATTGTTTTGACTATCACGTTTTAAAATTTTGACTTGTACGAAATCAGTGTTTGACTTGTTTGCAAAAGTCTCAATTTTATCTGTACCCCTAGATTCCACAAATTTGACATTGCTGTTTTTCTTCTGATAACGAGCCCCTTTTGTTTCAAATTTTGATTTAGAAACATTTGGCAATTTAGCTCGTTGATCTGATTGTTTACCCTTAGAAGCAATAGGTTGTTGCTTTGAAGGTGATTTCTGATTTCCAAATTTCTTTTTGATTTCAGCCTTAGGAATTGGATTACATTGAGTCAAAATAACTCCCGGAATCGACTTTTCCAAAAACTTACTTGTATTATTTTCAAAAACATTATCAATCGATAATGGATTGACATTTTTAATTGGAAAATCATTATCTGAATAGATTTTAGAATCACCAACCAAAGTGTACAACACAATCTTACTTTTAATGGTAGACACAGGATCTATCACTTGTTGAACCACAGGTTGAACATCAGGGGTAGGAGGATCACATAGAATATGATTCTCAATTGGAACTTCTACTCCTTTAAGTTTGTTAAGTGATTTATCCTGATTACTCACATCTGATTCAGGTTCATCATCCGACGACTCATAGTCCTCAATGGTGGGAGGACCTTGTTTCGTAGATGTTGAATCTTTTTGCTCAGAATTTGTACTTGGAGAATTGTCCGATTTGAACCCTAGGCCAGTAGTAACTTCCTCATAATCAAGAGGCACACTGGATTCAAACCGTGGCATTTCTTCTTCATCAGGCATATAAGCATAATCATGTCTCAAAGGGGGCGGACACTTCTTATACCCAACACCTTTCTTGTTTCCCTTTAGTTGTTGAACATCAATAATGTGATCGAGCACAAATCGGGAGTTAGAGTAACTCTCCAATTTTTGCTTGATTGCATCATGCTCACATTTGGCAATGGCTAGTTCCTTTTTGGTTTCCTCAACAATGTTAATGTAATCATTTATACTAACTTGTTTGTGATAAACAGTTTTTGTCACTTCGGAAACATTTTTCTTTTGAGTTTCAATCATAGATTTAAATTCTTTTTCGTTTCGAACTAAAGCCATATTTGCTTCTTTGCATTTAGCCATTTCAACAACTAAACTCTGATTGTGAATATGAATCGAATCACATTCAAGCTTTATTCTATCAAATTCATTTTTCATATACTCACAATCTCTACAGTTGATAAGAATTTCAGATTTTACCTGACTTGTAGAATCTGAGACATTTGCCATAAAGGCAGTCTGATAAGAGAAAGATCCGTCTTCAGAAAAGAACTTCTCCATTTCTTTAGATACTACCTCAGCCTTCTTAATCAGAACTGATTTCTGACATTTCAACTCTTCTGCTTCATTCAATAAGTCATCAAGATTAGAACTTGCTTCTTTGCTCACATCAGATTCAGAACTCGAAGTAGAACTTTCTTCGTCAGAACTCCCGGTATTACCAGAACTGTCGTCACTTTCAGAAAATTCTTCCTTATGAACGTGCTTGATGTGATTGATTATCTTAGCATAACACGCTGTTCCTCTTTTATCTTGATCACTTTCCCCAAGTTGTAAAGACCAATTAAACCCTTCATCAGCTTGTACAGTTAATGCACGACTTTCATTTGATGGTCCAGACTGATTCTGGTTAGTGGTGTTGTTTACAGCCACTATCCCTTTTCCACGATTGTCTTGATTAGCATTTGAAGTACTCGTCTGATTACGGAATGGGTTCTGATTGCCTTGTCTGCTTGGTCGAGTGCACTCACGTTTGAAGTGACCCTTTTCGCCACAATTGAAGCATGTAACTGCTTCTTTATCAAAACCGTACTTTGTATCTTGTTTGCTTTCCAAAGAACTTCTTCCTGTTCGAACCATAAAGTCCTTCGCCCTTCTAACAGCACTTGCGAATGCCCACTTTATATCCATCAACTCCATTTCATCACGGTTGATTTGTAGATAGTCTTCGCTGGTTAAATTGATGTTTCCAATTTGACCTGCGACCAAACCGCAGTAAGCACTGACCATGGTATTAATAAGTTCCATATGTTCCTTTGCTACTTCAATGCTAACATTTGAGAGGTTTGATGTATCAACTTTGACTGTGTTAGGGTTTGGAGTTGGAGGATTGTTGGTATAATGAGCTTGCTGTTGTTGTTGTGGTTGGACTTGTGGTTGTGGTAGGGATGGAATAAAACCTCCTCCAGAATATGCCTGAGGTTGAGTAGTGGAAACTGGAGGTATAAAAGGAATAAAACCTTCTCCAGAATAAGTCTGAGTTTGTTGAGGAAACGGAGAAGAGTTTGTATTTGATACAAACGCCGTTTGTAACTTTGGTTGCCTCAGACTAGCTGACGGGTCAAAACCTCCACCACAATACATTTCGATATTTTGAGGAGCAGCAATGCGTTTTGCTTTCCAGATTTCTTCATCATTCTTATGTTCCAGCTTCTGTATGAATTCATAGATAGTTATAGTGTCAGCATCTAGAATACCTGTATGCTTTAGAAGCTCAATGTATGGACTCCACTTTGGTGGTAGAGAATCAGCAAACCGTGCACAAACTTCCTTTTCACTTGCAACAACACTATAAGCAAACATTTCACTGATCAAATGATAAAAACGTGTAGTCATATCATTTAGAGTTTCATTTTCTAAGAACTGAAATGACTCAAACTCTTTCTTCAATAGATCATGCCGTGTCTTTCTGGAAGCTGCATTTCCTTCTCCTCTTGTTACCAAACAATCCCATAAGGATTTTGTGTCCTTACAATAAGAAAACTGATGATAAATATCTTTGTGAAGTGCTTGAGTAAGAACAGCAAACGACTTTTTCTCAAATTCATAGGCTTTCTTGTCATTTTCTTGCATGTTAGAAAAACCTTCGGCCGTTGAAGCTGCTACTTCGAGAGCATTATTTATTGGAGTAATGAAACACCTCCAAAGATCAGTGCTTTGACCTTGAACATATGTATGAAAACGACCTTTCCATGATGGAAACTCGTTCATATGATTCAACTTTGGCGGGCGATTGTTGCTGCCCGTTTCGCTCTCGCTAATCAAAAGATTTTGAATGTTTTGGTTCTGATTGGATGCCAAAGCCCATTGTCCGGCACTTATAGTAGGTTGACCAAAAACACTCTTCACCCACGCTGCTGCGGAAGTCGGATCTTCACGTGGTCTCGAGTCCATACTCCAATCCCATGGACTAGTACAACTCATATTTGATGTATGTATGATAGTACCTGCACAAATTCTTGAAAACAAACAGTAAGCAAGCTGTTACAAGTCTTCTGTGTAAAACAGATCTGTTCTCGATGAAACAGATTTCACGAAACAGGTTTGTTTCGTCTAAATGAATGACGACGAAACAGACTTGTTATAATAGTGATTTGTGGCGAAACAGAATTTGTTTCGTCAAAGATGTTGTGGCGAAACAGAAGTTTGATTCGTCAAAGATGTTGCGGCGAAACAGATGTGATTCGTCGGCTGCTTGTTTCGTCAAAACTGGGTAAGAGACAGTTGGTTTAGATATTTAAAATATCTACTGATCAGTCAAAGGATAAGACCAGACAGCAAGATATTTAAAAACTGACACAAGTATGTTTGTAACACCTTATTTTCAACGAAACAGACTGAAACCAATTATCAACTTTTACACAAAAGTCAAGTTATTATTTTTATAAGTTGCAACACTTGTTTCTTGTTTCTTTAATAATTTATCAGATCAAGATTACAGTTTTTATAAGAACAACTATGAAGATTTTCAAGAACACATCCAAGAACATGAGTTTTCCGATCACCGATAATTTTCCGAAACACGAAAATACACTAGATTTTCACTAAAAACCCGGTTTAAAGCATAAACAAACAATCTAACTTAGGTTTTTGATAAAAATCTTTAGCAAACAACACTAAAAACAGCAGATTTATGAATATTTTTCCAGAAAATATAATTTTTCAAGAACAAATTTTCAGAAAAACACACACAAAATACTTGATAAAAACCGAACAAGTTTGATTTTAAACAAGGATAAGAGCCAATGCTCTGATACCAATTGTAGGTCCCGAAATCTGAGGATCGATAACGAACCGAATCACTTGTTTATAGTAAACACGATTACGTGTGCGGAATCCACGTAACTATGCCAAATCAAACATAAAAAGCAATAATAACAACGGATTAATCAATGATACACACTCGATTGATTAACGGGATGAGAACCGATTACAAACTGATACAAACACAGTTCAGACAGAATTTCGGCAGAGTTTTGTTACTATGGTTATTATCTCATCTCTGAGTTCAAATGAAACAGAGATGTTGTTTATATAGTCCCTGGACCAAGATATCGACGAAACACAAGGTGTTTGACGAATCTGAACATGGGCCAGACATTGGGCCTGAAACAGCCCAGTACATGACGAATCAGGGTGTGATTCGTCATGACCTTCAACGAAACAGAAGTTTGAACACTGGTCTGTTTCGCCATGATGTGCTTCGACGAAACAGGTCTGTTTCATCGAGGACTGCAACTGTTGTGGTTGTTCCTGTTAACAGACAGCAACAATCAGCAACATATAAACATAGTAATGACCAAACTACCCTTTAATGCAACATGCATTGTTCATAATACTTTACATATCAAAAGAGACAAACAAGTTGTACACAAGTAGATAGGAGGATATCTGACTTGGTCAACATAACATACAGACTCGATAATTAATAAAAGACCATACAAAATACATCGTTAAACAAGACTAGTCACAGACACTAAAAATGCATCAACAAGTTTCTCCACCACTTTCTCCACTTCAACGATTTTCTCAACTACTTTCTCAGTTACTGGTTCAACATTTGCTTCTCCAGCTTCTGTCTTTGTCTTTTCATCAGCTTGCCTTTTTGTTGCTTCCAGCTCTTTCCTCAATCTTGCCATCTTCTTCTGATACAGCATCTCCATTTTATCTGCAAAAAACAAATTAAAACTAGTAGGATCAATGCCTTTTCTGGCTCTGTTGAGATGTTCTTCCTCATCATCAGTATCCACATCACTTCCAAGATCTGGAAAAATTGGGATTCTTTTCTGATTAACCTCATCTTCACCTAGAATTCGAGCAACAAAGCCTGATTCTGATGGAATGTATTTATCCCAACTAAATCCCTCGGCAACTTTTTCGTCATCTTGATGAATAAGTAAAGCTTTCTTCTTTCCTTCTTCAATAGCATGAGCATGAACAATTTTTGGTTGTTGAGTAGTCTGATGAAAAATTGATTTCTGATAATAGTTGTTCTTTTCTTGATTCTCGGTTGCTACTTGGTTTTTACACTCTCGTTTAAAGTGTCCTTTTCCTTTGCAACGGAAACAGGTAACTTTAGATTTATCAAATCCCAACTGAGAGGTAGCCATTCCTCGAAATTCATCTCTGCCAGTAATCTCTTGAAATTTTTCAGCTCTCCTCCAAGCACTTGCTAAGCACCACCTGATATCCATCACTTCAAGTTCTTCCGCATCAATTTGGTCGTAATCTTCTTTGGTAAGCATCGGATTACCAATCTTCCCACCGATCAAACTTTCGTAAGACTCTAACATAGTAACCAATGATGCCATGTGCTGCTTGGCAACTTCTGGAGACAAATTCTGGCCATTTTGAATGTTTAATGTAACATTGCATTGAAGATTTGTTGAATTCGATTGTTGAGGACTTGATGTTGTAAAGTTTGGATCAAAACTTGAGAATAATGAAGATCCACCACTTTGATTAACATTACTCTTTGTTCCGGATGAACTGTCAGCACTGAAACCAGTTTGGATCTTTGGGCTCGGGATGGGAGTAGCCTCAAACTTGTTCCCTCGGTAATACAAACTGATATCTTGTTTGGCGTTTGGATTCGTCATGATAGCTGTTTTCTGAATATCCAACTCATGCTCTTCAATCTTTTGAATAAACTTTGCTAGACTCATATTCATATTTTCTCATGTGTTTGATAATCAACAAATAAGTTCCCCATTTCTGTTGTGGTAATGCCTCAGCAAGTTTATCCACCCATTCCTCATCATCCTTCTTTATATCCAATCTTCCCATTTCCAAGACAAGATGACAATATCTGTCAATTGTCTGTTTCGTTGATTCGTAATCAAAAGCTACAAACATATCGAATGATTTCTTTAGCAACGCCTTTCTGTTTTTAATCATATCCACGCTTCCTTTGAATTTCTGAATCAATGCTTCCCAAATTGACTTAGCTGTATTATCGTGTTGAAGCAAAACAAATATATCTTCTTTGATTGCCTGTTGAAGAATACTGATCATCATTTTCTCACTAGTATACTTCAATTTGTCAGCTTCCGTAAAGTCACAGAAATCCTTTACAAGCCCACGTTCGTTTTTCGGTTTCTCATAGTCTTTCTCCAACGAACACCATGCATCAAATTTGTAAGCTTGCACCCAGTTCTCAAATCGATTTTGCCATCCTTTGAAGTCTTCAATGTACATGAGCTTTGGCGGCTTTTGATGAGTGCCTGTCTCATTCTCATTATATAAATTTTCAGCAGCAGTAACCGGAGCGACTGGTGTGGCAAACGCATTGTAGAAATCCTCTTCCATGTCTTCGGCAAATACCTTTACAATCACAAACAAAAAACACAATCAGATTAACCGTTTTTCAAATAACTGAATAAGACTGTTACTCGAACTGATGATTTTCTGTGTGAACTGAACGTTGACCAACTGTTCGGACTTTTAGGACCCGAATCGAGAACAAACAACTTGACCCTTTGAAACCTTTGAACTCCGAATCGTACGAACTGGACTATATCACGTAACCTGACCACACGACAATCAACACCAACTTGTGTGAACTTGGATAACCTTTGAGACTTGACTGAAAAACACTTTGCATTCAACAAATATGAATCTATTTTAATTGAGCCTAACACATATGTATTGGGTCGATGTAAACAAGTGAGCCTGGTTGACTCAAACAATGTACTAGGGCCAAAACTATTAATAGCTACTGATTGGGCCGAATTGTTGAATTGACAAACCCAATTACCACCTAATCCGACAACTATGAGACCTACTCAATACCCATTAGACCAACAAAATTCACTTAGCTGACAATTTTTTAATAATAGATCACATGAACCGATGGCTTTCACATAAGCTGACACAATCACAATATCCTACTAATTTTTTTTTTTAAGAGAATCTCACATGCAACTATAAAGTAAACAGTCACAATCTCAAATACAACTAACTGACAACCTTTTAGACTTCATATGCAAACCTTGAAAAACACAACTAACACACCTTATCTTTATCACATGCACTGACAACTTTATATATGTAATGATTTTCGATAAGAACAATGTATCATGCAATCACACACATCAATTTCTATTTAATGAATCACCTCACTCAAACTGACACACAAAACATGATTTCTTTTCTAATTACTAACAATAAATCACGTGATTATCTTGTTCAATGACTGACAGACTTTGATGGTCACAAGAGCGAACCAGATGATGTCTTATAAGCGGACCTCAATTATTACTAAGAGCGGATCTCAAATGTTCGAATAAGCGGACCAGATAATGTCCTGATAAGCGGACCAGACACGACCAGAAAAGCGAACCAGACCGTGATCTAAGAGCGGATCTCGATGTTCGAAAAAGCGGACCAGATAAGTGGATCAGACGAGCGGACCTCGATGACGTCAGTACTAGCGAACTGATTATGGTCTGATTGAACAAGTTTTATTCCGTTTTTAGATCTGAAACTCTCAAGGATTGATTAAAACATGTTTACGCACGTATTGTGAAAGTTTGAATCGATTTTATCCGTAAAAAGTTGAAAATTTTCGAAAAGAATGGTGTAGAAACAGAAATCGTGATGAACACAAGCTGTTTTTGGCAAGAACTCCTCGTCCTCAGCTCTGATACCAATTGTAGGATCGGATTTCGACCTAAATGAGTCGTTCGGAAGAGCTCAACTCCGTTTCAGAGGCGGAAACAAGGAAACAGATGCGTACACAGCTTGTATCACACTTTAATCCTCTTGTATATTGATTTTACAATGTTTCGATTACAAGGAAAAAACCGGCAATACCTCGGTATCAGATCTGAACAACAATTACAAATGAATATGACAATGAACATATTTATACTAATTCTGGTTCGCTTATGTGACATGCCATAAAAGCGGTCTAGAAAACTTTGACATAAAAGCGATCCAGAAATGACAAATAAACGGACCAGACTTTTGACATATAAGCGATCCACACGTTGCAGTATAAGCGAACTCCACATGTTGATTGGGTCTTCACCTCATTGGACCTTTATATGGTGGGCTTTCATTGGACCATCATAAGGCAACACCTTATTGGACCAAATATATTTTGTCTTTACTTGGTATTGAAATGATGATGTAATTAAACGGCCACCATATTTTCTAATTTCATGTCATTTCTTGTATCATGACATCACTTGTGATGTCACCTTGGTGATGTCACTCGTGATGTCATACCCGATCGGACCCGCAACAAGATTGAGACTCGATATTAAGACGTAGTCGACAGATGACTGCACCAACAGAGTCACATAATCACGTTTGTGGGATGAGAAGTTAAATGGGTTGCTGGTAATTAATCGACATGTTGGGCTGGTATAATTTGGGCCGCATGTTTTGTTGGATAGTATTCTTTTATGATTTTAGTAGTGGGCTGCATATGTATCATTGATTAACTTCACGGTGAATCGTAATTGCAATAATTGGTATGAACATGATTTTATGAACTAGCAACATTTTGTTATTGTTTTGGGTTATTAAAAGAATGATGTGTAAAATTCAAGAAATAACAGCTATGAATCCATAACATGATGATCTGATTGGGCCGTAGGTACTTGGGCAACACACAAGTGTGTGGACGGCTTCCTAGTGGGCTGCACACACACGTAACTGGCTTGGGGTTTTAATGGGTAGTTGGGCCAGGTTTCGTTATAAATATATATATATATATATATATATAGGGGGCCGCTAGAATGAGAACCACCACGAGTTGTAAGAACCATGAGAACCGCGCCCCGCGGGTGGCCGTCGGCGACGAAATTTTTTTTACACCTAGATCCGTATATTTTAGGGGGGGTGTAAAATTTTCGGTTCAAACGGCGCGCCCGAGGGGGTAGTTTTTTACGCCCAAAGTTTGGGTTTTTTTAATTTTTTTAATTTTTCTTTTTTTTTTTACCAAACTTTGGGCGTAAAAAACTACCCCCTCGGGCGCGCCGTTTGAACCGAAAATTTTACACCCCCCCTAAAATATACGGATCTAGGTGTAAAAAAAATTTCGTCGCCGACGGCCACCCGCGGGGCGCGGTTCTCATGGTTCTTACAACTCGTGGTGGTTCTCATTCTAGCCATCCCCTATATATATATATATATATATATATATAGGGTAAGGTTCATGCGAGAACCACCCTTATTGCGAGAACCGCGAGAACCAATGTGAACACAAAATAAAATCTAAAAAAATCAAAAAAGCACTCAAAAATTTTTTTTTATTTTTTTAATATTTTTTAATAAAAAATCGCTATATTTCGTTACCATAAAAAAAAAAAAAAAAAACTTTTTTTTTCGAGTGACAGTTATCCATGCACATGTGCATGTGTATCATTACTTCAACAAATTCGGTAATACGTTATCAGGAATAGACAATTGCACTTTAATTTACAATACCATTAGTAATACACTACTTTTTACATTACCAATATTCAAAATGCACATGTGCATAATTAGGTATAACCATGATATAACGTGTTTTGGTACAAAAAGTTTGTGATTTTGAATGGAGAAGTAGGCCCATATACATGTTTTTTGGTTAGTTATATCTAGTGGTTGATGGTTTGTGTAACGACTCTCATCAAAATTCATAATTATTAAATTAATTTGACCAATAGGAAACCTTAATTGAGACACCCAAGTGATTCTGAGCAACCCCTAAAAGTTTCATAATTTTCAGAATCAGGATTAGGGCCCCTAAAACTCAGGGGGGGTATTTCCTAGTCACGATTATCTAAATTACGTGCTGTCCAAGTTGAAATTTCAGAAAGTGTCGACTCACCAGAGCTAGTCCCACACGTGGCCACCCTACACTGATTTTAAGTACCTTACGGACCGTAAGGTCATTAAGCTTACGGTCCGTAAGCTAGATGAAATTTGTGTATAAATTCAGAACATTGGCACTCGATTTCTGGACACTTTACGTCGAAAGAATTCACGCATATACACCGAGTTAACTGCTGTATACTTCAATTAACACACACAAGCACTAAATTGAAGCTGCAATCAGGGTATTAGCACAATCGCTGCTACGATTCATTGTCCGATCGATCAATATATCCAATGAATGTTTAAGTGCCGCCCACATTAGGGTTATACTTTATCGTTCGTCATTAATTTGACGGATCATCGTTAATTCGATGGATAAAGTATTATACTTTGTCGTTCGTTGTTAATTCAACGGATCATCGTTAATTCGATGGATGAAGTATTGCACTTTGTCGTTCGTTGTGAGAATTTGATCTCGTGAGTTATCGTAAATGCTGGATTGATTACTAACCCCAAATTGTGTGCTTGTTATTGAAATTAGGATAAAGGCTAATCAGTAGGCTAGGCTCTGCCCGTATAAATCTGCAATGTGAGTCATTCTTCTTTTCTCACAGTTTGTGAGTCATTCTCTCTTTCTATCAAATTACTTTATAAAACTTTTCTCACAGTTTGTGAGTTATTTTTATCAAATATTTTACAATACCTCAAAATGATTTTCAAGGTTATAATTACAGGGACTAAGTCGTGGATATCTTGAATTATTGGTTAGTGGGGTATTGTGCACATTACTAACTTTCTCCCAGTTAGGTTCATTGACCTACTCGGGATAATCACTGTTGGGTTCATTGACCTACAGGGATAATCGTCACTATTTAGGTTCATTGATCTAAATAGTGGTATGACCATCGTCACCATTGTGACATGTCACCATTGTGACAGAAGGCCAGATAATAATAAGATAAAAGCCATTGTAATCGCTCTTATGCTGTAATTGATAACTATGCATCATTATGCAAAATAGAATGATTCACTCAGTATTTCCCGCTGACAAAACCTTTTTCAAACATGTTTCAGGTGATCACATATGATCTAGGAAAAGTGTCATATAGCACTACAAGCTCAAGGAAGTGGCTCAGTATAAAATAAAGAAACATGTTTTATGAAAATAAAAGATTTCTTTGTGAAATCAAATGATTGTAAATTACCGGGTTTTATCCCGCGTTGTGAAATAAATAAATCGGGAAATATTTACAAATTGAAAGATCCTGATGAAAACTTCCGCTGTAAAACTCAATTAAATAAATACCGCAGTATTTTCTGCCGCGGCTCTTGAAACGGGTTAAACCGGGTCATGGGCCGTGACAGTTTGGTTATAGTTGTCAATTTTTTATGTAATATGTTGATTGGATGGTATAAATGGTGTTTACATACATGTAATAAAGTGAAAATATTGTTAATGGTATTGTATTATGGATGGTAGGAGTTAATGGTATTGTATTATGGATGGTAGGAGGTAATGGTATTGTATTATGGATGGTAGGTGGTAATGGTAGTGTATTATGGATGGTATGATAGATGAAAGGGAAAGTGTATTCAAAGTGGTGTATCAAAACACCTTATTTTATGTTGATACATATAAATGCACATGTGCATTTCTAATATTGGCATTGTAAAAAGTAGTGTATTACATATGGTAGTGTAAATGAAAGTGCAATTGTCTAATATATGTAATGAATTACGGAATTTGTCAAAGAAATGACAAAAATGCACATGTGCATGCTTGTGTATTATGGATGGAATGATAGATGAAAGAGAAAGTAGTGTACCAAAACACCTTATTTCCTGTTGATACATATAGATGCACATGTGCATTTCTAACATTGTTAACGTAAAAAGTAGTGTATTACACGTGGTAGTGTAAATGAAAGTGCAATTGACTATTATTTGTAATGAATTACGGAATTTGACAAAGAAACCATACATATGCACATGTGCATGGATAACTGTTACTCGAATTTTTTTTTTTTTTTTTTGAATTTTTTTTTTTTATTAACAAAATATTGCGATTTTTTCAAAAAAAATAGAAAAAAAATAAAAAAAAAATTTTTGGGGCGTTTTTTAGATTTTTTTAGGAATTACTGTTTGTGTTCACACTGGTTCTCGCGGTTCTCGCAATAAAGGGTGGTTCCTAACGGATCTTTGTCCAATATATATATATATATATATAACAGGTGGACCATATTAGAGATGTATATGAATTTATGACCCAAACCCTTAGTGCGATATTATTATGTGAATTAATTTTATGGTGTGCCATACGATAATGCCAATACGTGAATATTTAAATGTGAACTGAGCTACTTGTGATAAGGGGTTATGTGAACTTGTGTTGTGATGTTAAGTAGGACCAGATACTTTCTAGGACTTGCGAAACGATGCGTGTTCTGCTTATTTGTAACTTATGTAGTAAATGCAAAGAATACATGATCACGGGTACACGAAACTAACTGTTATCAATAACCACAATAGGAATTAATTGATCAACTGGGAACACGTACCTTAATCTTACCGAGCAAACCAAAGGTGAGTTCATCTCTCTTGAGCATGCGTCCCGGTGGTTGGGACAGTCATTGGGTATCCCGGGGAAGGATAAGTCTTTTGGGTAAAAACGGGAATGTTGGATAATATACTCTTCCTATCACCTTTAAAGTCCCTCCGTGTTGTTTGGTTACCGGGGAGGTAACATGGTATTAGTTAGTAGCGCTACTTAGGTTTGGCAACCTCACCCCGTACCTGGGAGGACGGGTGTTGAACTAATGACCTAGTCATGACCAATGCTTTGATAGGAGCATTGGAGAAAGGGAAAAATAATCAGAAGCCGTCTTGTATTCGGGGTATTATCAACATTACTTTCGGAAATTAAATTCAATGGATTAACTAAACACTTGGTAACCAACGTTTTTGTAAAACTATGAACTCACCAGCGTTGTCTGATACACTTGTTGCATGCTCGCAGGTCGTTAGATTTCTTGGATTTGGAACTTGCTGTCTGTAGTAGCTGGAGTGGTCATGTGATTGATTTATTGGTTTTATACATTCGATTTGAAAAAGTTAAACTATGATTTCTTTTATATGCTTCCGCTGAACATGTTGGTTTTCATTTAGACTTATTGATGGCACTTTTCATTATTAATTGATGATTATATTTAACAACTTGTGATTGGTTCAATATGATTGGTGGCTCGTTATTGGTTTGTCACACGCCTAGTGGGGTTTCCCATGGGCGGTATTTTGGGGGTGTGACACAGAATGAAGTCCAACCACTCTTTTAGTTGGGGGGGTAAAAATAAACAAAACGAAATTTTGAAATTTGTTTATTCAAAAATTATTTATTTTCTGAAAACAAAGATATTTTTGGAAATAATAAACAGGGTCATCTTGTCAAATGACAGACACGGTACAAGGGCCAAAAATGTGTTAACAGATAGCTTGACATGAGATTTTCAGAAATCGTAAGCAATGATGTCATTGTCATCCTTGCACCTATAAATTGAAGGCTTTCCTTCATCCAAATTCATCATCCTCATTTACAAAAAACCTTTGAAAAAAAAAGAAAGGGAGATGAAAAAATTAAGGGCTTTACGCCTAAAAGAATTGTCTTTATAAAAACTTCCAGTATGGAAGAAGAACTTAAAGCTCTACGTCTCAAGGAAAAAATTCTATAAATAGAATTAAGATCCATCAGAGATCAGATCAATGTCTACACGACCATGATCTTAACTGGAAATTCTGTCCAGGATGCTGAAAAGCTAAAAACAGAATCTAGTCCAGCGCAAACGGCGACTGGTAAAGCCTCAACAAATCCGTTGATCCCTGATGCTTTGGGAAAAAGCATGCCAGAGGCCTCACAAGCCAGGCGAGACCTTCATTCAAAGAAGGCTAATATCCGATTGACCCCTAGGTCTACATTTTCGGAGGTTGTCCATTTACGAAAAATGGAAAGAGAAGGTTCATCTTCTCCTAGCAGCTTAGATGCAAACGGCTCTGAAGCTAAGAAGTCAAATCCATTGATTCCTGACAACTTGGAAAAAGTTGGAGAAACTAGTCTTCGGCCTAGTTATGCGGACAAGACAAAAATGCCAGCAAAGGATAATTCAAAGTTCTACGTGATATTTGAAGGTCCAAATGCAGGAATATATGATGATTGGGACATTGTATCCAATCTAATGAAGGAGACATCTTTCGTCTTCAAGAAATACAAGACACTTTTTCAAGCTCAACAAGAAGCAGATAAGTATCAAACTAACTTCGGAGGCAAGAAGATAATCTTCAAAGCACCAATATTAGTGCCCAAAGTCCAGAATCATACTGGTCAAAGAAGAAAGGTATTCTTCACAGAAGAAAAAGAAGATGCTCCAACAAAAGTTCCATCTTCAGAAATTGTAGAAGGAATAAGCTTCTCAGAATTCAGAAACCTATGGTCCAAAGCAAGAGCTCTCTCCATAAAGGATTATGAAGCAGAAAAGATTTATACAGACGACAAAAAGTCCAGAAGTCTTTTCGTAATCTGTCCTGATGCAGATGCAATCTTTACTTACCAGGCTTTTTGTGCAGGGTTAGTCAAGACCATTTATCCCAGCAAAGATCTTAAAGAATTAAGATTATTTCCTAAGGGATTAAGAATATCAGTTGGAAAATCCATCCAAAAAATTGCTAAAGATGCTAATATTTACATCCAAGTCACATCCAACATTCCAGACTGGGTTGATGGAAAAGTCCTTCCAGCCTATCATTACATTGAGCTAGGCTTAGTGGCAAAAAGAGAAGTTCAACCTTCCAAAGTCATCAACGAAGAAGATGACTACATCAGCATGGGAATCTATGCCTACCGACTTGAAAAGATTATTTCCATAATCCAAAAAACTCAAAAGCTTAATTCAAAAAGCAAAACCAAGGTCAATTATGCCAACCCAAATTGTCTGATCACCAAGCCTACCGGGAAGACACTCTGTCAAGAAGAGCAACGAGCAATTCAAGCTCTTGAAGATAAGATCTTGAAAAATCAGATCGAAGCAGGTCCTACCACAAAGAAGATGCTTTGTGAAAGGCTCCAAAAGGTCGACAAAGGCCATCAGTGCGCATTATGCACTAAAGTTGATGGGGACACTACACCAAAAACAGATGCTTTGTCCACTACCAGCAGTGAGGGGTCCTTCACAATAATTCTATGAAAAACGTAAGCACTTACGTCATTCAAAAGAAGACAAGCGACTACAGCTGTAAAGACATCTTTAATAATTCAATGAAATTATTGGTAGGTCTTGTAAGAGGAAATCTCCGTCTATATAAGGAGCAATACCTTATAAGGAAAAGATATCTCAAGTCTGAGACAACGAATCCTAAGTTTAGGAAAACACATCCCAGGCATCCCTGGTTTGACTACCAAAATCACAATTCTCAATTTGAGAATTCCTCTTAACCACCCTCGTTCCTTTTCACCCACCTTACTTTTCTTTTTTCGTTGATCATTTGATCAATTTTTCTTAGTATGTGTGCTAGTAGTATGGAGTAAAACTCCTTTAAGGAGTTGATGTAAATATCAAGAAGTTCTCCTTCGGGAGAACAATTATGAAATAAAAGCTCCTTCGTAACCCCCTATCTTATTTTCTATCATGAAGTTGTTTTTATTCAGTAAAACCTGGAGTCCTGGAGCCCGTTGAAGTACCGCTGAGGCAGGAGGCCGTTAGGGAAATAAGGGTTGGATTGGTCCCTTGCAGAAGAAATAGAAACTTTTCAAGAAGAAAATACAAGAAGAAGAAGGTATAGATTTTATTTCAAACTGTTAAAAGACTTCAAGATTGATATTTCATATCTCTCCTTAAATCTTAAAAAGAATTTTATTCACACAAAAAACTAAGATTTTGATTAAATCAAAAATGATGTTTATAAACGAACACAAAAAGAAATCGATTAACCATTATCGAAATCAAATAATCTTTTCAATAAGAATCGTTAGTCAAAAAATGACTACTAAAAATGAATTTTTAATTCAATTTAGACAATTGATGATTTCTCAAAATCACCGTTTGTTTAGTTGCCTTAGTCAACACATGAAAACAATCTATAAAGATTGTTATAGTCAAAACATGGCTACAAGGATTGTTAATTCAATCGTATATTACCGGTTCAAGAACCTTGGTATTAACTACCCAAGTATACAATGAGTATACACCAAGATTTCCTTAAAAAGGAAATCCGTCGGGTTAATCAAGAATTAACCATGTATCAAAGTCTAATTAACCAATTAGAACATTCTCATAAGAGATCACCTAGAAATAGGAGAGCTGAACATGTTCAGTTTAACGGTCTTAAAGCAAACCGCTTTAGACTAAAAGAAGAACTAAAAAGTCTAGAAAAACAAGTTTTCTAACTTATGAGTCTTAACCAATGAGTCTTAACCAGACCACAAAACCCCTAAAGGACTCAATGAACCATTTAGTTGAATTTGTCAAAAATTCTAAAGTACCTCCTCAAGCTGGTATCAGAGCCATGTGCTCTTTTTTAAGAAGAGGGGATTAGTTCCTGATTCCTTAAAAAATAAACAAAGGGTAAAAAAAGCTTTTGCACATTAAACCAGAGTTGAGAAAATCTCTCAATATGGTACACATAGGAGCGGTTAAAATCCTCCTTAAAGCTCAGTTCAGAGACGGAATTAACTTTCCTATAAAAATGGCACTCGTTGATAATAGAATTATCAATAGGCAAGATGCTCTTCTTGGAGCAATTCAAGGTAATTTAGCATATGGTAAATTTATGTTTACTATCTATCCTAAATTTGCTTTACATCGAGATTCAAAAGATTTCGATAAAACTTTAAGTTTCATACACCAGTGCGAAAGAACTGATCTTATGGAACCAGGTAATAAAGTGTTTACGATTAATTATTTAATCTCTTATGCTTTAACCAACAGTACTCATTCAATCGAGTATAAGGAAAATGAAAATATAACTCTTGAAGATATATTTTCTGAAATTGGAATTGTTGAAGGCAGCAAATTCGCTGAGCCATCACAATTACAAGAAAATTGGGCAATTGATATTGCACGAAATAAAAAGATGCTAGGATTAGAACCTAGACATAGTTTTGCTAGAACCTCTTTGCAAATAAGAGACTCTAGTGACACCAAGCATTTAATGCGAACTATGTCGAAAAACATAGACAGATATGGAAAAATTTTAGAAAAGGTTATTGGAACTTAATGTCTATATCACCTATTCTAAACCATCTACATCTTCTTGATATGCAAATTGCCTATGAAGAAGAAAAGATTCATTTTTCCTTGATTCAAATAAAACAATTAAAGAAAAATTTTATGATGAATCAAAAAATAAAATCTCGCAACATAAAAATTGCTAAAAGAAACGTCTTTGCTTTTATGATGAATCATAAAAGAAAATCTCGTAACTTAAAAATTGCTAAAAGAAATATTTTTGATTCTAAACAAAAAATTCTTGAGTTTAAAGCAAAAAAGGCAATAATTTATAGAGATGAAAGTCTTGAAACAATCTATGCCGAAATTCTTAAAGAAGTTTCTGACGAAATTGATGAAATTTTCAATGCCGAAATTCTTAAAGAAGTTTCTGACGAAATTGATGAAATTTTCAAGGAAGTTTCTAACGAAACTAATGAAACATGGCCTTTTTGATCAACTTTAAATGACCAATAAGGGTCAAATGAAAAAATCTTTTAGAAAAATTAATCTAAAGATTTTTATGCATTATTTCTATTTACAAAGAAATAATCAAAGAATGTATGAGTTACATCTTGATTGGTGTATTCATCCTTCTGAAAAACTTTTTGAGTTAACTGCTTTAAAAAGAACAAATTCTCTTTTGAGAAAAGAAATACAAAAACTTAGAGAAACAAAAATTATTCTATCCTGTGGATAAAATGAATTATGTTACTCAAAAGTTAGAACAGTTTTTTAAAAGAAAAACTTTACCAGCTAAACAAATTCATAAGCCTGTTCAGCTCATGTCCTTTGTTGTTCAGCTATTGTCCTTTGAAAACAAAGAACGTAAACAAAAGTTTTATGAAAACTTAAAAGAAAAACTTGAACAAAAGATTTCTAAAAATAAAAAACAAATTCTTATTTTAAAAGATGAAGAACCTGAAACTAAACATTTTTCTGAAAATAAAGAACAGATCTTTACAATGAAAAATGAACAGGAAAAACCCGAAACTGAAGCAAGCTCTTCAGATATCGAGTTACAGCCTAATCGCTCTTTTAGTTGGGGGGATGAGGAAAAACAAATTCATAATTTGGATTCAGCAAGTTCAAACATAACTAATCCAAATTCAATTTATATCAAAGGAAATGTTTCCTTCAAAGGATATAAAAAAATCGCCCTACATTGTTATGTTGACACAGGGGCAAGTCTTTGTTTGGCAAGCAAACAAGTAATTCCTAATGACTTATGGGAAAACGCTCCCAAAGATATTAAGGTAATTATTGCTAACAAAGAAGTCATGAAGTTAAATAAGGTTTGTAGAAATCTTATCATCCAATTTTCTGGAGAACCATTTACCATTCCTACTATCTACCAACAAGATTCAGGTATAGATTTACTTCTTGGAAATAATTTCTGTCAACTTTATGGACCCTTCACTCAATGGTTAGACAGAATATCTTTTCATCTTAATCAAGAAATGATTTTGATTAAAAAGGTCAAAGAGGCTTTTCAAATTGGAAAACCAGATTTTCTTGAATCTATGAAAAAAGATTCAAAGATAAAACAAATTCCTGGAACTAATATAGCTCAAGAAGTTATAAAAGTAGAAAGGATATTTTTTAGTGAAATACAAAAAATTCAAAAAATTGAAGAACTTCTAGAAAAAGTTTGTTCAGAAAATCCAATTGATCCTGAAAAATCAAAAAATTAGATAAAGGCATCTATTAAGTTAATAGATCTTAAAACTGTTATTAGGGTTAAACCTATGAAATACAGTCCACAGGATAGGGAAGAATTTAATAAACAAATCAAGAAACTTCTTGATTTGGGATTAATAATTCCTAGTAAATCTCCTCACATGTCTCCTGCTTTCTTAGTAGAAAATGAAGCAGAAAGAAGAAGAGGTGAAAAACGAATGGTTGTTAATTACAAAGCAATTAATAATGTCACTATTGGAGACAGCCATAATCTTCCTTGTATGCAGGAATTACTAACTCTTCTAAGAGGAAAAACTATATTTTCCAGTTTTGACTGTAAAAGCGGTTTTTGGCAGGTACTGCTAGACAAAGAATCACAGTTATTAACTGCGTTCACATGCCCAGACGGTCACTATCAATGGAAGGTAGTTCCCTTTGGATTAAAACAGGCACCAAGCATATTTCAAAGACATATGCAAAATGCTTTAAGAGGATTAGAAGATTACTGTACCGTCTATGTAGACGATATTATAGTTTTCTCAAACTCAGAAGATAAACACTATTATCATGTTTTATCAGTTTTAAAAACAATTGAAAAATATGGAATCATTTTATCAAAAAAGAAAGCTAATCTTTTTAAAACAAAGATAAACTTTTTAGGTCTTGAAATAGATCAAGGGACACATTGTCCACAAAAACATATCTTGGAAAATTTACACAAATTTCCAGATACTTTAGAAGATAAAAAACATCTTCAAAGATTTTTAGGTGTATTAACTTATGCAGAAAGTTATATTCCTAAGCTTGCAGAGCTTAGAAAACCTTTACAGGCTAAGCTAAAAAAGGAATACGTATGGGATTGGAAACATTCCGATACTGACTACATTAAAAAGATAAAGAAAAACTTAATCAGTTTTCCTAAACTTTATCTTCCTAATGAAAATGATTTTTTAATCATAGAAACAGATGCTTCTCATGATTTTTGGGGAGGTGTTTTGAAAGCTAAAACTGCAGATAGAGAAAAAATTTGCAGGTACACTTCGGGAAGCTTCAAGCAGGCAGAACGAAATTACCACAGTAATGAAAAAGAATTACTAGCGGTAAAAAACACGATTTCAAAGTTCTCTATTTATTTAACCCCGGTTAAATTCTTAGTCAGAACTGACAATAAAAATTTTACTTATTTTCTGAAAACAAAAATTTCGGGAGATAATAAACAAGGCCGTCTTGTCAGGTGTCAAATGTGGTTTTCAAGATATTCTTTCGATACTGAACATCTTGAGGGGCCCAAAAACGTGCTAGCTGATTGCTTGACACGAGATTTTCAAAATACGTAAACACATACGTATTTCAATTAATTTTCCAAAATCGAATGCTTTTCATGCCTATATAAGGTATACAAACCCTTCAAATTAAAGGCATCACTAATCACTCTTACAAAAAGAAAGGCAAATTTTTTGAAAAAAATGGAGGATTTAAGGGCTTTACGCCTAAAAGAAAAAATTCTTTTGATAGAATTAAAAGCTATTAAAGAAAAAATAGCTCTCTATGACGAAAGTCTAGACACAACTGTTAATTCAGAACAGGATTCCGAAAGGATACAATCTGAATCTATTCCTTTACAAACGGCTAAAGGTAAAGAAAAATCAAGTCCGTTGACTCATGTTGCTTTGGAAAAAAGCAAATATAAAGTTAATGAAGAACTACGATCTTCATCTAGCCCAGTAGCAAACAGCTCTGGTAAAGGCACATCAAATCCGTTGATGGCTGACAGTTTGCCAAAAACTGAACAGGTCTCTCTTAGACCAAGTTACTCCCAAGATATTCAAGAAAAGGTAAAATCTAATTCTAGATTTTATGTCATTTTTTATGGAGAGCATAGAGGCATATATGAAGATTGGTCCATAGTGTCTCATCATGTTTCCGGAAGACCGGTAACATTCAAGAAGTTTGGGTCTTTGTTACAAGCCCAACAAGAAGCCACTCGATACTCAGCCTATTGTGGTAAAAAGGAAATTCCTCTAAAGCAATTTCCATATCTTCACGAGTCATAGTGAAACCCCATTATCTAAAGGAAGCCTTGGAATAATGGAGCAACGCGTTATCTTCAACAAAGTTGATGTGAGTCCTACTACAAAACAAAGACTCAGCAAAATAATGCAAGGTGCACAGGAAAGCCATCAGTACATGAGTTGTAAGGAATCCTACACCAAAGAAAATTCTGACAAAAGTGGTCCTTCTACTAGAAACAGCTACTTTTCAGAAGACGACATGCGAGAGCTGGACCCAACACATGGGTTTGTCGACTAAAAAACGTCATGCATGACGAACACTTAAGGCTATTTTAGACCTTTTGTAAAATTCACTTCTACTATATAAAGGAGTAGAATTCATTAGTTTGAGATATCTCAAGTCTGAGACAACGAATCCTAAGTTTAGGAAAACACATCCCAGGCATCCCTGGTTTGACTACCAAAATCACAATTCTCAATTTGAGAATTCCTCTCAACCACCCTCGTTCCTTTTCACCCACCTTACTTTTCTTTTTTCGTTGATCATTTGATCAATTTTTCTTAGTATGTATGCTAGTAGTATGGAGTAAAACTCCTTTAAGGAGTTGATGTAAATATCAAGAAGTTCTCCTTCGGGAGAACAGTTATGAAATAAAAGCTCCTTCGTAACCCCCTATCTTATTTTCTATCATGAAGTTGTTTTTATTCTGTAAAACCTGGAGTCCTGGAGCCCGTTGAAGTACCGCTGAGGCAGGAGGCCGTTAGGGAAATAAGGGTTGGATTGGTCCCTTGCAGAAGAAATAGAAACTTTTCAAGAAGAAAATACAAGAAGAAGAAGGTATAGATTTTATTTCAAACTGTTAAAAGACTTCAAGATTGATATTTCATATCTCTCCTTAAATCTTAAAAAGAATTTTATTCACACAAAAAACTAAGATTTTGATTAAATAAAAAATGATGTTTATAAACGAACACAAAAAGAAATCGATTAACCATTATCGAAATCAAATAATCTTTTCAATAAGAATCCGTTAGTCAAAAAATGACTACTAAAAATGAATTTTTAATTCAATTTAGACAATTGATGATTTCTCAAAATCACCGTTTGTTTAGTTGCCTTAGTCAACACATGAAAACAATCTATAAAGATTGTTATAGTCAAAACATGGCTACAAGGATTGTTAATTCAATCGTATATTACCGGTTCAAGAACCTTGGTATTAACTACCCAAGTATACAATGAGTATACACCAAGATTTCCTTAAAAAAGAAATCCGTCGGGTTAATCAAGAATTAACCATGTATCAAAGTCTAATTAACCAATTAGAACAGTCTCTTAAGAGATCACCTAGAAATAGGAGAGCTGAACATGTTCAGTTTAACGGTCTTAAAGTAAACCGCTTTAGACTAAAAGAAGAACTAAAAAGTCTAGAAAAACAAGTTTTCTAACTTATGAGTCTTAACCAATGAGTCTTAACCAGACCACAAAACCCCTAAAGGACTTAATGAACCCTTTAGTTGAATTTGTCAAAAATTCTAAAGTACCTCCGCAAGCTGGTATCAGAGCCATGTGCTCTTTTTTAAGAAGAGGGGGATTAGTTCCTGGTTCCTTAAAAAATAAACAATTTTAAAATAAATTTTAAACGTTTTCTTAAAAAAAAAAAAATTAAAATGAGTTTTAAAAATTCGTATGAAGATTCGGAAGAATCAAACGAACAAGAAATAACTGAAGTGATAAACTTTAGTGAAAACGAAAAATGTTTTGTATCAGATTACATGATTAATTCTGATCAACTAACAAAAATTAGTAAGCTTAAATTCAAGCTTGACACTAAACAGGTTTTTAATCAACCAAAAACTTTACAAAGTTTAGTTTCTAGAGCCTTTTCTAGAAAAAATAAAATATTTTATTGTTTCAATACTGAAGAACTTTCAGTTGACATAAAAAATACAGCAGGTGAAGTTTATTTGCTGTGGCACCTGAGCAAAATCCGCAACAATCTTGAATTCTCACTTCACTCCTCAGTGCTTACTTGTCAAATTTCGGAAAAATTTCTTTCAAGTTGGGGATGATTTGACAACCTGAACTTCCAAGGTTAGTTTTGTAATCCTGGTTCCCTGTTAGTTCTCTTACGCGTGCTTGTCTCGATAAATTGTTAAACGTAAACGTGTCGGGATTTACTCGAGTGAGTTGTTGGGTCATCCTTTGCATTGATGTTATGAGGATTGGGCTGTAACCACTGTTACCAAATCTCGGCCCATACACATCTATTCATGAATTTTAATCTTTGATCTGTTCGGCCCAATGATGCCTTATCTTGTCTTGGCCCAAATAATAAGTTTTGAACAAATAATAAGTTTTGAAGTGACCCCATCTAGGTTAAAGAAGGAACCGCCCCAAACTATTATCTTTAAGTGTACGTATGATATTTTAAAAGATCACAAAAACTCAAAACACCAAACCCTATTTTCCTTCATCTTCTACGTACAGCAAAGGAAACCCCCCTCCCCTTCGAGATAACACAATTCCTGGTTAGTGGATCTTGACTGTGACTTTCATATTGGTATGATGTGGTTTATGTGTAATACGAATTAATCGAATTATACATGAATGTTGTGGTTGTGTCTTGGTATGATTAGAACTATGCTAGATGTTCAAATATACGCATATGTGTTAATTGATTCGTGGGTTGTATTAATACATGAGCATTGTTTTGAGAGGTGAGATAGAATAACTCTATTTTATGGAAGAAGAAGGCTTTTAGCATGAAAAACAAATAATCGGTCGTGTGGTGTATCAATCGATGTGTTGAATAGAATTGGATGTTTGATATTGCTTGTGAACTGTTGGTGGTCCCACTGTGATATATATGGCGGCAAGTAGTCATGTTTGTAAATATGATATGTATGCATGTTCACGTGATATTGTTTATTGGTTTGCATCGTGTTTGCTGTTGATACTTGATAGATCATAATTAATGCTAACTATGAGATGTGGATTTTATAATGATGGTTCTGATCATGTGAAGATGGTTTTAAACACATGTGGATTGCATGATGATTAATTGTAGGATTGGACTTATGCACTTGATTGTACATGTTAGTGGAGAGACTTGGAGGTCCACCCATGTTCTAGTATGTCATGAATGCACATGGATGGAACAGTTATTATTTAGAGTCTATATGCACTAGGGTTTAGTGGGTGGATGTCCTTGGGTCAAGTGCAATTGATTGAATGATATGTCAACCAAGAGTCAACAATCACATGATGATATTTTATGTTTATGTAGTTACTGTTGATGAGATGATGAACCGTTATTCTATGTTATGTAGACTAGAGGGTATTTTGCTAATTATTTGGGTTGCTAGTTGCTACTGTTAATAATAGGGATAATTATGGGCTCATATGATCAAACCCACTACTAGTCATGTGGGTTACGCATATGACTATGGGCCGTAACACTTGATTTGAATTATGTTTAGAGGGCTGCATGCTGTTATGGGCTAACAGAATGTTTATGGGTCACGCATATATCGGTTAAACATAGTGGGCGCACCTTAATTCAAATAGTGCAATGTGCTACCAAGTGTTGTTTGGTAGGTAATGTTTGTGATACGAAATCATTTGTGATCCGAATGCTTATAATGTATTATGTGAACTTGTATGTTGCTTGAAACTAAACTGAACTATTTGAATGCACACCGTGGGGAGATACGATCATGAGATGTGAGTATATTTACGGCTCGAACACTGGTTGTAACACGAGTGATAATATGTGCCATGCTTGTTCATTACTTGTATAATAAGAATATGGGATTTATGTGTGCATGTGACTGACTGGCATTGAAACCATACTAGGATTCGGGTGTCCAACTATAAACAAGTAATTAATCTTACCGAGCAAACCAAAGGTGAGTTCACTGCTCTTTTCCAAGCATGCATCCCGGGAAGGGATATCGGGTAACGTTCCAGGGAGGAATGCAGGTTAATGGGATGTTTGTTATTACTTAGTTTCTATTATGTAAGACCCCCTACATCTACCGTGTTGCCGGTAAGGCAACGAGGTATTTAGTTGATAGCGCTATTAGGTTTGGCACCCTCACACCGTACCGAGGAGGACGGGCGTGAACTAATTACCTTGACCACTTGACCAATGCCTAGATAGAGGCATTGGGGTTGGGCATTCACATCGTGTATATATAAGACCCCTTACATCTACTCGAGGTTATTAGTTGAGCTAATTACCTCGACCACTTGACCAATGCCTTGATAGAGGCATTGGGGTTGGGCATTCATATCTTGTAGCCAGTTGCGGTAATCGAGTTAATAACAACATCAAATCTTCAAAACAACGAAACCTCATATCATCTTGTTAACTGTTTTACACACGTGACTGATAACTAAACTCGGTAACAAAACTTTGAACTCACCAGCGTTGTCTGACACACTTGTTTGCATGCTTGTAGGTCGCTAGCGGTTACACACTGGAACTTGTGATCTGGAGCAGCTGGAGTGGACATGGTCTTAACGAACATATTTATCTTATTGGTTTATTGATACATTACATACCTTATTGCTTCCGCTGATTACTTTGGTTTTCATTTAAACTTACAAACAGTATTTTAGTTCAATCAAGTATTTTATCATTTTATTGAACATGTTTGATATAATTAGTGGCTCGTTGTTGGATCGTCGCACTTCTAATAGGGACATACCCTAGGTGAGAATTTGGGGGTGTGACAGTTTGGTATCAGAGCCATTGGTTATAGTGAACTTGGTTTTAAAACATTTTTATAAAACCAGACTATAACCGAACAGTTTTGACACCAAAGAATACGACCATGACACTCGGCTCCAGATTGCAAGGTTCGTCTCTCGTATACTCATTGTACCGCGTAACTAGTAAACACTTACATATGATATTGCATGTGATTGCACGTTTAGCACAACAGTATGAATTCATGTATTACTTGCATGTGTTATGTGACTGATAGGGTGGTATTCCCTAAACATTCGTGACTTACGTTTCGTGATGCTCTTTGTTTGCTACTCGAGTTTGAGGAACCATTTGACATGAGTTAGGAGGAGCTGAGATGAGCAGGCAAATCACAATATTATTGTGGGTGCACACATAATAATAATGTGGGGTGCATGCGAGTCCCAGTGAGGCTTAACAAGTGAAAAAGGGGTTCCGTTCCGTTATTTGATGAATGTGAAACATAATAGTCTATAGGAGTCATAGCAGTGATTGTCTCTTACTCGAACATGATCTTTTCACTCCTTTCTGAACCCTTACGAATCTCGATGCTATCGAGTACTACTTGAACACACGTCTGAACGCCTAGCGAAACGTGTAGAATGTTAGGTGCTTGCACGAACGTCCTTGAGTTGGTTTATACCTTTCTCGCTTCTCTTCATTTGATGGAACTCTATGTATTGACGTCTTAGACTCCGAAGTGTGATCACTTCTGCAACACTCTCGCAGCATACCGCGTATTACTTAATCGACTTGCTAGATCGATGGACAAAAGGGTGAGCGTAGTATCTTACCGACTTCAGCATTTGAACGACTCTAGTTACTGACAACGAACATCAACGATTTGACTCCAAGCGAATCCTAAACCCTAGTCAACAACTTATGGGAGCCGACTTTTACGAATCAATCGGGACATAAACGATGACAATTGACCATGATGTGGAATGTGTAACTGCCAGCACAATGAGTAGCGCCTTGGAACGTGGCATGGAATGTGAAGAGATGGACATTGCTTGTGAAAGATCGCAGGACTCTATTTCGAGCAACAGCATTAGAAGTGACAGTCACGATGACAGCAAGGTACTCGCAAATCATGACTTTCGGTATGGAAATGATGGTGGCTTCAACAGGGAATGGCCGATGTTAAGGCAAGACGCCAACAACCCAAGGAGCAATGACAGTTTCGGGAATTCTAGTAGCAGTAGCAACAACACTGGATATGGTACTCGCGAAGAACATTTAGGATTGGCGTGGGTGACGCCAGGATTATAGCAACATGGTGGCCTACACGTTCTTAATAACTGATGCGCGTTTAAGTGTCGTATATTTTAGGTGTATATTTTAAGCCCTTTTTAACACTTACTTTAGCCAAGTTTTAAATTTATAAAACACAATATTTTACTAACACTAAACACACATATGGGCAAGTGCACCCATCGTTGAGCGTAGTATAGCGTTGGTAAGATACCGAGGTCGTCCAAGGACACAAGAGCTTTTAATACCGGTTTATCCTCAACGTCTAACCAAAACAAAAGTTTAGAAAAAATGTTTTAAACTAAGAAAAATAAAACTAACTAAATGCTGAAAATAAAAATAAAAAAAATAAAAACAGATAGACAAGATGAATCACTTGGTTCCGACTCGTATCTAGTATAACCTTTGATTATTTCCGCACTTTTGCACATAATTAAGAGATTATCTTAGTTATTGTAGTAGGCCCCTCTTTTGAAGGTGACGTTACCCTCACCCCAGTAGTTTGAGTCAGCAGGGATACAATCCTAAAGGGGTGGATTATTGGAAGATAATGAATTAAGTTATTAATGCAGTATTGTGGTAGGCCCCGCTTTTGGCGGTGACGTTACCCTCGGCTAAGTAGTCTGAGTCAGCAGGGATACAGTCCTAAGTAGCCGGGTTATAGTATTAATAGTAGTTAACTTATGAGGGGATCAAAGAGTTTGGACCCCCGCCATCCAATACCGTGAAGTATTGAAGGAGGTCCTACTAAATTTGACCCAGGTCCATTGCAGGACCTCTAAACGCTGAACAATGGCAAGACCTTTACCAAACCGTTCCCTTAACCCCCTACCAGGTAGCCAACATACCTCCATATAGACCGTGGAGATATGAATGGTGAAAATCCTTTATTTTATATAGACAGTAAAATAATGCCAAGACACCACGGACAAACGATAAGGAAAGATCACCTTCAACATAAGTAACTAGTTATTAAAGTCATTAATACAAAACCAAATAAAAAGTGCAAAAGATTAGAAATAAAAAGTATTATACTAGACACTTTGTCTTCACCAAGTGATGTAAGAGACTTAGGCAAACATGGCCTTGATTGTCAAGAACTCTTACGATCAATCTTGGATCCCGAGACGACTCACACACTCTATGATGGACAATGGATGATGGTGGTGGATGATGGTGTTGTGATGGTGGTGGGTGGTGGATGAAGTGTGAGAGAGGTGGTGTGCCAAGGGATGAGTTGCAATGAAACCAAGCACTCCTATTTATAGGCTGAACAGAAGCCTGGGCACGGCCCCGTGCCCGTCTGACACTCTCTCTCTTCATTAATTGTAATTCGCAATTACAATTAATGCGCCTGCAGTACTTTCGGCACGCCACCGTGTCCGCTGAGCACGGCCCGTGGTGGGCAATAGAAGCTTCTATAGATTTGTCTTTTCTGCTGCTTCATGGGCACGGCCCCGTGCTGGCTGAGCACGGGGCGTGTTCAGCCTTCTGTTTTCTCTATTTTGCTTTGGAAGGTGCCGTTGAGGGTTCGGGCAGTCCACTAATGTTCCTTTTCTTGTATTTATGTTGGATTTAGCTGTCTTTTTGCTTCTTTTGCGTTTTTGAGCTCATTTAATCCTGAAAATACAAAAGGAAGACAAAAACACTCTTTTTCCAATATTAGTACTAAAAAAGGGTTAGTTTTATGCCTCATTTGATGTAATTTATATGTTGCATTTTACACACATCAATAACTAATCGCTTCGTCACTGCTTTGCTTAACCTTGATGCTTCTTGAAACCGAACCTGCTGTGGAATCGGCTGATGGCAAGTCAGATGAAACCGCATATGTTAGTTGTAATTCAAACTCGACCTTGTGGGACAGGTATTCGACACCGATCTTCTTTCTACTATCCTTGATGGCTACAATGCAGTAGTTAGTGAGGACTGGTTATCCAGAACTCGCGCGAATGTACCCAGTGGGGAGAAAAGTTTGTGTGGTGAATTGTTATTTGTTCTAAAGCGTTAGACTGGTGCAAGGGTTAGCGCCATATCAGCAATGGAGGCCCAGAAGTGTCTACGGATGGATTACCCCGCTATATTAACAACCATTACCGATGCTAAGGCTAAGGAAAAGAGGATCGAGGATCCACCAATTGTTCGTGATTCCTCTCGGTGTGCCACCCGAGGAACTTTCAGGTTTACTACCAAATTGTTAAGCGAATCTCAGTTTGATTTCACGTCAGAGGCAGTCCTGACTACATGCACTCTTACCGTCTTGCACCAGGAGGGTTGCAAGAGCTGTCTAATCAACTGCAGGAATTGTTGAACAGGAGTTTTGTTGAACCTAGCTCTTCGCTTTGGGGAGCCCAGTTTTATCCGTGAAGATAGGCCTTATTGCTGGACATGTGTACTGATTATCGATAACTCAACAAGGTGATAGTCAAGAACCGTTCGTCTCGACCATTGTATTAACAACCTGTTGACCAGTTGCGAGGGTCGAGCTTACATTCGAGCATTGGCTAAGGAGCGAACTATCATCAGATGAAGTCTAAGGGGGGAATGTTCTTAAAATGGTATATCAAACGCGATGCGACCATTGCGACTTTGTATTCCATTACTTTTGGGGTTAACCAACAAACCGGCAGTTTTATAGATCACATGAATCGACAGTGTTTATTGAAGACATTTTGAATCATTTCCAGGAGGAAGGAACACCCTAGGCGGCATTTGTACCTTATCTTAGAACTACTACACACGAAGTTTGGTGAAGTCTAACGTCTGGATTCAAGAGGTACATTTTTGGTCATGTAATCAACGAAGTGGGAATACACATGGACCTCGCTAAGATCCATCTCATTTGAAACTGATCGACACCAAAGAAGACCTTCGGGGATGAAGCAATTTCTTGGTTTCACTAGGAAATATTGAAGATTCATCATGGGATTGCACGGTTTTAATCTCTTTAACACAACAGGGTGCTGTGTATTCGTGGGGGGACAAAACAGGAGAACGTTTTTTTTTTAGATTCGATTCTACAATGCACTGAGCAACGTCTTTACCCGAGGGTACGGGTGATCTAGTGGTATATCATGATGATTCGAATCAGAGTCCCAGTTATGCGCAAATGCAACACGAGAAAGTGATGACTCGTGTAGCGGAATTACAAGAAGAGTTGCACGAATCACAACCTGCGGTGGAAGCCCTGGTCTTTGGATTTAAGTTGGAGGCATTACTTGGACGGTACCGAATGCACTACCTAGACCGATCACAAGGGCCTCCCGTGTGAGCTAAACATGTGATGGCACCGCTGGATGGAACTTTTGAATGAATGCGACCGTGAAACCTGGACGTGCCCGAGCTTTGCAGCCTGCTATCGACTTTAACATACCTGATCAGACTCGCCTTGCTCAAACTGAAAACTGAAGGAAGTGATTTCTCAAGATTAACCCATGCGGGGCATGGGGAAGCAACCTTTGGCAGGTCGGACGATATTTGCTACTTCATGGAACGAATATAAACCTCACTATACAGCAACCTTGGGAAACTGGTGTAGGCGAAGCACACGGTTCTCGATATCCTATTCGTCGGAGTTTTGATAGGATGTATTAAAACCTGAAGACCATGTGTGGGTGACCGGGCCTGAAGACCCACAAAGCCACGCATGGGAACGATGTTTAACATGTGGGAAAGTCAATGTGGGATATTAGCAATCAGAACACATATATGGAAATGAGAACAGACTGCCATGGATTTTGTCGCTAGTCTACTTACAACTCGAAATGGAAACATTATCACCTGGGTGATCGTTGATGGACTCAAGTTACCAGCACTCTTTCTTGCAATCAAGAAAACTGACGAGTCTTCACAGTTGTGAATGTTCCCCTGAGAGTGGCGGCTTTTAGGTACGAGCTGCCAACTCCTGTTACCTCCGAATTTGATTTATGCATGATTTATATCAGGCAATACACAACACCCTTGGCTAACGTCAGGACTAGAGCATTGCTTATCGCCATTGGGAAAACATTCAGAGAATACAAACTCTCCTGGCACTTGAAGACATGCTGCGGGCATGTGTGATTGACATTGGCAAAGGCTGGGAGAGACATCTGCCGTTGATAGAGTTCTCCTACAACAACAGCTACCACACTAGTATTCAGGCAGCTCCGCTCGAAGCATTGTACGGGCAGAAATGTCGTTCTCCTCTTTGTTGGGCTGAGGTGGGTGACAGCCAGATTACGGGTCCTGAGCTTGTACTTGAAACCTCAGAAAAGATTGTTCAGATCAGAAACCGTATGGCAGCAGCGCGTGATCGTCAGAAAAGCTACGCCGACAAGCGTAGGAAACCTTTGGAGTTTGCGGTGGGTGATCGTGTTATGTTGAAGGTTTCGCCGTGAAAGGGTGTCGTACGCTTTGGGAAGTGCGGGAAACTCAATCCGCGTTACGTTAGGCCATTTAGAATCCGGGAACGGATCGGTAAGGTCGCTTACAAGCTTGAGTTACCTGCTGAGTTGGGTAATGTGCACGATGTCATTCATGTTTCGCAACTGAAGAAGTGTTTGTCTGATGAAACGTTGGTTGTGCCGTTTCAAGAGCTGAAGATCGACGACAAGTTATAGTTTGTCGAAGACCTATAGAGTTCATGGACCGGGAGGTCAAAGTGTGTAAACATAGTCGTATTCCGATTGTGAGAGTTTGTTGGAACTCAAGACGGGGACTGGAGTTCACGTGGGAGCGTGAGGATCAGATGATACTCAAATATCCTCAACTTTTCCTAAGGGCAAGTCTAATTCTGGTAAAACTGGTGAATTTCGGGACGAAATTCCACTTCAAGTTGGGGATGATGTGGCACCTGAGCAAAATCCGCAACAATCTTGAATTCTCACTTCACTCCTCAGTGCTTACTTGTCAAATTTCGGGACGAAATTTCTTTCAAGTTGGGGATGATGTGACAACCTGAACTTCCAAGGTTAGTTTTGTAATCCTGGTTCCCTGTTAGTTCTCTTACGCGTGCTTGTCTCGATTAATTGTTAAACGTAAACGTGTCGGGATTCACTTGAGTGAGTTGTTGGGTCATCCTTTGCATTGATGTTATGAGGATTGGGCTGTAACCACTGTTACCAAATCTCGGCCCATACACATCTATTCATGAATTTTAATCTTTGATCTGTTCGGCCCAATGATGCCTTATCTTGTCTTGGCCCAAATAATAAGTTTTGAACAAATAATAAGTTTTGAAGTGACCCCATCTAGGTTAAAGAAGGAACCGCCCCAAACTATTATCTTTAAGTGTACGTATGATATTTTAAAAGATCACAAAAACTCAAAACACCAAACCCTATTTTCCTTCATCTTCTACGTACAGCAAAGGAAACCCCCCTCCCCTTCGAGATAACACAATTCCTGGTTAGTGGATCTTGACTGTGACTTTCATATTGGTATGATGTGGTTTATGTGTAATACGAATTAATCGAATTATACATGAATGTTGTGGTTGTGTCTTGGTATGATTAGAACTATGCTAGATGTTCAAATATACGCATATGTGTTAATTGATTCGTGGGTTGTATTAATACATGAGCATTGTTTTGAGAGGTGAGATACAATAACTCTATTTTATGGAAGAAGAAGAAGGCTGTTAGCATGAAAAACAAATAATCGGTCGTGTGGTGTATCAATCGATGTGTTGAATAGAATTGGATGTTTGATATTGCTTGTGAACTGTTGGGGGTCCCACTGTGATATATATGGCGGCAAGTAGTCATGTTTGTAAATATGATATGTATGCATGTTCACGTGATATTGTTTATTGGTTTGCATCGTGTTTGCTGTTGATACTTGATAGATCATAATTAATGCTAACTATGAGATGTGGATTTTATAATGATGGTTCTGATCATGTGAAGATGGTTTTAAACACATGTGGATTGCATGATGATTAATTGTAGGATTGGACTTATGCACTTGATTGTACACGTTAGTGGAGAGACTTGGAGGTCCACCCATGTTCTAGTATGTCATGAATGCACATGGATGGAACAGTTATTATTTAGAGTCTATATGCACTAGGGTTTAGTGGGTGGATGTCCTTGGGTCAAGTGCAATTGATTGAATGATATGTCAACCAAGAGTCAACAATCACATGATGATATTTTATGTTTATGTAGTTACTGTTGATGAGATGATGAACCGTTATTCTATGTTATGTAGACTAGAGGGTATTTTGCTAATTATTTGGGTTGCTAGTTGCTACTGTTAATAATAGGGATAATTATGGGCTCATATGATCAAACCCACTACTAGTCATGTGGGTTACGCATATGACTATGGGCCATAACACTTGATTTGAATTATGTTTAAAGGGCTGCATGCTGTTATGGGCTAACAGAATGTTTATGGGTCACGCATATATCGGTTAAACATAGTGGGCGCACCTTAATTCAAATAGTGCAATGTGCTACCAAGTGTTGTTTGGTAGGTAATGTTTGTGATACGAAATCATTTGTGATCCGAATGCTTATAATGTATTATGTGAACTTGTATGTTGCTTGAAACTAAACTGAACTATTTGAATGCACACCGTGGGGAGATACGATCATGAGATGTGAGTATATTTACGGCTCGAACACTGGTTGTAACACGAGTGATAATATGTGCCATGCTTGTTCATTACTTGTATAATAAGAATATGGGATTTATGTGTGCATGTGACTGACTGGCGTTGAAACCATACTAGGATTTGGGTGTCCAACTATAAACAAGTAATTAATCTTACCGAGCAAACCAAAGGTGAGTTCACTGCTCTTTTCCAAGCATGCATCCCGGGAAGGGATATCGGGTAACGTTCCAGGGAGGAATGCAGGTTAATGGGATGTTTGTTATTACTTAGTTTCTATTATGTAAGACCCCCTACATCTACCGTGTTGCCGGTAAGGCAACGAGGTATTTAGTTGATAGCGCTATTAGGTTTGGCACCCTCACACCGTACCGAGGAGGACGGGCGTGAACTAATTACCTTGACCACTTGACCAATGCCTAGATAGAGGCATTGGGGTTGGGCATTCACATCGTGTATATATAAGACCCCTTACATCTACTCGAGGTTATTAGTTGAGCTAATTACCTCGACCACTTGACCAATGCCTTGATAGAGGCATTGGGGTTGGGCATTCATATCTTGTTGCCAGTTGCGGTAATCGAGTTAATAACAACATCAAATCTTCAAAACAATGAAACATCATATCATCTTGTTAACTGTTTTACACACGTGACTGATAACTAAACTCGGTTACAAAACTTTGAACTCACCAGCGTTGTCTGACACACTTGTTTGCATGCTTGTAGGTCGCTAGCGGTTACACACTGGAACTTGTGATCTGGAGCAGCTGGAGTGGACATGGTCTTAACGAACATATTTATCTTATTGGTTTATTGATACATTACATACCTTATTGCTTCCGCTGATTACTTTGGTTTTCATTTAAACTTACAAACAGTATTTTAGTTCAATCAAGTATTTTATCATTTTATTGAACATGTTTGATATAATTAGTGGCTCGTTGTTGGATCGTCGCACTCCTAATAGGGACATACCCTAGGTGAGAATTTGGGGGTGTGACATTTGCCACTCTTAACAAAGGGTGAAATAGCAAAAAAGCTTTTGCACATTAAACCAGAGTTGAGAAAATCTCTCAATATGGTACACATAGGAGCGGTTAAAATCCTCCTTAAAGCTCAGTTCAGAGACGGAATTAACTTTCCTATAAAAATGGCACTCGTTGATAATAGAATTATCAATAGGCAAGATGCTCTTCTTGGAGCAATTCAAGGTAATTTAGCATATGGTAAATTTATGTTTACTATCTATCCTAAATTTGCTTTACATCGAGATTCAAAAGATTTCGATAAAACTTTAAGTTTCATACACCAGTGCGAAAGAACTGATCTTATGGAACCAGGTAATAAAGTGTTTACGATTAATTATTTAATCTCTTATGCTTTAACCAACAGTACTCATTCAATCGAGTATAAGGAAAATGAAAATATAACTCTTGAAGATATATTTTCTAAAATTGGAATTGTTGAAGGCAGCAAATTCGCTGAGCCATCACAATTACAAGAAAATTGGGCAATTGATATTGCACGAAATAAAAAGATGCTAGGATTAGAACCTAGACACAGTTTTGCTGGAACCTCTTTGCAAATAAGAGACTCTAGTGACACCAAGCATTTAATGCGAACTATGTCGAAAAACATAGACAGATATGGAAAAATTTTAGAAAAGGTTATTGGAGCTTAATGTCTATATCACCTATTCTATATCACTCTTTCTTGCAATCAAGAAAACTGACGAGTCTTCACAGTTGTGAATGTTCCCCTGAGAGAGGCGGCTTTTAGGTACGAGCTGCCAACTCCTGTTACCTCCGAATTTGATTTATGCATGATTTATATCAGGCAATACACAACACCCTTGGCTAACGTCAGGACTAGAGCATTGCTTATCGCCATTGGGAAAACATTCAGAGAATACAAACTCTCCTGGCACTTGAAGACATGCTGCGGGCATGTCTGATTGACTTTGGCAAAGGCTGGGAGAGACATCTGCCGTTGATAGAGTTCTCCTACAACAACAGCTACCACACTAGTATTCAGGCAGCTCCGCTCGAAGCATTGTATGGGTGGAAATGTCGTTCTCCTCTTTGTTGGGCTGAGGTGGGTGACAGCCAGATTACGGGTCCTGAGCTTGTACTTGAAACCTCAGAAAAGATTGTTCAGATCAGAAACCGTATGGCAGCAGCGCGTGGTCGTCAGAAAAGCTACGCCGACAAGCGTAGGAAACCTTTGGAGTTTGCGGTGGGTGATCGTGTTATGTTGAAGGTTTCGTCGTGAAAGGGTGTCGTACGCTTTGGGAAGTGCGGGAAACTCAATCCGCGTTACGTTAGGCCATTTAGAATCCGGGAACGGATCGGTAAAGTCGCTTACAAGCTTGAGTTACCTGCTGAGTTGGGTAATGTGCACGATGTCATTCATGTTTCGCAACTGAAGAAGTGTTTGTCTGATGAAACGTTGGTTGTGCCATTTCAAGAGCTGAAGATCGACGACAAGTTATAGTTTGTCGAAGAGCCTATAGAGATCATGGACCGGGAGGTCAAAGTGTGTAAACATAGTCGTATTCCGATTGTGAGAGTTTGTTGGAACTCAAGACGGGGACCGGAGTTCACGTGGGAGCGTGAGGATCTGATGAAACTCAAATATCCTCAACTTTTCCTAAGGGCAAGTCTAATTCTGGTAAAACTGGTGAATTTCGGGACGAAATTCCACTTCAAGTTGGGGATGATGTGGCACCTGAGCAAAATCCGCAACAATCTTGAATTCTCACTTCACTCCTCAGTGCTTACTTGTCAAATTTCAGGACGAAATTTCTTTCAAGTTGGGGATGATGTGACAACCTGAACTTCCAAGGTTAGTTTTGTAATCCTGGTTCCCTGTTAGTTCTCTTACGCGTGCTTGTCTCGATTAATTGTTAAACGTAAACGTGTCGGGATTCACTCGAGTGAGTTGTTGGGTCATCCTTTGCATTGATGTTATGAGGATTGGGCTGTAACCACTGTTACCAAATCTCGGCCCATACACATCTATTCATGAATTTTAATCTTTGATCTGTTCGGCCCAATGATGCCTTATCTTGTCTTGGCCCAAATAATAAGTTTTGAACAAATAATAAGTTTTGAAGTGACCCCATCTAGGTTAAAGAAGGAACCGCCCCAAACTATTATCTTTAAGTGTACGTATGATATTTTAAAAGATCACTAAAACTCAAAACACCAAACCCTATTTTCCTTCATCTTCTACGTACAGCAAAGGAAACCCCCCTCCCCTTCGAGATAACACAATTCCTGGTTAGTGGATCTTGACTGTGACTTTCATATTGGTATGATGTGGTTTATGTGTAATACGGATTAATCGAATTATACATGAATGTTGGGGTTGTGTCTTGGTATGATTAGAACTATGCTAGATGTTCAAATATACGCATATGTGTTAATTGATTCGTGGGTTGTATTAATACATGAGCATTGTTTTGAGAGGTGAGATACAATAACTCTATTTTATGGAAGAAGAAGAAGGCTGTTAGCATGAAAAACAAATAATCGGTCGTGTGGTGTATCAATCGATGTGTTGAATAGAATTGGATGTTTGATATTGCTTGTGAACTGTTGGGGGTCCCACTGTGATATATATGGCGGCAAGTAGTCATGTTTGTAAATATGATATGTATGCATGTTCACGTGATATTGTTTATTGGTTTGCATCGTGTTTGCTGTTGATACTTGATAGATCATAATTAATGCTAACTATGAGATGTGGATTTTATAATGATGGTTCTGATCATGTGAAGATGGTTTTAAACACATGTGGATTGCATGATGATTAATTGTAGGATTGGACTTATGCACTTGATTGTACACGTTAGTGGAGAGACTTGGAGGTCCACCCATGTTCTAGTATGTCATGAATGCACATGGATGGAACCGTTATTATTTAGAGTCTATATGCACTAGGGTTTAGTGGGTGGATGTCCTTGGGTCAAGTGCAATTGATTGAATGATATGTCAACCAAGAGTCAACAATCACATGATGATATTTTATGTTTATGTAGTTACTGTTGATGAGATGATGAACCGTTATTCTATGTTATGTAGACTAGAGGGTATTTTGCTAATTATTTGGGTTGCTAGTTGCTACTGTTAATAATAGGGATAATTATGGGCTCATATGATCAAACCCACTACTAGTCATGTGGGTTACGCATATGACTATGGGCCGTAACACTTGCTTTGAATTATGTTTAGAGGGCTGCATGCTGTTATGGGCTAACAGAATGTTTATGGGTCACGCATATATCGGTTAAACATAGTGGGCGCACCTTAATTCAAATAGTGCAATGTGCTACCAAGTGTTGTTTGGTAGGTAATGTTTGTGATACGAAATCATTTGTGATCCGAATGCTTATAATGTATTATGTGAACTTGTATGTTGCTTGAAACTAAACTGAACTATTTGAATGCACACCGTGGGGAGACACGATCATGAGATGTGAGTATATTTACGGCTCGAACACTGGTTGTAACACGAGTGATAATATGTGCCATGCTTGTTCATTACTTGTATAATAAGAATATGGGATTTATGTGTGCATGGGACTGACTGGCATTGAAACCATACTAGGATTTGGGTGTCCAACTATAAACAAGTAATTAATCTTACCGAGCAAACCAAAGGTGAGTTCACTGCTCTTTTCCAAGCATGCATCCCGGGAGGGGATATCGGGTAACGTTCCAGGGAGGAATGCAGGTTAATGGGATGTTTGTTATTACTTAGTTTCTATTATGTAAGACCCCCTACATCTACCGTGTTGCCGGTAAGGCAACGAGGTATTTAGTTGATAGCGCTATTAGGTTTGGCACCCTCACACCGTACCGAGGAGGACGGGCGTGAACTAATTACCTTGACCACTTGACCAATGCCTAGATAGAGGCATTGGGGTTGGGCATTCACATCGTGTATATATAAGACCCCTTACATCTACTCGAGGTTATTAGTTGAGCTAATTACCTCGACCACTTGACCAATGCCTTGATAGAGGCATTGGGGTTGGGCATTCATATCTTGTAGCCAGTTGCGGTAATCGAGTTAATAACAACATCAAATCTTCAAAACAACGAAACATCATATCATCTTGTTAACTGTTTTACACACGTGACTGATAACTAAACTCGGTAACAAAACTTTGAACTCACCAGCGTTGTCTGACACACTTGTTTGCATGCTTGTAGGTCGCTAGCGGTTACACACTGGAACTTGTGATCTGGAGCAGCTGGAGTGGACATGGTCTTAACGAACATATTTATCTTATTGGTTTATTGATACATTACATACCTTATTGCTTCCGCTGATTACTTTGGTTTTCATTTAAACTTACAAACAGTATTTTAGTTCAATCAAGTATTTTATCATTTTATTGAACATGTTTGATATAATTAGTGGCTCGTTGTTGGATCGTCGCACTCCTAATAGGGACATACCCTAGGTGAGAATTTGGGGGTGTGACATTTGCCACTCTTAACAAAGGGTGAAATAGCAAAAAAGCTTTTGCACATTAAACCAGAGTTGAGAAAATCTCTCAATATGGTACACATAGGAGCGGTTAAAATCCTCCTTAAAGCTCAGTTCAGAGACGGAATTAACTTTCCTATAAAAATGGCACTCGTTGATAATAGAATTATCAATAGGCAAGATGCTCTTCTTGGAGCAATTCAAGGTAATTTAGCATATGGTAAATTTATGTTTACTATCTATCCTAAATTTGCTTTACATCGAGATTCAAAAGATTTCGATAAAACTTTAAGTTTCATACACCAGTGCGAAAGAACTGATCTTATGGAACCAGGTAATAAAGTGTTTACGATTAATTATTTAATCTCTTATGCTTTAACCAACAGTACTCATTCAATCAAGTATAAGGAAAATGAAAATATAACTCTTGAAGATATATTTTCTGAAATTGGAATTGTTGAAGGCAGCAAATTCGCTGAGCCATCACAATTACAAGAAAATTGGGCAATTGATATTGCACGAAATAAAAAGATGCTAGGATTAGAACCTAGACACAGTTTTGCTGGAACCTCTTTGCAAATAAGAGACTCTAGTGACACCAAGCATTTAATGCGAACTATGTCGAAAAACATAGACAGATATGGAAAAATTTTAGAAAAGGTTATTGGAACTTAATGTCTATATCACCTATTCTAAACCATCTACATCTTCTTGATATGCAAATTGCCTATGAAGAAGAAAAGATTCATTTTTCCTTGATTCAAATAAAACAATTAAAGAAAAATTTTATGATGAATCAAAAAATAAAATCTCGCAACATAAAAATTGCTAAAAGAAACGTCTTTGCTTTTATGATAAATCATAAAAGAAAATCTCGTAACTTAAAAATTGCTAAAAGAAATATTTTTGATTCTAAACAAAAAATTCTTGAGTTTAAAGCAAAAAAGGCAATAATTTATAGAGATGAAAGTCTTGAAACAATCTATGCCGAAATTCTTAAAGAAGTTTCTGACGAAATTGATGAAATTTTCAAGGAAGTTTCTAACGAAACTAATGAAACATGGCCTTTTTGATCAACTTTAAATGACCAATAAGGGACAAATGAAAAAATCTTTAAAAAAAATTAATCTAAAGATTTTTATGCATTATTTCTATTTACAAAGAAATAATCAAAGAATGTATGAGTTACATCTTGATTGGTGTATTCATCCTTCTGAAAAACTTTTTGAGTTAACTGCTTTAAAAAAAACAAATTCTCTTTTGAGAAAAGAAATACAAAAACTTAGAGAAACAAAAATTATTCTATCCTGTGGATAAAATGAATTATGTTACTCAAAAGTTAGAACAGTTTTTTAAAAGAAAAACTTTACCAGCTAAACAAATTCATAAGCCTGTTCAGCTCATGTCCTTTGTTGTTCAGCTATTGTCCTTTGAAAACAAAGAACGTAAACAAAAGTTTTATGAAAACTTAAAAGAAAAACTTGAACAAAAGATTTCTAAAAATAAAAAACAAATTCTTGTTTTAAAAGATGAAGAACATGAAACTAAACATTTTTCTGAAAATAAAGAACAGGTCTTTACAATGAAAAATGAACAGGAAAAACCCGAAACTGAAGCAAGCTCTTCAGATATCGAGTTACAGCCTAATCACTCTTTTAGTTGGGGGGGATGAGGATAAACAAATTCATAATTTGGATTCAGCAAGTTCAAACATAACTAATCCAAATTCAATTTATATCAAAGGAAATGTTTCCTTCAAAGGATATAAAAAAATCGCCCTACATTGTTATGTTGACACAGGGGCAAGTCTTTGTTTGGCAAGCAAACACGTAATTCCTAATGACTTATGGGAAAACGCTCCCAAAGATATTAAGGTAATTATTGCTAACAAATAAGTCATGAAGTTAAATAAGGTTTGTAGAAATCTTATCATCCAATTTTCTGGAGAACCATTTACCATTCCTACTATCTACCAACAAGATTCAGGTATGGATTTACTTCTTTGAAATAATTTCTGTCAACTTTATGGACCCTTCACTCAATGGTTAGACAGAATATCTTTTCATCTTAATCAAGAAATGATTTTGATTAAAAAGGTCAAAGAGGCTTTTCAAATTGGAAAACCAGATTTTCTTGAATCTATGAAAAAAGATTCAAAGATAAAACAAATTCCTGGAACTAATATAGCTCAAGAAGTTATAAAAGTAGAAATGATATTTTTTAGTGAAATACAAAAATTTCAAAAAATTGAAGAACTTCTAGAAAAAGTTTGTTCAGAAAATCCAATTGATCCTGAAAAAATCAAAAAATTGGATGAAGGCATCTATTAAGTTAATAGATCTTAAAACTGTTATTAGGGTTAAACCTATGAAATACAGTCCACAGGATAGGGAAGAATTTAATAAACAAATCAAGAAACTTCTTGATTTGGGATTAATAATTCCTAGTAAATCTCCTCACATGTCTCCTGCTTTCTTAGTAGAAAATGAAGCAGAAAGAAGAAGAGGTGAAAAACGAATGGTTGTTAATTACAAAGCAATTAATAATGTCACTATTGGAGACAGCCATAATCTTCCTTGTATGCAGGAATTACTAACTCTTCTAAGAGGAAAAACTATCTTTTCCAGTTTTGACTGTAAAAGCGGTTTTTGGCAGGTACTGCTAGACAAAGAATCACAGTTATTAACTGCGTTCACATGCCCAGACGGTCACTATCAATGGAAGGTAGTTCCCTTTACACAAATTTCCAGATACTTTAGAAGATAAAAGACATCTTCAAATATTTTTAGGTGTATTAACTTATGCAGAAAGTTATATTCCTAAGCTTGCAGAGCTTAGAAAACCTTTACAGGCTAAGCTAAAAAAGGAATACGTATAGGATTGGTAACATTCCGATACTGACTACATTAAAAAGATAAAGAAAAACTTAATCAGTTTTCCTAAACTTTATCTTCCTAATGAAAATGATTTTTTAATCATAGAAACAGATGCTTCTCATGATTTTTGGGGAGGTGTTTTGAAAGCTAAAACTGCAGATAGAGAAAAAATTTGCAGGTACACTTCGGGAAGCTTCAAGCAGGCAGAACGAAATTACCACAGTAATGAAAAAGAATTACTAGCGGTAAAAAACACGATTTCAAAGTTCTCTATTTATTTAACCCCGGTTAAATTCTTAGTCAGAACTGACAATAAAAATTTTACTTATTTTCTGAAAACAAAAATTTCGGGAGATAATAAACAAGGCCGTCTTGTCAGGTGGCAAATGTGGTTTTCAAGATATTCTTTCGATACGGAACATCTTGAGGGGGCCAAAAACGTGCTAGCTGATTGCTTGACACGAGATTTTCAAAATACGTAAACACATACGTATTTCAATTAATTTTCCAAAATCGAATGCTTTTCATGCCTATATAAGGTATACACACCCTTCAAATTAAAGGCATCACTAATCACTCTTACAAAAAGAAAGGCAAATTTTTTGAAAAAATGGAGGATTTAAGGGCTTTACGCCTAAAAGAAAAAATTCTTTTGATAGAATTAAAAGCTATTCAAGAAAAAATAGCTCTCTATGACGAAAGTCTAGACACAACTGTTAATTCAGAACAGGATTCCGAAAGGATACAATCTGAATGTATTCCTTTACAAACGGCTAAAGGTAAGGAAAAATCAAGTCCGTTGACTCCTGTTGCTTTGGAAAAAAGCAAATATAAAGTTAATGAAGAACTACGATCTTCATCTAGCCCAGTAGCAAACGACTCTGGTAAAGGCACATCAAATCCGTTGATGGCTGACAGTTTGCCAAAAACTGAACAGGTCTCTCTTAGACCAAGTTACTCCCAAGATATTCAAGAAAAGGTAAAATCTAATTCTAGGTTTTATGTCATTTTTGATGGAGAGCATAGAGGCATATATGAAGATTGGTCCATAGTGTCTCATCATGTTTCCGGAAGACCGGTAACATTCAAGAAGTTTGGGTCTTTATTACAAGCCCAACAAGAAGCCACTCGATACTCAGCCTATTGTGGTAAAAAGGAAATTCCTCTAAAGCAATTTCCATATCTTCACGAGTCATAGTGAAACCCCATTATCTAAAGGAAGCCTTGGAATAATGGAGCAACGCGTTATCTTCAACAAAGTTGATGTGGGTCCTACTACAAAACAAAGACTCAGCAAAATAATGCAAGGTGCACAGGAAAGCAATCAGTACATGAGCTGTAAGGAATCCTACACCAAAGAAAATTCTGACAAAAGTGGTCCTTCTACTAGAAACAGCTACTTTTCAGAAGACGACATGCGAGAGCTGGACCCAACACATGGGTTTGTCGACTAAAAAACATCATGCATGACGAACACTTAAAGCTATTTTAGACCTTTTGTAAAATTCACTTCTACTATATAAAGGAGTCGAATTCATTAGTTTGAGGGATCTCAAGTCTGAGACAACGAATCCTAAGTTTAGGAAAACACATCCCAGGCATCCCTGGTTTGACTACCAAAATCACAATTCTCAATTTGAGAATTCCTCTAAACCACCCTCGTTCCTTTTCACCCACCTTACTTTTCTTTTTTCGTTGATCATTTGATCAATTTTTCTTAGTATGTGTGCTAGTAGTATGGAGTAAAACTCCTTTAAGGAGTTGAAGTAAATATCAAGAAGTTCTCCTTCGGGAGAACAGTTATGAAATAAAATCTCCTTCGTAACCCCTTATCTTATTTTCTATCATGAAGTTGTTTTTATTCTGTAAAACCTGGAGTCCTGGAGCCCGTTGAAGTACCGCTGAGGCAGGAGGCCGTTAGGGAAATAAGGGTTGGATTGGTCCCTTGCAGAAGAAATAGAAACTTTTCAAGAAGAAAATACAAGAAGAAGAAGAAGGTATAGATTTTATTTCAAACTGTTAAAAGACTTCAAGATTGATATTTCATATCTCTCCTTAAATCTTAAAAAGAATTTTATTCACACAAAAAACTAAGATTTTGATTAAATCAAAAATGATGTTTATAAACGAACACAAAAAGAAATTGATTAACCATTATCGAAATCAAATAATCTTTTCAATAAGAATCGTTAGTCAAAAAAAGACTACTAAAAATGAATTTTTAATTCAATTTAGACAATTGATGATTTCTCAAAATCACCGTTTGTTTAGTTGCCTTAGTCAACACATGAAAACAATCTATAAAGATTGTTATAGTCAAAACATGGCTACAAGGATTGTTAATTCAATCGTATATTACCGGTTCAAGAACCTTGGTATTAACTACCCAAGTATACAATGAGTATACACCAAGATTTCCTTAAAAAAGAAATCCGTCGGGTTAATCAAGAATTAACCATGTATCAAAGTCTAATTAACCAATTAGAATAGTCTCTTAAGAGATCACCTAGAAATAGGAGAGCTGAACATGTTCAGTTTAACGGTCTTAAAGCAAACCGCTTTAGACTAAAAGAAGAACTAAAAAGTCTAGAAAAACAAGTTTTCTAACTTATGAGTCTTAACCAATGAGTCTTAACCAGACCACAAAACCCCTAAAGGACTTAATGAACCCTTTAGTTGAATTTGTCAAAAATTCTAAAGTACCTCCGCAAGCTGGTATCAGAGCCATGTGCTCTTTTTTAAGAAGAGGGGATTAGTTCCTGATTCCTTAAAAAATAAACAATTTTAAAATAAATTTTAAACGTTTTCTTAAAAAAAATTAAAATGAGTTTTAAAAATTCGTATGAAGATTCGGAAGAATCAAACGAACAAGAAATAACTGAAGTGATAAACTTTAGTGAAAACGAAAAATGTTTTGTATCAGATTACATGATTAATTCTGATCAACTAACAAAAATTAGTAAGCTTAAATTCAAGCTTGACACTAAACAGGTTTTTAATCAACCCAAAACTTTACAAAGTTTAGTTTCTAGAGCCTTTTCTAGAAAAAATAAAATATTTTATTGTTTCAATACTGAAGAACTTTCAGTTGACATAAAAAATACAGCAGGTGAAGTTTATTTGCCACTCTTAACAAAGGGTGAAATAGCAAAAAAGCTTTTGCACATTAAACCAGAGTTGAGAAAATCTCTCAATATGGTACACATAGGAGCGGTTAAAATCCTCCTTAAAGCTCAGTTCAGAGACGGAATTAACTTTCCTATAAAAATGGCACTCGTTGATAATAGAATTATCAATAGGCAAGATGCTCTTCTTGGAGCAATTCAAGGTAATTTAGCATATGGTAAATTTATGTTTACTATCTATCCTAAATTTGCTTTACATCGAGATTCAAAAGATTTCGATAAAACTTTAAGTTTCATACACCAGTGCGAAAGAACTGATCTTATGGAACCAGGTAATAAAGTGTTTACGATTAATTATTTAATCTCTTATGCTTTAACCAACAGTACTCATTCAATCAAGTATAAGGAAAATGAAAATATAACTCTTGAAGATATATTTTCTGAAATTGGAATTGTTGAAGGCAGCAAATTCGCTAAGCCATCACAATTACAAGAAAATTGGGCAATTGATATTGCACGAAATAAAAAGATGCTAGGATTAGAACCTAGACACAGTTTTGCTGGAACCTCTTTGCAAATAAGAGACTCTAGTGACACCAAGCATTTAATGCGAACTATGTCGAAAAACATAGACAGATATGGAAAAATTTTAGAAAAGGTTATTGGAACTTAATGTCTATATCACCTATTCTAAACCATCTACATCTTCTTGATGTGCAAATTGCCTATGAAGAAGAAAAGATTCATTTTTCCTTGATTCAAATAAAACAATTAAAGAAAAAATTTATGATGAATCAAAAAATAAAATCTCGCAACATAAAAATTGCTAAAAGAAACGTCTTTGCTTTTATGATGAATCATAAAAGAAAATCTCGTAACTTAAAAATTGCTAAAAGAAATATTTTTGATTCTAAACAAAAAATACTTGAGTTTAAAGCAAAAAAGGCAATAATTTTTTAGAGATGAAAGTCTTGAAACAATCTATGCCGAAATTCTTAAAGAAGTTTCTGACGAAATTGATGAAATTTTCAATGCCGAAATTCTTAAAGAAGTTTCTGACGAAATTGATGAAATTTTCAAGGAAGTTTCTAACGAAACTAATGAAACATGGCCTTTTTGATCAACTTTAAATGACCAATAAGGGACAAATGAAAAAATCTTTTAGAAAAATTAATCTAAAGATTTTTATGCATTATTTCTATTTACAAAGAAATAATCAAAGAATGTATGAGTTACATCTTGATTGGTGTATTCATCCTTCTGAAAAACGTTTTGAGTTAACTGCTTTAAAAAGAACAAATTCTCTTTTGAGAAAAGAAATACAAAAACTTAGAGAAATAAAAATTATTCTATCCTGTGGATAAAATGAATTATGTTACTCAAAAGTTAGAACCGTTTTTTAAAAGAAAAACTTTACCAGCTAAACAAATTCATAAGCCTGTTCAGCTCATGTCCTTTGTTGTTCAGCTATTGTCCTTTGAAAACAAAGAACGTAAACAAAAGTTTTATGAAAACTTAAAAGAAAAACTTGAACAAAAGATTTCTAAAAATAAAAAACAAATTCTTGTTTTAAAAGATGAAGAACCTGAAACTAAACATTTTTCTGAAAATAAAGAACAGATCTTTACAATGAAAAATGAACAAGAAAAACCCGAAACTGAAGCAAGCTCTTCAGATATCGAGTTACAGCCTAATCACTCTTTTAGTTGGGGGGGATGAGGAAAAACAATTCATAATTTGGATTCAGCAAGTTCAAACATAACTAATCCAAATTCAATTTATATCAAATGAAATGTTTCCTTCAAAGGATATAAAAAAATCGCCCTACATTGTTATGTTGACACAGGGGCAAGTCTTTGTTTGGCAAGCAAACATGTAATTCCTAATGACTTATGGGAAAACGCTCCCAAAGATATTAAGGTAATTATTGCTAACAAATAAGTCATGAAGTTAAATAAGGTTTGTAGAAATCTTATCATCCAATTTTCTGGAGAACCATTTACCATTCCTACTATCTACCAACAAGATTCAGGTATGGATTTACTTCTTGGAAATAATTTCTGTCAACTTTATGGACCCTTCACTTAATGGTTAGACAGAATATCTTTTCATCTTAATCAAGAAATGATTTTGATTAAAAAGGTCAAAGAGGCTTTTCAAATTGGAAAACCAGATTTTCTTGAATCTATGAAAAAAGATTCAAAGATAAAACAAATTCCTGGAACTAATATAGCTCAAGAAGTTATAAAAGTAGAAAGGATATTTTTAGTGAAATACAAAAATTTCAAAAAATTGAAGAACTTCTAGAAAAAGTTTGTTCAGAAAATCCAATTGATCCTGAAAAATCAAAAAATTGGATGAAGGCATCTATTAAGTTAATAGATCCTAAAACTGTTATTAGGGTTAAACCTATGAAATACAGTCCACAGGATAGGGAAGAATTTAATAAACAAATCAAGAAACTTCTTGATTTGGGATTAATAATTCCTAGTAAATCTCCTCACATGTCTCCTGCTTTCTTAGTAGAAAATGAAGCATAAAGAAGAAGAGGTGAAAAACGAATGGTTGTTAATTACAAAGCAATTAATAATGTCACTATTGGAGACAGCCATAATCTTCCTTGTATGCAGGAATTACTAACTCTTCTAAGAGGAAAAACTATCTTTTCCAGTTTTGACTGTAAAAGCGGTTTTTGATAGGTACTGCTAGACAAAGAATCACAGTTATTAACTGCGTTCACATGCCCAGACGGTCACTATCAATGGAAGGTAGTTCCCTTTGGATTAAAACAGGCACCAAGCATATTTCAAAGACATATGCAAAATGCTTTAAGAGGATTAGAAGATTACTGTACCGTCTATGTAGACGATATTATAGTTTTCTCAAACTCAGAAGATAAACACTATTATCATGTTTTATCAGTTTTAAAAACAATTGAAAAATATGGAATCATTTTATCAAAAAAGAAAGCTAATCTTTTTAAAACAAAGATAAACTTTTTAGGTCTTGAAATAGATCAAGGGACACATTGTCCACAAAAACATATCTTGGAAAATTTACACAAATTTCCAGATACTTTAGAAGATAAAAAACATCTTCAAAGATTTTTAGGTGTATTAACTTATGCAGAAAGTTATATTCCTAAGCTTGCAGAGCTTAGAAAACCTTTACAGGCTAAGCTAAAAAAGGAATACGTATGGGATTGGAAACATTCCGATACTGACTACATTAAAAAGATAAAGAAAAACTTAATCAGTTTTCCTAAACTTTATCTTCCTAATGAAAATGATTTTTTAATCGTAGAAACAGATGCTTCTCATGATTTTTGGGGAGGTGTTTTGAAAGCTAAAACTGCAGATAGAGAAAAAATTTGCAGGTACACTCCGGGAAGCTTCAAGCAGGCAGAACGAAATTACCACAGTAATGAAAAAGAATTACTAGCGGTAAAAAACACGATTTCAAAGTTCTCTATTTATTTAACCCCGGTTAAATTCTTAGTCAGAACTGACAATAAAAATTTTACTTATTTTCTGAAAACAAAAATTTCGGAAGATAATAAACAAGGCCGTCTTGTCAGGTGGCAAATGTGGTTTTCAAGATATTCTTTCGATACTGAACATCTTGAGGGGGCCAAAAACGTGCTAGCTGATTGCTTGACACGAGATTTTCAAAATACGTAAACACATACGTATTTCAATTAATTTTCCAAAATCGAATGCTTTTCATGCCTATATAAGGTATACACACCCTTCAAATTAAAGGCATCACTAATCACTCTTACAAAAAGAAAGGCAATTTTTTTGAAAAAATGGAGGATTTAAGGGCTTTACGCCTAAAAGAAAAAATTCTTTGGATAGAATTAAAAGCTATTCAAGAAAAAATAGCTCTCTATGACGAAAGTCTAGACACAACTGTTAATTCAGAACAGGATTCCGAAAGGATACAATCTGAATCTATTCCTTTACAAACGGCTAAAGGTAAAGAAAAACCAAGTCCGTTGACTCCTGTTGCTTTGGAAAAAAGCAAATATAAAGTTAATGAAGAACTACGATCTTCATCTAGCCCAGTAGCAAACGGCTCTGGTAAAGGCACATCAAATCCGTTGATGGCTGACAGTTTGCCAAAAACTGAACAGGTCTCTCTTAGACCAAGTTACTCCCAAGATATTCAAGAAAAGGTAAAATCTAATTCTAGATTTTATATCATTTTTGAAGGAGAGCATAGAGGCATATATGAAGATTGGTCCATAGTGTCTCATCATGTTTCCGGAAGACCGGTAACATTCAAGAAGTTTGGGTCTTTATTACAAGCCCAACAAGAAGCCACTCGATACTCAGCCGATTGTGGTAAAAAGGAAATTCCTCTAAAGCAATTTCCATATCTTCACGAGTCATAGCGAAACCCCATTATCTAAAGGAAGCCTTGGAAAAATGGAGCAACGCGTTATCTTCAACAAAGTTGATGTGAGTCCTACTATAAAACAAAGACTCAGCAAAATAATGCAAGGTGCACAGGAAAGCCATCAGTACATGAGCTGTAAGGAATCCTACACCAAAGAAAATTCTGACAAAAGTGGTCCTTCTACTAGAAACAGCTACTTTTCAGAAGACGACATGCGAGAGCTGGACCCAACACATGGGTTTGTCGACTAAAAAACGTCATGCATGACGAACACTTAAGGCTATTTTAGACCTTTTGTAAAATTCACTTCTACTATATAAAGGAGTCGAATTCATTAGTTTGAGGGATCTCAAGTCTGAGACAACGAATCCTAAGTTTAGGAAAACACATCCCAGGCATCCCTGGTTTGACTACCAAAATCACAATTCTCAATTTGAGAATTCCTCTCAACCACCCTCGTTCCTTTTCACCCACCTTACTTTTCTTTTTTCGTTGATCATTTGATCAATTTTTCTTAGTATGTGTGCTAGTAGTATGGAGTAAAACTCCTTTAAGGAGTTGATGTAAATATCAAGAAGTTCTCCTTCGGGAGAACAGTTATGAAATAAAAGCTCCTTCGTAACCCCCTATCTTATTTTCTATCATGAAGTTGTTTTTATTCTGTAAAACCTGGAGTCCTGGAGCCCGTTGAAGTACCACTGAGGCAGGAGGCCGTTAGGGAAATAAGGGTTGGATTGGTCCCTTGCAGAAGAAATAGAAACTTTTCAAGAAGAAAATACAAGAAGAAGAAGGTATAGATTTTATTTCAAACTGTTAAAAGACTTCAAGATTGATATTTCATATCTCTCCTTAAATCTTAAAAAGAATTTTAATCACACAAAAAACAAAGATTTTGATTAAATCAAAAATGATGTTTATAAACGAACACAAAAAGAAATCGATTAACCATTATCGAAATCAAATAATCTTTTCAATAAGAATCGTTAGTCTAAAAATGACTACTAAAAATGAATTTTTAATTCAATTTAGACAATTGATGATTTCTCAAAATCACCGTTTGTTTAGTTGCCTTAGTCAACACATGAAAACAATCTATAAAGATTGTTATAGTCAAAACATGGCTACAAGGATTGTTAATTCAATCGTATTGTCACACCCCCAAAATCCACATGCGGAGTACCACCGCTTGGAGGCGTGACTGACCAGGATCCAGCCACCAATTATACTGAGCATTAGTTAATAGTAAGAATGATCACCAACCATGATAGTTAGTAAACATCATAGTTTAAAGTTCAAAAGTTCAAGTTCAAATAACAGTTTAAGTAAGTAGCGGAAGCATAGGCGAAATAATTTAAACAAGGTTCGTAGTTCAGGTTATTTAGGACCCAACACATGGGTTAGACGACCACTACACATTCCCAAGCTGCAAGCTCCTGAGTCACTGGGTACCTGCAAAGCATGCAGTAGGGTATCAACAAAAATGTTGGCGAGTCCACGAGTTGTCCAGTTTTAATTACCAAAAACTTGTTTCACCAGTTAATTAATCCGTTTATACATGCGATGGGGAGCTACCCCACAAGTAAGCGACTAAACTGTTTTTCCAATACCGAATACTTACTTAACCGTACGTTTCCGTAGTGCCCCGTTTGTCAATGTTCTATCATCATTGACGGTTTGCCAGAGTACATTAGTTCACTCCCGTTCCCAGTAACAAGGGTCGGTGTGAGGCTGGTTACACCTAAATAGCGCTATCAACTAATAACCCGTTCGCCAGGCCCCGGCGACTAATCGGTATTATGTAGTGAGGACTTAAGTGATAGAGTTTCGTTTAGTGTTGCTTGTTTGCATTACCGTATAAACGATAATTGACTAAGTTTGTATCCTAGTAACAAGGGAAGAAAAGTAAGTTTGTATCCCTTACAAAGGAATAGTGTTGTTTTCAAGTCCGTTTCCCAACCACCGGGAATGCATGCTTTAAGTTGTGAACTCACCTTGGGTTGCTCGGTAGACAGTTTACTTGGTCAAATACGTTGGTCACCACGTCCTAATATGGTTACCAGTATAGGTCAGGTTTGGGTACAGAGAAGTCACGTATATTCTACACGTATCTAACACATAGCATGCACGACATAAAATTAACAGTAATCAGCACATGGCATATTTGAACAGATACAAGCCCAAGACATACATGTCACCTATTCCAGTTTAAATAGTAACAAGCATGAACAGTTCATACATTTTGGCCCAATAACGGAAACAGGCAGCCCAGTCGAGACCAGGAGGTCTCGACTCGAGAACACACAGTTTCGAGTCGCAACCGGAGGTTTCGGCTTGTCATGGTCTGGTTTCGAGTCGCAACCGGAGGTTTCGACTTGTCATGGTCTGGTTTCGAGTCGCAACCGGAGGTTTCGACTTGTCATGGTCTGGTTTCGAGTCGCAACCGCCGTAGTCTCGAGTTGTCATGTTTTGGTTGCGAGTCGCAACCGGGGGTTTCGAGTCGCAACCTCGAATACGTGCACAAGAATCCTTCTAGAACCTCTGATGTACTAACCAATGAGATTGCAATTTCATGAGATTTTGTACTAACCAACCAGAATGTTTAAACATGTTTTATTGTCTAAATGCAATTCAAAACAGATCAAACCAAGCATATTTCAAATATTCAACAACATTCATATCATATTCATGTTGTTCATAATACATTTAACACATTTTTACAATGTTCTTCATCATGAAATATTATGATCAAAGGTCCAACAAATCTTGCATCATCTATCAAACACACATTGGTCCTAAATTTTCTAACATGAATCGGATAACAAAATCATATTACCTAAATCGGATAACATAGTTCGGATAGCAAAAATCATTTAACAAATCATCTAACATAAACCGGATAACATAATTATTTATCCTACAACAACACCTTAGCAAGACATGATCATACAATAGCTCACACACCTTATTCATCATATCACAACTTACTAAACATAAGAGAATCATGCAACAAGACCTTTAGACTAATCATACATCTTGTCTATTAAGTACACATAACACACAATAACGCACTAACCGGTTCCTTTTCTTGGCCGACAGTTGATCCGAGAAGAAGAAGGAGAGTGTGGGTAGAGCTTTAGGGTTTTAGTGATTGAAGGAATGTAGGAGAGTGTGTGAATGGTGGGAGTGTCAAATGAGAGGAGGTGGGCTTGAGCATGGGTTTTATACTCGACCTAAGGTCGGTTCACCTTAATGGGTTCGGGTGGGCTTTTTTTAGAGGTGCACGGCCCAACTGTTCACTCGAGACCAAGCGGTCTCGAGTCGGATCCTTGTGTCTCGGCTCACATCTATACACGCATACATATATATATACTACCTATACAATCATAGTGCAAGGATCACATAGAATCATCAAAATAATCACGCAACTTTCATTTAATGATATATATATATATATATATATTCATATGCACTAAGCAATTACAAGGTGTTTGCTCGGAAAAACCTAGAGTGTCACATTATCCCCAAGTTTTAAGAACTTTCGTCCCGAAAGTTAAGGCAGCCACTGACAAGCTAGTGCAAATGCGAACGTTTCAACGGGGTGTCACATCATTCCCCCGTTAATTTGGAATTTCGTCCCGAAATTCGGTCGTAGCTTCAGTGCTGGGAGTTTCATTTGGGAACGGTTGGGGATACTTGCGCTTCATCTGGTCTTCCCGCTCCCAGGTAAACTCTGGGCCACGGCGTGAGTTCCAACGAACTCGTACGAGAGGTATCTGGCTACGTTTGAGGGTTTTGATTTCACGGTCCGTGATCTCAATCGGTTCCTCAGTAAAGTGTAGCCGTTCGTCAATAGTAAGTTCCTTGTAAGGAATGACGAGTGTTTCATCTGATAGACACTTCTTCAGATTAGACACGTGGAAGACATTGTGCACAGCACTCAGTTCTTCAGGCAGATTCAACCTGTAAGCGGCCGTACCGATCTTTTCGGTAACTTCAAAGGGTCCGACATATCTTGGATTGAGCTTGCCTCGTTTTCCAAAACGAACCACACCCTTCCAGGGTGAGACCTTAAGTAGAGCCCGTTCACCAACCTGGAACTCTTGCGGTTTCCTATCTTTGTCAGCGTAGTGCTTTTGACGGTCACGAGCTGCCGCCATGCGTTGCCTAATCTGGGCAATCTTTTCTGTGGTGTCGACTACATGTTCCGGGCCTGTGATTTGGCTGTCACCTACCTCCGCCCAGCAGAGAGGCGATCGACATTTACGACCGTACAATGCTTCAAAGGGTGCCGCCTGAATGCTGGTGTGGTAGCTGTTGTTGTAGGAGAATTCTACTAACGGTAGGTGCTTCTCCCAATTCTTGCCAAAATCAATCACACATGCCCTAAGCATGTCTTCGAGGGTTTGGATGGTGCGTTCAGACTGCCCATCCGTCTGCGGGTGATAAGCGGTGCTCATGTCTAAACGTGAGCCAAAAGATTTGTGCATGGCTTGCCACAACTCAGAAGTAAAACGCGCGTCTCGATCGGAAATGATAGAGGTTGGTACTCCGTGCTTCGAAACCACTTCTTTTAGGTATACTTCTGCTAAGGTAGAGAACTTGTCTGTTTCTTTGATAGCCAAAAAGTGTGCAGACTTAGTTAACCGATCCACTATTACCCAAATGGTGTCATTACCGCGTTGAGACCTAGGCAGGCCAGTAACAAAATCCATGGAAATCTGCTCCCATTTCCATTGCGGGATCTCTGGCTGTTGGAGTAGGCCTGATGGTTTCTGATACTCAGCCTTGACTCTTGCACAAGTTAAACATTTTCTGACATAGGTTGCTATGTGGGCTTTCATGCCAGGCCACCAATAGGTGGCCCTCAAGTCGTGGTACATCTTATCTGAACCTGGATGTACTGAGTAACGGGACTTATGAGCTTCATCCATCACAAGGTAACGTAAATTTCCATAAAGCGGAACCCATATGCGTCCGGCTACATAGTAAGCACCGTCTTCTTTTTGTTCCAATCGTTGTCTCGATCCTCGCAGGGACTCAGCCCTGATGTTCTCGGCTTTCAATGCTTCAACCTGAGCATTTCGAATTTGGTTAGGGAGGTTCGAGTGGATAGTGAGCTGTAAGGCACGAACACGCTTGGGTTTGGTCTCCTTTCTGCTGAGGGCATCGGCTACCACATTAGCCTTGCCTGGGTGATATTTAATTGCACACTCGTAGTCATTTAGGAGTTCGACCCAGCGGCGTTGCCGCATATTCAACTCCTTTTGTTCCATTATGTGCTGGAGACTCTTGTGATCAGTGTAAATCGTGCATTTGGTGCCGTACAAGTAGTGTCTCCAAAGCTTGAGCGCGAAGACCACAGCTCCAAATTCTAAGTCGTGCGTCGTGTAGTTCCGTTCGTGGGTCTTGAGTTGTCGTGAAGCGTAAGCAATAACCTTCTCGCGTTGCATCAACACGCAACCAAGCCCTTGAATAGAGGCATCGCAGTAAACAACAAAGTCGTCGGTACCTTCAGGTAAGGAAAGAATAGGAGCACTACAAAGATTTTTCTTTAGCTCCTGGAAGGCAGATTCCTGAGCATCGCTCCATTTGTAAGCAACACCCTTCTGAGTGAGGGTCGTAAGTGGTTGAGCGATCTTAGAGAATCCCTTGATAAATCTTCGATAGTATCCCGCCAATCCCAAGAATTGGCGAACTTCGGTCGGAGTCTTAGGTACAGGCCAATTCTTAATGGACTCAATCTTAGCGGGGTCAACATGAATCCCTTCCTGATTGACGATGTGCCCAAGGAAATGGACTTCTCTAAGCCAGAAATCACATTTCGAGAATTTGGCGTACAGTTGCTCATTGCGAAGGAGTTCGAGGATGAGACGCAGGTGTTGTTCATGCTCCTCTTGGCTCTTCGAGTAGATTAAGATGTCGTCGATAAACACAATTACGAACTTGTCGAGGTAGGGTTTGCATACTCGGTTCATGAGATCCATGAAGATCGCAGGGGCGTTGGTCATTCCGAAAGGCATAACAAGGAATTCGTAGTGACCATAGCGGGTTCTGAAAGCAGTCTTAGAGATGTCCTCATCGCGGACTCTCAGCTGGTGATAACCCGATCGCAGATCGATCTTGGAATAATAGCTCGACCCTTGCAGCTGGTCGAACAGGTCATCGATACGGGGAAGTGGATAACGATTCTTGATGGTAACCTTGTTCAGTTCGCGGTAATCAATGCACATTCGGATTGTGCCATCTTTCTTTTTGACGAAGAGCACTGGGGCTCCCCAGGGCGATGAACTAGGACGGATGAAACCTTTGTCCAAAAGTTCTTGTAGTTGAGTAGACAACTCCTTGAGCTCCACGGGGGCTAATCGATAAGGTGCACGAGCTATAGGTGCTGCTCCGGGAGTTAGCTCGATTTGAAATTCAACCTGACGGTGAGGAGGGAGTCCAGGTAGTTCCTCCGGGAATACCTCAGGATAGTCGCGTGCAACTGGAAAATCTTCAATCTTGTTTTCCTTCTTCTGTGTGTCGGCAACGAGTGCTAAGATAGCGGTGTGCCCCTTTCGTAGACACTTCTGGGCCTTTAAGAATGAAATGATGCCTGTAACTTCTCCGCTCTTGTCTCCTTGAACTATAAGGGGTTTGCCAGGGGGACGGGGAATACGAATAGCTTTCTCTTGGCAAAGGATTTCAGCTCGATGTTTGGATAACCAATCCATACCAATGATGATGTCGAAGCTTCCAAGAATGATGGGGAAGAGATCGATACAGAAGGTCTGACCAGACAACTCTAAATTGCAGTTACGAATTATGTGTGAGGCCTCGAGGTTTCTACCATTAGCTATTTCAACGGTGTGCTTAGAGCTTAGCGGCGTAAGAGTGAGCTTAAGTTTCTTACTAATACGTAGGGATACATAACTAGCATCTGCTCCGGAATCAAATAATACTGAAACGTTACGATCATTAAGTTGGAACTTACCCGCTACAACGTTGGGGTCATTCCTGGCTTCTCCAGCTCCAATCACAAAAGCCCTTCCTCTTGCACCAATCCCAGCATTGTTGTTATTGTTCCCAGCACCCTGATTGTTGTTATTCTGATTCTGGTTCAGCTGAGGGCAATCCTTTCGCAAGTGCCCTATTGCCCCACACTTGTAGCATTCACGATTGTTTCCTTGCTGCTGCTGTTGCTGTGGTTGATGCTGATTCTGCCTAGCGGGGAACTGGCTTCGGCAGTCTTTGGCTTCATGCCCCATCTTGTTGCATCGCTGACATTGACCCTTGCCACATGGCCCACTGTGATGTCGATTACATTTGTTACACTTAGGGTGGTTTCCTCGATAGCCACCCTGTTGCTGAGGGCCCTTGTTGCTTTCAGTCTTCCTTTGTTGAACTGGGGCCTGAGTGGGGTTAGCATCCTTTCCCTGACTTCCATCCCACTTTCGTTTGTTATCACTAGAAGTTCCAGTAGTAGCACCGATCCTCTGGGGCAACTTGCCCTCCTCCACAGCCTGATTGGTGAGTTTGTGAGCGAGACGAACCACGGGCTGTATAGTATTGAGGTTGGCTGAGGTCACATGACTTCTGATTTCTGGGACCAAGCCTTTGATGTACAATTCGATCCTTCGATACATAGGTCGGGACATGTTTGGGCAAAGTGCAGCATAGTCGTTGGACTGCTTGGTGTAGGTCTCAATCTCTGATCCAACCATCTTGAGCGCATAGTACTCGTTCTCGAGCTTGTGGATGTCATCCCTGTGACAGTACTCTTCTTTGATCATATTTTTGAAATCTTCCCATGCAGTTGCATTAGCAGTTTCCAGACCAAGCATCTGAATCTGTGCTTTCCACCATGAAAGTGTGTTTCCTTCAAGCGTACCAGTCGCGAACTTTACCCAGTTAGCAGGGGGACACTCACAGACAGCAAAGACAGCTTCGGCCTTTTCAATCCAGTGAAGAAGGCCTATGGCACCCTCAGTGCCGTTGAAAGGGAGAGGCTTGCCATCCATGAAGGTTTTGAAAGTACAAACACGTGGCTGTGCAGGCGCAGGCTGACCTGTTGCGAGCAGTGAAGCGAAATAGGTTTAGAGGTGGAGAGACGATGTGGGGGTAGGATCTAAACATCCTAAAGTAACGAGTTTACCTCCAGGGTGAGCTGCAAAAGCTGCAGCCACTGTGTTGAGCAAGTTAGCGAATTGAGCCTGAGTCATGTAAACGCTTCCTCTTCCGCGTACACTCATTGTCTTCATAACCAGAAAACACAGTATGAGTGTGATGTCGTAATGTAGCGAGAGTGAGTTAGAAGGGAGACGTGTATCTATCTAATCAGGCACACTAGTATGTATAATAGAGCAGCCAACATAGGATAAATAAGCATGTAAGCACAAGTCCGAGCTATGAGGTCTAATATGCCGAGTCCTGCCCTTGGAGTGTAGTGTCGTCACGAGTCACGGGTTATAGTCTGGTTTTTCTCAAAAAGACTTTCCTTTTTAAAACCAAGTTCACTATAACCAATGGCTCTGATACCAATCTGTCACACCCCCAAAATCCACATGCGGAGTACCACCGCTTGGAGGCGTGACTGACCAGGATCCAGCCACCAATTATACTGAGCATTAGTTAATAGTAAGAATGATCACCAACCATGATAGTTAGTAAACATCATAGTTTAAAGTTCAAAAGTTCAAGTTCAAATAACAGTTTAAGTAAGTAGCGGAAGGATAGGCGAAATAATTTAAACAAGGTTCGTAGTTCAGGTTATTTAGGACCCAACACATGGGTTAGACGACCACTACACATTCCCAAGCTGCAAGCTCCTGAGTCACTGGGTACCTGCAAAGCATGCAGTAGGGTATCAACAAAAATGTTGGCGAGTCCACGAGTTGTCCAGTTTTAATTACCAAAAACTTGTTTCACCAGTTAATTAATCCGTTTATACATGCGATGGGGAGCTACCCCACAAGTAAGCGACTAAACTGTTTTTCCAATACCGAATACTTACTTAACCGTACGTTTCCGTAGTGCCCCGTTTGTCAATGTTCTATCATCATTGACGGTTTGCCAGAGTACATTAGTTCACTCTCGTTCCCAGTAACAAGGGTCGGTGTGAGGCTGGTTACACCTAAATAGCGCTATCAACTAATAACCCGTTCGCCAGGCCCCGGCGACTAATCGGTATTATGTAGTGAGGACTTAAGTGATAGAGTTTCGTTTAGTGTTGTTTGTTTGCATTACCGTATAAACGATAATTGACTAAGTTTGTATCCCAGTAACAAGGGAAGAAAAGTAAGTTTGTATCCCTTACAAAGGAATAGTGTTGTTTTCAAGTCCGTTTCCCAACCACCGGGAATGCATGCTTTAAGTTGTGAACTCACCTTGGGTTGCTCGGTAGACAGTTTACTTGGTCAAATACGTTGGTCACCACGTCCTAATATGGTTACCAGTATAGGTCAGGTTTGGGTACAGAGAAGTCACGTATATTCTACACGTATCTAACACATAGCATGCACGACATAAAATTAACAGTAATCAGCACATGGCATATTTGAACAGATACAAGCCCAAGACATACATGTCACCTATTCCAGTTTAAATAGTAACAAGCATGATCAGTTCATACATTTTGGCCCAATAACGGAAACAGGCAGCCCAGTCGAGACCAGGAGGTCTCGACTCGAGAACACACAGTTTCGAGTCGCAACCGGAGGTTTCGGCTTGTCATGGTCTGGTTTCGAGTCGCAACCGGAGGTTTCGACTTGTCATGGTCTGGTTTCGAGTCGCAACCGCCGTAGTCTCGAGTTGTCATGTTTTGGTTGCGAGTCGCAACCGGGGGTTTCGAGTCGCAACCTCGGATACGTGCACAAGAATCCTTCTAGAACCTCTGATGTACTAACCAATGAGATTGCAATTTCATGAGATTTTGTACTAACCAACCAGAATGTTTAAACATGTTTTATTGTCTAAATGCAATTCAAAACAGATCAAACCAAGCATATTTCAAATATTCAACAACATTCATATCATATTCATGTTGTTCATAATACATTTAACACATTTTTACAATGTTCTTCATCATGAAATATTATGATCAAAGGTCCAACAAATCTTGCATCATCTATCAAACACACATTGGTCCTAAATTTTCTAACATGAATCGGATAACAAAATCATATTACCTAAATCGGATAACATAGTTCGGATAGCAAAAATCATTTAACAAATCATCTAACATAAACCGGATAACATAATTATTTATCCTACAACAACACCTTAGCAAGACATGATCATACAATAGCTCACACACCTTATTCATCATATCACAACTTACTAAACATAAGAGAATCATGCAACAAGACCTTTAGACTAATCATACATCTTGTCTATTAAGTACACATAACACACAATAACGCACTAACCGGTTCCTTTTCTTGGCCGACAGTTGATCCGAGAAGAAGAAGGAGAGTGTGGGTAGAGCTTTAGGGTTTTAGTGATTGAAGGAATGTAGGAGAGTGTGTGAATGGTGGGAGTGTCAAATGAGAGGAGGTGGGCTTGAGCATGGGTTTTATACTCGACCTAAGGTCGGTTCACCTTAATGGGTTCGGGTGGGCTTTTTTTAGAGGTGCACGGCCCAACTGTTCACTCAAGACCAAGCGGTCTCGAGTCGGATCCTTGTGTCTCGGCTCACATCTATACACGCATACATATATATATACTACCTATACAATCATAGTGCAAGGATCACATAGAATCATCAAAATAATCACGCAACTTTCATTTAATGATATATATATATATATATATATATATATATATATATATATATATATATTCATATGCACTAAGCAATTACAAGGTGTTTGCTCGGAAAAACCTAGAGTGTCACACGTATATTACCGGTTCAAGAACCTTGGTATTAACTACCCAAGTATACAATGAGTGTACACCAAGATTTCCTTAAAAAAGAAATCCGTCGGGTTAATCAAGAATTAACCATGTATCAAAGTCTAATTAACCAATTAGAACAGTCTCTTAAGAGATCACCTAGAAATAGGAGAGCTGAACATGTTCAGTTTAACGGTCTTAAAGCAAACCGCTTTAGACTAAAAGAAGAACTAAAAAGTCTGGAAAAACAAGTTTTCTAACTTTTGAGTCTTAACCAATGAGTCTTAACCAGACCACAAAACCCCTAAAGGACGTAATGAACCCTTTAGTTGAATTTGTCAAAAATTCTAAAGTACCTCCGCAAGCTGGTATAAGAGCCATGTGCTCTTTTTTAAGAAGAGGGGATTAGTTCCTGATTCCTTAAAAAATAAACAATTTTAAAATAAATTTTAAACGTTTTCTTAAAAGAAAAAAAAATTTAAATGAGTTTTAAAAATTCGTATGAAGATTCGGAAGAATCAAACGAACAAGAAACAACTGAAGTGATAAACTTTAGTGAAAATAAAAAAGGTTTTGTATCAGATTACATGATTAATTCTGATCAACTAACAAAAATTAGTAAGCTTAAATTCAAGCTTGACACTAAACAGGTTTTTAATCAACCAAAAGCTTTACAAAGTTTAGTTTCTAGAGCCTTTTCTAGAAAAAATAAAATATTTTATTGTTTTAACACTGAAGAACTTTCAGTTGACATAAAAAATACAGCAGGTGAAGTTTATTTGCCACTCTTAACAAAGGGTGAAATAGCAAAAAAGCTTTTGCACATTAAACCAGAGTTGAGAAAGTCTCTCAATATGGTACACATAGGAGCGGTTAAAATCTTCCTTAAAGCTCAGTTCAGAGATGGAATTAACTTTCCTATAAAAATGGCACTCGTTGATAATAGAATTATCAATAGGCAAGATGCTCTTCTTGGAGCAATTCAAGGTAATTTAGCATTTGGTAAATTTATGTTTACTATCTATCCTAAATTTGCTTTACATCGAGATTCAAAAGATTTCGATAAAACTTTAAGTTTCATACACCAGTGCGAAAGAACTGATCTTATGGAACCAGGTAATAAAGTGTTTACGATTAATTATTTAATCTCATATGCTTTAACCAACAGTACTCATTCAATCGAGTATTAGGAAAATGAAAATATAACTATTGAAGATATATTTTCTGACATTGGAATTGTCGAAGGCAGCAAATTCGCTGAGCCATCACAATTACAAGAAAATTGGGCAATTGATATTGCACGAAATAAACAGGTTTTATTATCAAAACCCAGACACAGTTATGCTGGAAACTCTTTACAAATAGGAGATTCAAGTAATACTGAACAATCAATTCGTTCTATGTCAGAACGAATAAATGGATATGGTAAAATTTTAAAAAGAGTTATTGGAGAATAATGTCTTCAAAACCAATTTTAAATTATTTACAATATCTTGATCAACAAATCACCTATGAAGAGGCTGATATACAAGTTTGGTTTGTTAGAATAAATCAAATTAAATATGACATTATGTTAAGTCATAAAACAAAAATTCTTAATATAAAGAATATTAAGAATAACATTTTTGCTTCTAAGCAAAAAATTATTGAGCTTAGAACTAAAAAAACAATTATATCTGTAACATGACTACTCTTTTGAAATTTGAGGAAATTGTTAAAGATTTAATAAGAAAGTTGGAAAGTCTTAGTCTATCTACCAACGAAAATCTTGAGGCAACTGCCGCAAAAATCATCAAAGTTGTTTCAGACAAAATTGATGAAAAAATAGATTCAAAAACTCTTATGCCCGAAAGGCAAAAAGAAAAAATTGATAATGAAAAAAGCTTTCAAAAGTATTCATTTCCAAACTTCAACGTTGGAAATCCATCTTTAGGAAGTTCTAAAAGTCCGAATGCATTGACATGGCCTTTTGGATCAACTTCAAATGACCAATAAAGGTCAAATGGAAAACCTTTTAAGGAAAATAAATAGAGAGATCTCTATGAATTATTTCTACATAGAAAGAAATTATCAAAGAATTGTTGAATTACATTCGGATTGGAGTATTCATCCTTTCGACAAACTTTTTGAATTAACTGATTTAAAAAGAAAAAATTCTTCTATGAAAGAAGAAATTCAAAATCTAAAAGATAAAAAGATTATTTTATCTTGTGGATAAAATGAGTTCCATCACTCAAAAATTGGAACAAATTTTAGATGAACAATTGGATACCCTTCCAGTTGAGCAAATAATAGAAATTGTTAGTCTCATTTCTTTTGATGACAAAGAATGTGAACAAAAGTTTTCTGAAAATAAAATCTTAAAAGAAAGATATTTTTCTGAAAATAAAGAAGAACAGGTCTTTGTTTTGAAAAATGAAGAACCAAGAACCTTTCCGGTAAAGAAGGAAGAACCCGAAACTGAAGAAAGTTCTTCAGATACGGAAATGTCTCCGAGACAAAGAACTTACCATGCCTCTACTAGCAAAGGTAATAGGTATAGAAAAAAGAATACGGAATTTTCCATGTCGTATCATAAAGGTATACCTGATCATAATAGTAATGACAATGGTAGTGCAACTGCTATTAATACTATTAAGATTGATTGTATCTTCAACCTCGACAAAAGAAAAGAGGTAATTGATAAATGGAACACTGAAATCAGTCTAATCATTCAGACTAATTCAGATGAATTTTCTAATGCTAAGGCTTTGTTATTATTATTAGAACATAAGTCTGCAGGAATCATACAAAATTTCATCAAAGGGACAACTTAGGATGAAAGATTGCATGGTATAGATCTTTTTGATCAAATCATAAATGCAATATACATGATGTTTTTAGGTCTTGACCTTATAACAAATAAAGACCATGAAAATCAAAAATTGCTAGAAAAAGCAAGACAAAATCTTGCAAAAGCACAAATTTGTGATATTTGTTTGTTAGACGATTTTACTTGTCTTTATGAAACAAATCTATACAAGTTAAGTACAGGTGAATTCCACTCTTGGATTGAGGCGTACTTAATGAAGATTCCTATCGTTGGAGAAAAAGCCAAAGAACGATGGAACAAAGAAAAGAATGAGTTCACGATGCATTCTCTTGGGTTTGCAACTAGAATTGTCAAAGAAGAAATTGCGGTTTACTGTGATTTTTCTGATAAACAAAAACAGCTAAAAAGTTTTAACAAAAGCTGTTGCAAAAAACTTACTGAGTTACCACAATTAACTTTTGGTTGTGAACCAGTAAAAGATGAAAATTATTTCAAAAAGAAATATAAAAATAAATATAAAACAAAAACTAAAAAACGTTTTTGGAAAACCAAGAAAAGAAAGTTTTCTCCTGGAAAATACTTTTCAAAAGAAAAACCTAAGGTTTGTCCTCAAGGTAAGAAAAAATGTCGTTGCTGGATATGTTATGAAGAAGGACACTATGCAAACGAATGTCCCAACAGACAAAAGTTTCCGGAAAAATTAAAAATTATTTCGACAACGGAAACTGAAGGATATTTTCCTTATGAAAATATTTTTGATGGCTATACACAAGTATATGCATTAGAAATATTATCCGACTCTTCTACAGAAGACTCAGAATGAAGTCCAACCACTCTTTTAAGAAAACGTTTAAAATTTATTTTAAAATTGTTTATTTTTTAAGGAATCAGGAACTAATCCCCTCTTCTTAAAAAAGAGCACATGGCTCTGATACCAGCTTGCGGAGGTACTTTAGAATTTTTGACAAATTCAACTAAAGGGTTCATTAAGTCCTTTAGGGGTTTTGTGGTCTGGTTAAGACTCATTGGTTAAGACTCATAAGTTAGAAAACTTGTTTTTCTAGACTTTTTAGTTCTTCTTTTAGTCTAAAGCGGTTTGCTTTAAGACCGTTAAACTGAACATGGTCAGCTCTCCTATTTCTAGGTGATCTCTTAAGAGACTGTTCTAATTGGTTAATTAGACTTTGATACATGGTTAATTCTTGATTAACCCGACGGATTTCTTTTTTAAGGAAATCTTGGTGTATACTCATTGTATACTTGGGTAGTTAATACCAAGGTTCTTGAACCGATAATATACGATTGAATTAACAATCCTTGTAGCCATGTTTTGACTATAACAATCTTTATAGATTGTTTTCATGTGTTGACTAAGGCAACTAAACAAACGGTGATTTTGAGAAATCATCAATTGTCTAAATTGAATTAAAAATTCATTTTTAGTAGTCATTTTTTGACTAACGATTCTTATTGAAAAGATTATTTGATTTCGATAATGGTTAATCGATTTCTTTTTGTGTTCGTTTATAAACATCATTTTTTATTTAATCAAAATCTTACTTTTTTGTGTGAATAAAATTCTTTTTAAGATTTAAGGAGAGATATGAAATATCAATCTTGAAGTCTTTTAACAGTTTGAAATAAAATCTATACCTTCTTCTTCTTGTATTTTCTTCTTGAAAAGTTTATATTTCTTCTGCAAGGGACCAATCCAACCCTTATTTCCCTAACGGTCTCCTGCCTCAGCGGTACTTCAACGGGCTCCAGGACTCCAGGTTTTACAGAATAAAAACAACTTCATGATAGAAAATAAGATAGGGGGTTACGAAGGAGCTTTTATTTCATAATTGTTCTCCCGAAGGAGAACTTCTTGATATTTACATCAACTCCTTAAAGGAGTTTTACTCCATACTACTAGCACACATACTAAGAAAAATTGATCAAATGATGATCAACGAAAAAAGAAAAGTAAGGTGGGTGAAAAGGAACGAGGGTGGTTGAGAGGAATTCTCAAATTGAGAATTGTGATTTTGGTAGTCAAACCAGGGATGCCTGGGATGTGTTTTCCTAAACATAGGATTCGTTGTCTCAGACTTGAGATATCTCAAACTAATGAATTCGACTCCTTTATATAGTAGAAGTTAATTTTACAAAAGGTCTAAAATAGCCTTAAGTGTTCGTCATGCATGACGTTTTTTAGTCGACAAACCCATGTGTTGGGTCCAGCTCTCGCATGTCATCTTCTGAAAAGTAGCTGTTTCTAGTAGAAGGACCACTTTTGTCAGAATTTTCTTTGGTGTAGGATTCCTTACAGCTCATGTACTGATGGCTTTCCTGTGCACCTTGCATTATTTTGCTGAGTCTTTGTTTTGTAGTAGGACTCACATCAACTTTGTTGAAGATAACGCGTTGCTCCATTATTCCAAGGCTTCCTTTAGATAATGGGGTTTCCCTATGACTCGTGAAGATATGGAAATTGCTTTAGAGGAATTTCCTTTTTACCACAATAGGCTGAGTATCGAGTGGCTTCTTGTTGGGCTTGTAATAAAGACCCAAACTTCTTGAATGTTACCGGTCTTCCGGAAACATGATGAGACACTATGGACCAATCTTCATATATGCCTCTATGCTCTCCATCAAAAATGACATAAAATCTAGAATTAGATTTTACCTTTTCTTGAATATCTTGGGAGTAACTTGGTCTAAGTTTTTGGCAAACTGTCAGCCATCAACGGATTTGATGTGCCTTTACCAGAGCCGTTTGCTACTGGGCTAGATGAAGATCGTAGTTCTTCATTAACTTTATATTTGCTTTTTTTCTAAAGCAACAGGAGTCAACGGACTTGATTTTTCTTTACCTTTAGCCGTTTGTAAAGGAATAGATTCAGATTGTATCCTTTCGGAATCATGTTCTGAATTAACAGTTGTGTCTAGACTTTCGTCATAGAGAGCTATTTTTTCTTGAATAGCTTTTAATTCTATCAAAAGAATTTTTTCTTTTAGGCGTAAAGCCCTTAAATCCTCCATTTTTTCAAAAAATTTGCCTTTCTTTTTGTAAGAGTGATTAGTGATGCCTTTAATTTGAAGGGTGTGTATACCTTATATAGGCATGAAAAGCATTCGATTTTGGAAAATTAATTGAAATACTTATGTGTTTACGTATTTTGAAAATCTCGTGTCAAGCAATCAGCTAGCACGTTTTTGGCCCCCTCAAGATGTTCGGTATCGAAAGAATATCTTGAAAACCACATTTGCCACCTGACAAGACGACCTTGTTTATTATCTCCCGAAATTTTTGTTTTCAGAAAATAAGTAAAATTTTTATTGTCAGTTCTGACTAAGAATTTAACCGGGGTTAAATAAATAGAGAACTTTGAAATCGTATTTTTTACCGCTAGTAATTCTTTTTCATTACTGTGGTAATTTCATTTTGCCTGCTTGAAGCTTCCCGAAGTGTACCTGCAAATTTTTTTCTCTATCTGCAGTTTTAGCTTTCAAAACACCTCCCCAAAAATCATGAGAAGCATCTGTTTCTATGATTAAAAATCATTTTCATTAGGAAGATAAAGTTTAGGAAAACTGATTAAGTTTTTCTTTACCTTTTTAATGTAGTCAGTATCGGAATGTTTCCAATCCCATACATATTCCTTTTTTAGCTTAGCCTGTAAAGGTTTTCTAAGCTCTGCAAGCTTAGGAATATAACTTTCTGCATAAGTTAATACACCTCAAAATCTTTGAAGATGTTTTTTATCTTCTAAAGTATCTGGAAATTTGTGTAAATTTTCCAAGATATGTTTTTGTGGACAATGTGTCCCTTGATCGATTTCAAGACCTAAAAAGTTTATCTTTGTTTTAAAAAGATTAGCTTTCTTTTTTTGATAAAATGATTCCATATTTTTCAATTGTTTTTAAAACTGATAAAACATGATAATAGTGTTTATCTTCTGAGTTTGAGAAAACTATAATATCGTCTACATAGACGGTACAGTAATCTTCTAATCCTCTTAAAGCATTTTGCATATGTCTTTGAAATATGCTTGGTGCCTGTTTTAATCCAAAGGGAACTACCTTCCATTGATAGTGACCGTCTGGGCATGTGAACGCAGTTAATAACTGTGATTCTTTGTCTAGCAGTACCTGCCAAAAACCGCTTTTACAGTCAAAACTGGAAAAGATAGTTTTTCCTCTTAGAAGAGTTAGTAATTCCTGCATACAAGGAAGATTATGGCTGTCTCCAATAGTGACATTATTAATTGCTTTGTAATTAACAACCATTCGTTTTTCACCTCTTCTTCTTTCTGCTTCATTTTCTACTAAGAAAGCAGGAGACATGTGAGGAGATTTACTAGGAATTATTAATCCCAAATCAAGAAGTTTCTTGATTTGTTTATTAAATTCTTCCCTATCCTATGGACTGTATTTCATAGGTTTAACCCTAATAACAGTTTTAGGATCTATTAACTTAATAGATGCCTTCATCCAATTTTTTGATTTTTCAGGATCAATTGGATTTTCTGAACAAACTTTTTCTAGAAGTTCTTCAATTTTTTGAAATTTTTGTATTTCACTAAAAAATATCCTTTCTACTTTTATAACTTCTTGAGCTATATTAGTTCCAGGAATTTGTTTTATCTTTGAATCTTTTTTCATAGATTCAAGAAAATCTGGTTTTCCAATTTGAAAAGCCTCTTTGACCTTTTTAATCAAAATCATTTCTTGATTAAGATGAAAAGATATTCTGTCTAACCATTGAGTGAAGGGTCCATAAAGTTGACAGAAATTATTTCCAAGAAGTAAATCCATACCTGAATCTTGTTGGTAGATAGTAGGAATGGTAAATGGTTCTCCAAAAAATTGGATGATAAGATTTCTACAAACCTTATTTAACTTCATGACTTCTTTGTTAGCAATAATTACCTTAATATCTTTGGGAACGTTTTCCCATAAGTCATTAGGAATTACGTGTTTGCTTGCCAAACAAAGACTTGCCCCTGTGTCAACATAACAATGTAGGGCGATTTTTTTATATCCTTTGAAGGAAACATTTCCTTTGATATAAATTGAATTTGGATTAGTTATGTTTGAACTTGCTGAATCCAAATTATGAATTTGTTTTTCCTCATCCCCCCAACTAAAAGAGTGATTAGGCTGTAACTCGATATCTGAAGAGCTTGCTTCAGTTTCGGGTTTTTCCTGTTCATTTTTCATTGTAAAGACCTGTTCTTTATTTTCAGAAAAATGTTTAGTTTCAGGTTCTTCATCTTTTAAAACAAGAATTTGTTTTTTTATTTTTAGAAATCTTTTGTTCAAGTTTTTCTTTTAAGTTTTCATAAAACTTTTGTTTACGTTCTTTGTTTTCAAAGGACAATAGCTGAACAACAAAGGACATGAGCTGAACAGGCTTATGAATTTGTTTAGCTGGTAAAGTTTTTCTTTTAAAAAACTGTTCTAACTTTTGAGTAACATAATTCATTTTATCCACAGGATAGAATAATTTTTGTTTCTCTAAGTTTTTGTATTTCTTTTCTCAAAAGAGAATTTGTTCTTTTTAAAGCAGTTAACTCAAAAAGTTTTTCAGAAGGATGAATACACCAATCAAGATGTAACTCATACATTCTTTGATTATTTCTTTGTAAATAGAAATAATGCATAAAAATCTTTAGATTAATTTTTCTAAAATATTTTTTCATTTGTCCCTTATTGGTTATTTAAAGTTGATAAAAAAGGCCATGTTTCATTAGTTTCGTTAGAAACTTCCTTGAAAATTTCATCAATTTCGTCAGAAACTTCTTTAAGAATTTCGGCATTGAAAATTTCATCAATTTCGTCAGAAACTTCTTTAAGAATTTCGGCATAGATTGTTTCAAGACTTTCATCTCTATAAATTATTGCCTTTTTTGCTTTAAACTCAAGAATTTTTTGTTTAGAATCAAAAATATTTCTTTTAGCAATTTTTAAGTTACGAGATTTTCTTTTATGATTCATCATAAAAGCAAAGACGTTTCTTTTAGCAATTTTTATGTTCCGAGATTTTATTTTTTGATTCATCATAAAATTTTTCTTTAATTGTTTTATTTGAATCAAGGAAAAATGAATCTTTTCTTCTTCATAGGCAATTTGCATATCAAGAAGATATAGATGGTTTAGAATAGGTGATATAGACATTAAGTTCCAATAACCTTTTCTAAAATTTTTCCATATCTGTCTATGTTTTTCGACATAGTTCGCATTAAATGCTTGGTGTCACAAGAGTCTCTTATTTGCAAAGAGGTTCCAGCAAAACTGTGTCTAGGTTCAAATCTCAGCATCTTTTTATTTCGTGCAATATCAATTGCCCAATTTTCCTGTAATTGTGATGGCTCAGCGAATTTGCTGCCTTCAACAATTCCAATTTCAGAAAATATATCTTCAAGAGTTATATTTTCATTTTCCTTATACTCGATTGAATGAGTACTGTTGGTTAAAGCATAAGAGATTAAATAATTAATCGTAAACACTTTATTACCTGGTTCCATAAGATCAGTTCTTTCGCACTGGTGTATGAAACTTAAAGTTTTATCGAAATCTTTTGAATCTCGATGTAAAGCAAATTTAGGATAGATAGTAAACATAAATTTACCATATGCTAAATTACCTTGAATTGCTCCAAGAAAAGCATCTTGCCTATTGATAATTCTATTATCAACGAGTGCCATTTTTATAGGAATGTTAATTCAGTCTCTGAACTGAGCTTTAAGGAGGATTTTAACCGCTCCTATGTGTACCATATTGAGAGATTTTCTCAACTCTGGTTTAATGTGCAAAAGCTTTTTTGCTATTTCACCCTTTATTAAGAGTGGCAAATAAACTTCACCTGCTGTATTTTTTATGTCAACTGAAAGTTCTTCAGTATTGAAACAATAAAATATTTTATTTTTTCTAGAAAAGGCTCTAGAAACTAAACTTTGTAAATTTTTTGGTTGATTAAAAACCTGTTTAGTGTCAAGCTTGAATTTAAGCTTACTAATTTTTGTTAGTTGATCAGAATTAATCATGTAATCTGATACAAAACCTTTTTCGTTTTCACTAAAGTTTATCACTTCAGTTATTTCTTGTTCGTTTGATTCTTCCGAATCTTCATACGAATTTTTAAAACTCATTTTAAATTTTTTTTTCTTTTAAGAAAACGTTTAAAATTTATTTTAAAATTGTTTATTTTTTAAGGAATCGGGAACTAATCCCCTCTTCTTAAAAAAGAGCACATGGCTCTGATACCAGCTTGCGGAGGTACTTTAGAATTTTTGACAAATTCAACTAAAGGGTTCATTAAGTCCTTTAGGGGTTTTGTGGTCTGGTTAAGACTAATTGGTTAAGACTCATAAGTTAGAAAACTTGTTTTTCTAGACTTTTTAGTTCTTCTTTTAGTCTAAAGCGGTTTGCTTTAAGACCGTTAAACTGAACATGTTCAGCTCTCCTATTTCTAGGTGATCTCTTAAGAGACTGTTCTAATTGGTTAATTAGACTTTGATACATGGTTAATTCTTGATTAACCCGACGGATTTCTTTTTTAAGGAAATCTTGGTGTATACTCATTGTATACTTGGGTAGTTAATACCAAGGTTCTTGAACCGGTAATATACGATTGAATTAGCAATCCTTGTAGCCATGTTTTGACTATAACAATCTTTATAGATTGTTTTCATGTGTTGACTAAGGCAACTAAACAAACGGTGATTTTGAGAAATCATCAATTGTCTAAATTGAATTAAAAATTCATTTTTAGTAGTCATTTTTTGACTAACGATTCTTATTGAAAAGATTATTTGATTTCGATAATGGTTAATCGATTTCTTTTTGTGTTCGTTTATAAACATCATTTTTTATTTAATCAAAATCTTAGTTTTTTGTGTGAATAAAATTCTTTTTAAAATTTAAGGAGAGATATGAAATATCAATCTTGAAGTCTTTTAACAGTTTGAAATAAAATCTATACCTTCTTCTTCTTGTATTTTCTTCTTGAAAAGTTTCTATTTCTTCTGCAAGGGACCAATCCAACCCTTATTTCCCTAACGGCCTCCTGCCTCAGCGGTACTTCAACGGGCTCCAGGACTCCAGGTTTTACAGAATAAAAACAACTTCATGATAGAAAATAAGATAGGGGGTTACGAAGGAGCTTTTATTTCATAACTGTTCTCCCGAAGGAGAACTTCTTGATATTTACATCAACTCCTTAAAGGAGTTTTACTCCATACTACTAGCACACATACTAAGAAAAATTGATCAAATGATCAACGAAAAAAGAAAAGTAAGGTGGGTGAAAAGGAACGAGGGTGGTTGAGAGGAATTCTCAAATTGAGAATTGTGATTTTGGTAGTCAAACCAGGGATGCCTGGGATGTGTTTTCCTAAACTTAGGATTCGTTGTCTCAGACTTGAGATATCTTTTCCTTATGAGGTATTGCTCCTTATATAGACGGAGATTTCCTCTTACAAGACCTACCAATAATTTCATTGAATTATTAAAGATGTCTTTACAGCTGTAGTCGCTTGTCTTCTTTTGAATGACGTAAGTGCTTACGTTTTTCATAGAATTATTGTGAAGGGCCCCTCACTGCTGGTAGTGGACAAAGCATCTGTTTTTGGTGTAGTGTCCCCATCAACTTTAGTGCATAATGCGCACTGATGGCCTTTGTCGACCTTTTGGAGCCTTTCACAAAGCATCTTCTTTGTGGTAGGACCTGCTTCGATCTGATTTTACAAGATCTTATCTTCAAGAGCTTGAATTGCTCGTTGCTCTTCTTGACAGAGTGTCTTCCCGGTAGTGCTGGTGATCAGACAATTTGGGTTGGTATAATTGACCTTGGTTTTGCTTTTTGAATTAAGCTTTTGAGTTATTTGGATTATGGAAATAATCTTTTCAACTCGGTAGGCATAGATTCCCATGCTGATGAAGTCATCTTCTTTGTTTATGACTTTGGAAGGTTGAACTTCTCTTTTTGCCGCTAAGCCTAGCTCAATGTAATGATAGGCTAGAAGGACTTTTCCATCAACCCAGTCTGGAATGCTGGATGTGACTTAGATGTAAATATTAGCATCTTTAGCAATTTTTTGGATGAATTTTCCAACTGCTATTCTTAATCCCTTAGGAAATAATCTTAATTCTTTAAGATCTTTGCTGGGATAAATGGTCTTGACTAACCCTGCACAAAAAGCCTGGTAAGTAAAGATTGCATCTGCATCAGGACAGATTACGAAAAGACTTCTGGACTTTTTGTCGTCTGTATAAATCTTTTCTGCTTCATAATCCTTTATGGAGAGAGCTCTTGCTTTGGACCATAGGATTCTGAATTCTGAGAAGCTTATTCCTTCTACAATTTCTGAAGATGGAACTTTTGTTGGAGCTTCTTCTTTTTCTTTTGTGAAGAACACCTTTCTTCTTTGACCAGTATGATTCTGGACTTTGGGCACTAATATTGGTGCTTTGAAGATTATCTTCTTGCCTCCGAAGTTAGCTTGATACTTATCTGCTTCTTGTTGAGCTTGAAAAGGTGTCTTGTATTTCTTGAAGACGAAAGATGTCTCCTTCATTAGATTGGATACAATGTCCCAATCATCATATATTCCTGCATTTGGACCTTCAAATATCACGTAGAACTTTGAATTATCCTTTGCTGGCATTTTTGTCTTGTCCGCATAACTAGGCCGAAGACTAGTTTCTCCAACTTTTTCCAAGTTGTGAGGAATCAACGGATTTGACTTCTTAGCTTCAGAGCCGTTTGCATCTGAGCTGCTTGGAGAAGATGAACCTTCTCTTTCCATTTTTCGTAAATGGACAACCTCCGAAAATGTAGACCCAGGGGTCAATCGGATATTAGCCTTCTTTGAATGAAGGTCTCGCCTGGCTTGTGAGGCCTCTGGCATGCTTTTTCCCAAAGCATCAGGGATCAACGGATTTGTTGAGTCTTTACCGGTCGCCGTTTGCGCTGGACTAGATTCTGTTTTTAGCTTTTCAGCATCCTGGACAGAATTTCCAGTTAAGATCATGGTCGTGTAGACATTGATCTGATCTCTGATGGATCTTAATTCTATTTCTAGAATTTTTTCCTTGAGACGTAGAGCTTTAAGTTCTTCTTCCATACTGGAAGTTTTTATAAAGACAATTCTTTTAGGCGTAAAGCCCTTAATTTTTTCATCTCCCTTTCTTTTTTTTTTCAAAGGTTTTTTGTAAATGAGGATGATGAATTTGGATGAAGGAAAGCCTTCAATTTATAGGTGCAAGGATGACAATGACATCATTGCTTACGATTTCTGAAAATCTCGTGTCAAGCTATCTGTTAACACATTTTTGGCCCTTGTACCGTGTCTGTCATTTGACAAGACGACCCTGTTTATTATTTCCGAAAATATCTTTGTTTTCAGAAAATAAATAATTTTTGATTAAACAAATTTCAAAATTTCATTTTGTTTATTTTTATCCCCCCAACTAAAAGAGTGGTTGGACTTCATTCTGAGCCTTCTATAGAAGAGTCGGATAATATTTCTAATGCATATACTTGTGTATAGCCATCAAAAATATTTTCATAAGGAAAATATCCTTCAGTTTCCGCTGTCGAAATAATTTTTAATTTTTCCGGAAACTTTTGTCTGTTGGGACATTCGTTTGCATAGTGTCCTTCTTCAGAACATATCCAGCAACGACATTTTTTCTTACCTTGAGGACAAACCTTAGGTTTTTCTTTTGAAAAGTATTTTCCAGGAGAAAACTTTCTTTTATTGGTTTTCCAAAAACGTTTTTTAGTTTTTGTTTTATATTTATTTATATATTTCTTTTTGAAATAATTTTCATCTTTTACTGGTTCACAACCAAAAGTTAATTGTGGTAACTCAGTAAGTTTTTTGCAACAGCTTTTGTTAAAACTTTTTAGCTGTTTTTGTTTATCAGAAAAATCACAGTAAACCGCAATTTCTTCTTTGACAATTCTAGTTGCAAACCCAAGAGAATGCATCGTGAACTCATTCTTTTCTTTGTTCCATCGTTCTTTGGCTTTTTCTCCAACGATAGGAATCTTCATTAAGTACGCCTCAATCCAAGAGTGGAATTCACCTGTACTTAACTTGTATAGATTTGTTTCATAAAGACAAGTAAAATCGTCTAACAAACAAATATCACAAATTTGTGCTTTTGCAAGATTTTGTCTTGCTTTTTCTAGCAATTTTTTATTTTCATGGTCTTTATTTGTTATAAGGTTTAAGACCTAAAAACATCATGTATATTGCATTTATGATTTGATCAAAAAGATCTATACCATGCAATCTTTCATCCCAAGTTGTCCCTTTGATGAAATTTTGTATGATTCCTGCAGACTTATGTTCTAATAATAATAACAAAGCCTTAGCATTAGAAAATTCATCTGAATTAGTCTGAATGATTAGACTGATTTCAGTGTTCCATTTATCAATTACCTCTTTTCTTTTGTCGAGGTTGAAGATACAATCAATCTTAATAGTATTAATAGCAGTTGCACTACCATTGTCATTACTATTATGATCAGGTATACCTTTATGATACGGCATGGAAAATTCCGTATTCTTTTTTCTATACCTATTACCTTTGCTAGTAGAGGCAGGGTAAGTTCTTTGTCTCGGAGACATTTCCGTATCTGAAGAACTTTCTTCAGTTTCGGGTTCTTCCTTCTTTACCGGAAAGGTTCTTGGTTCTTCATTTTTCAAAACAAAGACCTGTTCTTCTTTATTTTCAGAAAAATATCTTTCTTTTAAGATTTTATTTTCAAAAAACTTTTGTTCACATTCTTTGTCATCTAAAGAAATGAGACTAACAATTTCTATTATTTGCTCAACTGGGAGGGTATCCAATTGTTCATCTAAAATTTGTTCCAATTTTTGAGTGATGGAACTCATTTTATCCACAAGATAAAATAATCTTTTTATGTTTTAGATTTTGAATTTCTTCTTTCATAGAAGAATTTTTTCTTTTTAAATCAGTTAATTCAAAAAGTTTGTCGGAAGGATGAATACTCCAATCCGAATGTAATTCTACAATTCTTTGATAATTTCTTTCTATGTAGAAATAATTCATAGAGATCTCTCTATTTATTTTCCTTAAAAGGTTTTCCATTTGACCTTTATTGGTCATTTGAAGTTGATCCAAAAGGCCATGTCAATGCATTCGGACTTTTAGAACTTCCTAAAGATGGATTTCCAACGTTGAAGTTTGGAAATGAATACTTTTGAAAGCTTTTTTCATTATCAATTTTTTCATTTTGCCTTTCGGGCATAAGAGTTTTTGAATCTATTTTTTCATCAATTTTGTCTGAAACATCTTTGATGATTTTTGCGGCAGTTGCCTCAAGATTTTCGTTGGTAGATAGACTTAGACTATCCAACTTTCTTATTAAATCTTTAACAATTTCCTCAAATTTCAAAAGAGTAGTCATGTTACAGATATAATTGTTTTTTTAGTTCTAAGCTCAATAATTTTTTGCTTAGAAGCAAAAATGTTTTTCTTAATATTCTTTATATTAAGAATTTTTGTTTTATGACTTAACATAATGTCATATTTAATTTGATTTATTCTAACAAACCAAACTTGTATATCAGTCTCTTCATAGGTGATTTGTTGATCAAGATATTGTAAATAATCTAAAATTGGTTTTGAAGACATTATTCTCCAATAACTCTTTTTAAAATTTTACCATATCCATTTATTCGTTCTGACATAGAACGAATTAATTGTTCAGTATTACTTGAATCTCCTATTTGTAAAGAGTTTCCAGCATAACTGTGTCTGGGTTTTGATAATAAAACCTGTTTATTTCGTGCAATATCAATTGCCCAATTTTCTTGTAATTGTGATGGCTCAGCGAATTTGCTACCTTCGACAATTCCAATGTCAGAAAATATATCTTCAATAGTTATATTTTCATTTTCCTTATACTCGATTGAATGAGTACTGTTGGTTAAAGCATATGAGATTAAATAATTAATCGTAAACACTTTATTACCTGGTTCCAAAAGACTAGCTCTTTCGCACTGGTGTATGAAACTTAAAGTTTTATCGAAATCTTTTGAATCTCGATGTAAAGCAAATTTAGGATAGATAGTAAACATAAATTTACCATATGCTAAATTACCTTCAATTTCTCCATGAAGAGCATCTTGCCTATTGATAATTCTATTATCAACGGGTGCCATTTTTATAGGAAAGTTAATTCCGTCTCTGAACTGAGCTTTAAGGAGGATTTTAACCGCTCCTATGTGTACCATATTGAGAGATTTTCTCAACTCTGGTTTAATGTGCAAAAGCTTTTTTGCTATTTCACCCTTTGTTAAGAGTGGCAAATAAACTTCACCTGCTGTATTTTTTATGTCAACTGAAAGTTCTTCGGTATTGAAACAATAAAATATTTTATTTTTTCTAGAAAAGGCTCTAGAAACTAAACTTTGTAAAGTTTTTGGTTGATTAAAAACCTGTTTAGTGTCAAGCTTGAATTTAAGCTTACTAATTTTTGTTAGTTGATCAGAATTAATCATGTAATCTGATACAAAACCTTTTTCGTTTTCACTAAAGTTTATCACTTCAGTTATTTCTTGTCTTTATTTGGTTCTAGCAATTTTTGATTTTCAGTTGATCAGAATTAATCATGTAATCTGATCCTAGCAATTTTTGATTTTCATGGTCTTTATTTGTTATAAGGTCAAGACCTAAAAACATCATTAATATTGCATTTATGATTTGATCAAAAAGATCTATACCATGCAATCTTTCATCCCAAATTGTCCCTTTGATGAAATTTTGTATGATTCCTGCAGACTTATGTTCTAATAATAATAACAAAGCCTTAGCATTAGAAAATTCATCTGAATTAGTCTGAATGATTAGACTGATTTCAGTGTTCCATTTATCAATTACCTCTTTTCTTTTGTCGAGGTTGAAGATACAATCAATCTTAATAGTATTAATAGCAGTTGCACTACCATTGTCATTACTATTATGATCAGGTATACCTTTATGATACGGCATGGAAAATTCCGTATTCTTTTTTCTATACCTATTACCTTTGCTAGTAGAGGCATGGTAAGTTCTTTGTCTCAGAGACATTTCCGTATCTGAAGAACTTTCTTCAGTTTCGGGTTCTTCCTTCTTTACCGGAAAGGTTCTTGGTTCTTCATTTTTCAAAACAAAGACCTGTTCTTTTTTATTTTCAGAAAAATATCTTTTTTTTAAGATTTTATTTTCAGAAAACTTTTGTTCACATTCTTTGTCATCTAAAGAAATGAGACTAACAATTTCTATTATTTGCTCAACTGGAAGGGTATCCAGTTGTTCATCTAAAATTTGTTCCAATTTTTGAGTGATGGAACTCATTTTATCCACAAGATAAAATAATCTTTTTATGTTTTAGATTTTGAATTTCTTCTTTCATAGAAGAATTTTTTCTTTTTAAATCAGTTAATTCAAAAAGTTTGTCGGAAGGATGAATACTCCAATCCGAATGTAATTCTACAATTCTTTGATAATTTCTTTCTATGTAGAAATAATTCATAGAGATCTCTCTATTTATTTTCCTTAAAAGGTTTTCCATTTGACCTTTATTGGTCATTTGAAGTTGATCCAAAAGGCCATGTCAATGCATTCGGACTTTTAGAACTTCCTAAAGATGGATTTCCAACGTTGAAGTTTGGAAATGAATACTTTTGAAAGCTTTTTTCATTATCATTTTTTTCTTTTTGCCTTTCGGGCATAAGAGTCTTTGAATCTATTTTTTCATCAATTAAGTACAGGTGAATTCCACTCTTGGATTGAGGCGTACTTAATGAAGATTCCTATCGTTGGAGAAAAAGCCAAAGAACGATGGAACAAAGAAAAGAATGAGTTCACGATGCATTCTCTGGTTCAAATTTATAGTATTGCCATCACTTTAACTTTTGGCAACAAATACAACTTTGCCCTTAGTTCAAATTACAGTATTGCTACCGTTTTAGTTTTTTTTAGCAAAACTATACAAGTGTTTTTTTAATTGGTTGACTGGATATAATTTTTTTTCCATGTCATAGAGCTGCCTAACACTCGCTTCTTAATCCTGACAAACTACAGTTTTGCCCTGAGCTCAGAACTACGGTCATGTCATCGTTTTAGTTTTTTTTTCCTAACAAAACTATAATAGTGTTTTTTTAATTGATTGATATTTATTCGGTTATCGCCCAGCAACGCGGGTGGGGCATCAACTAGTTTAGATACACAAGTACACAAAATTCTCATTTCATAAAAGAAAAACGTACAATAAAGTGATTTTAATTACACAATTTTAAATTACACTTTAGCGTAACTTTTTTATGATTTTCGAATGTACCGTCTTTTCCTAATTTTTGAATATACCATCACGACATATTTTTTTTATTTATGTTTTTGAAGTCTCTATGCGGAACTCTATTAATTTAGTTTAAAAGTCAATAACATATTTAAAAAATAAATCATATGTTTTAAAAGTTGTAATGAATTAATATGTTTAAAGTTTGTAAACTATCTTTTTATACTCATTATGTGTATTACAATATAGAATAGATAATGTTGATATTAATAATCTTTTACATGTTTTCTTTTATAAATATACTAGGTTTTTACCCGGGATTGCTTCCCGGGCTCGGAAAACTTAGTTATATTAATTACTATTTGTTATTAATACGACCACATTACATCAACCATTAATAAATTCCATATAGCAAGTAGCTATCTTTCAAAAAAATATATAGCAAGTAGCTAAGTTTACCAATATAATTTAAAAAACGTATAATCTTGTTAAAAAAGATTTGATTAGATAATTACTTGCAAAACCTTGCTATAGATAAAACATCAATCTGCAGCAAGGTTGGATCCCTGAACTCAAAACAACATTGCAATAAAATTTAATCAAATGAAAATAGTATTGGATCTGATGTTGAAAACCGTCTTATACAATCTTCACGAATTTAAACATATGTACTAAAAAGAAAATAAAAAAACATTGTGTTCACTTATTAGCAATTGCATACTTGGAAGCCATACTTAATGCTTACATGACCAGCTCCCATGTTTATCAATATGCAGGTTTGACACCTACACAAACTATTTAAATGAGTTTGAACCAAAATAAATCACCAACAAAAATTGAATGAACACAAATAAACCAAATCGCATATGTAAATAGATATACCGTTGTCTTACGGTTTATAATCTGATTTTAGTTCTCGTCTGCAACTCCTTCGTATCCATCATCCCCTACTCCCTGTTCCTTTCACGGAAATCCTTTGATAATCCTCCATCCTCACCTTTCATTAAGCCAGCTAATACAGCTGTTTCATGCTCCCTTACCTGTACCAAAACTCAAATATTTAAATAATATTTATCACTTTGGACACAATACCTTAAAATGGGTCAAATTGATTGTATTCAATCTCCAATGGGTTAAACGAGTACAAAAAATTACAACCCAGTTAAAAAGAAAAGAAATCAAGCCAAAAGTTGACCGAAGTTTATTTTCTGTTGATGGAAGAACATTTCATGTTCCCTATAATGTGACAGTCTGGATCTTTGGAAGTTTAGTTACCTTTCTCGGGTAACTCACCATTTTAACCCAACAGTGGTTTCAACCACTATTTTAACCCAACAGTGGTTTCAACCACTATTTTAACCCAACAGTGGTTTAACTCACCGTTTTAACCCAACAGTGGTTTCAACCAGTATTTTAACCCAATAGTGGTTTCAACCACTGTTGTAAGTCAACAGTGGTTTAACTCACTGTTTTAACCCAACAGTGGTTTCAACCACTATTTTAACCCAACAGTGGTTTAACTCACTGTTTTAATCCAACAGTGGTTTCAACCACTATTTTAACCCAACAGTGGTTTAAGTCACTGTTTTAACCCAACAGTGTTTTGAAACCACTTTTGGGTTAAAACAATGGTTTCCTTTGAGAAGCTACACTATTAAACAAAAGAAAAATTATACCAATCCACTGTTTTGGGTTAAAACAGTGTTTTGAAACCATTTTTGGGTTAAAACAGTGTTTGAAATGAATTATTTCATACCTTCTGATAGGTATTCCGGAGCCAAATAACCAGAAGTACCCGAAAGCTTAATTTTGTTCTTCGCATGGAACTCAGTGGTAGCAAGTGCAAAATTCGAAATCTGAAATAATTATAATACAATTTGGTAAATCAAAAGCAAAAAAATACTCTTGTTAAACTATAAAGGATCTTACTTTAGCATTGAAATTGGAATCTAGCAAAATGTTCTATGACTTAAGATCTCTATGAATCAAAGGCGGGTTGCATCGTTCATGAAGATACTCTAATCCTCTGTTAAATAAAAGTCATAATCTTTTTTAAGAGATGTGCAACGAGTAGGATTTGATATCTTACTAGAATTCAAATGGATAACAGGCATCAATGGCAGCTTCATACTACCCAAAAAAGCGCTTGATACTACCCAAAAAAGCCATTTTTGTTCCTTTAGAAATAGAGGATGAAGGCTTTAAGGGGGGAAATCAGCGATACCCACCACCAATTAAAGCCAAATATCCAACCTTTCAGTTAAACACAAATTAGCAAAGTAATAGTGATGGGAACATTCATAAAAATCGTATTTCGTTAAAATGGAGGAAACAAAAACAATATATGAATCCTTTTTTTAAATGTAAATATACCTGGATGCACAGAAGGAGTAAGATCTTGACAGTTCGACCTGAAAGCGTCAGCCAATCCTTTGTTCACGGGGACTCTATGAATATTGGTCACAAGTTCCATCTTTTTTGAGTTGTAAGCCGCATCTGCTTCTTGATGTTTAGCTTCATACTTGAGTCGTATTTGTGCAACAACTTCATCTATCTCCTTCTCACAATCAGCTTTCAGCCTTTGTTTCTGCACGAAAACAAAACCGATAGCATAATGAAAAGTTGATCAATATGAGTTAACTTATTAAAGTATATAAATAAATGACTTACCAATTCTTGATAGAACTTCGTTACGTTATCTTCCATAGTGGGTTCAAGTAATGGCTCGCTTGGTGGAAGTGTGTCAGATGGATTTTCAGCAACTGTTGGATCAGTAGATGACGGGAAATCTGGTTCATCTTCTGGAATGATTTGATCAACTTGACTGGCACCTGACGGTTGCAGATTACCAAAGTTAATATCTTCATCTTGAATCCCACATTCTGGAAGTTGTTCAAGTTGAAGAGGCTCACTTTTTATTTCCTGAAAAGAAGTTCAAATTATAGTTTATGAGACACATGATGAACAAAATAAGAATTCGGAATATGCTAAATGCAAATAACCTACATGAACAGATGGTGTTTTGTCCTGTGATATGGCTGCACACACTGGATTACCACTATCGGGACAAAAAGAAACATTATGGTCTTCATTAGCATGCAACGCAGCAGGTAGTATAATGCTATCTTCAACATTCTCTTCTTTCACAGCTGGTTTTGCCACCTTAGTAGACTCAACATGTGATATGGAGGTTAGTTAACCAAAGAGGGATGAATCAATGCTCGGCATAAATCAAACACGTGAAGTATGGAGATTAGTTAACCAAAGAAGGATGAATCAATGTTGACTGGCATGATTTGATCAAGTTGACTGGCACCTAACGGTTCCAGATTACCAAAGTTAATTTCTTCATCATGAATCCCACTGTCTGGAAGTTGTTCAAGTTGAAGAGGCTCATTATTTCCTGAAAAGAAGTTCAAATTATAGTTTATGAGACACATGATGAACAAAATAAGAATTCGGAATATGCTAAATGCAAATAACCTACATGAACAGATGGTGTTTTGTCCTGTGATATGGCTGCACACACTGGATTACCACTATCGGAACAAAAACATTATGGTCTTCATTAGCATGCAACGCAGCAGGTAGTATAATGCTATCTTCAGCATTCTCTTCTTTCACAGCTGGTTTTGCCACCTCAACAGACTCAACATGTGCTATGGAGGTTAGTTAACCAAAGAGGTATGAATCAATGCTCGACCTGAATCAAACACGTGAAGTATGGAGGTTAGTTAACCAAAGAGGGATGAATCAATGTTGACTGGCATGATTTGATTAAGTTAACTGGCACCTGAAGGTTGCAGATTACCAAGGTTAATTTCTTCATCTTGAATCCCACTGTCTGGAAGTTGTTCAAGTTGAAGAGGCTCACTTTTTATTTCCTAAAAAGAAGTTCAAATTATAGTTTATGAGACACATGATGAACAAAATAAGAATTCAGAATATGCTAAATGCAAATAACCTACATGAACTGATGGTGTTTTGTCCTGTGATATGGTTGCACACACTGGATTACCACTATCGGAACAAAAAGAAACATTATGGTCTTCATTAGCATGCAACGCAGCAGATAGTATAATGTTATCTTCAGCATTCTCTTCTTTCACAGCTGGTTTTTCCACCTCAGCAGACTCAACATGTGATATGGAGGTTAGTTAACCAAAGAGGTATGAATCAATGCTCGACCTGAATGAAACACGTGATGTATGGAGGTTAGTTAACCATAGAGGGATGAATCAATGTTGACTGGCATGATTTGATCAAGTTGACTGGCACCTGACGGTTGCAGATTACCAAAGTTAATTTCTTCATCTTGAATCCCATTGTCTGGAAGTTGTTCAAGTTGAAGAGGCTCACTTTTTATTTCCTGAAAAGAAGTTCAAATTATAGTTTATGAGACACATGATGAGCAAAATAAGAATTCAGAATATGCTAAATGCAAATAACCTACATGAACAGATGGTGTTTTGTCCTGTGATATGGCTGCACACACTGGATTACCACTATCGGAACAAAAAGAAACATTATGGTCTTCATTAGCATGCAACGCAGCAGGTAGTATAATGCTATATTCAGCATTCTCTTCTTTCACAGCAGGTTTTGCCACCTCAGCAGACTCAACATGTGATATGGAGGTTAGTTAACCAAAGAGGGATGAATCAATGCTCGACCTAAATCAAATACGTGAAGTATGGAGGTTAGTTAACCAAAGAGGGATGAATCAATGTTTATGCTCTTGATTTGAAATAGATTGCTTCAGCGAACCTAGAACCTCCACTACTCCCTTCGATTTCATCTGTGTTCTTCATCCAAGGTTCTTAGTTGTCTGATTTCATCAAACGGAGCCCGCGATGATTAAAATTCATACGGCTTTCCTGAATATTCAAGATTTAGTAACACATGTTATGAGTTGTTAAGACATCCATATTCTTGGTTTATGATTACGGAGTGAAAACAAAGTTTTATATTTTCATGAAAATAGTTACATACCAGGTTGCGTTGTACATGTCATAGAACTTGTTAATGGCTTTATCAAAGCAAAGCAAAAGTGACAAGAAGATCTTTGATATTAGTCACCTTACAACTTGATTTCCAGCATTTAACCTATGACAATCACTAATTATTCACCCTAACCCACAAAACATATAGAAGAATTTCAGCAAAAGAAACACAATTTATATGCAAAAATGCGGCAAAAAACACTTACAAGACGGTTGAGCTTAAAGGAGTAATACTTTCAATGGGAAGGATGTGTCCAAACAGCCCTGGCCCTTAAAATCTAACATGACATTAAGCTAAAAGTAGAGGTTTAATGATTTATGTACGAACTCTGCTCAATCAATATCCAATGGTCAATCTAAATTTGAGAGCCTAATCAATCCTATATGAGACTGAGCTGTATACAAGGTTAGTATTAGAAGAACAATGTAAAGCATGACCTTACCTGAATCAATATTGTTTACATGCTTACATAATAATCACAGTACAATGACCTCACATGTTGTTAATTGCTTATGATAACTCACACATAAATGAAACAAGCAGGTACCTCAAATTCATAGCCAATCCCCCTCAAAGCAGCTGCAAGAGTGACCATCAATATCTAATTTGGATCATCCAACAGATCTGCAAAAACCTACAAATAGAAACCTATAAAAACATAACCAAAAACAAACATACCAACAAATGGGTACTCACCAAAGCAAGCTGAACCTTCCTATTCCCAAATCTGGTGAATGTTCTTGACCCACCAAACGAAACATTACTACTTTTTCTCTCAGGAATTTCGTCGATAACCTTGTGGGCCCAAACTTAACATCTTCACCAAAATCCAAACTGTAAATAAAAAAACACTTAAACGAAATTGCACAACAAACTGATGATACGTACCAGTGTGTAACGGCAAAGGTGAAATTGAAGTAGGAATGACTCGATCTTTCACATGTTGACCTTTTTCTAGTTACGTCGTCATCGACTCAAGATGATTGGAGTAGAGTCGGATCTTTGATCATCTTCAGATTTAGAATTTGTAAAGATAAATGAAACCCTAAAACCAAAGAATCGTGAATCCATTGAAGAAAAAAATGGTGATCCAGTTGAAAGACGAATGGGAGGGATGCTAGGGTGTAGGAAGATGAGCAGGAAGCGTGAAGTAGAAGATGGATATGCGGTTATACATAGAGTTAATTTGAAGATCAAGAACATACCTGGATTCAAGAATGAAGGCCTGGATTCAAGAATGAAGGCGTGAAGTAGAAGATGGATATGCGGTTATGAGGTGTAGGGCGGGAAAAGGGAAAAATAGATGCCCTAATCAAGTGACACGTGACCCAAATCACTTTCATTTATTATATATAATAAATTACACATGATATCAAGTGATCTTTAATTTAAGTACAATATAGTTATGATAAAAAAAAAGTTACATGTATCTTATTAGACTGATTACTGATATATATATATATATATATATATAAGACAAAGATCCGTTAGGAACCACCCTTTATTGCGAGAACCGAGAGAACCAATGTAGACACAACCAAAAATGCCTAAAAATAGCTAAAAAACACACAATTTTTTTTTTAATATTTTTTATGTTAAAATCGCTACTTTTAGTAGCCAAGATTTTTTTTTAAATTTTTTTAAATTTTTTTTTGCTACATAAAAAATATTAGATTTTTTTAAAGGTTTTTTGGGGGTTTAGTTTTTAGCATTTTAGCTTGGGGGGGGGGGGGGGGGTTTAGGTTTTTTTTTTTTTTTTTGGGGGGGGGGGGTGGGGTTTGTTTTTTTTTAGGTTTTTTGGGGATTTTAGTTTTTAGCATTTAGCTTGGGGGTGGGGGGGGGGGGGGGTTAGGTTTTTTAGGTTTTTTTAGCTATTTTAGGTTGTGTTCACATTGGTTCTCACGGTTCTCGCAATAAAGGTGGTTCTCGCATGAACCTTACCCATATATATAGGGTAAGGTTCATGCGAGAACCACCTTTATTGTGTGTGTGTAATTTGTTGTGATTACATCTATATATGCAATCATACATGTCTTATTACATATATTTAACTAGTGAAATTAGTGATTATTATATATATGTAATTTGATTTTTTTTTCACATATGTAATTTTGTTTTATGTCATGTAATTTCTATGATTACATCATGCAATGCCTATAATAATTATATTATTAGTGTTTGTGATTAACAAAAGTTTTGTTGTATATAAGAGAGGGAAATGAGAAATCTTAAAAGTTTCTTTTGATAGCTTGTAATTTTCAAAGTTCATAAAAAAATCTATTCTACTCATATTAACAATAATAATAATAATAATAATAATAATAATAATAATAATAATAATAATAATAATAATAATAATAATAAATCTTAAAAGTTTCTTTTGATAGCTTGTAATTTTATCTTAACTTACACATACAAGAGTCTTAGGTAATGTTGAGTGAGGATGTGACCAGAGATCAAGCTTCATATTTGAGCATTTCAAATTTTTAATACAGTTTCGCGTTTTAAGTTTGAGTGTGCAACATTGTATTATTATGTGACTAAAATAAAATAGCATGACAATTGACAAACTCATAAAATCCTTTATAATCATGGCTTCATTAGAAATTTTTTTTTTTTATAATAGGTGAACGAAGAATGCACAATAGTCCTTTGGAAGCTATTAGCCTATGATACCAGAAAACATGGCTGAGAGGCCCAAAATTGAATTTGAATTCCGGAGAACGACACAATACACCCTTCATCATAGATTTTGATTATTGAAGATGAGAACTTTACGGGGCGTTTGGTTCGCAGGAATTCAATGGAATTTAAAGGAATTGGAATTTGAATTTCATCTCTTAAAATGTTTGGTTCACAGAATTTGATAGAATTGGAATCCCAATTCCAATCTTCATGTGTTTGGTTGACAATGGAATTGGAATTAGGCATGAATTCCTTCAAATTCCTTTAACTTAAGGAATTCAAAATCATTCCTATATGTGAAGGAATTAAAGTAAACTCATTGGAATCTTCGACTGTTTCAACCCGTACCGTTCGATCCGGACCGAACCGTTTCGACCCATACTCGTTTTGATCCGAACCGTTTGGACCCGTACCGCTCCGACGCGAACAGTTTCGACTCGTACCGTTTCGACGCTAACAATTTCGACCTGTAACGTTTCGACTCGAACGGTTTCGAATCGAACCGTTTTGACCAGTACCGTTTCGACGCGAACCGTTTCGACCCGAACTGGTGGTCGTGGGTGCCGGGGTTATGGATTCCAATTCATTTGACAACCAAACACAACAAAAATGGAATTGAGATTCCAATTCCAACAATTTCCAATTCCGGTTGGAATGTTTAAATTCCAAATCCAATTCCTTCAAATTCTAATTCCTATACAATTTCCAATTCCAATTCCAATTCCAATTCCAAATCATTCCGCGAACCAAACGCCTCGCACATCAACAAAACTGATAGATACAAAGAGCATGGTTGTGACTTCTAACAATTTGCAATATAAGTATTTTGAACTCTTTATATTAAACGTTTCATATAACTAAAAAAGTTATATAGCAAATTTTCTCATACATATGATACCATTGACAAGTTACATCCGCTAATGTTCAACAGATGAGTTGAGGCGTATGTATAGAGCTGCCTTGTTCCATATATGTTGATCGATAAAGTTAGGTTCAACCTTCTGTTTTTACATTGAAGTAGGCATTTGTTATCGGACGGATGATCACAGGTAGCTTAGCCTAGCATCGTTGAATTTGACTAGTAACACAAACCCTAGCCCGGAGATGATCACGGGTGATATAGCCTTGCATTGTCAATATATGTATGTAATTCAAATCTTGATTCGGGTTGTGAAATTGTCACGGCCCCCGACCCGGTTTGACCCGGTTCAGGAGCCGCGGGACAGAAAATCCCGTGATATTTATTTAATTGAGTTGACAGCGGAAGATTTTAGCAGGATCTTTTTAAAACTGAAAATGTCCGATTATTTTATTTCATAATTCGGGATAAAACCCCGGTAGTTTACAAATAGGTGATTTCACTGGGAAATCTTTATGTTACAAAACATATTTCTTTATTTATATTGAGCCACTTCCTTAAGCTTGTAGTGCTTCGCGGCACTTTTCCTGGATCATAACAGATCACCTGAAACATGTTTGAAAAATGTTTTGTCAGCGGGGAAATACTGGTGAATCATTCTTTTTACTAAAAACGACGTGTTGTTATAATTTACAGTATTAAGAGCGATTACAATGTTTATACATATCAACCATCTACCCACGGTATTTATCACTCGATCACCTATTGGCTATCTCGTTGCCCAATGGTGTCTATGATCATGGTCATATCACCCCTTGGCTAACCCGTTGTCCAATGGTGACGGTTATCAAGTAATGTATACAAAACCCCACATACCGGCTGTAATTTGGAGATTACAAAGACTTAATCCCTGTAATTATAACTTTTGAAAACAAACATGATTTTGAAATCAAATTTGATAAAAAGAGAATGACTCACATTGCAGATTTATGTGGACAGAGTTTAGCCTACTGATTAGCCTTGTAACCTAATTTAAATAACAATGCACACGAACTACGTCAGTAACTAATACAGCATTTACGATAACTCACGAGATTAAAACCTTCACAACGAATGACAAAGTGCGATACTTAAACATCCATCGAGTTCACGACGAATGACAAAGTATAACCCTAATTCGAGTAGCACTTAAACATCCATTGGATAGTTTTTAATCAATCGGACATTGAATCGTAGCAGCGATCGAGTTAATACACGGTATCGTAGCAGCGCCTTGCTATTATAATAGTAAATTCGACTTTTGAGCAGCCAAACTTCGTTTTTATGAAATGGTTTCAACACCAGAGGACTGCCCATGACCAAGCTTATTTATAGCTGAAATTGGAGGTTCACGCGGACCGCGTAAACCCCCCCCCCCCCCGATCTTTACGCGGCCCGCGAGGCCGCCTAGTCTAGGCGTAGGTATGCTGGGTCACGAGTTAGGTTTGCCAGATGGGTTATACGTGGCCCGGATGCTTATCCGGTTTAATTTCAAGTTGACGCGGCCCGCGTAAGGGTCTGGTCAATCTTTACGCGGCCCGCCTGAATGCCATTTTTCTTGATTTCTTATTTTTGATATGGATTAGGGTTTCAGGGGTCTGGGTTTCTACTTACAAATCTTTTTGGGACATTTTTGGAGGTCCTTACATTCTCCCCACCTTATTAAAATCTCGTCCTCGAGATTCACTGAAATAAGTGAGGATGTTTTCGCTTCATCTCTGATTCTAGCTCCCAAGTGTATTCAGGTCCTCTCCTTAAATCCCACTTGACTTTGACCAACACTAGTCGCTTGTGTTTGAGAAACTTGATCTTTCGGTCTTCTATTTGTAATGGTTTCTCAATAAATTTTAGTTTTTCATTTACCTCTACATCTTGAAGAGGTACTACCAGGGACTTGTCAGATAAACATTTCTTAAGATTGGATACATGAAATACGTTATGTACTCCTGTTAGCTCTTCTGGTAATTGTAAACGATAGGCAACAAGTCCTATACGTTGGATTACTGAAAATGGTCCTACGTATCGTGGACTTAGCTTTCCTTTCTTACTGAATCGAACTACTCCTTTCCAAGAAGAAACTTTCAAAAGTACCTTATCTCCGACTTGAAATTCCAGCGGCTTGCGTCGATTATCGGCATAACTCTTTTGACGATCTCGAGCAGTCTTTAGTCTTTCCTTGATTTGAGTAATCTTTTCGGTGGTCTCATGCACGATTTCAGGACCTGATAATTGACTTTCTCCTATTTCTGCCCAACAAACCGGAGTTCTGCACTTTCTTCCATACAGTGCTTCGAATGGGGCAGTTTCAATGCTTGCATGATAACTATTATTATAGGAGAATTCAATTAAGGGTAGGTGGTCATCCCAGTTTCCACCAAAATCTATTACACATGCCCGGAGCATATCTTTTATGGTTTGTATCGTCTTTTTGAGGATGATAGGCAGTGCTTAAATTTAGTCGGGTTCCCATTGCTTCCTGAAAACTTGTCCAAAAATGGGAAGTGAAACGACTATCCCTATCCGAAACAATGGAGAGTGTAACTCCATGTAAGGATACTACTTCGTCTACGTACAACTTTGCTAACCTTTCCATGCTAAAGGTTTCTTTCATAGGTAGAAAATGAGCTGACTTGGTTAATCGATCCACAATTACCCAAATCGCATCATTACCTTTTCTGATTTTGGGTAACTTAGTAACAAAGTCCATTGTTATGAGTTCCCATTTCCATACAGGCATTTCTAATTGTTGAAGTAGACCCGAAGGTTTCTGGTGTTCTACTTTAACTTGTGAACAAGTAAGACACTTAGAAACATATCTAGCTATGTCCTTTTTCATTCCTATCCACCAGAAATTATTTCTTAAATCTTGGTACATTTTATTGTTTCCTGGATGCATGGTATACCTAGATTTATGAGCTTCTTCAAAAATTTTATCTCTTAATTCTCCTTGTTTAGGTACCCAAATCCTTTTCTTATGGAATCTCCAAATTCCATCATTTCCTTGTTCTAATTCTTTTATTCGTCCTTTCATTCCTTCAGCATCGTCCTTGATTGCTGTTTCTTGAACATTCTTTAGTTGTTCCATTAAATCTAACTGTAGATTTAATCTAAGAGCACGAACCCGTCGTTGTTTCTCATGATACTTACGACTTAAGGCATCTGCAACTACATTTGCCTTTCCTTCGTGATACTGAATATCACAGTTGTAGTCGCTTAGTATTTCCATCCATCTCCTTTGTCTCATATTTAATTCTTTTTGCCCAAATATGTACCTTAAACTTTTATGATCCGTATAGACAGTAAACTTACTTCCATACAGATAATGTCTCCAAATTTTAAGGGCAAAAATTATGGCTCCTAATTCTAAGTCGTGAGTCGTATAGTTTTCCTCATTCTTTTTCAATTGTCTTGATGCATAAGCTATTACCTTCTTGCGTTGCATTAGCACACATCCTAATCCTAGTTTAGAAGCATCACAATATACTTCAAAGTCTTCATTTCCTTCTGGTAAGACTAGAATTGGGGTATTGGTTAACTTTTGCTTCAAAATTCTAAAAGCCTCTTCTTGCCTAGGTCCCCATTCAAACTTAACCGCTTTACAGGTTAGCTTAGTTAATGGCACTGCTATTTTAGAAAAATCCTTAATAAAGCGCCTATAGTATCCAGCTAATCCTAAAAAGTTTCTAATTTCCATTGCTGACTGTGGAACCTTCCATTTGGTGATTGCTTCTATCTTAGCAGGATCTACGTGAATACCTTCGTGATTCACCATGTGTCCTAAAAATTGCACTTCCTGTAGCCAAAATTCACATTTCAAAAATTTGGCGTAAAGCTTTTCTTTTCTTAACAAAGTTAAGAGTGCATGCAAGCGCTGAAAATGCTCATCCTGACTTTTGGAATAAATAAGTATATCGTCGATAAAGACAATTACAAATTTATCCAAGTACGGTTTACAGATTCTATTCATCATGTCCATGAATGCTGCAGGTGCATTTGTTAATCCGAAGGGCATGACTGTAAACTCGTAATGACCATACCTAGTTCTGAAAGCAGTTTTAGGTATGTCTTCTTCTTGTACCTTTAAATGATGATATCCGGAGCGTAAGTCGATCTTAGAAAAGTATCTAGCTCCTTGAAGTTGATCAAACAGGTCATCAATCCTGGGTAATGGGTATCGATTCTTAATTGTAACCTTATTTAATTCCCTATAATCGATACACAATCGCATCGAACCGTCCTTTTTCTTTACGAACAACACTGGTGCTCCCCAAGGGGATGAACTAGGTTGTATAAAACCTTTACTTAGTAATTCATCTAATTGCTTTTTCAGTTCTAACATTTCTGTGGGTGCTAACCGATAAGGTGCCTTGGCTATCGGTGTAGTTCCAAGAATTAGATGAATCCTAAATTCTACTTCCCTGTTGGGTGGTAATCCCAGGAGTTCTTCTGGGAATACATCTGGGTATTCTGAGACTACAGGAATCTCCTTAAGTTCTTTATCTTTAGTACTAATGATTACTGAAATCATATATACTATTCCTTGCTTTCGTTCATAATTAGCAACTTTCATTACTGAAATAAACTTCATGGGTTTACGTGGCTTATCTCCTGTAATCACGATTACTTCTCCAGTGGGTACCTGAATCTCTATAGAGTTCTTATCACAAAGGATTCGAGCATGGTTGGCTACTAACCAATCCATTCCTAACACAACATCGAATCCAGCTAAATTCATTGGTAATAGGTTTGCATGAAATTTATGACCTGAAAGTTCTATATTTTCTTTTTGCAAAACCTTATCTATGTTAACAGAATTCCCATCTGCCGTTTCGACTGTAAAAATTTGCCTAAGGTTGGTCAAAGGTAAATTAAGAGCTTGGCAGAATGAAGTAATGATAAAACTTTGGTTTGCACAAGAGTCAAATAATACTTTTGCGTAAACGTTGTGAACTAGGAACGTACCAGCTATCACATCTGGAATGAGTTCTGCTTCTTGAGTGGTCAGCTGGAATGCTCTGACATTCTTCTTAGTAGCTCCGTCGGCCGTCTTGGCTTTGTTGTCTGCTGGTTTAACCAATTTAGGGCATTCTGGTTTAAAATGTCCTGCTTCTCCACAGTTATAGCAGACCCTTGTTTTCTTTCTGCAATCTTCTTCACGATGTCCTACAACTTTGCGAAAGATGCAGGTTACATTGCATTTTCCAAAATGTTTCTTTCTGCAGAACGGCGGAGTTGAGGATTGCCCCATTCCTCTTTTCTTGAAGTTGTTATTATTACCCGCACGAAATCCTTGGGTAATTTTCTGAGCCAGTTCCTTTTTCCTATTTTCATCTCTTGTACGTACCAGCTCGTCAGTTAGGGTGTTAGCTAATTCTACTGCATCGTCAATAGTGCGAGGTCTCGCAGCTTTAATGATATTACAGATTTCGCTAATCAATCCCCAAATATAGCGAGAAATAAGTACCGGTTCTGGCGAAGCTAGTGTTGGTACCACTCTAGCATATTCGAAGAATGTCGAAGTATACCCTCGACAGTCTACACCCATCATTCGATGGTTCAGGAACTTATTTGCCATTTGATCTTTTTCGTATTCGGGACAAAATTTCTTTCTATTAGCTGCTTAAATTCCCCCAACTCATGGCATAGGCCATATTCCTTCCTTTGGCTTGAAGTACCGTATTCCACCATTCTAGCGCCCCTTCTTTAAAAAGATGTGACGCATACATAACCTTGTCTTCTTCAGCACATTTACTTATCATAATTACTTCTTCGGTCTTCTCCAACCAACGCAGTGCTGCAGTTGCCCCTTTATTGTCTGCAAATTCAGCTGGTTTACAAGCAAGGAATTCTTTGTAAGTGCAACCAGGCGTTACAGCTTTCATTTTCTTAGGGATTGAGGCCTGCCGTGGATCATTATCGTGATTATTATGATTACTGCCTCCATTTACGCTATTACTGAAGTTATCTTCATGAGTACGTTTTCTAGGAATGATTTGTTGAGGTTCAACAGGTTTCTGGGCAGCAGCAAGGATTGCTGGAATAGCATTGGCTATTCCTTGAGCAACAATATTTTCTATATCTTGCCTAGTCATAAATTGATCCTCCTGGTGTTGCTCAGATTGGTTAACCTCGTCAACTGGTTCATTATTAGCGTTTTCCATCTGATAATTAATATATATAATTTATTAGTATAGAGTAAATAACAATTATACACAAAATAATCATACAAATTTCACAACACACATATATATCCAAAATTATCGATTCCTCGATTTCCCTTTTTATATATCATATTATGCATCCGTACACACTGTTATGTTACAAAGTTTTATTTTTATTTTACATGATTATATTTTTATTACTATTATTATTATTATACAATCACAGTTACGTTCTCACATCATCCCTTCTGCTGATATTTCAAAAACGACGCTCCCTCTTGTCGTACTTCCAGGAGATTTGCTCACCCACCTCCCGAATCCTATTCCTTGCACCTATCAGCTCCTCGCCAAAATGGCGGAGTTCAGCTAAATTTTCATTGCTCATTGGTGGGTTTGGTATAGGTTCTGGGTCGAACTGAGGGAAAAAGGTATAAGGGTTATTTAGGAGGTTTTGAAACTGCTAGTCATTGGTCCACCACTCGTCCATTCCTAGAGGTTGAGTATGGATTAAAGGTTCTGGGATGGTTGGTTCCAAATTTATTGGAAGTTGAGTTTCGGCAGGATAAGGGTAAAGGTTGGTATTGATAGGTCTAATGATATCACAGCTTGCCAATATGCGATCCAACTCCTCTTGTAATGGCAACTCCTCGACTTGTTTAGAACTTTCCCCAATTTCCATTTCTACTTGCCTAGAACCTTCCCCTATCGCAATTCTTTTTCCTTTATCTATGTGATTCACTATTTTGGGAACCTTTCTAGTTGCTGGTTTCCTCCTGCGTACACGCCTCCAGCCTACGAATCTTCTCCTTTTCTTAGGTTTTGGTTTCTCCAGAGGTGGAGCGTGGAATTCCATAGGTTCTTCCACATTAGGTATGTAACCAGTAAAGTCTTTGGAAACTTCTACTTTCACCGGATAGAGATTGAGATTCTGAAGGGCTTCAGATAACTCATTCATGCTGTTTAGCATAAAATGCACACAAAATGCTAAGTTAAAATTTTATAATAAAATTTCACAGACAAACATTCAAATATTATTGCATACCGCGTGACTATTTTAATACAAGGACAACTGAAAAATTAAAACATACTAGGGTTTATTGTAAACTTATTTATTTACTGGGTAAAGTTTCTGGCTTGTAGGTGATATGGGTGCTAGAACTGAGTCAGGGTATTTAAAGATTTGCATTTACTGCTACAGTGGCTAGCATATAGAGATCTGCCCACTTTTCATCTAATTCATCTTCCCATGGTGGGTTACTGCCTAATTCCTGGGTTTCCTGATTAACTCTCATTTCTTTTGGTTGTGATTTCTTTATTTTCTCGTGACTTTTCCTAATAATCAAACTTCTTTTATTAGGAGAAAGTGGTTCCTCATATTGTGCCTTTCGAACAAATATTCCTTCCTCCGTATCTGTTGGGTATTTTGAGGATGAAGTTCCTTTTTCTTTCGGTGAAGTATCTAATTTATGGTAGATATCCGAAAGTCTTTGCTTACCCATACTGTAAAAAAATATTCAAATAATAAAACACGTAATCACAAAAATGGCAATAAGTAAAATTAAGTATTTTCTAAATACTTAATTGGCTTAAATCAGTGGCTCTGATACCACCTTTTCCTGTCACGGCCCCCGGCCCGGTTTGACCCGGTTCAGGAGCCGCGGGACAGAAAATCCTGTGGTATTTATTTAATTGAGTTGACAGCGAAAGATTTTAGCAGGATCTTTTTAAAACTGAAAATGCCCGATTATTTTATTTCATAATTTGGGATAAAACCCCGGTAGTTTACAATAAGGTGATTTCAATGGGAAATCTTTATGTTACAAAACATGTTTCTTTATTTATATTGAGCCACTTCCTTAAGCTTGTAGTGCTTCGCGACACTTTTCCTGGATCACAACAGATCACCTGAAACATGTTTGAAAAAGGTTTTGTCAGCGGGGAAATACTGGTGAATCATTCTTTTTACTAAAAACGACGTGTTGTTATAATTTACAGTATTAAGAGCGATTACAATGTTTATACATATCAACCATCTACCCACGGTATTTATCACTCGACCACCTATTGGCTATCTCGTTGTCCAATGGTGTCTGTGATTATGGTCATATCACCCCTTGGCTAACCCGTTGTCCAATGGTGACGGTTATCAAGTAATGTATACAAAACCCCACATACCGGCTGTAATTTGGAGATTACAAAGACTTAATCCATGTAATTATAACTTTTGAAAACAAACATGATTTTGAAATCAAATTTGATAAAAAGAGAATGACTCACATTGCAGATTTATGTGGACAAAGTTTAGCCTACTGATTAGCCTTGTAACCTAATTTAAATAACAATGCACACGAACTAGGTCAGTAACTAATACAACATTTACGATAACTCACGAGATTAAAACCTTCACAACGAATGACAAAGTGCGATACTTAAACATCCATCGAGTTCACGACGAATGACAAAGTATAACCCTAATTCGAGCAGCACTTAAACATCCATTGGATAGTTTTTAATCAATCGGACATTGAATCGTAGCAGCGATCGAGTTAATACCCGGTATCGTAGCAGCGCCTTGCTATTATAATAGTAAATTCGACTTTTGAGCAGCCAAACTTCGTTTTTATGAAATGGTTTCGACACCAGAGGACTGCCCATGACTAAGCCTATTTATAGCTGAAATTGGAGGTTCACGCGGCCCGCGTAAACCCCCCCTGATCTTTATGCGGCCCGTGAGGCCGCCTAGTCTAGGCGTAGGTATGCTGGGTCACGAGTTAGGTTTGCCAGATGGGTTATACGTGGCCCGGATGCTTATCCGGTTGAATTTCAAGTTGACGCGGCCCGCGTAAGGGTCTGGTCAATCTTTACGCATCCCGACTGAATGCCATTTTTCTTGATTTCTTATTTTTTATATGGATTAGGGTTTCAGGGGTCCGAGTTTCTACGTATAAATCTTTTTGGGACATTTTTGGAGATCCTTACAGAAATCATCATGGCCGGCTATGATGGTGTGCAGGGAGGACTTTCGCACAAGGCCCGTGATTTCGAGGGGCACGGGATTTAAAAAAAATGATATATATATATGTTATTTTTTAAAAATACAAAATTGTAAAGACATACCAATTCCAATATAAGCCCATTATCACATACTTTTTAATGGTTTATAATTTAGCCCACTATATATTAGGTTTATTGGCTTAATACTAATATGATTTTAATAAAAATTATAACACACTTCGATATATATATATATATATATATATATATATATATATATATATATATATATATATATATATATATATATGTTATTTAAAAAAAATTGTAAACACATATCAATTTCAATATAGGCTCATTATCAAATAATTTTTAATGGTTTATAATTTAGCCAACTACACATTAGGTTTATTGGCCCAATACTAATGGGATTTTAATAAAAATTATAACACACGACGGCAATTTCATGTACTCCTGAAATCTGAAAGGACGAGACGAACAAACTCATTAGAGTAACGAACAGTCGAACATCATCACTTCATCAGAACTTCATTGAATAGCTGGGCCTGGGTTGCTGCGAACAGAAGATTCAGAGACGTGAACAAGAACAACATCGATCAGAGACGCGAACAAGAACATCGATCAGAAGACTCGGAACTCAAAAGATCCGTTCGTCGGTTTAGTGTTAATTTGTAAACTGTTAGTCTGTTAATTGTTGTTAACATCAGAGCCATGTTGCCCGTGTCCGCGTACGGCGTATCATATTGAATTGACTATTGAGTATTGTCCTATATTGGTAGATCGCGGTAATTTGCAAATAACGATGTAAATTGTATATTAATCATACTAGACAGTTGCTATGAAAAGTTGATCCAGCAATTTGTTATGAAGAATGCAAGGAGGGCTGCATGAATCATTGGTTAACTATTAACTTATTAGTTATTACGGTATGTAACTAATTAGAATATTATGATTTTATCATTATCATAATTGCATTGTTTATCATATTTTGTTATTTTCGTAATTATATTGTTTATCGTTAAAGCATATGGGCACATTTTTCGAGCTCGAACAGGGTACGTAAATTCTCAGAGACGCCTCTGGAAATCATGAACAAGATGTGGAAGGTATTTTATTTGAAACCCTAACATTTGGGCTTAAAAGGATTAGAAATTCACAAAATCCCTAGCTGATCTGGCCCGCGGTGCTGGCTACGCCCAAAAATGGCATAGCCTCGCCCTCCCCAGCTTCTGTCATAAGTCTCAACTACGATGGCCCTCTACGCTCTCAACGTGGACTAAGCCGACGCCTAGAATTTTATGTTTTTGCTTCGTCTTTCAAGCTTTGACACTTCCAATCTTCCAACTTGCATCCAAATGTATCGCATATGCATTTTAACACTTTCAGACCTGATGATCACAAATATGCACAATGTAAACATGTTCTAATATAAAAACATCAAATTACGCATATTAAACACAAGAGTTTTACCCAACTATCAATGACCGATGTGGGATACTTGCCTAATGCGTTACAGATCTAAGTCTAGTTGATTTGAAAGTGTCTTTGCATATATGTACCGATTCAAAATTGACAAATTATATATTATATTGTTAGCGTGGTTTGTAACCGCTGGCAAGTGGAATATCAGCCGTTAGATCAAGCTAAGATTAAATCTTAGCAGTTTCCGGCGGTTCTACACTCTCTCTCATATTCAAATGCAATTAGCGAAAAAAATCTGCACAATAACTTCATAAACCCTTCCTAAAAAAATAACAAATTGCAGTTAAAAAAAACGTGGGATATTTCAAAATTTAAATCCTATTTGTACGTATAGGAGTTGCTTTTAAAGTGGGGGTAGTGGGGTTACTTGCAGTTACTTATCTTCATATATAACCAGGGCCAAGGTGATTTTTTTTTTAGAATTCCTTTGGCTGATAAACACATCGGTCTTGAGCAAAGACAACAAACCAACAAGGTACATTCAATTATTGTTTATTCAATTAGTTATGTTACTAATCTACTATATTTGTTCAACATTTTCAGTACTAAAAAATGTTAAACAGAAGTATGTTTCTTACATATAGCAGCAGCAAATGTTGATAAAACTAGCATACAAACCCACAAAGGTATGTTCTTCTTAATAGACCTTTCCTAATTTTTTAGTACTTGATCGTTTCAGGATTAGAAGCTGAATAAAATTTTGTTTTTGTATCAGTTGTTCAAGACTACGAATACTGCCCGAAAGGTAAACTTTACTTGATAAGACCTGAGGTAAAAAAAAAAATATATGTTATCTTTGTTGTCTAAACTAACATATATCATGGTGAAGATCATTATCAAAAAAGAACAGCAGCCTCGCAAGGTAACTTATGTACACACATAAATAAAAATATATAAGTAGTTTATTTACCAAGTATATTTTAATAATGCTTCTTTTTAAGTAAATAGATGTAAAAATCTTCTTCTTTTTCATAGTTTAAAAATTAAAATATAAAACCCTAAACTCAGTTTTCTATATGAAATTTTAATTTTTAATTGCCTACATAAATAATGATTATATTTAGCTTATTTATGTAGTATTATGCTAAAAAAATGTTTTTTTGTTGTTAAAAAATAGGATTAAAACTAGGTTTAAAGAAGTTCGCCGCGTTGCGGCGAATTTCTTTTGTTATTTAGTCTGTGTTTATATATGTTTTGAAATCACTACGCGCGTGTTGCGAACGGCTCTGCTGACAAGAATAAAAAAGAAAATGCAGAAAAAAACACTAAAAGATAACCGAAAGAAAATCAACAAAAAACGTTGTATAGTAACGATGTTGTTCGTATGAAACCCGTAGTCAGAGATGAGAAAATTATTCTGGGTACCGGTACCAAATTTCCCGAAGCGAAAGATCTTAAGTACGAATTCGGTACTGACTTTTGGCGTTCCTGGTACCGGTTCACTACCGTTTTTTACCTTCATATACCGGTACCGTAACCGGTATTTTCGGTATCAGTACCGATTCTGTATCGAGTGGCACCGAGTTCATCCCTACCTCTGAAATAAAAAAAAAAGAAAAAATTAAAAGTTGAAGAAAATCAACAAAAAAAAAAGTTGCACGATACCGTTGTTCGTACGGTAACCGTGATCAGGGACGAGCAGATGGTACCGGGTAGCAACACTGAATTTCCCGAACCAAAAGATTTCCAATATCAATTCGGCACCAACTTTTGGCGTTTTCTGTATTAGTGTCGGTTTTTACCTTCATGTACTGATACCGAACAGGACCGTACCAGTATTTTCGATACCAGTACTGCTTCGATACCGGTTGATACTAACCTTATCCCAACCCCTGATATAAGTTAAAAAATAAATAAAATAACTATTATTAGTAATAATATTAAAATAATAAAAGTATTAAAAACTATATATTATTATAATATTAAAATCACTATTCATTTTAATATATAGTAAAATATATAGTAATATAGTAATAATTAATATATAGTAATGAATGTACAAATCTTTTAATGAAAAAGTTTTCGAAGCAGAAGTCCTTAAGTTTTAAAGTATTCAGCCTTTTGTTTATCATACATGACTGTTCCTTGAAGTTTTGATATCAACCATTGGCGGAGCTTGACCAAAAGTTTTGAGGAGGCGAAAAGTCATGTGACTCAATTTATATATTGTATAAATATTTAGTCAAAATAATCGGGGGGACAATCCTTTGTAATTTTAAAATTATTAAACGAAAAATAGAAAATTTTACACTTCTAACCAAAACATTGGAGGACGGGTGTACCCCCTACTCATACTAAGCTACGCCCCTAATTTCAACTAACTATATTTGTGTTTATGTTTTAGTGGTTAATGGTCTACTCAATGCAATATGAGTTGTTTAAACTCTCTGCAACCTTGCTTTTTCGTTTTTAGACATATTATACATGTCAATATAAACTCATTTTGATGAGTTGATATGATATATGTAAATGTAAATAAAGACTTTTGTCATTACAACACGAAAAAACCCGTCCAAACTCCAACCGTACGGGTATACTACTAGTTGATATTTGTAGGTAAGTGATGATTTAGAAAAGGTCAGTTTTAAAACAGGAATAACCTTCATTTCATTTGGAGTTATAGCTGGTAATATATGGTTGAAAACGTCTCAACGAATCACACGCTTGAACAAACTTGCCCGGCTCCAAGGTCCAAATTCCTTCATAAATTTACATACGTATTTTTTAAACAGTTTGATAATGTCTACGATAAGAGGTTGATTAAAACAATGGCAGATTCCTTTTTGTCACAACCTAAAACAAAGTGAGTCTGACAGGTTTCGTTGACGCTTTAATAAAAAAAAGTGTTGCCACGTGGATGCCACTTATGCACACCCGTTGTTATATACTTGATACCAAAAAAAAAATCAAGCTTCGTGCCTGCGGTTAGCCATAAGCCCGTGGGGAAGCACCTCTTTCGCACCCCACCGTGACGGTGTTCGTGCCCCCACTGCTGTGACCACCTCTCACCCCATAACACATAACGTAAAATATAGTTGAATGCGTCACAAGCAAACATTTGGACAAATTTTCCAACTTTTGGGGTCCAACTTCCTTCATCTGGAGCTTCATTTTGAATTTAAAGATTTTCTCCCAGTTTTGTATGATTTTTTATTTCGTTTGCTCGTAAAAAAAATATCCCGCGACCAAACAAAAATCATAAATCTCCACCTCGTAGAACTTGTGACTCGAGTCATGGATGCCTCCGCTAAATGAAATTCAAGACTTGAATCTTCAGCAACTGCTCTTGTAGGATCCAGGGGCGGTTCTTAGAATAGCCGTGGCAGGGCCACGGCCCGGGCAAGTTTTTCGGGCGTAGTGCTAATTTTCCGCATTTCGATCGAAATTTTGTATATATACCATGTTTGGCCCGGGCTTGTCCGTGCTTTTTTCAGTGTCCGTGTCTTTCGGCCCTGACATGTTTAACGGGCAAGATCCGCCAATGGTAGGATCTACAAATATTTGAACAGATGCCGAATTCTTCATGATACAGAAATATATGGTTGATTTATATGATCGGGATCTAGAGAAGGGGTGTAGTAAAGACGCATATTGAACCATGTGTAACACAATAACGCTCCCCTCCACATGGATTTTTGGCTCTGGCATGGGGTTCACAAACACTCCACAACCACACCCGTGACTCCCCTGACAATGAGCTCACTCACGCCCTTTTACGCCATCTTGGATTGGTGTTTCACTCCCAACTTGATGATGTGGCATGGGAAGGTTTCACCCTGGGGTAACTAGAGGTGTACAAATCGTTTTTTTACATATCGAACGGGGTTGTTTAACCGAACCGGTTTTTTGAGTGGCAAACAAACTTTTTTTTCAAACCGGTTTCCAAGGATCAAACCCCAGACCGATTAAACCGATTCGGGCCAGGTTATAAACCGGGTTGGGACGAAAAAACGGTTTTTACAACCGGTTCGATTTATAAACTGGTTTCAAAGATCCATAATACGAAGTGGTATCCAAAACATGTGTCACACCCTGGCTTTGCGGAAGCGTGGTTATTTTGGTGTGACTTCTTAATACCATAGCTTAACCATAACAAAGCTATATGAAATAAAATCATGCAAGATCATCCATTCGATTAAATTTTAAAAACCAAATACAACAACTTTGTCTTAACGGAAACACATCCTAACGACATTGTTCAACAAACACAAACATTAACATGACATAAACACAGTTTAAGGACTGTGACTTGTCCAGGAAAGAGACACATTCCCCAAACCCGGATGACCTCGTAACTAGTGCAGCGGGAAAACGTGTCATACCGCGCCAGATCCTTTAATTCCCTGAAATACATGTAAGTTGAAAAATCAACAATAATGTTGAGCGAGTTCATGTGTAAGTGAGTAAGTAAACCTTTGTAAGTATAAAATCCTGGTATGTAGCAAATAAGGAAAAGAGATCACCAATGGTTTGTAAGGCCATCGATATGCGTGAAGTGCAAGTAGGAAGACTCAAACCTAGCGATTTTGCGTTGGGCACAAAGTCACTCCAAGGTCCGTTATGCTGGACCTGGAGTTGGGCTCGCTACACCCAGATAGATCTACCGCTTACGTCCATCGGTCCTATAATGGGGATTAATGGCCTCCAGTTCCCGCCTACCCACTCACATGATCTAAGTAGTAAACCTCCTTACGCTAACCATACCATGTATAAAGTACTCGTAATCATAGTAACATGTATTTCACCCCCGCAGTTTAGAAAACTGAAAACAGTTAAGAGAAAAGGGGGACATGAACTCACAGTGGTGCGTCTCTACCAAGTATGCCTCCAAATCAAGCAGCTGTGTAACGACCTACACGTACTAACTCTATTAGACGGACGGCCGTGCCTTAGCTTCAAGGTTTAAGTTTTTGGAAAATAGTTAGGCAACTATTTCGTGTTTATATTTTTGTATACTTGGTAGTCGTTTTCCTTCCCAAGGACGGGGGATTTAATACATGTGTGGTCGTATAATTTCGAGATATATTGTTAAGTCTCACTTAAAATATATTTTATTTCTATCTCCAAAATATAAATATTCTTCTCAAAAATATTATATTTTCCATAACACATAATTTTCCCCAAAATAATTCTTTAACAAAAATACGCGTTCATGAATATTTCCTTAGATTGCGTAAGTTACGTTTTAACGATCGAGTGGTAATAATAATTACCGGTGTAACTTATATATTTATCGCGAAGGCGTTCGTATTATTTTGGATCCATCAACAATTGATAGTATTATTTTTACCCTAAAAATAATACTAGTGTTTTCACAAAATAATCATAAACACATATCAAGTGAAAAATATATACTAAATATATATTTATCCAGTTTTATTTTTGTGAAATCCCACCTCCGATATTTTGTAAACAAAGTCGTGGCGAAATTCGTAGTTTGAAAACAAGTCGACAAGTATCTCTAACACTTATGGTGAAAATAATTCTAAGTGTTAGGTTTAGAAAAATTTCGCCAGAGTTTCCTCTGTAACTGGAGGTGGCCACGCTTTCAAGCGTATCATTTTTTTTTTTATAAATCAAACCAATCATTTTCTCAATCAACAATAAACATTATTCAAACCATCGAACTAGTCAATATAGATGTAAATCGCAAAAATACATGAACTTGTAGTTTTTCCAAAGATATGTAGTAAATCTCATTTCTTTTAGTGGATCTTTGTATAAACCAATCCGGTTTCGTAAAATCCTCGTTTTTAGGGAAGTTCCGTTTTTACAACTTCTCGTCATCTTTTACAAAAATAGTTATTTTTGTCGAAACTTTGTGTTACACAAGTATTTACACACTTGTGTGTTGGCTAAAATCATTCTTGTTTATGAAAGATCCGTCTTTAAAAGTATGTTTTCCCTTGACACATGGTCTTTTGAAAATACCGCTTGTAGATCCGTAGATCTACTAGTTTTAAACACTATTTTACAAGCAAAATCACTTTTACACAAGTTCATGATTTATGTGTGGTAGAGTTCATCCTTTAACCCTTGTTACTTCCAAAACAACCTTATGTCATGATCCATGATCATGACCAACCCGGGTTAAATGACGATCCGAGCTACCACAACATAGATCGGGTCCAAATAATCACACAAATCGAATACTACAAGATATACACAACATATGAGCTTTTAACCATCACTTATAGCATTTTTAGTAGACTTTTAAGCTTCAACTTGTATGTTCATAACTTTTAACCGTTACATATCATTTTAACCATCTTAAAATAGTTCGAGAGGGTGATTCAAGCAACTTACTACTAGCTCGAGGCTAGGGAAGAATCTAGTCGCAAAAAGAGTGGATAAAAGCAACGAGAAGAGGTCCTTCGCCTTCCGATTGCACCAAGCCTCCTTATACGATATCCTTAACACTTATAGATGCTTGAAATGTGAAGATAAAAATCGAAAGATGGATGTATGCTCAAGGGGGTGTTCGGCCGAGAGCTATGTAGAGAGGAGAGAGTGTTGTGTTGTTGATTTGTGAAGTGTAAATGTTAAGTGTGTTAAACCTTGATCTTATAGACAACTCACAAGATTATTACTCAATGGTCACTATGCTTTCTAGATATTAAGCACAAGTAATTAAACTAATCAACAAAAGTACAAGGGTGTCCCCCTCTTGGGGACGGTTTGGTTAAAGGGGGGGGGGGGGTACTAGTTCGATTCCAACTAGTAGTTAGGATATTAGTTAGGTTAATCTAGTTAAGTTAAGTGTTAACTCGGTTACTAGTGTGTCGTAAGTTGTGACGGGTGTTAGGGTATTCAGGGACCCTAACTGGCTCAGAAAAAGATAAACAATGTTAATGACAATATTTTCATGTTCCGGGTATAGTCCGGTTGTTCGGTTGGATAGTAATCCGTTAAAGTGCTTAACAAAGCTTTAAAGTGTCGTTATTACCCTTTTAGTGACACAACTCATTTCTGACACTTTGGAAAGTGTCTAGTAATATTTTTCTCATGTTTTGGCACTTTATTAGTTAGCTAAAAGCTGAATTATTATGTAAAGTGCTGAATTTTGTGCTTAGAGCACGTTTTAGGCACATCCAGTCATTGTGACTTATTCCTAGAGACGCAGTTCTACAACCCTTGTATCCCTACACTCACCACTAGTGTAGCAAAATATTTCTGGCTCATACAGGCCTAAGAGGCAGTGTCTGCCTGATGCTGGCTTATCAGCATGTTCAATAGGTTATCCGTTATAGTGCTACTGTGCTTTTTGTGCATCATGTTTATCACTAAGGTTCAGCATGTAAATAATGTAGTGACGGTAAGTAATGTATGATGCAGATATATGCATGTATCAGAAATCAAGTAGCAGTTCATCAGTAATTTCAAACAAGCACAGTAATTAAGCAGTAATTAATTATTAATTAAGTCGTACGGATACCTGGTTTAGTGAGGGTTGTCACATTCTCCCCCCGTTAGAAAAATTTCGTCCCGAAATTTTAAGTTCTGCTTGTAGATGCAGGGTTCTTAGGAAATAGGTGGGGGTATTTCTCTTTCATCCGGTCCTCATGCTCCCAGGTGTATTCAGGACCATGTCTGGCATTCCAACGAACTTTGACGAGCTTGACACTGCTCCGGCGGGTCTTGTTTACTTTCCAATCCGTAACCTCAACCGGTTCTTCAACGAAATGGAGCGTGTCGTCAACATGAATCTCGTCGATGGGAATGGCAATGGTATCTTGAGTTGGACTTTTCTTCAGGTTGGATACATGAAATGTATCGTGAACTGAATGGAGTTCAGCAGGTAAGTCCAGCTTGTATGCTACTAGTCCTATTCTTTCCAAAATTCTGAAAGGACCAAGTAGCGCGGATTTAACTTCCCACGCTTTTCGAAGCATGCCACACCCTTCCAAGGTGAAACCTTCAATAAAACCATTTCTCCCACTTGGAATTCCAAGTGTTTCCGGTTTGGATCTGCATAGGCTTTCTGTCTGTGGCGAGCTGCTTCGATGCGTTTTAGAATCTGCGCAATCTTGTCTGTCGTCTTTTGGACGATTTCGGGACCAGCAAGCTGCCTATCACCTGCGTCAGCCCAGCATAGGGGTGATCGGCACTTGCGTCCGTAAAGGGCTTCAAATGGTGCGACACCAATACTGGTGTGGTAGCTGTTGTTGTATGAAAATTCGACCAAAGGCAAATGCTTGTCCCAGCTACCGCCCAAATCCATTACGCATGCTCTCAGCATATCTTCTAACGTCTGTATCGTTCGCTCGCTTTGACCGTCAGTTTGTGGGTGAAATGCGGTGCTCAGATTTAATTGTGAGCCAAAAGCTTCTTGGAAGGATTGCCAAATCCTTGATATGAACCTTCCGTCTCTATCAGAGATGATCGAGAGAGGCACTCCATGACGTGCGACGATCTCTCTCATGTAAATTTCAGCCAACTTGCTCGTATTATCCTTCTCTCTGATAGGTAAGAAGTGTGCTGACTTTGTTAATCGATCCACTATTACCCAAATAGTGTCATGGCCTCTCGGCGTTCTTGGCAACTTTGTAATAAAATCCATTGAGATTTGTTCCCATTTCCACTTGGGAATCTCAGGTTGTTGCAGAAGTCCTGAAGGCTTCTGGTATTCTGCTTTCACCTTAGTACACGTTAGGCACTTGCTCACATAAACAGCAACATCGCCTTTCATCCTAGGCCACCAATAATAATCTTTGAGATCCTGGTACATGTTATCCGCTCCTGGATGGATAGAGTACCGCGATTTGTGAGCTTCATCAAAAACAACCTTCCTTAAACCACCAAACAGAGGAACCCAAATCCTTTTCTCAAAACATAACGTTCCTTCCTCGTTTGGTACCAAAAGCTTCTCCATCCCACGGAGGTATTATTCTTCAAGGTTTCCTTCCTTGAGAGCTTCTTTCTGCGCGGCACGAATGCGCAAGGGAAGATCGGTTCGAATAATCATTTCTAAAGCCCTAACCCTTGTGGGCTTGATCCTCTCCTTTCGACTTAGGGCATCGGCGACCACATTCGCCTTCCCTGGATGATACTTAATCTCGCAGTCGTAATCGTTCAGCAACTCAACCCATCGTCTTTGACTCATATTCAACTCCTTCTGGTTGAATATGTGTTGTAGGCTCTTGTGATCTGTAAAGATTGTACACTTTGTACCATAAAGGTAGTGTCTCCAGATCTTTGATGCAAAAACCACTGCGCCAAGTTCCAAATCATGTGTGGTATAGTTCTTTTCGTGCACTTTCAATTAACGTGATGCGTAAGCAATAACCTTTTGGCGTTGCATCAACACACAACCCAATCCTTGACGCGAAGCGTCGCAGTATACAACAAAATCATCTGTACCTTCCGGTAGTGCTAAGATTGGCGCATTGCAGAGCTTATCCTTCAATATCTGGAACGTTTCTTCCTGTTTGATTCCCCAATCAAACTTCTTATCCTTCTGCGTGAGGAGCCTCAATGGTTGAGCGATTTTTGAGAAATCCTCAATGAACCTCCGATAGTAGCCAGCCAAACCCAAGAATTGTCGAATCTCGGTTGGCGTCTTTGGCGTTTCCCAATTCTTGATCGCTTCGATCTTGGTTGGATCCACGTGGATTCCATCTCCATTTACCACGTGCCCAAGGAATTGGACTTCACGTAGCCAAAACTCGCACTTAGAGAGTTTGGCATATAGCTGTTCTTTCTTTAGCAGCTCCAAAATAGCCCTTAGATGTTGTTCGTGCTCAGCCTTTGTTCTTGAATAAATCAAGATGTCGTCGATAAACACAATCACGAACTTGTCCAAGTACGGCTTGCAAACTCTATTCATTAAGTCCATAAAGACTGCAGGTGTGTTTGTCAAACCAAACGGCATAACAAGGAACTCGTAGTGTCCATAACGAGTTCTGAAGGCTGTCTTCGGGATACTCTCCTCTTGTATCCTTAACTGATGGTATCCAGATCGAAGATCGATCTTTGAATAAAAGCTTGAGCCTTGCAGTTGGTCAAACAGATCATCAATCCTTGGCAGAGGGTATCTATTCTTGATCGTCAGCTTGTTCAATTCTCTGTAGTCGATGCACATACGAAAACTACCGTCCTTCTTCTTAACAAACAGGACCGGAGCTCCCCAAGGCGAGAAGCTTGGTCGGATAAATCCCTTGTCTAACAACTCTTGAAGTTGTGTCGACAGTTCCTGCATCTCAGACGGAGCAAGTCTATAAGGTGCCTTAGCCACAGGCGCGGCGCCTGGAACTAAGTCGATGTGAAACTCTACTTGCCTCTGAGGTGGCAGTCCCGGTAAGTCCTCTGGGAAGACTTCTGGATATTCCCTCACGACAGGGATGTCTTCTATTCTCGGCTCAGCAGCCTTCTTATCCACAATGTGTGCCAGGAAGGCAACACATCCCTTCTGCAAACACTTTCGCGCTTTCAGGCAGCTGATAATTCTTAACGGCGTATCACGTTTCTCCCCGTGAACCACAATTGTTTCGCCATCTTCGGTTGGGATACGAACGACTTTTTCGTGACAAACTATTTCTGCCTTGTTGCCTGATAACCAATCCATTCCTACCACCACGTCGAAGCTTCCCAACTGGACTGGTAATAGATCCAGAGCAAACTCACGCTCTCCCAATTCGATCACACAACCTCTGATAACTTCATTGGCTTCTACTAACTTCCCATTGGCCAATTCGATTGAGTAGGGAATATCTAACTTATTAGCGGCTAAACCAAGCATATTCTTAAATTCTAATGATACGAAGCTATAATCGGCACCAGTATCAAATAAAACGGATGCATAGCGTTGGTTTACAGGGAACGTACCAGTAACGACATTGGGGTCCTGGCGCGCTTCCCTTGCTTCGATATGGAACACTCTTCCACGGGCTTGGTTTAACTCTGGGCAGTTCTTTTTAAAATGCCCAATATCACCACAGTTAAAGCATCCAAGTCTTTGCCCGTTTCCACCTCCATTTCCAGCTTGATTCGCATTGTTCCCTCGATTCCCGTTTCCTCCATTGTTCCCCTGTGGGCGATTCCCAACACCACCACGATTATTTCTATTCCCAAATCCTCCTTGGCCTCCCCGGCCAGCACTAGCCCAACAAGAATCCTTCAAGTGGCCAGTCTTTCCACAAGCTTCACATACTTTTGGCCCGCATCGGCCAGAATGGTGACGTTGGCAAGAGTTACACTTGGGATGTGCACCCATATATCCTTTTCCTTTCTTCCCACTACCAGCTGTAACCTGAGCTGGCGCGTTTGACTCTCCTTTCTTAACAACCACACTGGCGCCTTGTTTGAAGTTCGAGAATTTCCGTTTGTTACCTCCTGATGACTCGACGTGAGTCTCTTTCTTCTTTTGCTCAACATCAGAAAACTTGTTTAGGCAGATCGCCTCCTCAGTGAGAGCTACGCTCAAATCGATTGCCTCAGAAATTGTCGCAGGCTTGGATGAGGTCACCATGCTTATGATTTGAGGAGCTAATCCCCAAATGAAACGTTCAGTCCGTTTGAACTCCGGAGTGACCATGTAGGGCACCACATGCGATAAGTCATGGAACCTTTGAACGTATTCTGCGATCTTTGGACCTTCCATTTTCAAATGCCAGAACTCGGTTTCCAATCTTTGGATTTCCGCGCGAGAGCAGTACTTTTTGCGCATAAGTTCCTTCAGTTCGGTCCAGGTTAGCGCGTAGGCAGCAGCTTCACCAAGTGTCTGTACTTGCAAATTCCACCAAGAGAGGGCTCCATCCAAGAATAGCCCCAAGATATAGGTGACTTGCTGATCTAGCGCGCATTTGCTCATGCGAAGAACAGATTCAGTTTTCTCGGCCCAACGAACAAAGGCGACAGCACCTCCCGTGCCATCAAAGTTGACCGGCTTGCAGTCTAGAAACTGCTTGTAGGTGCACCCATGAGGTGGATTGTTGTTGCCGTTGTTGTTTGAGCTGCTTCCGCTGGGTCCTCCTTGCGAGGCGGCGTATTGCGCGATGGCAGCAGCGATGACTTGTTGGAGTTCTGCCTCATTGGTAGGCATCGGTGTTGGACGTTTAGGCGGCATCTTCTAAAATATGGGTTTACGTCGGTCAGGCCATAATAAAGATCCCATGTTATAACACGTAAGCCAGGTCACAATATAGCGTACGTATATAATGATAGTAATAGTACATAACATCTCATGTTATAATCATATCAATCACACAACATCCCATGTTACAAACATCAATCACACAACATCCCATGTCATAAACATCAATCACACAACATCCCATGTCATAGAATATAAATAACCAAATCACGCGTCAAATATGATGAGAATACTGCGATTGCCATATATTGAGACCACATAGTAAGCGTACAGGTACATCACGGTGTCATACAACATCAGTCGACTAAGGGCTACATCACCCTAGTCCAAAAACTATATCAAATCAGTGTCAATACATCAAATACATGTCAACAAAAGTCAAAATCAAAATATAGTTTACAAAAATGTTGTGCAGTCAAAAGTAATCGCCGTCTTCTCACCAACGTCTACCCATACGGTACTGAAGAGCTCTACACGGATGGCGGTGGAGGAGGAGGGAAGTGAGTGTAAAACAAACGACGCAACTGGAGCCAGTCCTCCTAGGGGTGTTCAGAATTCGTTTCGATTCGAAAAATTCGAAATTCGAATCGAATTCGATTCGATTATCAAGAATTCGTTTCGAGTCGCAAGAATTCGAATTCGAATTCGAATTCGATTCGATTCGAGTCAAGTTAATCGAATACGAATCGAATACGAATTTACAATTTTAAATTCGATTCGATTCGAAATTCGAATAAGAATTATACATGTATTTTTATTTTTATATATATAATATATATATAATTTAAAATTTAATACATATATAAATTAATTGGGCTATATAAAATTACCCATTTAAGTTATTACTAAGCCCATTACATATGATATGGGCATATGGCCCATGACATGATGAACCATCAACCAAATACCATATCTATTATTCGAATACGAAGCGAATACGAATTGAAGCGAATTTATTCGAATTCGAATTTGAATTTTTATTCGAATACGAAGCGAATACGAATTGAAGTTTTTATTCGAATTCGAATCGAATAGTATGTGTCTTATTCGAATTCGAATCGAATTCGAATTCAAGAGAAAAAAAAATTATTCGATTAATTCGATTCGAATAATTCGAAAATTCGATATTCGATTCGATGAACACCCCTAAGTCCTCCTCCATGGCTCTCTGGGTACGTAACCAAGAAGCAACCTGCTGCTCAAGTGCCAAAAGGCATGCAGCATAGTCTGGTGGTAAAGGTCGAGAGGGCTGCAAAGGAGAGTGGGTCTGACCCTGGCACTGACACGGCGGCGGCTGAGCTCTCTCAAGCTCCTGAATGCGTTGCGTGTGTGCCTCGTGCTGGGCGACAAAAGACATCAGAACGTCCTCAATAGTATACCCCATATGGAAAGAATGGTAGGGGTCGGTCGGTGGCATGGCAGAAGGTGACGCCCAAAGAAACGGCTCACTGGTGGGGTCAAAAGGTGCCACATGAAATGGGGAAACATGGGGAAAAGTAGCAAACGGTGGTATAGCAGGGATAGATACTGGTACATGTCCAAAAGGGTGAGCCGAAGAACCTTCTCCAGGTCGCGCTGGAGGTGTAAACCGAGGAAATGAAAAGGAGGTACCAACGTGACGGGTATCAGTGATCTGAGGGGGAATAGGTGGAACCTCATCATCAGCAGGAATCCACCCATGCTGGGCGTGCTCATCTCGTGGGTCAATCTGTGCCTCAAAAAGTGCCCGATCAAACTGAACTGGCATAGGATCATGGTGAGGTGCAACAAGAGGGTCAACTGGTGCATCAGCAATAAGTGGGGGATCAACATGATCAGCAGCAAAGACATGATCGCCCTCCAATAACGGAGCATCAACAGGGTGATCATCAATGGGTGGATCAGCAATCACAGGATCAATAGGTATGCCAGCATGAGAAGGGTCATGCTCAAGCACTGGGTCAGGAGCAGGGTCCAGTGGATGCTCGGGATCATCGAAGGCCATCTCAAAATCAAACTCGGGATCGATGGGATCAACTGGGTCTACTGGGTCGACTGGATCCTCCATAGGCTGATCCATGGATATAAACTCTATATCCTCATCTGGGTCGAATCCTGTGGGAAAGACAGGATCGGAATCCTCCACATCCTCATGGTCGAAAACAAAACTAGGAATAGGGGCAACAGAGGATGCCTGGTCGGGATCTAATCCGTGAGAAAAGTGCTGCGCACTCTGAGTGTGTGAAGGTGCGGAGGCCACAGACTCGAAAGAGTCGGGGACCGGAGAGTGAGCGGGTGACTCCTCGGCGGGAGCATCTGCGATCATCAAAAGATCTCCAGCAGGAAGAAGGGCCTCGCCCTGAACCTCATCCTCTAAGGGCTCGTCATCAAACAGATCGACGTCGCCACCATCGTCGGCATCGAGAAGTAAATCGTAAGCAGGATATGAAGCCAAAGGTATGGGGGCAGGGATCTCCACTAACGGTAGGTCCCCGGCCAAAGGGCCATCAGCGAGCTCATCAGCACCATCAGGTAAAGCGAAGGGCTGAAAGTCGTCCTCGTCCGTGCTAGTAACGTCGGATGTGTGAACCTCACGCTCTGAAGACTCTAGGTCATCTGATACTATAGGTCTAGGGCCTGTGGTGTCTGAGTCACCTGTGCCAGAGGTGTCCATGGTGTCTGTAACGTAAACACAAATATGCACAAACAGTCAATCATACAATCAAATAGTCACATAAGTCACCAAGTAAGCATTCAAATAGTTCTCCTAGTCCCACTAGCCTCCCAGACTGCTCTTCCTAGTCCCACTAGCCAATTCTCCTAGTCCCACTAGCCAATTCTCCCAGTCTCTCAGACTGCTCTTCCTAGTCCCACTAGCCAATTCTCCTAGTCCCACTAGCCAATTCTCCCAGCCTCTCAGACTGCTCTTCCTAGTCCCACTAGCCAACTACCTCAGCCTCTCAGACCGAGCCTCGGCCTCCCAGACCGAGCCTCAGCCTCCCAGACTGAGCCTATAAATAAGAAATAAAATGTACTCAACATTTGTTTATAAAAAGTTTTGGATCTGGACTTAAGTGGTATGCAGTAAAAATGTTTTCGTGAGAGCCCTAGTGATCATAGTCTAGACTCGAGAAAGAATCCTAGTTCGCTATGATCAGAGCTCTAATACCAAGCTGTCACACCCTGGCTTTGCGGAAGCGTGGTTATTTTGGTATGACTTCTTAATACCATAGCTTAACCATAACAAAGCTATATGAAATAAAATCATGCAAGATCATCCATTCGATTAAATTTTAAAAACCAAATACAACAACTTTGTCTTAACGGAAACACATCCTAACGACATTGTTCAACAAACACAAACATTAACATGACATAAACACAGTTTAAGGACTGTGACTTGTCCAGGAAAGAGCCACATTCCCCAAACCCGGATGACCTCGTAACTAGTGCAGCAGGAAAACGTGTCATACCACGCCAGATCCATTAATTCCCTGAAATACATGTAAGTTGAAAAATCAACAATAATGTTGAGCGAGTTCATCTGTAAGTGAGTAAGTAAACCTTTGTAAGTATAAAATCCTGGTATGTAGCAAATAAGGAAAAGAGATCACCAATGGTTTGCAAGGCCATCGATATGTGTGAAGTGCAAGTAGGAAGACTCAAACCTAGCGATTTTGCGTTGGGCACAAATTCACTCCAAGGTCCGTTATGCTGGACCTGGAGTTGGGCTCGCTACACCCAGATAGATCTACCGCTTACGTCCCTCGGTCCTATAATGAGGATTAATGGCCTCCAGTTCCCGCAACCCACTCACATGATCTAAGTAGTAAACCTCCTTACGCTAACCATACCATGTATAAAGTACTCGTAATCATAGTAACATGTATTTCACCCCCGCAGTTTAGAAAACTGAAAACAGTTAAGAGAAAAGGGGGACATGAACTCACAGTGGTGCGTCTCTACCAAGTATGCCTCCAAATCAAGCAGCTGTGTAACGACCTACACGTACTAACTCTATTAAACGGACGGCCGTGCCTTAGCTTCAAGGTTTAAGTTTTTGGGAAATAGTTAGGCAACTATTTCGTGTTTATAATTTTGTATACTTGGTAGTCGTTTTCCTTCCCAAGGACGGGGGATTTAATACATGTGTGGTCGTATAATTTCGAGATATATTGTTAAGTCTCACTTAAAATATATTTTATTTCTATCTCCAAAATATAAATATTCTTCTCAAAAATATTATATTTTCCATAACACATAATTTTCCCCAAAATAATTCTTTAACAAAAATACGCGTTCATGAATATTTCCTTAGATTGCGTAAGTTACGTTTTAACGATCGAGTGGTAATAATAATTACCGGTGTAACTTATATATTTATCGCGAAGGCGTTCGTATTATTTTGGATCCATCAACAATTGATAGTATTATTTTTACCCTAAAAATAATACTAGTGTTTTCACAAAATAATCATAAACACATATCAAGTGAAAAATATATACTAAATATATATTTATCCAGTTTTATTTTTGTGAAATCCCACCTCCGATATTTTGTAAACAAAGTCGTGGCGAAATTCGTAGTTTGAAAACAAGTCGACAAGTATCTCTAACACTTATGGTGAAAATAATTCGAAGTGTTAGGTTTAGAAAAATTTCGCCAGAGTTTCCTCTGTAACTGGAAGTGGCCACGCTTTCAAGCGTATCATTTTCTTTTATAAATCAAACCAATCATTTTCTCAATCAACAATAAACATTATTCAAACCATCGAACTAGTCAATATAGATGTAAATCGCAAAAATACATGAACTTGTAGTTTTTCCAAAGATATGTAGTAAATCTCATTTCTTTTAGTGGATCTTTGTATAAACCAATCCGGTTTCGTAAAAACCTCGTTTTTAGGGAAGTTCCGTTTTTACAACTTCTCGTCATCTTTTACAAAAATAGTTATTTTTGTCGAAACTTTGTGTTACACAAGTATTTACACACTTGTGTGTTGGCTAAAATCATTCTTGTTTATGAAAGATCCGTCTTTAAAAGTATGTTTTCCCTTGACACGTGGTCCTTTGAAAATACCGCTTGTAGATCCGTAGATCTACTAGTTTTAAACACTATTTTACAAGCAAAATCACTTTTACACAAGTTCATGATTTATGTGTGGTAGAGTTCATCCTTTAACCCTTGTTACTTCCAAAACAACCTTATGTCATGATCCATGATCATGACCAACCCGGGTTAAATGACGATCCGAGCTACCACAACATAGATCGGGTCCAAATAATCACACAAATCGAATACTACAAGATATACACAACATATGAGCTTTTAACCATCACTTATAGCATTTTTAGTAGACTTTTAAGCTTCAACTTGTATGTTCATAACTTTTAACCGTTACATATCATTTTAACCATCTTAAAATAGTTCGAGAGGGTGATTCAAGCAACTTACTACTAGCTCGAGGCTAGGGAAGAATCTAGTCGCAAAAAGAGTGGATAAAAGCAACGAGAAGAGGTCCTTCGCCTTCCGATTGCACCAAGCCTCCTTATACGATATCCTTAACACTTATAGATGCTTGAAATGTGAAGATAAAAATCGAAAGATGGATGTATGCTCAAGGGGGTGTTCGGCCGAGAGCTATGTAGAGAGGAGAGAGTGTTGTGTTGTTGATTTGTGAAGTGTAAATGTTAAGTGTGTTAAACCTTGATCTTATAGACAACTCACAAGATTATTACTCAATGGTCACTATGCTTTCTAGATATTAAGCACAAGTAATTAAACTAATCAACAAAAGTACAAGGGTGTCCCCCTCTTGGGGACGGTTTGGTTAAAGGGGGGGGGGGGGTACTAGTTCGATTCCAACTAGTAGTTAGGATAGTAGTTAGGTTAATCTAGTTAAGTTAAGTGTTAACTCGGTTACTAGTGTGTCGTAAGTTGTGACGGGTGTTAGGGTATTCAGGGACCCTAACTGGCTCAGAAAAAGATAAACAATGTTAATGACAATATTTTCATGTTCCGGGTATAGTCCGGTTGTTCGGTTGGATAGTAATCCGTTAAAGTGCTTAACAAAGCTTTAAAGTGTCGTTATTACCCTTTTTAGTGACACAACTCATTTCTGACACTTTGGAAAGTGTCTAGTAATATTTTTCTCATGTTTTGGCACTTTATTAGTTAGCTAAAAGCTGAATTATTATGTAAAGTGCTGAATTTTGTGCTTAGAGCACGTTTTAGGCACATCCAGTCATTGTGACTTATTCCTAGAGACGCAGTTCTACAACCCGTGTATCCCTACACTCACCACTAGTGTAGCAAAATATTTCTGGCTCATACAGGCCTAAGAGGCAGTGTCTGCCTGATGCTGGCTTATCAGCATGTTCAATAGGTTATCCGTTATAGTGCTACTGTGCTTTTTGTGCATCATGTTTGTCACTAAGGTTCAGCATGTAAATAATGTAGTGACGGTAAGTAATGTATGATGCAGATATATGCATGTATCAGAAATCAAGTAGCAGTTCATCAGTAATTTCAAACAAGCACAGTAATTAAGCAGTAATTAATTATTAATTAAGTCGTACGGATACCTGGTTTAGTGAGGGTTGTCACAACATGAGGCTAAGTCGGGTTGAAACCGGTTTCCCAAATACTGTTTTTTTTTTCAAACAAGATTGGTTTTCTTTTCGGGCGGAATTTTCTATACATGTCTAGGGGTAACTATCGATGTTCAAAGGGGGTGCGGGGGGAGGGGTTTGGGTTTAAATATTTCTTTTTATTTTTTTATTAACATAGTAAAACTACCATTAAAAAAATAGAGTTCTTAAAAAGATGGGTAAATTACACTTTTCGTCCTTTATGTTTGTAGTGGGTCACAATGGATAGCCTTTAACTTCAATAATTACAGTTACAATCATTTATTTGGAAAATAAATCACATCTTTCTTTCTTTAATACTAACCAAGTAAAAAATTTCAGTTATGTCTATCCACTTCAGGGTATTCTAATCATTTTATTCTTTTATTTAAAATGTACATTATTAAATAAAACTAAAATTATTTCAATTAGAGTAAACTGCCATTTTGGTCCTGTGGTTTGGACACTTTTTCCATTTTAGTTCAAATCTCAAACTTTTTAAATCGGGGTCCCAGTGATTTCACTTTTATTGCCATTTTAGTCCAAAAGTGAAATTTGACCAGAATCCCCAAATTAAACCCCTTGTTTTGTCCTTTTGCTCAGGGGTATTTTTGTCATTTTAAACATAAATATATATATAAATAAAATAGAAAATCCTCAAAACTCAATTTGCTTATATATAGTCATCATCATCACCATCGCAACATCTGCATTTGTTTCTTCTTTCTTTCTCACCCCAGACATCACCACATGCCACCACAACCACCACTTTTTTTCTCTTTATCTAACCAGTTCAGATTAAGAGCCAAAAACCAAAAGCCACAAGTTTCAGATCCATCTCTATTTAAATCCATCTCTTTGACCGGAATCCTAGCCGCAAGTTTCAGATCCACCGCTAAATCTGACACTTGTCACTCTCGATCTGGACAAAAGAAGAACAATCAACTTGAAACGACTTACCGAAATCTGACCGGAACCCTAGCCACTGTCGTCGGAAGCGGTGACTAGGTCTCCGAAACACCATTGTTTTTTTATTAATGGCCCGAACAACCTTCATCCCCGTCCTTTCGTCTCTAGGTCGTTATCACGAAACCCCAGACTCGGTGGTGGTGGTGGCGGCGGGGGCTGGTGGGTAGGGATGGTAATGGCGGTGGTGGCGAGGGTTGGTGGGTAGGGGTGGTGTCTGATTGTGGTGGTGAAGCTAGTGGCGGTGTCTGGTGGTGGAGAGGTCTGGTGGTGGAGAGGTCTGGTGGTGGAGGGGTCTGATGGTGGTGGGCAAAAGGTAGAGAGAGGGATTGAGGGAGATGATGGTGGCTAGTGTTGGTGGTTGAGTTGTGGCAGCTGGTGGTGATGGCGGCTGGATGGTGATGTAGAAGACTGTATTTGTTATGTATGATGGAGAAGATGATGTAAATGGGGATATGAATATTAATAAGGGTATTTAAATGAATTAATAATTTATTTACTTTTAGTTTTTTAATTAAGAAAATGTTAAATTTAAAGCAGTTGGACAAAAATACCCCTGCACAAAAAGACAAAAATACCCCTGCACAAAGTAGACTTTTAAGCTTCAACTTGTATGTTCATAACTTTTAACCGTTACATATCATTTTAACCATCTTAAAATAGTTCGAGAGGGTGATTCAAGCAACTTACTACTAGCTCGAGGCTAGGGAAGAATCTAGTCGCAAAAAGAGTGGATAAAAGCAACGAGAAGAGGTCCTTCGCCTTCCGATTGCACCAAGCCTCCTTATACGATATCCTTAACACTTATAGATGCTTGAAATGTGAAGATAAAAATCGAAAGATGGATGTATGCTCAAGGGGGTGTTCGGCCGAGAGCTATGTAGAGAGGAGAGAGTGTTGTGTTGTTGATTTGTGAAGTGTAAATGTTAAGTGTGTTAAACCTTGATCTTATAGACAACTCACAAGATTATTACTCAATGGTCACTATGCTTTCTAGATATTAAGCACAAGTAATTAAACTAATCAACAAAAGTACAAGGGTGTCCCCCTCTTGGGGACGGTTTGGTTAAAGGGGGGGGTACTAGTTCGATTCCAACTAGTAGTTAGGATATTAGTTAGGTTAATCTAGTTAAGTTAAGTGTTAACTCGGTTACTAGTGTGTCGTAAGTTGTGACGGGTGTTAGGGTATTCAGGGACCCTAACTGGCTCAGAAAAAGATAAACAATGTTAATGACAATATTTTCATGTTCCGGGTATAGTCCGGTTGTTCGGTTGGATAGTAATCCGTTAAAGTGCTTAACAAAGCTTTAAAGTGTCGTTATTACCCTTTTAGTGACACAACTCATTTCTGACACTTTGGAAAGTGTCTAGTAATATTTTTCTCATGTTTTGGCACTTTATTAGTTAGCTAAAAGCTGAATTATTATGTAAAGTGCTGAATTTTGTGCTTAGAGCACGTTTTAGGCACATCCAGTCATTGTGACTTATTCCTAGAGACGCAGTTCTACAACCCTTGTATCCCTACACTCACCACTAGTGTAGCAAAATATTTCTGGCTCATACAGGCCTAAGAGGCAGTGTCTGCCTGATGCTGGCTTATCAGCATGTTCAATAGGTTATCCGTTATAGTGCTACTGTGCTTTTTGTGCATCATGTTTGTCACTAAGGTTCAGCATGTAAATAATGTAGTGACGGTAAGTAATGTATGATGCAGATATATGCATGTATCAGAAATCAAGTAGCAGTTCATCAGTAATTTCAAACAAGCACAGTAATTAAGCAGTAATTAATTATTAATTAAGTCGTACGGATACCTGGTTTAGTGAGGGTTGTCACATTCTCCCCCCGTTAGAAAAATTTCGTCCCGAAATTTTAAGTTCTGCTTGTAGATGCAGGGTTCTTAGGAAATAGGTGGGGGTATTTCTCTTTCATCCGGTCCTCATGCTCCCAGGTGTATTCAGGACCATGTCTGGCATTCCAACGAACTTTGACGAGCTTGACACTGCTCCGGCGGGTCTTGTTTACTTTCCAATCCGTAACCTCAACCGGTTCTTCAACGAAATGGAGCGTGTCGTCAACATGAATCTCGTCGATGGGAATGGCAATGGTATCTTGAGTTGGACTTTTCTTCAGGTTGGATACATGAAATGTATCGTGAACTGAATGGAGTTCAGCAGGTAAGTCCAGCTTGTATGCTACTAGTCCTATTCTTTCCAAAATTCTGAAAGGACCAATGTAGCGCGGATTTAACTTCCCACGCTTTTCGAAGCGTGCCACACCCTTCCAAGGTGAAACCTTCAATAAAACCATTTCTCCCACTTGGAATTCCAAGTGTTTCCGGTTTGGATCTGCATAGGCTTTCTGTCTGTGGCGAGCTGCTTCGATGCGTTTTAGAATCTGCGCAATCTTGTCTGTCGTCTTTTGGACGATTTCGGGACCAGCAAGCTGCCTATCACCTGCGTCAGCCCAGCATAGGGGTGATCGGCACTTGCGTCCGTAAAGGGCTTCAAATGGTGCGACACCAATACTGGTGTGGTAGCTGTTGTTGTATGAAAATTCGACCAAAGGCAAATGCTTGTCCCAGCTACCGCCCAAATCCATTACGCATGCTCTCAGCATATCTTCTAACGTCTGTATCGTTCGCTCGCTTTGACCGTCAGTTTGTGGGTGAAATGCGGTGCTCAGATTTAATTGTGAGCCAAAAGCTTCTTGGAAGGATTGCCAAATCCTTGATATGAACCTTCCGTCTCTATCAGAGATGATCGAGAGAGGCACTCCATGACGTGCGACGATCTCTCTCATGTAAATTTCAGCCAACTTGCTCGTATTATCCTTCTCTCTGATAGGTAAGAAGTGTGCTGACTTTGTTAATCGATCCACTATTACCCAAATAGTGTCATGGCCTCTCGGCGTTCTTGGCAACTTTGTAATAAAATCCATTGAGATTTGTTCCCATTTCCACTTGGGAATCTCAGGTTGTTGCAGAAGTCCTGAAGGCTTCTGGTATTCTGCTTTCACCTTAGTACACGTTAGGCACTTGCTCACATAAACAGCAACATCGCCTTTCATCCTAGGCCACCAATAATAATCTTTGAGATCCTGGTACATGTTATCCGCTCCTGGATGGATAGAGTACCGCGATTTGTGAGCTTCATCAAAAACAACCTTCCTTAAACCACCAAACAGAGGAACCCAAATCCTTTTCTCAAAACATAACGTTCCTTCCTCGTTTGGTACCAAAAGCTTCTCCATCCCACGGAGGTATTATTCTTCAAGGTTTCCTTCCTTGAGAGCTTCTTTCTGCGCGGCACGAATGCGCAAGGGAAGATCGGTTCGAATAATCATTTCTAAAGCCCTAACCCTTGTGGGCTTGATCCTCTCCTTTCGACTTAGGGCATCGGCGACCACATTCGCCTTCCCTGGATGATACTTAATCTCGCAGTCGTAATCGTTCAGCAACTCAACCCATCGTCTTTGACTCATATTCAACTCCTTCTGGTTGAATATGTGTTGTAGGCTCTTGTGATCTGTAAAGATTGTACACTTTGTACCATAAAGGTAGTGTCTCCAGATCTTTGATGCAAAAACCACTGCGCCAAGTTCCAAATCATGTGTGGTATAGTTCTTTTCGTGCACTTTCAATTAACGTGATGCGTAAGCAATAACCTTTTGGCGTTGCATCAACACACAACCCAATCCTTGACGCGAAGCGCCGCAGTATACAACAAAATCATCTGTACCTTCCGGTAGTGCTAAGATTGGCGCATTGCAGAGCTTATCCTTCAATATCTGGAACGTTTCTTCCTGTTTGATTCCCCAATCAAACTTCTTATCCTTCTGCGTGAGGAGCGTCAATGGTTGAGCGATTTTTGAGAAATCCTCAATGAACCTCCGATAGTAACCAGCCAAACCCAAGAATTGTCGAATCTCGGTTGGCGTCTTTGGCGTTTCCCAATTCTTGATCGCTTCGATCTTGGTTGGATCCACGTGGATTCCATCTCCATTTACCACGTGCCCAAGGAATTGGACTTCACGTAGCCAAAACTCGCACTTAGAGAGTTTGGCATATAGCTGTTCTTTCTTTAGCAGCTCCAAAATAGCCCTTAGATGTTGTTCGTGCTCAGCCTTTGTTCTTGAATAAATCAAGATGTCGTCGATAAACACAATCACGAACTTGTCCAAGTACGGCTTGCAAACTCTATTCATTAAGTCCATAAAGACTGCAGGTGTGTTTGTCAAACCAAACGGCATAACAAGGAACTCGTAGTGTCCATAACGAGTTCTGAAGGCTGTCTTCGGGATACTCTCCTCTTGTATCCTTAACTGATGGTATCCAGATCGAAGATCGATCTTTGAATAAAAGCTTGAGCCTTGCAGTTGGTCAAACAGATCATCAATCCTTGGCAGAGGGTATCTATTCTTGATCGTCAGCTTGTTCAATTCTCTGTAGTCGATGCACATACGAAAACTACCGTCCTTCTTCTTAACAAACAGGACCGGAGCTCCCCAAGGCGAGAAGCTTGGTCGGATAAATCCCTTGTCTAACAACTCTTGAAGTTGTGTCGACAGTTCCTGCATCTCAGACGGAGCAAGTCTATAAGGTGCCTTAGCCACAGGCGCGGCGCCTGGAACTAAGTCGATGTGAAACTCTACTTGCCTCTGAGGTGGCAGTCCCGGTAAGTCCTCTGGGAAGACTTCTGGATATTCCCTCACGACAGGGATGTCTTCTATTCTCGGCTCAGCAGCCTTCTTATCCACAATGTGTGCCAGGAAGGCAACACATCCCTTCTGCAAACACTTTCGCGCTTTCAGGCAGCTGATAATTCTTAACGGCGTATCACGTTTCTCCCCGTGAACCACAATTGTTTCGCCATCTTCGGTTGGGATACGAACGACTTTTTCGTGACAAACTATTTCTGCCTTGTTGCCTGATAACCAATCCATTCCTACCACCACGTCGAAGCTTCCCAACTGGACTGGTAATAGATCCAGAGCAAACTCACGCTCTCCCAATTCGATCACACAACCTCTGATAACTTCATTGGCTTCTACTAACTTCCCATTGGCCAATTCGATTGAGTAGGGAATATCTAACTTATTAGCGGCTAAACCAAGCATATTCTTAAATTCTAATGATACGAAGCTATAATCGGCACCAGTATCAAATAAAACGGATGCATAGCGTTGGTTTACAGGGAACGTACCAGTAACGACATTGGGGTCCTGGCGCGCTTCCCTTGCTTCGATATGGAACACTCTTCCACGGGCTTGGTTTAACTCTGGGCAGTTCTTTTTAAAATGCCCAATATCACCACAGTTAAAGCATCCAAGTCTTTGCCCGTTTCCACCTCCATTTCCAGCTTGATTCGCATTGTTCCCTCGATTCCCGTTTCCTCCATTGTTCCCCTGTGGGCGATTCCCAACACCACCACGATTATTTCTATTCCCAAATCCTCCTTGGCCTCCCCGGCCAGCACTAGCCCAACAAGAATCCTTCAAGTGGCCAGTCTTTCCACAAGCTTCACATACTTTTGGCCCGCATCGGCCAGAATGGTGACGTTGGCAAGAGTTACACTTGGGATGTGCACCCATATATCCTTTTCCTTTCTTCCCACTACCAGCTGTAACCTGAGCTGGCGCGTTTGACTCTCCTTTCTTAACAACCACACTGGCGCCTTGTTTGAAGTTCGAGAATTTCCGTTTGTTACCTCCTGATGACTCGACGTGAGTCTCTTTCTTCTTTTGCTCAACATCAGAAAACTTGTTTAGGCAGATCGCCTCCTCAGTGAGAGCTACGCTCAAATCGATTGCCTCAGAAATTGTCGCAGGCTTGGATGAGGTCACCATGCTTATGATTTGAGGAGCTAATCCCCAAATGAAACGTTCAGTCCGTTTGAACTCCGGAGTGACCATGTAGGGCACCACATGCGATAAGTCATGGAACCTTTGAACGTATTCTGCGATCTTTGGACCTTCCATTTTCAAATGCCAGAACTCGGTTTCCAATCTTTGGATTTCCGCGCGAGAGCAGTACTTTTTGCGCATAAGTTCCTTCAGTTCGGTCCAGGTTAGCGCGTAGGCAGCAGCTTCACCAAGTGTCTGTACTTGCAAATTCCACCAAGAGAGGGCTCCATCCAAGAATAGCCCCGAGATATAGGTGACTTGCTGATCTAGCGCGCATTTGCTCATGCGAAGAACAGATTCAGTTTTCTCGGCCCAACGAACAAAGGCGACAGCACCTCCCGTGCCATCAAAGTTGACCGGCTTGCAGTCTAGAAACTGCTTGTAGGTGCACCCATGAGGTGGATTGTTGTTGCCGTTGTTGTTTGAGCTGCTTCCGCTGGGTCCTCCTTGCGAGGCGGCGTATTGCGCGATGGCAGCAGCGATGACTTGTTGGAGTTCTGCCTCATTGGTAGGCATCGGTGTTGGACGTTTAGGCGGCATCTTCTAAAATATGGGTTTACGTCGGTCAGGCCATAATAAAGATCCCATGTTATAACACGTAAGCCAGGTCACAATATAGCGTACGTATATAATGATAGTAATAGTACATAACATCTCATGTTATAATCATATCAATCACACAACATCCCATGTTACAAACATCAATCACACAACATCCCATGTCATAAACATCAATCACACAACATCCATGTCATAGAATATAAATAACCAAATAAAGCGGTCAAATATGATGAGAATACTGCGATTGCCATATATTGAGACCACATAGTAAGCGTACAGGTACATCACGGTGTCATACAACATCAGTCGACTAAGGGCTACATCACCCTAGTCCAAAAACTATATCAAATCAGTGTCAATACATCAAATACATGTCAACAAAAGTCAAAATCAAAATATAGTCTACAAAAATGTTGTGCAGTCAAAAGTAATCGCCGTCTTCTCACCAACGTCTACCCATACGGTACTGAAGAGCTCTACACGGATGGCGGTGGAGGAGGAGGGAAGTGAGTGTAAAACAAACGACGCAACTGGAGCCAGTCCTCCTAGGGGTGTTCAGAATTCGTTTCGATTCGAAAAATTCGAAATTCGATTCGAATTCGATTCGATTATCAAGAATTCGTTTCGAGTCGCAAGAATTCGAATTCGAATTCGATTCGATTCGAGTCAAGTTAATCGAATACGAATCGTATACGAATTTACAATTTTAAATTCGATTCGATTCGAAATTCGAATAAGAATTATACATGTATTTTTATTTTTATATATATAATATATATATAATTTAAAATTTAATACATATATAAATTAATTGGGGGGGCTATATAAAATTACCCATTTAAGTTATTACTAAGCCCATTACATATGATATGGGCATATGGCCCATGACATGATGAACCATCAACCAAATACCATATCTATTATTCGAATACGAAGCGAATACGAATTGAAGCGAATTTATTCGAATTCGAATTTGAATTTTTATTCGAATACGAAGCGAATACGAATTGAAGTTTTTATTCGAATTCGAATTCGAATCGAATAGTATGTGTCTTATTCGAATTCGAATCGAATTCGAATTCAAGAGAAAAAAAAATTATTCGATTAATTCGATTCGAATAATTCGAAAATTCGATATTCGATTCGATGAACACCCCTTAAGTCCTCCTCCATGGCTCTCTGGGTACGTAACCAAGAAGCAACCTGCTGCTCAAGTGCCAAAAGGCATGCAGCATAGTCTGGTGGTAAAGGTCGAGAGGGCTGCAAAGGAGAGTGGGTCTTGACCCTGGCACTGACACGGCGGCGGCTGAGCTCTCTCAAGCTCCTGAATGCGTTGCGTGTGTGCCTCGTGCTGGGCGACAAAAGACATCAGAACGTCCTCAATAGTATA